>CM065590.1:470730607-471392703 GCA_033119425.1 Bufotes viridis
TGCACCTGCGCAGAAATCACGCCCGTGTGAATGCAGCCTAATAGTCTTGATTCTGTGAATCTATCTGCAGTAGTGGACTCACAGGAGAACTTGGTACCTTGAGGAAGGAGCTCTAGCATGTGCCTCCTTCCTCTCCACAGTCTAGACTGGAACAACCCCTCCTGGCAGGAAGTAAGATCAGCCTATCCTACCAAGGAGTAAGGAACAGGGTGATTGACCCTGTCCCTGCCAACCATACCTCTTCTGCTGGATCTTCTGCTGGAATACACAACCTAAACACAACAGAACATAAAACATTTGTAGATACTTTCAGGTCTAAGGTACTGCAGTAATATTTCTATCCAGTCTAGACACTCATCTGTGACTAAAGCAGCCTGGACTCCATTTTCTTAAACTCATACATTGTGGCTAGGGATGAGCAAATCGACTTTGGATGAAACATCCGAAGACGAGTCGCATAAAACTTCGTTCTAAAACTGTACAGAGCAGGAGCTCCTTACAGTATTAGAATGTATTGGCTCCGATGAGCCGAAGTTATTGCTTTGCGAAGTCTCGCGAGACTTTGCATAATAACTTAATAAATTAATCTGTACTGTAAAAAAACATTTCCCGAACTCGGGTTCAGTTCCATGTGGTTCCAAATGTTTTTTTACAGTACAAATTAATTTATGAAGACTTCGCAAAGCAATTACTTCGGCTCATCGGAGCCAATACATTCTAATACTGTACTGAGCTCCTGCTCCGTACAGTATTAGAACAAAGTTTTATGCGAATCGACTTCGGATGTTTCATTGTAGCAAACTATCTAGTGACGATAAAGACATGCTTGTATTCAGCTCACAGAGCATTTCCTGTACTGAAGGCCAATAGATGTGAGAATTAATAGGTCTGTACAGGTTTCCAGGCTCTAGATGTAAACTAGAATGTTGCTTTTCACTGACAGCAACATAGTCAGAGATAAAGGGCTCATAAATAGGTAATCTTGTATCTCCGTGCAGATGGTCGTCGTGGATGATGGTCTGTTTCCTGCAGTGTCCATGCCATGCTGTGTTCTAATACTTCTCAGACCTAATTAACTGGAAATTACCCAGTGTAATTTACATTAATTACTGTCATAATTACTCTTATTAATGAGGGCCTTGCAGCACCAAATTAAAAATGATACAACCTCTTATGAGAGATCAGCATAACTCCATTCTATCGAGACGGACCGAGGAAGATTTACTAAAGTAAATGTTATGTGATTATTCATTAAGGTGCGGATGTCTAATGGTTGTCCACCTTTGGTTAGAAGGGAGCAAAGGTTTGATGTGCCCCAGATATTCTGTTTTAATAAATCTAGTATTCTTCATTAAATATTAATTTTGGAGCATTAATTTCTGTTATTTCTACTGGAGGTGTAACAATACATTGATATCTAAGTGTTTTTGTTCTCGAAGCGATGTCTCCCTACACGTGTCAGCAATGATTGGACAGTGCCAGTGTAAGGACACGTTTCTAACCGGTACCACTCAGTTGTAAAAGTATTGATACATTTCTAGAAGGAAGAACAGAGGAACAGCACATCATAGAGTTGTAGAATAATTTCATTAGGAATACAAGTATTTACTGAAACGGACATTTCAGCAGACTGGTAATCTTTAAGGGGTTGGCCTATCTCACACATTGGTGCCATATCACCAGGATGAGGTGAGACCTACACCCCTCTCTGGAATAAAGCCCCCAAAGCAAAGAACAGCGCTTTCCATTCACTTCTATGGGAGTCCTGAAAAGAGCCGAGCGAGTGTGCTCAGCTATTTCCGGAACTTTTATAGAAGTGCTGGAGAGGGCACTGCGCAAGTGCAACCATCTCTCCATTGACCTCTATGAGAGTTCCAGAAATAGCTGAGCTGGTGCTCCGGTGTTTTCGTCACTTCTATAGAAGTAAATGGAGGTTGGCTGTGCTTTTTATTTATTTATTTATTTATTTATTTACTTATTTATTTATTTTTTAAATTTATTTATTTTTTATTTCATTTTATATTATGCATTTATATAGCACTGACATATTCTGTAGCACTTTACAGACCTTGGCATCAAGCTGTCCCCAATGGCGCTCACAATCTAAGTTCCCTATCATTATGTCTTTGGAGTGTGGAGCCCTTGCACGGTGCGCCCTCGTTTACTTTGGGGGCCCGGTTCTACAGAGATGGGACCCGCATCAATAATTCAGAAGCGTCATTTCTTACAATTTTATGTTGTGCCTTTCCTAGCGATATGCCACCAATATGCGAGATGGGCCAAACCCTTTGGGGGTATCGGCTCTTTCTGTGATTATCTAATTTTTAGGGAGTACTGGTTGGGGACTAGTATGGCGCACCATTCAATCGGTTACAACAATTATCGCTAAGCTTGTGCAATATTGGATGGGAAGTCTGCCTCATTATCCAGCAAGCCTGAAGAAGGAAAAGTATTGCACCTTTAACTAGGTTTAGTTGCCATTCTGAGAAGGCTGCCAGTCTCTGTAGGTGATGTAATAGCAGCCATTATGGTAGTCATTCAGTTTTCTAGAGTCCTGCATTGCAAGTCTTCCTAGCTTAACCGATGTCTTCCTGTGTTACTTGTGTGACTTTAAGATTTACTTTTCATGCCTTTAGAAATCAGGTTTACAGACCCTGCGAGTCTTGCAACTTTTTTCTTCAAAATCGCATTTAAAAAGTTGCAAACTTGCAACTTTTCAAAGCCACTTCTCTGGGGCAAGGGGGATGATAAATCTATGTCTCCTCTGCCACCTCCTAGTCGCTTGGGATGAGCAATACAGGTCCTTTTCAAAAAACAAGTTCATTATTTTCTGTAATGTACTGATAAACATTAGACTTTCATATATTTTAGATTCATTACACACAACTGAAGTAGTTCAAGCCTTTTATTGTTTTAATATTGATGATTTTGGCATACAGCTCATAAAAACCCAAAATTCCTATCTCAAAGAATTAGTATATCATGAAAAGGTTCTCTAAACGAGCTAATAACCTAATCATCTGAATCAACTAACTAACTCTAAACACCTGCAAAAGATTCCTGAGGCTTTTAAAAACTCCCAGCCTGGTTCATTATTCAAAACCGCAATCATGGGTAAGACTGCCGACCTGACTGCTGTCCAGAAGGCCATCATTGACACCCTCAAGCAAGAGGGTAAGACACAGAAAGAAATTTCTGAACGAATAGGCTGTTCCCAGAGTGCTGTATCAAGCCACCTCAGTGGGAAGTCTGTGGGAAGGAAAAAGTGTGGCAGAAAACGCTGCACAACGAGAAGAGGTGACCGGACCCTGAGGAAGATTGTGGAGAAGGACCGATTCCAGACCTTGGGGGACCTGCAGAAGCAGTGGACTGAGTCTGGAGTAGAAACATCCAGAGCCACCGTGTACAGGCGTGTGCAGGAAATGGGCTACAGGTGCCACATTCCCCAGGTCAAGCCACTTTTGAACCAGAAACAGCGGCAGAAGCGCCTGACCTGGGCTACAGAGAAGCAGCACTGGACTGTTGCTCAGTGGTCCAAAGTACTTTTTTCGGATGAAAGCAAATTTTGCATGTCATTCGGAAATCAAGATGCCAAAGTCTGGAGGAAGACTGGGGAGAGGGAAATGCCAAAATGCCTGAAGTCCAGTGTCAAGTACCCACAGTCAGTGATGGTCTGGGGTGCCATGTCAGCTGCTGGTGTTGGTCCACCGTGTTTTATCAAGGGCAGGGTCAATGCAGCTAGCTATCAGGAGATTTTGGAACACTTCATGCTTCCATCTGCTGAAAAGCTTTATGGAGATGAAGATTTCATTTTTTAGCACGACCTGGCACCTGCTCACAGTGCCAAAACCACTGGTAAATGGTTTACTGACCATGGTATTACTGTGCTCAATTGGCCTGCCAACTCTCCTGACCTGAACCCCATAGAGAATCTGTGGGATATTGGGAAGAGAAAGTAGAGAGACCCAAGACCCAACACTCTGGATGAGCTTAAAGGGGTTCTGCAGTTTGTTACCACTGATGATCTATCCTCAGGATAGATCATCAGCATGTGATCGGCCGGGGTCCGACACCCGGGACCCCCGCCGATCAGCTGTTTGAGAGGGCCGCGGCGCTGTAGGAGCGCCACGGCCTTCTCACTGTTTACCTCTGCTAGCGCCCCGCCCATTGACGTCACGACTTGTATCCAAGTGGCGTGGGCGAAGCTAAGCTCTGTTCACTAGCAGCAGTAAACAGTGAGAAGGCCGCTGCGCTCCTGAAGCGCCGCGGCCTTCTCAAACAGCTGATCGGCGGGGGTCCCGGGTGTCGGACCCCGGCCGATCACATGCTGATGATCTATCCTGAGGATAGATCATCAGTGGTAACAAACTGCAGAACCCCTTTAAGGCCGCTATCGAAGCATCCTGGGCCTCCATAACACCTCAGCAGTATTGAGTGCATAACTGAACATAATTATTTGAAGGTTGACTTTTTTTGTATTAAAAACACTTTTCTTTTATTGGTCGGATGAAATATACTAATTTTTTGAGATAGGAATTTGGGGTTTTCATGAGCTGTGTGCGAAAATCATCAATATTAAAACAATAAAAGGCTTGAACTACTTCAGTTGTGAGTAATGAATCTAAAATATATGAAAGTCTAATGTTTATCAGTACATTACAGAAAATAATGAACTTTATCACAATATGCTAATTTTTTGAGAAAGACCTGTATACTCCGTCTCTTCCCAGAGACTCTTTTAGTCCAATAATCATTTTTCGGACCATTAAACATGTCTCGTTAAGCCAGGACCTTTCCATATAACTCATTAGTGCTCCTGAGTTGTAGCCTATGGACCTCCATGTCTCCTGCTATGTTCCAGTGGTCAGCAGATGTCATCTAGCTGACCAGTTAATTTATTCAGAAAATTGAACCTTCTGCTGCAGATTCCAAATATGATTTTTGTTAACGTCAGTCTTGTTTTATAATTAAAAAGGGCTTTTGGACAGGATAAAAAACTATATTACAGATATTACTAACATTTACTAGTAGAGATGTAGATGTTTCCGGTAGTAACTTACTGTTCTGTCAATTTTGTCTCCACTTTTCTACACTGTCAATTCATTTTTATTTGTCTCCTAATGATCATAGGAAGATGCAGCTCTCTACCGCCATCTTGCCGCCATTCTTAGGCACTGCTTACTCCGACAAAGTGATGGAGAAGACAGGACAGAGGAATTCCATGGGTAAGATTCCTACCTGGCGACGCAGTTTTTATAGGCATCCGTGATATGGAAAGAAGAATATTATAAATTAAATTTTTAGAAATTACTGAACTGAATGATAAATTGCAAACAAATTGTGCTTTCGGCTGATCCATATAGATCAAAGGATGCAGTCAGCAGTATGATGATGAAAAAAAAAAAGCTGAACAAATCTCTTCCAGCTGCAATTCTATATGCAATTAACTTATAGAGGGAGATTTATTAATATAATAATATGTATGAGCGACCAAATAGCACAAATATTGCTAACACATTTCATTTCCATATGCCATCTTACGACTGCACATATACATCAATATATGAATGTGTATTGTAAAAGTGCATAAAGCAGGCTTTTCAGGGTTTCTCTGAGTCGGTGGGGGGAAAGGTAGAAGTCCAGGGTTTTTTATGAGTGGGCAGGGGAATCAAACTCGTAGGCTTTCTGTGAGTGGGCAGAGGGAAGTAGGACTCACAGGCTTTTGCTATGAGTGAGCAAGGGACATCAGGACCCAAATGCTTCCTGTAAGATTGAGGGGGAAAGCAGGACACACAGGCCTTCTCTACAGCTTGGTGAGGGAAAGTAGGAGTCACAGGCTCTTGCTATGAATGAGCATGGTAAAGCAGGACTCAAAAGCTTGCTCTAAAACAGTGAGTGGGAAAACAGGACTCGCAGGGTTTATCGAGGAGTATTGGTAGCATATTTCTATAATTCTATGTCATTTTATTCTAAAACCAAAACCATGGTCCATAACATCTGTATTCTTGTACAGACACACGGTGAATCTTCTGGTCAATCTGCCTCTGATGTGTCTTGATGTTCTGCTGACTCCTAAGGTTGAACTTGGATCTGTGGAGTACATGGGAATGAATATGGATACTGTGGAGGTTCTGCTTCAGTTCCTGGACAGGAGGTTGGACAGGGTCAGTAAAAAGTATCTTGAAACATATTTTGTTTTCTTCTTGGGCTTTGAAGGTTCCCTGAGACATGATATAACGATCTCGATCTCTCTCTCTCTCTCTCTCTCTCTCTCTTTTTCTTTTTCTCTTTCTCTCTCTCTCTTTCTCTCTCTTTCTCTCTCTTTCTCTCTCTTTCTCTCTCTTTCTCTCTCTTTCTCTTTCTTTCTCTTTTTCTCTCTCTCTCTCTCTCTCTCTCTCTCTCTCTCTCTTACTTTTTTCACATATTTCATCACACCTTTTTCATTTTTTTCTTTCATTTTGTTTTCATCTTTTTTTCTCTTTCATCTTTTTGCTTTCATTTTTTTTTCCCTCTCTTCTTTCCCTACACAACAGTATAATGTTCCTTTTGTGGACAGGTTTGCCTGATGTTTGGCAGTACCCCAAACTCATTTGGATGCTTCTAGTGGATACTCGAGGATTCTGCATTATATCACTTTTAAAATGATGATACTTTTTTTTGATGTAGGGCCACAAGTTACGAGAGACACTGACTCCTGTTTTGAACCTCCTTACTGAAAGTTCACGTGTCCATCGAGAGACTCGAAAGTTTCTCCGAGCTAAGGTGAGACAGTAACCTTTTACATCTCTGATCCCAAGCTGTTAATTACAGCTCACCTAGTAACTAGTAACTCTCCACATTATTCCCTAGTCATCTGAGAAATCCTGTGGATAATTGTAGAGGTTTTCAATAATAACATTATATTAGGCACTGTTAGGAAATTCTCTATTAAAAGGGTTCTTTAAGGCAGAGAACCTTTTTTTTTTTTTTCATTTGGCTAGGCAGGGTGCATGGATTTAAAAAAGCTTACCTGCTCCTGACATTCTGGTTCCAGTACCAAGCTCCCTTCTCTTCCACTTCTGGTCATTGCTAGATTGGACATCCTTCTGGACAATCAGTGGAGACATGTGCAGGTATGACACATGACCGCTGAGGCAATTGAGTGGCCGCCAATGATGATGTGCGTGGAGGAGAAAGGAGCTCAGTGCTGGAACCAAAGAACAAGTGACAGATGAGTCTTTTGCACCATGCCTGGCCATAAGAAAACGGGCTCCTGATTTTAGAGTACACAAGAGGACCCTCGTTTAATAGCCTATGAGCATTTCTCTCTGTAGGACCTGGTAGGTCAGTGCATTACCCCAAAATACATTGATTTCAATGGGGATTGTGTTGTGCTTCATTTTTCTAGTGGTGGTGCAATAGGGAATTTAGCCCACAAATTACATCTAATTGCTGGGGCTCCCACCAGCGGGACACCCTATGATTAGCTCCATGCCAGGCAAACCTTCTAGCAAAGGACACGACCCCATTAAGTATTAACAAAGATGGGCCTGCTCTGAGAACTTTGTAGTGCTTACCAGAATATCTGATTTTCAGGTGTTACCACCTTTGAGAGATGTAAAGAACCGCCCGGAGGTTGGAAATACCCTGCGCAATAAGCTGGTCCGCCTGATGACCCACGTAGACACAGATGTAAAACATTGTGCAGCAGAGTTCCTATTTGTCCTTTGTAAAGAAAATGGTAAGTGGCAGATGACTCCTCCTCCTTGTAATGTGGATTTTACAGCAAAGTGTTGTGTTCTTGTCATAACGGTAAAAAGGGCACTGTGATAACGAAGTGCCATTTTATTTTTCATTTTTTATTTCATGTCAATTTATGGAAATATAAATTATGAGATATTAAAGGGATTCTCTCTGGGAATAATAACACTTTATCAAGTGCCAGAAGCCTATCTCTCTAAACAGATTATTCATACTTACTTAGTTCCTGCCTCTCCAGTCCCCGGCGATACTGCCAGTGTCTCCATGTCTGCCCTGTCCATCCTCTCTGTACTTCATGTCTTCTCATGAGCTCCATTCCTACAGAGATTTAGCTGAAGCTCAGCTGTATTCAGGATTATAATCCCTGACAAGCAGAGAGATGAGGATGAGGCAGCTCTTTACCTCCATGTTCTGAAGTTTCTTGTCGTCCTGTGTGATTTGGACAGGTTTTGTGTGTAATAATAAGATGACAGCCATTTTATTTCTCCTAATGATTGCTGCCCAGACAAAACGAGCCATTATAAATAATAAAAGTTATTTGGGCCAATATTTAGAATAAAGTAATTAAGTATTTTCATTTTCTTAATTCCCAGAGAACCCCTTTAACTCTGACCAGCTTCCCTGTCCCTGCTGAAGAAAAGCATCTTCACAGCATGATGCAACCACCACCATGTTTCACAGTGGGGATGGTGTCTTCAGGGTGATTGTACAGTCGTGGCCAAAAGTTTTGAGAATGACACAAATATTAGTTTTCACAAAGTTTGCTGCAAAACTGCTTTTAGGTCTTTGTTTCAGTTGTTTCTGTAATGTAGTGAAATATAATTACATGCACCTCATACGTTTCAAAGGCTTTTATCGACAATTACATGACAGTTATGCAAAGAGTCAGTATTTGCAGTGTTGGCCCTTCTTTTTCAGGACCTCTGCAATACGACTAGGCATGCTCTCAATCAACTTCTGGGTCAGTTCCTGACTGATAGCAACCCATTCTTTCATAATCACTTCTTGGAGTTTGTCAGAATTAGTGGGTTTTTGTTTGTCCACCCGCCTCTTGAGGATTGACCACAAGTTCTCAATGGGATTAAGATCTGGGGAGTTTCCAGGCCATGGACCCAAAATGTCAACGTTTTGGTCCCCGAGCCACTTAGTTATAACTTTTGCCTTATGGCACGATGCTCCATCGTGCTGGAAAATGCATTGTTCTTTGCCAAACTGTTGTTGGATTTTTGGAAGAAGTTGCTGTTGGAGGGGGTTTTGGTACCATTCTTTATTCATGGCTGTGTTTTTGGGCAAAATTGTGAGTGAGCCCACTCCCTTGGATGAGAAGCAACCCCCCACATGAATGGTCTCAGGATGCTTTACTGTTCGCATGACACAGGACTGATGGTAGCGCTCACCTTTTCTTCTCCGGACAAGCCTTTTTCCAGATGCCCCAAACAATCGGAAAAAGGCTTTATCGGAGAATATGACTTTGCCCCAGTCCTCATCAGTCCAATTACCATACTTTCTGCAGAAGATCAATCTGTCCCTGTTTTTTTTTTTGGAGAGAAGTGGCTTCTTTGCTGCCCTTCTTGACACTAGGCCATCTTCCCAAAGTCTTCGCCTCACTGTGCGTACAGATGCGCTCACACCTGCCTGCTGCCAGTCATGAGCAAGCTGGACTTTCTTAAACGCCCTGAAGCCTTCTTAACAAGAATTGAACCTCTTTCCTTGAAGTTCTTGATGATCCTATAAATTGTTCATTGAGGTGCAATCTTAGTAGCCGCAATATCCTTGCCTGTGAAGCCATTTTTATGCAACGCAATGATGGCTGCACGCGTTTCTTTGCAGGTCACCATGGTTAACAATGGAAGAACAATGATTTCTAGCATCACCCTCCTTTTAACATGTCAAGTCTGCCATTTTAACCCAATCAGCCTGACATAATAATCTCCAGCCTTGTTCTCATCAACATTCTCACCTGAGTTAACAAGACGATTACTGAAATGATCTCAGCAGGTCCTTTAATGACAGCAATGAAATGCAGTGGAAAGGTTTTTTGGGGATTAAGTTAATGTTCATGGCAAAGAACGACTATGCAATTCATATGATCACTCTTCATAACATTCTGGAGTATATGCAAATTGCTATTAGAAAAACTTAAGCAGCAACTTTTCCAAATTCCAATATTTATGTAATTCTCAAAACTTTTGGCCACGACTGTACACTGTTAGTTTTCCACCACACTCAGGGCCAGATTTATCATTACTCTTGCAGTTCACTCCACTTTCAAAGAAGGCGTATGTGTATTTGAGTCAAGTCAAATTTATCATGGGCTCTTTCAGAGGTTGATAAATCTGGTGTATTTCTGGTTCCTAGTTGTATTTTGGCTTTGTCTTTGGAAAAGTCACAATTTTAAAAAAGTGATTTTGTCAAACATAAGCATGGTCATGAGTGGAGTGAGTTTGCGCAATTTTTTGCGACTTTTTTGCGACTTTTTAAAAAGTCGCAATAATAAATCTGTCTTGCAAGTGATTTACATACGACAAAACGCCCATAAACTTGGTTTTGGAGTGAGTGGCGTAAGTCTCCAAAAAGTCGCAAAAAATTGCGCAATTTGGCTTTTTGCGCAATTTTTTGCGACTTTTCGACTCCAGAAAAGTGACTTAGGCTAATGATAAATCTGGCCCATAGTGTTTTGCATTTAGGCCAAAAAGTTCAACTTTTGGTCTCATCTGACCAGAGGACCTTCTTCCACATGTTTGCTGTATCCCCTACATGGCTTGTGGCAAACTGCAAAGAGGACTTTTTATGGCTTGCTTTTGAACATTCTTCTTGTCATTCTTCCATAAAGGCCAGATTTGTGGTGCACATGACTAACAGTTGTCCTGTGGACAAATTCTCTCACATTAGCTGTGGATCTCTGCGGTTCCTCCAGAGTGATGGGCCTTTTGGCTGCTTTTCTAATTAGTGCTCTGCTTGCCTGGGCTGACAGTTTAGGTGAACGGTCATGTCTTGGAAGGTTTGCAGTAGGGGTGGGCGATATGGCCTAAAATTTATATTGCGATATAATATGAAGCATGTGCGATATGCGATATATATCGCAATATAAATTTTCTATATTGGAGGGGGGGTTGTTAAACTTTTTTTTTTTTTTTTTCCTTCAACTTTTTATTTAATAACTATTTAGCCTCCTTTAGGGGCTAGAACTCTTGTTCTATTCACCCTGATAGATCTCTGTCAGGGTAAATAGGACTTGACACTGACCCTGCTGCCCTGTGCTCTGTGCACACAGCAGCAGGGAGCTGACCATAGCAGCCAGGACATCAGTAGTGTCCTGGCTGCCATGGTAACCGATCGGAGCCCCAGCATTACACTGCTGGGGCTCCGATCACAACTGCCACTGCCACCAATGATGGGGGGGGCACTGTGCCACCAATGAGTGAATAGAAACGTAGCCTGCATGTGCCGGCCATATACCATACTGGGCCTCTGTGACTGCACTCTGCGATTCACCGCAATTAACCCCTCAGGTTCTGAGGGGTTAATTGCGGCAGATCGCAGCAGGCAGTCATAGAAGCGGGTATGGGATATGGCCGGCACATGCAGGCAAATAGGACCTTTAATTAGGGGGCACTTACTATTATGTATGTGCGGGGCTCCGTTCGCCCGCTCTGGCCCACGTCACATGGTGGGAACACCAGGGAGGAGACATCAGCTTCTCTCCCTGGGCGTTCCTTCTCCCTGCCTGTGACGTTCTGCCACAGGCCACAGTCCCTCCCCTCCTCCGCTCTCATTGGTAGCAGTGGCTACAGTCCCTCCCCTCCTCTCTCATTGGTGTCTCTCAGTGGGGAGGGAGGGACTCCCTCCTTCTCCACTGTGCCGGCTCAGGAGAACATGGTATGCGCCGAGAGCGGCGCATACCATGTTCTACCGCGATATGGCGATATAGACAAAATCGATATCGTGGCACAAATTCATATCGCATATCGTCTATATCGCCATATCGTCCCACCCCTAGTTTGCAGTTGTGCCATACGCATTTGTGCCATAGTCCTTCATTTTCTGATAATAGATTGAACAGTGCTCTGTAAGATGTTCAGAACTTGGGATTTTTTTTTTATAACCTAACCCTGCTTTACACTTCTCCACATCTTTATCCCTGACCTGTCTGGTGTGTTCTCTGGTTTTCATGATGATGTTTGATCACTAATGTTCACTAACAGACCTCTGAGGCCTTCACAAAACAGCTGTAGTTATACATAAGAATACATTACACAGGTGGACTCTATTTACTAATTAGGTGACTTCTGAAGGCACACTGGATTTTATTTAGGGGTATCAGAGTGCAGGGGGCTAAATACAAAATACACGCCACACGTTTCAGACTTTTATTTATTAAACATTTTGAAAACTTTGAAATGTATCATTTTCTTTTCACTTTACACATACTTTCTACTTTGTTTTGGTCTATTACATAAAATCCCAATAAAATACATTTAAGATTGTGAGTGTAATGTGAAAAAATGTGGAAAATGTCAAGGGGTATAAATACTTTTTCAAAAGCTGTATATGCCCCCCTGTAGTGCCAGTATATAATTCTGCTCTCCCCAGTGACAGTATATAATGCATAATATATACATGATGGCACCCTGTAGTACCAAAATTTTGATTCGGTATCGATACCATAAAAAAGTATTGCGATACTCGATACCATTCGATACCACGCAAAAAAAATAAAAACGCCAAAAAAATCCGCGTGCATTCCACATTTTATGAAACCGCCGGCTCATAATACAACAGTCCTATCCTACTTTTTTGTGGCGACTAAAAGAAAATGGCGAATCGTGCATTTTTTTTTTTTCTTTTTTTTCTTTTACGGCGTTCACCGCATAAAAGTGGATTTTTTAATAGTTTGGACATTTGAGACGCGGCGATATGTAATATTTTATTTATGTATTGTTTATTTATTTTATATGTAAAATTGGGAAAGGGGGTGATTTATAATTAATATTTTGGTGTACTTTGTTAACTTTTTTTTTTTTTTTTCTTTTACAGTTTATTTATTAACTATTTCCCCCTTAGGGGCTAGAACCTGCAATCATTTCATCCTATTCAGCCTAAAACAGCTCTATCAGGGTGAATAGGATCTCACCCTCTCCCTGTTGCCCTGTGCACAGTACACACAGCAGCAGGGAGCTGACCAAGGCAGCCAGGACTTCAGGAGCGTCCTGATTGCCATGGTAACCGATCGGAGCCCCAGCATTACACTGCTGGGGCTCTGATTACTGCCACCAATGAGGAGGAGGTGAGGGGACCCTGTGGCCACTGCCACCAATGATTTTATTACTGGGGGGAGGGAGGAAGGGGGGGGATGGGGGAGGGCGCACTGGCCACCAATACTGTATTTATTACTGGGGACAGGGGGGGCACACTGCCCACTAATGTTTTAATACTGGGGACAGGGCGGACACACTGCCCACCAATGTTTTAATACTGGGGGGGGGGGCGGAGCACTGGCCCCCAATGCCTAGTAACGTTTCATATATAAATGCAGGCAGAAGACACATGCTGCCGGCACCTGCCTGTGACAGAGCGCTGCGATCAGAGGCAATTAATCCCTCAGGTGCGGATCCTCCTCCCGCCCCCGCTCCACCCCCTCTCCCTCTATTGGTTGCAGCGGCAGCACAGGGGGAGGGAGAGACAGCCTCCTTCTCCCTGTGCTGCCGAGGAGAACATGGCCGCGCTGAGAGCGGCGCAGCCACGCTCTCTGATACTGGGCTGTGCAGTTCCAGTATCGATAAAATACTAAGCCTGGTATCGAGCTCGATACCAGAGAAAAGTATTGATTGGGTATCGAAACTTCGATACCCGAAACAACCCTAACCAGTATATAATGTTCCATCGTCCCCCCAGTATGCCACTAACTGCAGTTAAAAACAAACAAACGCTTACCTCCCGTTCCAGAACTTTTCCAACCTGTGGCCTGTGATGCCACAGGCGGTTCACATGACATCTCCACTCCTGCGCCGTGTCTCTCGTGTCCCTCATATTTGTGCTTAATAGACTGCAGGATCCAAGAAAAGAATAAGTCTATGTTCTATTCAAGCAATCAATGTTACGGGATCTGTGCCAAAGGACCATCCAGAGGACTTGTAGGGAGAGAAGAAAATTCTTCTTACTAATTAAAGAGCAGCTGCGATCCTCCTTCTGGCAAATCAAAATAAAAATCTCCAGTTACGTTGCCTGTTTGTAGCGTTGCATGTCTCAAGGTGGAGTGGGTTCAATTCACACCATAAATCAGCAATTCACAGTAGAAAGACCGCGCTGCTTGAAATGTCCAGCAGGCATCCGGATTATAATGGAGTCAGATACAGAGTTCCGATATAGGCGAACATTGGATAAACCAGCAGAAATCCCTTCTACTTCCGATTTGGTCCATCTGTAGGGTCCACCTTTTGGCCCCTACAGATGGACCAAATCGGAAGTAGAATGGATTTTTGCTGGTCTATCCAATGTTCGCCTATATCGGAACTCTGTATCTGACTCCATTATAATCCGGATGCCTGCTGGACATTTCAAGCAGCGCGGTCTTTCTACTGTGAATTGCTGATCCTCCTTCTGGCTCCACTGGCCTCTATTATTCACCATCACCGCTGCTCCATGCTTGAGTGACGCCTGCGACTACAGTACTTTACCATCTAAGTATTTTCTCTGTTGAGAGATACGGATATAGGTGCCGATGCAGATTAAAAAACAATACCAACGACTGATTGCAGCAAGGAGCAGCGGTGATGGCACATAAAAGGGGCCAGTAGAGGCAGAAGGAGGATCACAGCTGTTCTTTAATTAGTAAGAAGAATTTTCTCCCTACGGATCTTCTGGATGTTCCTCTGGCGCGGATCTGTTAACGTTGATTGCTTGATGTAGGAGGAGACTGTAGGAATCGGCAGCTGTGATATCTCATGTTGGCTTCTAGTCCTGTAGGTTTGTGCATCCAACTAGGAGACACATCCTCTCGATGGAGCAGCCGTTACATCAGTGAGGTGACTGCTCTCTTCTTAGGCCTTGCGTAACCTTTGTTATTATGTCATTAAGTAATATCACATCCATAGGCTAAGTTCTAGAACAGCTGTATAAATTGTGACATCATATGATACAAACATGGCGCTAAATCTGATATCTTAATGGAGTATTACATAGAGCACTTTTATACTCAAATGAATCCATTATAAAATAATGTAAAACATCTTTATAAAATAAACAAATGTTGAGTTTTTTTTTTGTAATTTTGTTATATATGGTTCCCAATTGAGACAACCATTATTTGTGGTCAAGACCAGTCTGCATCGATCTTGTCAGTATGCACCAAACCCAAAGATGCTGAATGTACGCTGGAGGCTGGAATCAAACGCGCTGTTTCTGTGGCAGGTTTTGATGCAGTTATTTTATTTACTAGCATCCGGTGGATTTTACGCTGGCAAAGTCCTTATTGAAAAAAATAACAGAAAAAGGATATGATAACTGAATATGCGGATGTACATGGCAACATTTATAAGGAAAAAAATCACGGAAAATAATGCACTAACACAATAGATGCAAACATTTATATATGGACTAAGCCCTCAGTGTAATGATAAAATCTTAGACTGAGTGCATTATTTTCTGTGATTTTACAAAGTCCTTATTGACCTGCTCTTATTTTGACAATCTTCTATCTGGAGGGGTCATATGTGTATTGTATACTGTATGTGCTCTGTGAGTACTGTGTGTGTATGTTTATATATATTTTGGCTGCTGTATGTGATATGTGTGTGTGTATATATATATATATATATATATATATATATATATATAAAGAAAAAACCAGGCAGCACCAAACACAAAAATATGAGTAGCGGGTGCAAGGTCCAAGGGTGTGAGCAAACCACATAAATACCGTAGAAAACGGACAGCACTCCAGATAAATAGCCAAGATTCTTTTATTCACCCAGGTGGAGAGACGACGCTTCGGCTTAACAATAAAGCCTTTCTCAGCGGCTTGAGAAAGGCTTTATTGTTAAGCCGAAACGCCGTCTCTCCACCTGGGTGAATAAAAGAATCTTGGCTTTTTATCTGGAGTGCTGTCCGTTTTCTACGGTGTGTGTGTGTATATATATATATATATATATATATATATATATATATATATATATATATATTTTTGTGGGTTTTTTTTTTCATGTGTTTTCTGTGGATGCTAAATGTGTACTATACTGAATATACAATATACTTCATGGGTATTTAGTTGTATTTGGGCTGTATGTACAGATGTGTGTGTGCTGTGTGGGTTACATATGGGTTTTGTATCAGAGCTGTATATGTTATGTATGTGTGCTCGGTGGGGCCTTGTGTGCTGTATATGGATGTTGTATGGGTATCGTTTGCGTGTTATATAAATGTGTGCTGTAGAGCTATTGAAAGTGCTCTGTATGATTGGGTGTTTATGGCTGCTGTATAAGTATAATGTGGCTGTTTTATAAGTATTCTGTTGTGTGGGATTTCTGTGTGTACTGTACAAATGATGAATGTGTACTGTATATATGCTGTGTCTGCTGTATGTGTACTGTATAGGTGCTGTATGTTTACTGTATAAATACTGTGTGGGCACTGTATGTATGCTCTGTGGGGGCTGTGTGTGTACTGTATATATGTGGGGGCTGTGTGTACTGTATATGCTGTGTGGGTGCTGTATGTATGATCTGTGGGGGCTGTGTGTGTACTGTATATATGCTGTGTGGGTGCTGTATGTATGATCTGTGGGGGCTGTGTGTGTACTGTATATATGCTGTGTGGGTGCTGTATGTATGATCTGTGGGGGCTGTGTGTGTACTGTATATATGCTGTGTGGGTGCTGTATGTATGATCTGTGGGGGCTGTGTGTCTACTGTATATATGCTGTGTGGGTGCTGTATGTATGATCTGTGGGGGCTGTGTGTATACTGGTATATATACTGTGTTGGCGCTGTATGTATGCTCTGTGGGGGCTGTGTGTGTACTGTATATATGCTGTGTTGGCCCTGTATGTATGCTGTGTGTGTACTGTATATATGCTGTGTTGGGGCTGTATGTGGGCGCTGTATGTATGATCTGTGGGGGCTGTGTGTCTACTGTATATATGCTGTGTGGGTGCTGTATGTATGATCTGTGGGGGCTGTGTGTGTACTGTATATATGCTGTGTTGGCCCTGTATGTATGCTGTGTGTGTACTGTATATATGCTGTGTTGGGGCTGTATGTGGGCGCTGTATGTATGATCTGTGGGGGCTGTGTCTACTGTATATATGCTGTGTGGGTGCTGTATGTATGCTCTGTGGGGGCTGTGTGTCTACTGTATATATGCTGTGTTGGGGCTGTATGTGGGTGCTGTATGTATGCTGTGTGTGTACTGGTATATATACTGTGTTGGCGCTGTGTGTCTACTGTATATATGCTGTGTGGGTGCTGTATGTATGCTGTGTGTGTGCTGTATATATCCTGTGTGGGGGCTGGTTTGAGGTTTATTAACATTTTGGATTGACCAACAGCACTCTAGTTGTTTAATAAAATTAATTCTCAGAATACAACTTGCCTAATAATTGTGTAGACAGTGTATTGCTGACCTATGGAAAAACTTACCATGCATTATTGCTGGCTGCTACTATTGGTTGCTACATGATAGTTTTTTTATTTTTGGTATACAGTATCTCGTTTTGTGAAATACACTGGATACGGTAATGCAGCTGGCCTACTTGCTGCCCGGGGATTGCTGGCAGGCGGACGCGGAGAAGGGCGATACTCTGAGGATGAAGACACAGATACGGAAGAATACAGAGAAGCTAAACCAAAGTAAGTGCACCGCTCATTTACCATTGTGATCAGTAGAACACCATATGCTCAAGTAATTATGATGCATTTGGGATTAGAGGCTGGCTAACATCAAAGGAGAGGGGCAAATGTGGGGCCGCTGTAGTTATCAAAGCTAGAGACTGCCCCCATTCCCTTAAGTTAAAATTTTATTATTTGATGTTGGTCTTTAGTCCCAAAGAGAACACGAGGCATGGCACTCGGAAGTAGTGGGGTCTTGGTAATGAGACCCTCTACTAGCTTGTAGGATAGGAATTTGTGGAGTCACCAAAGTTTGAGGACCCTTTACTGGTCCTAACATTCCAATATTATCACCTGGCAGTGTAGGAATGGAGAAGCCAAGCTGAAAAAGAAAAGGCGCCCTGACATCTCCTAATAAAGCCCTGCACTGGAAGGTAATAACATTGGAATGTTAGGACCAGTGAAAGGTACTCTTTAGTCGGGGCCAAAGGGGTCTCGCCATTTTGCAAATCAGATCTTTTTACTTGTGTCTATGACCTGTCAGAAGATCATTTTCACTAATTTTCTCTTTGAATTCTTTTTAATGATTAGTTTTCAAAAAGTTCTTTAGTCTTTTCTCCATTGTTTTAGTTTTATAGGGATTCAGGTTTTGAGAATCAAAATGGTTGTGATAATCGATCTTATGGGGGTTGTCAGTCAGCTTGCCCTGTCTCCTTTATGGCACATTGGCCCAGCGTCCTGTAGTTGGCTGTATCCCTGAATCTAAACTATGGGCTTTTAAAAAAAACATGTTTTAAGATGGTATTACAGTTTTGGCAAATAACGTTTTAGATTTTATTATTTTTTTTTTTGTAAATTTAAGTTTATTAACGTTTTTGATTTTTGAACTTAACTATCCATATAAATTCCTTCTAGTTTTAAAAGACTTCTGCTTGCTTTTATTTAGTAAGAGCTATCATTGTATACGTCCAGTGGATAAAATTCTGTTCTAGTCATGTAATGGAAATATCAAATCTATCCATAGGCCCTCATTTACCGAAAGGAGGCCAAAAGCATGTCCTTTTGTCCTCTGTTTGGCTGCTATATCAGCATACCTTTTTTTTGCTGTATGGAATATATGCGCAATATACATTTTTAATGGTCATTTATCAAATTGGTTTAAAGTTGAACTGGCTACCTTATGCCATTAAAGTCTATGGGAAAACGGCTGTAAACACCATGGGGGAGATTTATCAAACTGGTGTAAAAGTAGAACTAGTCAGTTGCCCATAACAACCAATCAGATTCCACCTTTCATTTTCCAAAGGAGCTGTCAAAAATGAAAGCTGGAATCTGATTGGTTGCTATGGGCAACTAAGCCAGTTCTACTTTACCCCAGTTAGATAAATGACCCCATATGTTTGTAGTGTACATCAGAGGTATAGGACCAATGCCTCAGATGTATGCCACTGCATAGCCATACAGTAGCATCTGTCATCCATAGGCTGCTGTATTAAAAATAAACTATACCATGCGGTATATCGCATGTAGAATAGTGCAGCAGACTAAAAAAATCCTACACCGACATATACCAGCCCAGTGCAGGCCAAAAGGACACTCTTATCTGCCTCTAGCGTGTGAAATGGGACCAATGAATGTGTCTGATGTATGCAGTGCATATGGCGAATGGACACTGCAACAACAGTGCAAATGTAGGCTAGCCTAGCATGGGAGCCTATGGGCAACGTGTACCTCCCAGTGTTCACCTCCAACCTGCTCTGTTAGCACAGTGTGAATTGTCCCTTCCAGTACAGCTCTCAGAGCTATGTAACAGGCCATGAACCTGTGTCTTTATTACATTAGCAGGATTTTTATATGCCGGATGTAAGCAATGGTGTTTTCTATTGAATGACTGCAAGCAGAGATCTTGAAACTGAGGAGCTGATCCAGTTGTTGAGTATGACAGGGTGGATGTTGAGGTGACTTCCTTTCTTCCATTAATCTGTCTGCACAGCATTAACCCTGTGACCGGACGTGTAGAAGAGAAGCAGCCCAATCCTATGGACGGGATGACAGAGGAGCAGAAAGAGTACGAGGCTATGAAACTGGTCAGCATGTTTGACAAGTTATCTCGGTGAGAAATTGACCGCTTTAGTTGCTGTACTTTCTAGGTAGCTCCTTAGTTAAACTGTGTCAAATGAACCATCTTTATAACTATAACTAATCAGCCTGGGACAGGACCGTTGTGCAAATATCAGATGTCTTTACAGCAGAGAGTCAGTAGGTTTCACAATGCCTCTCCCATGCGTGCACGTTGCATATACCACAGTCAGGCGGTAAGTGGCTAGGCGGCTCTCAATTAAAATGGTAACCGCATGTACAGGTCAGCGTCATGTGCAAGGCGCACATAGCAACCAATCAAATTCCACCTTTTGTTTTCCAAAGGATCTCTGAAAAATGAAAGGTGGAATCTGATTGTTTGCTATGGGCAACAAATCCAGTTTTCCTTTACACTTTTACAGCAGTTTTGATAAATTTCCTCCATTATCTCTATATGAAGACGTCTTCCTTGCCTTTTCCTATACTGGTACTTGGTTGACCCAAGAGAACATATTACTTAAGGCCTAAAGGAGTATCCCAGTTACAACTAGTTATCCACTGGATAGAGTATAACTGTTAGAATGATAGGGTCTGACAGCTGGGACCCCCACTGGTTTTGAGAACAGGACACCCATGTCTCCCGTTTGAATGGAGCACTGGTTGCACATGCACACCACCACTCCGTACAGTTCTCCGGGACTGCTGTAGATAGCTGAGCAATGTACGTGGCTATCTCCGGCCATCCCATTGACGGTGGGGCACACCGCTTAATTCAATCAGGTGACATGGGTCCCCCATTGTTATGATAATTGGGACTCCTTGCGGGCGGACTCTCACTAAACAAACAGTTATCTCCTGTCCAATGTAGATACCTCTCTGCATATCATTTCCCCTATCCAGCAGACAGGGAGTAACTTCTTCTAAGTGTAACAGTGCCAGCCAGTGGCCTAATTGCCGAGAAAGTATTTAAAAGGATTCCATGTTCCGGCCTTGTGCTAATGGACACTTTGAAGTCAAGGAGGCTGGCTCTTGCATCCTTCAAACATCTGCCCCTTGGTTGATTTTGAGAGCAGTGGCAATGTCATCCCCTTATGTCTCCACATCTTGCGCACACAGCACAGTATATGGGTGGATTTATCAAACTGGTGTATATTAGAACTGGCTTAGTTGCCCATAGCAACCAATCAGCTTCCACCTTTCATTTTTCACAGCTCCTTTGGAAAATGAAAGGAGGAATCTGATTGGTTGTTATGGGCAACTAACTAGTTCTACTTTACACCAGTTTGATAAATCTCCCCCATGGTGTTTACAGCCGTTTTCCCATAGACTTTAATGGCCACAGGTAATGGACATGCTGGGTTACATCTCCATTCAGTCTCCCCCTGTATTAGATGCCTCTCATAGTGTATCATTTGATGGACCTCTGTTCTCCCAGTAGGGGGGGTCCCAGAAGTGGTCGAAAGATCACTTTAATATTTCTTTGTGTCACGTCTTGACTTTGACAACCCTTTGGAGTCATTGATACTTAATCAAATGTGTTTTTTTGTGTACAGAGAGCAAATCATCCAGCCCATGGGAGTAACATCTGATGGAAGGCTGGAGCCTTTAGATGAAGCTGCACAAAGGATGCTACAACAACAAGAATCTTCTGATCTGGAGACGGATTCAGACTAAAAGTCTTCACAAGCTATAAGCACATATTAGAAGTCGGAGCTGTGCCGAAACCGAGCCGGAGAATGAGAGACTGTGATCAGCTCTATAGGCACCATAAACGACATGGGAAACTAAATGTAGATTACTGTAGATGTATCTTTGAGACCTTGGCGGTAGACCAGACACTGGGGTGTATATATCATATAATATGACCCTACCTAGGAGCACCTTCAGCTGCTAAGGACATAGAAATGTAAAGTGCCTACTGTTTCCTGAAGACCTTGGCACGAAGTGCTAGCTGCTCTGCTTGGGTAGATGTCCTGTCAGGCTTGTGAGCTTTGTCAACCGTTTTAGAGAGTTGGAGCTAAACGTTTTTTCACCACTAGAGGGCAGTACTTGTTAGAGACACTGCCTACAGAGGGCGACTGTTTTAATATGATGTTAGTAGATCCAAGCAAAGAACTTTAAGACTGCAAGAATCTTGATCAACCTAAAAAAATTATCCCCAAGAATCCTGGAAGTCATTTTCCAAAGACCAGACGATGCTTTTAGATGCAGTGGTTCAGGGTATACTGAAGCATAGTGTAAAAAATGTATTAAAAGCTTTCAGTCAGTCCCCCATGCAGTGCACAGTAGTTACAAACTTAAGAGAAGGTGGGATTCAGTTCCTTTAACAACATAGTGATGAGCGAATGTGAAGAAAAACGTATACAAACCGAAAACCTAAGTAGCCATGTATGTCTCAAGTCAATGTGACAAAGCTGCTATAGACGAACGTGAAGAATTTCCTTATCATGATTGATGTACGTTTAGGAATTTCAATATTTAATGTGCGTGAAAGGTTCACATTGTTACCTGGTATATTGCAAAGAGAACCCCACAAGAGCGAACAGATTAGAAACACAGATTAAAACCTGCAGTGAATTATCAATTATCTATTTTATAAAATCGCCAAATATTTCATGCTGCCTGTTTTTATGTTTTATATTGGTAGTTGACCTAGTATAGTAAATATTACTGTGTGTGAAGCCAAAGAAATTGAAATACTAATTCCACCACCGGGGACCAGCAACCATGCTCTGTCTATAACGGGAGTACTGAACTGGCGCACTGCTTTCTGAATATGGACCTGGGAGACCAGCTGTTCAGACCCCATAGCCCTACTGCTATATGTGCACTGGAGGAGAGTTGTGTCTCCAATTCTTCTAGCAGAAGTACTGTTGAGGGCCCAGGAAACACCATGTCCTGGCGCTGGCCAGCTTCGGGCTAAGTGGTGTCTGGAAATGTAGACTATATATTTTTTATTTTCTGGTCTAGGGTCTGAAGTAATTATAGGGCTTAGTCTGGGGTCAGAATTAATTCCAGGGTGCTGGTCTAAGGTCTGAACTAATTATAGGGGATGTAATTCTTTAAAGAGTTTGGTCAATTCTTACCATTTTTCCTAAATGCTCTTAAAGTGTATAAAGTAGCAGCTGTTACAGCAGTATAGAAGTATTTCTCTTACCACTTTATTGCTGGTTAGAAGGCCCCTGCTGTCCCGTCCATGTCCCATCGTATGAACTACTTACCTGACAGTTTGCTGGCTGTGCTTGGCTGCATCCTCCTCTGTGCAGGACAGTAGCTGAACCAGTCCGGCAACTGTGCAGAAGAGGATATAGCCAGGAAAGAGGTAATGTAAGGCCTCATGCACACAACCATAGCCATTTTCTGCAAAATACAGAAGCGGTCTGTGTGCCATTCGCATTTTTTTGCGAACACATTGACCTTAATGGGTCTGTGGTCCGCATTTTGCAGTTTTGCAGAGAACATGTTGTATACTGGAAGTCAGTGGGTCCGCAAAAAATATACAACATGGACGTTATCTGTATTTTGCAGATCTCAAAATACATATGGTTGTGTGCTTTAGGCCTAAATCACGTGACTGCTGCCAGCTTGATTCTAAAGGACAGGCACGGCTCGCCATTGTTTATATGGGCCATGAAGCGGCAGCCGGGTGCCTTGTAGCCAGCGATGAAGTGAGAGAAATGCCTCTGTACAGCTGCTAGGGACACTATGCATTTAGGAAAAAATTGTTAAAGGTAGGCCAACCCCTTTAAGTGGGTACCAGGCACCACAACTCTGATTTGCATGATAAACTACACATTCCAGGGTGACTTACCTCTCATCCAGCCAATCATTAAAGTGTGACTGTCTTTCTTTTTCTTTTTTTTGGTAATGTGTAGGGACAGTGATAGGGAGCATTTTTCTAATATACTTTATTTAGGCAAAAAGTTTATTTATAGTAGAACGCTGAAATGTCCCTTAGCAGTGATCTTTTTCAGAGCTAAGGCTACTTTCACATCTGCGCTTTGTATACCGATTTTGCGATCAGGCAGAGGATCTCAAAACCGGAGCAAAACGCTTCAGTTTTGTCCCCATGCATTGTCAGTGGGTACAAATCAAATCGGGATACAAGCTGCGGTTTTGTGTCCAGTCTACGAAATGGAACAAACCTGATCCAGCACTAAAAATAATGTAAGTCACTGGCGCCAGATCCATTTTTTTGAGATCCTAAAAAAAAGGATACGTCACCCATTGACTTACATTGTCAGTAAGCTGTGCTCCTGTACTCCCGGCACGCTGTGTAATGAAGCCACCGCCGAGAGAAGCCTGAGTGAGCATAAATAGGGACAGTTATAGTATATTATGTCCCTATATTCTGTATAACAGCTTCTCCCTGCATTACCAGTAGCAAGCGCTTACCGCTCAAACAGGCATCGCTCCCTGCGGCTGGTTCATTACAGAGCGTGCTAGGAGTACAGGAGAAGAGTTCACTGACAGCGCTGGCCACTCTGATCAGTGGGCAGGAACTAAATGTGTATACGGTATTTATAAATTTAGTTATCACTGTATCGTTCCTACTATATGATTGAGCAGTAAGGCCAGACATCCACCATTTCCCAATTTTGTCTGGCAAAATGCTATTATTTACTGAGGACACCAGATGAACCCCGTTGTAGCGAATGGGATTCATTGGGTACCTGCAGATGCTGGATATGGCTGTTTCAGTATTCTGCCGGAACAGAATACCGGAATCTAAGCGCAGATGTGCACTTAGCTCTAGCTAAACATCCTGAGCTCATTGGTGTATTGTAGCAAACTATTAGTTCATTACTGATGTGTTCAGCTCACAATAGATTTTCATCGTTTGAGTGAAAACAAGAATGGTTCCATTCACCAACCGCAAACAGATATTGAGAAGAGTGAGAAAATAAATCACAAACTAAAAGTCCTAGAACTTTTCATTATTCAGTCATCTAAAAACTCTTGTAAAACGTCTGAAATCACCCTGTAGGCCGCAATCACAAATGTTACCTTTTTATTGCTTTGTCTGATGGTTCAAAAATTAACTTTTTGAAGCCATATGCTAATGGTTTTGCAAATGCCCAGGGGCGTTGTCTATTGCTGCAAGTGCCCGGGTCCCCAAGACTTTAACCAGGCATTACTTATTGATAACTTCTCCCCTGTCTGACTATAAGCCCGCCTAGTGTCCTCCTAATCCTATCCTCTGCTACCAAAATTCTGCTTCTGTGCACATCACCGCCGGGCCCAGACATGTGCCATACAATACCAAATGTGGGCTGCGACATCAATAAAGGGACTACGCATGTGCCGGCGAGGGATTTTAGGTGCAGAGGACAGTGATGTCAGGAGGATACTAGGCCGGCTTACAGCCAGACAGGAAGACAGGATAAGACTTATCACCAAGTAACGCCTGGGGACCATGGAGGCAAATGACCCCTTTCAAACTTAATAAATGTAACACAATAACTAATAAATAAGGACATGACACCTCTTGTTGGAAGAAAAATGTCTGCAATGCTTTATTAAGCGTAAATAAATTAATAAATAAATCAAACTTCAATTTCAATAATTAAATAATCATTAAAACTCAAATAAATACCAAAATCCACCCAGCAATAGCTGAGTGATACAGCCCCTCTAATAAAGCAAAGCAACATAAAGCATAAAGTTAGGGAGGTTGGGGCGACGCTCCGGTCTTCTTAACACTGGCCCAGAAGCGCCGCCGAAACCCATTTTTTTAAGCACCATCTTTTTCCCGCCGCTAGCAACAAAACAAATCTCCCCCAGCAACCAGCTGCACCAATCAGATGGGCTCTCTGTCTGTCATCCAAGGCTCAGGTAAGCCGGATAGAACCAGCTGATTCTGACAGAACCTTTATCACCTGAGGTAAATCTGAAATAAAAGAGCGGGAAAAACAAAAAGGGCGAGGGGGAGAAAGGAGAAGCAAAAACCATACAAAAATACTAAAACTCTTGGTGTCATTGCCCCCATGTGTCCCCCAAGCGAAATGCTCTGGGGGGACTTAATAGGAACTTGCAATTTCATTTTCATATGGCTTCACAGTTTGCTTTTGGACAGCAGATAAAGCAATAAAAGGTACCATTTGTGATCTGTTTTTGCTACCTACAGTGTGATTTGAGAAATTCTATATGAGTAAAATAGATGACAGACTTCCTTTTAAAATGTCTTTCTGTAGTGTAGCCTGTAGTGATGACATCACATTCATAGTTCATCTGAGGACTGCAGTCAGTCTCTGGCCCCAGTGGTCATATATGAACGAATGGTACATCACCTCTGAGGCCAGTGATTGGCTCCAGAATCATGTGTGCGACACATGACGTTGCAAGCTCAGCAAGGATCGAAGCAGTGGGGACATTATAAAGGGAAATTTTTTTCTATTTTACAATGTTCCCTGCCTAATAAAAAAAAACTATGGGAAATCCTTGATGTTTTCTGGTTTTATGCCAGTTAGGCCTCATGCACACGAACGTATTTTCTTTCCGTTTTTTTGCGGACCATATGCGGAATTATTCATTTCAATGGGTCCGCAAAAAAAATGGATGGTACTCCGTGTGCATTCCGTTTCCGTGTGTCCGTTTTTCCGTTCCCCAAAAAAATAGAGCATGTCCTATTTTTTCTAGTTTGCGGACAAGGATAGGCAATATTACAATGGATCCGCAAAAAAAACGGATGCCATACGGAACGTCATCAGTTTTTTTTGCGGACTCATACGTTCGTGTGCATGAGGCCTAAATCTTAGTGTTATTCCTCTTTAACTCTGATTCCCTGCTATAGGCAGCCATTGTATTGCCTTTAGAAGCTAGACTATTTGTCAGTACCTTCTACACAGATTTGGTCATGAAGCATCACCATAATATCACTCCTCTGAAGTCTTGGGCAGTTTGCATTTCCCCAGAAAATGGCTGCTCTTCCTAGGTGGTAACACTTTTTAACCACTGTTTAGTTAATTTAATGCAGGGGCCTTTTAAATGGTTAAAGGGGTTATCCAGAAATTTATATTAATCACCTATCCTCTGGATAGTTCATCAATATCAGATTGGTAGGGGTCCGACACCCTGGACCCCAGCCAAACAGCTGTTAGAAGAGGCCAGCACTCTATGAGAGCCCGGACTCTTTCTAGGCCATGTGATGTCACTGTACATTGGTCACATGGCTTGGTTGCAGCTCAGCCCCATTCAGGTTAATGGGGCTGAACTGCACTGCCACTATACAATGTATGGCGCTGTGCTTGGAAAGCTGCCAGGAGCTTCGGTGAGCATGACAGCTCCCTGAAATTGCTGATCGGCGGGGACAGACTCCTGTTGATGGAATAATGATGACCTATCGTGTGGATGGGTCACCAATATCAATTCCTGGATAACCCCTTTAAAGTTTCATAGAAAAAGGCATCCCTTTAAGGCCTCATGCACACGGCCGTTGTGCGACCATTCCATGCATTGGGGACCGCAATTTGCAACGTCCGTGCGGCGGCCGGGACCAATCGAGACCTATTCAACTTAAATGGGTCCGTGATCTGTCCGCAACCCAAAAAAATAGAACATGTTCTATTTTTTTGCGGTGCTGAGGCACAGACAGAAACCACACGGAAGCACTTAAGTGAATGGGTCTGCATCCATGATGCGGGGAGCACACGGCTGGAGCCCGCAGTTTGCGGGCCGCAATACGGCCACGGCCCGGCAACAGCCATGTGCAAGAAGCCTAAGGCCCTGTTTCACATGAGCGTGACGGATTAGGTTGCGTTCAGTGAAACTCGCACCATTTTCCCCTCCGCACGACAGCACCATAGAGAGGGATCCACCCCCAGGGACAGGAAACCTACAGAAATAAAAAGGTGGAGCCTCTCTACTCCTTTAGTGGTTTCCTGTCCCTGGAGTGGGAGACCTACAATTTTCACTTTTCAGGTCCTTACCGCAGTCTGGCGTGGAGATTCCTAGGTTTAGGCCTAGAGGACTGCCGGTCACTGCCGGGGTCCATCGTGCTGCTGGGCAGGTTGACAGGACCCTAGGGTATAGAGACGCTCCAGGGGCTCTCTTACCTTGCAGCAGGCATGTGGGCACTCTTACAGGGTAAGCTCTGCCCCATGTTGCGCTATCTAGAAAGCACAAGCGTTTCTTGGCACTGTCTTGGCGGGCATCCTTGAGGCAAGGCTCTGCCGGCCTCTCTTACTTCAGCGTCCACTTCCGGGTTCGGCAGGCTGGGGGCGGAGCTGGTGACGCGAGGCTGAGTACGTGATGACGTCAGTCGGCGTCACTTCCGGTACACGGCTGGCGCGAAGATTGGCGTTCTGTTATTTAATGGAGACAGTAATGGTGAACAGAGCGGAGCAAGGCTCAGCATCCCCTCTAGTAGAGCTACTGGAAAGGCATTGCAGCCGCATACAGTGCCAGAGATTTGCGCAGAATCTACTCATCTTGGGTAAGTACAGACAAACAGAAGGTGGCCGGGTCGTTGGCTGTTGGCTCCTATTATGTACCTGCACTGGTTAGTACACAGTGCTACTGGTCTTGAGTATGCACATGTGTATATTTTATATACATATTTGTGATCGGGTCGGCTATCTGAAAGACAGCTTGGATGGCAGTAGGTGTGTGGCGAAACTGCCCGTTTGTAGGTGACCTAAAGGGGGCCACCCTAAGAAGGAGTATTTGAAAAAGGGGCTGGGTGGGAGGGTGCGCCGAGCCGGCCGTGCGTGAAGGGGAGGAGTCCTGCCCGACTTAAGTAGTGGCAGCCCGGAGCCTCCCCTCACACAAATGCGGCGGCTGAAGCGCCTATACTTGTGATCGGGTCGGCTATCTGAAAGACAGCTAGGATGGCAGTAGGTGTGTGGCGAAACTGCCCGTTTGTAGGTGACCTAAAGGGGGCCAAAATAAATCGCAAGACAACCAATTGCTAGAAACCAATGTATTATGACAACAAATTCTGAAAAGCATTACACATTTCTGTAGCAGGGTTAGGGATATATCGAGTGTAACACGTAGATTTCCATCGTCCTAGTTTTTGTATTACGTGAACCGGTACATTGTTTTTCGACGCTGCCGAGGCTGCCCCAATTCTGAAAGAGTGACCTGTGATACACCTGGGGTTTATATTACTGCTGGAAAGTAGTATGTGTATATGCTTGAGAAAGACTTGAATATTTAACGGTCCATCTCTGTAGGATAACAAAGGAGCCTGAGGTGGCGCCTGCCTAATGGTATCTAACCATGCATGGAAGATTATTATTGGGCACCAAGAGTTACCGGTAGGGTAATATTTGACCTGCACTGTTTCGCCAGGTCGAGCGGTCTTAGAATGTCGTAAAGACAAAATATAACAAGAACCATCCATGTGGAGATCCTGTTTCTGTAAAAAAACTGCGGACGAGGTACTACATGTGAATTCACCTGGGCGCAGAAATCCATAAAAACTTAAATATAGCGCTGTCTTGAACAGAAGGCTATCGTAATAACCGAAAGGTCTGTCGTCCAACTTGTCTGACATGGTTTTAAACATTGCTCCTGTGACAGGTTTGCGAGACACCACCGGTTTTGCTGAGGTGCACTGAATACCCTTCAAAATTCCTTTGACGGGATGGGCTGCAAACAGAGAGGGTCTGTCGGGATGGATTAGGTACCAGATGTGTTGAATGCCTGTTAGATACAACTTGATGGTACTATGAGACAATTTGAGCTCTTTATGACAGTAAGTGATGAAGGCCAGAATATATGATATATGATCTACCCCTGTCTGTGGGACAAGTTGCTGGAACTTAAGGAATTTGGTCCATGCTGTATTATAATTCCTTAGAGTATTTTTGGATAAGGACTGGTTGATAAGTGATCTTGCTGCCACCATGTATTCGCTCAATCCATGTGAAGTAGATTGTGATGTGGTACGGGAATCGGATATGGGTCCGCGTCTGGGGAGACCTGGAAAAAAGACTGTAAATTACGCCTTGACAAAGCGTCTGCTGCCACGTTAACCTTGCCTGGAATGTGTGCAAATTCATAATGGAAATGATGCGTAAGGGCCAACCAGACGAAGCGTCTGAGAAAGGACATGACTTCCCATGAATTGGACCTCCCTTTGTTGACTAAATCTACAACTGAAGAATTGTCCGTCAAGAACAACACTTTTTGATTTGCCCACATGTGACCCCAAGCTTGCGCAGCTGCAACATTGGGGTATATCTCGAAAAGAGAAGAGGTTTGAGAGAACCCGGGAATGCTAATGACTTCTGTAGGCCAATCGCTGGCCATCCATTTGTTGCTGAAGATGGCTGCGAACCCAACAGATGAAGAGGCATCGGTGTGTATGACTGGGGAGGAATTGCTGACAGGTGGAATGAACAATGAAACCCCGTTCCATTGGGTGAGAAAATGGTCCCACATAATGAGATCAGCCATGGCATGTTGGTCGAGTTGAATGATTGCCTCTTGATCTGAAACGGTAGGCAGCAGTCTCAGAAGTCTGGAGATGAAGGTTTTGCCTTGTGGTATGATACGCATGGCGAAATTTAACATACCTAATAAACTCTGGAGCTCTACCTTAGAAGTGACCCTTGACTGGACCAGCCTATGCAACGCCTGTCTGATTCTGAGTAACTTGTCTTGTGGAAGGCTAGCTTGAAACATGTCGGTATCTAATTGGATGCCTAGAAAAGTTATTTTTGTGCATGGACCGTCGATCTTATTGTCTGCTACTGGCACTCTAAGGTTATTAAATACTTGTGTCAACACCTGTAAGTCTTTTGGGTGCTGAGACGGGTGTTCAATAAGCAGAAAGTCATCCAAATAATGTATGACATGACAGGCTTCAAATCTATTTTTCAGTATCCAATGTAGGGAGCTGGCAAATTGGTCAAAGAGCCAGGGGCTAGATCTGGAGCCGAATGTTAACTTATTTGCGAAGTAGTAGTTGCTGTCCCACTTAATCCCGTGCCACTGCCACAACTGAGGGTGTATAGGGAGGAGTTTAAAGGCATCGGAGATGTCAGCTTTAGACAGCCATGCCTTTCTGCCCATGGATTGGATAACTTGTATGGCTTGATCAATAGAAGAATATTTCATGGAATATTCATCCACTGGGATGAGTGAATTTATGCTGGGTATGAGAGAAGAATGTGGAGCTGACAAATCGTAAATTAGTCGCTTTTTATTATTGAATTTCCCTGTGACGACCCCGATAGGACTGACCCTAAAAGACTCAAAAGGGGGCGTGTGGAATGGGCCTATCAGAAACCCCTTCTGAAGTTCTGTTTGTATCAAGGAAGCCACTGCATCAGGGTCCCTGATGGCGGACTGCAGGTTGTTACATTCATATGGTTCCTGAGGTAGAGCCAGTAAGCCGGTGTGGAAACCTTGGGAAAGGCCGTCGATAAGGTAATCTACCCATCCTGGATCTGGGTGACCTGCCAAATAACTTGCCAATGCTTCCACGTTTACCACGCTTAGTCATGTAGACGTGTGGGACTTTGCGGACAGGACAGCCTGGGGTGTGCCCTAAAACAGATGGCACATAGATGTAGCAACCTGCATTGGCTGAAAAAACACACCCCTGCGTTGAAGTTATTGCAAATCTGGGTTTTACCCAGGAACTTGATTGGGCGCCCCAATTTATCTACCCCCTGTACGACTTTCGGTGTTGCTGTATCTGGAATGTTTCTGGTGGTGGCGACATCTGACCTGCTGTTAGCGGTTGAGCACCACTCGGTGGAATGAGAATAAGAGCCACAGCTGTTGCAAGCTGGTGCCTTGAGCCCGGCAAAGTGTCGGCAAAATAACTCAGTGTCGACCACTGACCAGTCAACGGTATGCTGAAACTGAGCCAACGAAGCCGCCGCCTTAGCCGAGAATGAACGGTGGTACTCGTAGAAAGCAGTGCCACCATATTTGTGCCCCAGTTCCACAACTTTATACAAATATAGATCTAATTCTTCTCTGCGACTGGGGGAGACAGAGCAAATCACATCCCTATATAGACTGAAAGCTAATACAAATTCTGTTACGCTGAGCTTCCTATTCAGCCTGACGTCCCTGGATTTTAGGATGACCGATACTTCCCCGCAGGCAATGGTTTTATTATCAGGTACCTCATGTGTGGCTATTAATAATGAGGCTAAATTGACGTCCTTACCATCTAGTATATCTTTCCTAATATTTGCTGGAATAAAATGGGCTGGGGCTATATTAGGAAAGCTATGCAAGCCGCCTGAGGAAGTATTTGATGTTGAAGGCGTCGCGACAGGTAAAGTAGCTGGGGCGGGAGTACTGGCCCTATTTTCGATAGCCTCTAACCGGGACTGGAAGTTGGTCATGGACGATGCCATGTTGTTTATAGTGGCGTGTAGTTGGGTAAGGGATGTCTGTATACTATTCATAGACACCGTCTCCTGGCTTGGGCCAGGTTCGGAATGCAGAAGGCGATACAACTCAGCCTTTCTGGCTGATGCTGGAAATGGAATTCCTCTCCTCAAAAGTTCAGCCGTAAGTTTGGGAATAGTCCATGACCGCAACGAGGTGGTACAATCTCTGTCAGATTGAAGATCCATGCTCCTGGGAGAGGCTGGCGAACCCTGACTTCTTTGGTCCTGAGGCAGATCCATCTGCAATAAATTACATCGTAAACGGTCTCCCAGAAGTGACCAATCCTGCATGCTGAAAAAGTGCCCAGGAACCCCGGTGTGCAGAAAACAGATAGGCCCGGCACCAGAAAAGAGTTGTGATAACTGATGGGGTATTACACGCAGTGCACGGTGAAATGGGTACCTACCTGCACTGCACAGGCGGCATGCGACAAAATTTTTATTTTTATTTTTTATTTTTTTTATAAAGGACTTGCCTTATTCGAATCGTGACGGACTTGCGTATATGCCTGAGGTGCGTGACAGGACTTACAATGAGTCCGAAGACGTGACGGACTTGCGTATATGCCTGAGGTGCGTGACAGGACTTACAATGAGTCCGAAGACGTGACGGACTTGCGTATATGCCTGAGGTGCGTGACAGGACTTACAATGAGTCCGAAGACGTGACGGACTTGCGTATATGCCTGAGGTGCGTGACAGGACTTACAACGAGTCCGAAGACGTGACGGACTTGCGTATATGCCTGAGGTGCGTGACAGGACTTACAATGAGTCCGAAGACGTGACGGACTTGCGTATATGCCTGAGGTGCGTGACAGGATTTATGATGAGTCCGAAGACGTGACGGACTAGCATTGTTGCCCAAAAATAAATTTTTAAAATTTTTTTTTAGTTTTTTTTTCGTAAACAAACTGGCCCTCGATGGAGACATTTTCCTAAAGCTATCGTCGCATACTACCTGATGCAGTAGTGGAAGGTGTTTTTTTTTTTTTTTCAACTCACTCTGATTCTTACCAGAATGCTATGTCCTGGCCTGCAAAACCTGCGAATTAAACACTATATTGATATCTGGCCGTAACAGAGAAAACCCTGACCGCAAGAGAATTAGACTAATTGTACCTGGGAAAATATCAAGAAAGGACAACGAGTCCCAACAAAAGTTCTCTGTAAAGTAAGACCACCTGTTAAAGGAAACATACATATCAGAACACTGAATCGTATTAACCCATGGACTTGCTTTAGCCGTCACGGGCCTGTGTGAACAGAAGACGGTGTATAATGTCAACATAAGCGTGCAATGCAGCCCAGATAAATTTTTATGACCGGAGTTGAGATGAGTTCGTGATTGCCCCAGAAAACTCCGGCCTCCGCCACCCCCCCCCCCCGCCCCCCAAAACAAAATAACTGCTGACCGTGTCACCGCCGCAGTCCCGGATGCGAAAGCCAGCGAACGCTGGCGCTTACCCTCCTGTAGATGCCCTGATGTGCGGACGCGTGGAGCCGCCAAGCGCTGGACGCCCGCGCATGTGCAGAAGCGATCGGTGCGTGAGGTGCGCCGAGCCGGCCGTGCGTGAAGGGGAGGAGTCCTGCCCGACTTAAGTAGTGGCAGCCCGGAGCCTCCCCTCACACAAATGCGGCGGCTGAAGCGCCTATACATGTGTGTGTATAATATATATATATATATATATCCATAAATATGTTCCTTCCTGAAATCCTAGTTAAAACTGGTTGGGATATAAGATGGAAGGAGGAAAAAGACAAGGCTCCGCTGAAAGTGACATGGCGGCTCCCTTAATGCCAAAACCTAAGAAAACGCTGGCAAAAAGAAAAACAAAGAATGTACATTATGCAAAATATTGTTGTCCTCCTCTTATGAAAAAAAGTTATGTCAGGGATGCATTGACAGAACCATTTCAGAGGAATCTCCGTCCTTGTTGGAGAATATAAAATCTCTTATTAGAACAGAGGTGAAAAGCACTTTAAAACCCTCTAAGAGGTTTAAGGGTATGGATAAGGATAGATCCTCACGTCATGAGGCATCTCAGGAATTCACTTCTGGAGATTCGGACTGCGCTCAGGATTCCTCTTATTCCGACACCCAGAGAACAGATCATCTCCTCCCTTCCGACTTTACAAAAAGCGGCGGATTTCCTCACAGATGCCTCTGTGGACGCAGTGAAGTTTAGCGCCCAGTCGGCATCTTTGACAAATTTGGCCAGAAAAGCTCTCTGGCTTAAAAGCTGGAGTGGTGGAGATGTGGCCTCGAAACAAAGATTGTGTGGTATCCCATGTCAGGGAGAATTTTTATTTAGCCCGCAGCTAGATGACCTTTTGGAGAAGGCAGCTGACAGGAAGAAAAGATTCCCGGTGGCTAATACACCGGCAGTGTTTGGATCTAGAAATAGACAATCCTTTCGCCCCTTTAGAAATAATGCAGGAAGGAGGTCCTTTCGAGATAAAGATCAGAGATTCAGATCTAAAAGCCAGGGGAGAAGGGGATTCCTTTTTGGAAATTCCTCTGCAACAAATAAAAAACCAAACCAGCAATGACGCCAAGTTAAAGGTGGGAGGCAGATTAAATCTCTTCACCGCGGCCTGGGAAAAGATCGCAGGACCTTGGATTCTAGACATTGTTCGAGAAGGTCTAAAACCAGAATTTCTACCACTGCCTCCTCCAAGGTTCGTTACTACAAAAAATTCTTGTGTAAAAGGTTCTTTTCCTATAATAAAAGAAGTTTTGGACCTTATAGAGAAAGATGTCTTGATTCCGTTTCCCCTAGAAGATCTGTCTATGGGGTTCTTTTCCCGACTGTTTTTGGTTTCCAAACCGGACGTTTCTTGTCGTACAATAATCAATCTGAGGGATTTGAACAAATTCCTGGTGTTCAAAATGGAAACAATGAGGAGTTCTGTGAATCTACTCTTTCCTCATTGTTTCATGGCGGTTTTAGACCTAAAGGACGCCTATTTTCATGTTCCAATGTACCGGGAATTTCAGAAATACCTCAGAGTGGCAATTCAGATGGATGGTCAAATTCGTCAGTTCCAGTTTCAGGCTCTCCCATTTGGCCTGTCTATGGCCCCCAGGATATTCACAAAAGTGGTTGCAGAAATGATATCTTTCATCAGGCTCAAAAACATCCTGGTCGTCCCATACCTGGATGACTTTTTAATCATTGCAAAATCCAAACACAGTTGCACTCAAGCTGTCCAGACAGTAATACAAATATGTGGGGAGTTAGGTTGGATAGTAAATTACAAGAAATCAAAATTAAATCCTCTAAAAAGGCAGAAGTTCCTAGGTTTAATTCTAGATTCAGACACGCAGAAGGTATACCTCCCAGAAGAGAAAATTGCAAAGGTGTGGAATCAAATCAGTTCATTCAAATTCAGTCTATCTTCCAACTTCCTAACCCTTCGGAAAGGGATGTCTGTACTGGGGTCGCTGGTTTCTTGCATTCCAGCGGTAGAGTGGGCTCAACTACATACTCGCCAGCTACAGACAGATTTTATCAGCGTTCAAGAAATCCAGTGGGCTCTGGACATAAACATATCACAAACAACGATAAAGAACTTATCCTGGTGGCTGGACGAGAGCAACCTAGTCCAAGGGGTGCCATGGTCTTACCCGGACCCAGTGCTCCTGACCACAGACGCGAGTCCCTGGGGTTGGGGAGGTCATATCCAAGGAGGGCATGGTTTACCCTGTTGCGGACAATGTCGGTATCAGATCCGTGGATTCTACCGGAAATCCCGGATCTGTTGTCACAGGGTCCATTTCAGCATCCAGCAGTAAGTGGTCTCCATCTGACTGCTTGTAATTTGAAAGGGGGTTACTAGTCAAGAAAGGGTTCTCTAAAGAGTTAATTTCGACCTTGCTAGAACCTGGAAAAAGTTCATAGAATTTAATAAATTAGATCCGAGAAATATCCCTTTGAATTCGCCTATTTCACAGGTTTTGGAGTTTCTTCAGAAAGGACTGTCCTTGGGTCTGACAAAAAGTACCCTTAAGGTACAGGTATCAGCATTGTCGGTCCTGTTACAGAAAAATCTAGCTTCAGATCCTTGGGTTATCAGATTTTCCAAGGCTGTAGAAAGGATGACCATCCGCCATTTGAACCTCTGGATTCTGCAGATATTAAAATGCTTACCTTCAAGATGATTCTGTTAACTGCCCTTACTACGGCCAGGAAAATCAGTGAATTGCAGGCGATTTCCATCAATCCCCCATTTACGACAATACTAGAAGATAGGGTTATCATTCAGCTGGATCCAGCGTTTCTACCTAAGGTCCCATCCAAGTTTCATAGGTCTCAGGAAATTATCCTTCCTTCTTTTTGTAATCAGCCTAAAAATCCTAAAGAGGCAGAATTCCATACCTTGGATGTCCGCAGATGCCTTTTGCATTACCTAAAAATCACGGAGGAATGAAGAATGTCTTCTGCTTTGTTTGTCCTATTCTCAGGACCAAATAAAGGGAAGAAGGCTACCAAAAGTACTTTAGCTAGGTGGCTTAGAATGGCTATTTCACAAGCCTATCTAGAGGCTAATCTTTCCCCACCTGTTTCGGTGAGAGCACACTCCACACGCTCTATTTCCACTTCTTGGGCTGAAAGGTCTGGTGCTTCTGTTGAGCAAATTTGCAAAGCTGCCACTTGGACCTCTCCTAGTACCTTCTTCCGTCACTATCGGTTAGACTTGCACTCTTCCTCTAATCTTTCCTTTGGTAGAAAGGTCCTTCAATCGGTGGTCCCTCCCTAGGAAGGGCTCTATTACTCTGTAATTCTCTCTATGGTGCTGTCGTGGATGAGGGGAAAAATGATGATTACACTTACCGGTAATCGGATTTTCCAGACCCCACGAGCGCACCCTTCCTTATTCCCACCCTTTTTGGTGAAAAAAAAGAAAAAAAAAGAAGAGGTGATGGGTTGTTGTTATACAGTTGAATTACTAATCTGTAGGAGTCCCTCTCTTGCTCTGAAAACCACTGAAGGAGTAGAGAGGCTCCACCTTTTATTTCTGTAGGTTTCCTGTCCCTGGGGGTGGATCCCTCTCTCTATGGTGCTGTCGTGGGGTCTGGAAAATCCGATTACCGGTAAGTGTAATCATCATTTTTGCAAGCAAGTTCAGTCAGTTTTGTCTGCGATTGCAGTAATTATGTTCCCTCCGGCTTGGGAGCTGTCTTGTTTGGGAGCTTTGCTTGTGACGAGGAGAGACTGATTTGTGAATATCCATTGCGTGTAATCCTAGGGCTCATCTGATAATCTGAAGGTGTCACTGCGTGCTGTATAAAGGTTGAGCATACAACTGTCCAGACCTGTCGATACAACTTGCAGCACCACTAAAACGCGTCTCTCAACTCTAGGACATTTTTTTTAACCCCTTTCCATCCACACCACATACATTATAGGGCTAACTGCACAGACCTCATACAGAGCTCCAAATATCCAGCATAGATATTGAATTAAAGGGGTTTTGCACAGGAATAATTTTTTTTATTTTTTTGCTTAAATTAATCATTACTCATCTCGGTGATCCCCCACCACAGTTGTGCCGACACTGCCCAGTTCCTCTCTTTTCTGGTACCTGGCTCTACAATGGAAAAAGCTTGGACTGGCTGCTCATTCAATCACTGTTAGAGGCAGGTTAGTGGAATAACGGATTTTCGGAGGCCGCTCTGTAAGGCCGGACACACGAGCGAGTCGAATGCAAGGAAGTCATAGCGTGTTTCAGTGAAAGGTCCTGGTATGACCTCCCATTTTCTGACAGGATTAATTTATAATGCTGTGTTGCCAGGGGCGGAAAAAAAACTAAAAGTGGCCCCATGTTTTAGGCGGGTCCAAATTGACAGAAGGCAGGGCAAGACTAGTAGGCAGGGACAACAGAAATAGGCAGAGCCAGCAATACCATAGTGCAGAACCAAATACCACAGTGCAGCACATAATACTCCCACCTGTGCCACAGTATTCAACTGAGGATGGCGATACAGTTGAAACCAAGAGGGCACCTGTGGCTGTTGGCCAGGTGCATAGGAAAAAATCATATCATTCTGTTCCATGCTGGTGGCTGTAAGGAGGACATGCCCCCCCCCCCCAAGGCATCGGCCCAATGGGAAATTTCCCTGTAGGGTCTATGACCAATTCGCCCCTGTGTGTGACCCTGAGAGTCCTGGAATCTACTGAATTACACTGACAAAATGCTGTAATATAATAGATTCCGGGAACCCCATGGTTAGTGTGCTGTCAAAGGAGTGGAAGTCTGAATGGGGCCTCACACTGACACCCGCTGTGAGTTCCTCACATTCAACTCGCTTGTGTGGGTCTGGCCTGAGAGGCTCATTGTACAAAGTCTTTGCGCTTAAAAATTTCTAGGATGGGTATGTGTGTTACCATACACCCGTACATCGATGAAAAAACAAAAGTATCTTGTAGTGCAACTATGAAAATACAAAAGAAAAAAAAAATTACTTGGTCATCAACCCCTTAAGGACCCATGGCGTGACATAATGACCAGCGCTGTACATGTACGGCGGGCTGATCGGGCGGGTGCAGGAGCTGCCTTTAGGCTGGGTCTCACAGGCAGGCTGTCAGCAAAAAAGCTGACAGAAAATGCATTACAATACAGGTTGTATTGTAATGCATTGCAGAGGGGATCAGACCCCTAGAACAAAATAAAAAGTTTTAAAAAAAGGAAAAAAGTGTTTTTCATATAAAAGAAAAATAAAGTTTCAAGTAAAAACAATAAATAAAATTTCCCAAAATAAAACACGTTAAAATTATAAAAAAAATAGAAAATAAAAATAAAACCAGACATATTGGGTATTGCCACGTCCATAACGACTGACTCTACAAAAATATCACATGATCCACCTCCTCACCTGAACGCCATAGAAAAAATAAAATAAAAACTGTGCTAAAACAATAATTTTTTTGTCACCTTACATCACAAAACGTGCAACACCAAGCAATCAAAAAGGCATATGACCCCCAAGATAGGACCAAACTGTCACCTCATCCCGCAAAAAATGAGCCCCTACAGGAAAAAATCAGGCAAAAACATGATTTTTTTTGTTTAAAAAATGCTATTATTGTGTAAAACTTAAATAAAGTAAGAACCTGCTGTATAAAAATATCACATGAACTAACCCCTCAGCTGAACACCGTTAAAAAAAAAAAGCGGTGTAAAAAAAGCTATTTTTTGTCACCTTACATCACAAAAAGTGTAATACCAAGCGATCAAAAAGTCATATGCACCCTAAAATAGTACAAATCAAACCATCATCTCATACCGAAAAAAATGAGCCCCTACATAAAACAGTGGCTCAAAAAGTAAAAAAAACTTTGGCTTTCAGAATATGGAGACACTAAAAAATAATAATAAAAAAAAAATGCTTTATTATGTAAAACTGAAACAAACAACCAACCAAGAAAAGTAGTCATATTTTGTATTGTCACGTTCATAACAACCTGCTCTGTAAAAATAGGACAAAATTTTAAGTTGTCAGATGAACATTGGAAAAAATAAAAACAGTGTCAAAACAGCTATTTTTTGTTACCTCAGGGCAGATTTGCTGCTTTTACGGCACTTCACCTCTCAAAAAAAAAAAAAAAAGGAGTAAAAGTGATCAAAAAGTCATACACACGCCAGAGCAAAATGGTAATACGGATCACCCTGCAAAAAATATGCCCTCACTCAGCCAATAGACATAACTATAAAAAAAATTATGGGGGTGAAAATATAGCGATGCAAAAAAGAAATTAACTTTTTCCAAAGCGTTTATTTTTTAAGTATTAAAACATATTAAAAACTATACTAATGTGGTATCGCTGTGATCATACTGACCATAGAATGAAGGTCAGTTTTACCATATAGGGAATTCCATAAAAACGAAACTCATAAAATTGAGACGGAATTGCATTTTTTTCCGATTCCATCCCACTTGGAATTTTTTTCCAGCTTCTTATTACATCGTATACAATATTAAATAGTTCCATTAGAAAGTACAACTTGTCCTGCAAACAAGCCCTCATATGGCTATGTGAATGAAAAAATAAAAAAGTTATGGCTCCAGGAAGGCAGAGAGGAAAAATGAAAATGCAAAACCGGAAAATCGCCCGGGCTGAAAGGGTTCATTTTTATGGTATGTATAGGTTTATATGCATCTGAAGATCAAGGGTCCTACAGTATGGAAGGATTTATTTAGCCTTGCACTCCAGAATCCTGGCTTCTAAAAGTGACAAAATAGGACTTGGTTGAGAAAATGGCTGTGGTTAGTCATCAAGCTTAATAAAACCAGATTTTTCATCTATGACTTTTTAAAAGAATTGTAGAATTCTTACTCCAGTAAAGGAGTGTAGAACGTGGAATAACATCTTTAAGACAGAAGTGTTAGGGCTCTTTCACACGAGAGGATGCCGTGCGGGTAATCCGCTGCGTGAAAGAGAGCCAAGCCCCATTCCAGACAGCAGATGATTGATAATGCTCCGTGCCTCTCTGTGACCTTTTTACTACAAGATCACAGTGAGATAAAGTTGTCACTGTGATTTTGTAGTAAAAAGGTCACAGAGAGGCACGGAGCATTATCAATCATGTCTCTGCTGTCCGGAGTGGGGCTTGGCTGTCTTTCACGCAGCGGATTCCCCGTACGTCATCCGCACGTGTGAAAGAACCCTTAGACTTAAAGAAGCACCAAATGTATCAAATACTAGCAGAAGGACCTGGCTTTGCACAGGTATATTTCATCTATTTTATTTCATGTTTCCATGTGTCGTAAAAAGATATTAACAGTAAACCCCATAACAGTAACTCTACAGTACCCGCCCCTTTAACAGTGAACTCTGCAGTGCCTGCCCCTTTAACAATGATCTCCACAGTGGCCGCCCCTTTAACATTGACCTCCACTGTGCCAGCCCCTTTAACATGGACCTCCACAGTGCCTGCCCCTTTAACAGTGATCTCCACAGTGCTCATGCCTTAAACAGTGACCTCCACAGTGCCTGCCCCTTTATCATTGACCCCCACAGTGCCCGTACCTTTAACGGTGAACTCCACAGTGCTCACGCCTTAAACAGTGACCTCCACTGTGCCCGCCCCTTTAACCGTGACTGTCCCTTTATCAGTGATCTCCACAATGCTCACCCCTTTAACACTGACCTTCACATTGTGAGCCCCTATAACAGTGACCGCCTATTTAACAGTGACCTCCACAGTGTCTGCCTCTTTAACAGTGACCTCCACAGTGGTTGTCCCTGTGACCTTCATAGTTGGCGCCCCTTTAACAGTGACCTTCATAGTGCCCGCCTTTTAAACAGTGACTTCCACAGCACCGGCCCCTTTAACAGTGACCTCCACATTGCCCACCCCATTAACAGTGTCCGCCCCTTTAACAGTGACGTCCACAGTGGCCGCCCCCTTAATAACAGTGATCTCCACAGTGGCCACCCCTTTAATAACAATTACCTCCACAATGCCCTCCTCTTTAATAACCCTGACCTCCACAGTGCTTGCCCCTTTAATAACCCTGACCTCCACAGTGCTTGCCCCTTTAGTAACAGTGACCTCCACAGTGCCCGCCCCTTTAAAAACAGTGACCGCCACTTTAATAATAATGACCTCCACAGTGCCCACCCCTTTAACACAGACCTCCACAGCGCCCGCCCCTTTAAGGCTAGGGCTACATGACAACATATGTCACATGACATTTTGTAGTACCAATGTCGTGCAACAATTTTTATAATGATAGACTATGATGTCGCACTGCGACATGCAACATGCTGCGACTGCGACATGACAGTCGCAAAAAATCGATCCAAGAGGGATGCATGTAGCAGTGTAGTTGTGCCCTATGTGTCGTGCGAGTTATTGTCGTTGTGTAGCCCTAACCCAAAGCTGACCTACAGCAGTGAAGAGAAATGGCTGGGTTGTTATGGAAACCTTCCTGGAATAAATCAGTGTGCATGTGACCGTGTGTATGACAGTTAGGATTTAACTTAGTGAAAGGCTTGCAGGCTTGTATTGGCTAATGCAGGTCATTTTTTGGGAATATCTCAGGAACGGTACGTCCTAGAGAGCTGAGACCCGGTCTAAACCTTCCTGATGTACCCGTGTGCCAAATTTGGTGAAGATCGGTTCAGTCGTTTGGTCGCACATAAAGAACGTCTAGACAGACAGATAGAAACAAATTTTTATATATGTATCAAATATTGTGCAATATTACGTCATCTCCGTCTCCTGTAAAAGTGACTTTAAAAGTTCTCATCATGAAAAACCTGTCCCATAGTGTTTTTGATCGATATTGTACAACAGTATCTTGTCACGTTAAACTTGCATTACCAGGAGAGACCACAAGGTGGCATAAAACCCTTGTGCAATCTGCTACCAGTTATTCAGTGAGAAGAAATAAACATTGAATGTAATGTGCTAATTCAAAGATGTATTGTATAGACTGAAAATATGTAATTTATCTCATTCTTTCAGAATAATATTTGCCCCCTGTCCATTTTTGAAAACTAAAGCTGAACTTTGAAGCTACCACACAGGCCTAGAAATTAAATAGTGATTTTAACAGAGCTGGGCAAAAATATGATTATAAGCAACGTCATGTCTATGGAGAAAGGACGACGGTCCCTTAGTGTCTCCTGTTATATATTTGCTTGTATAATCCCTTGTTGTACCAAAATAAGTAATTCCAAATGTGTCTGTCACCTGTTCTCCCAACCCCTTTAATGGGGCAGAGTCAGACAGGGAAGCAGGTGAATCCCCCGGTGGGCCCCTAGACCTTCCCCCCCTTGCAAAAGTAGCACATGGCACAATAAACTGCCTGCACTACATACAGACAGACAGCATACATCAGCTCAACCAGCCTATGTCCCTATAAAAATAGGGTAGATTATTTAAAGGGGTTTTCTGGGATTTAGATATTGATGACCAATCCTCAAGGTAGGTCATCAGTATCAAATTATTGAGGGTCATACACCCCGCACCCCCACTATCAACTGTTTTGGGAAACTGCCAGCACCAGAAGGTTATGTCCACTGTGTAGTGACTGTGTCGGGGTACAGAAACTTTTAAGTGAATGGGAGCTAAGAGTGGGTTCACGTCACGTTTTTCCCATCCTTATAATGTATACAAAAACGTATATGTTAAACAGATGCCTCAGACTGATGCCATACAGTGGCATCCGTTCACCATAGAGTTCCATTGTAAGAAAAAACTTAAACTTTTTTTTACCATTGCAAAAAAAAAGTATAGTTTTTTTACCGGACTGTGCATGATACAAGAGCATGGTGTTCTGCATTTTTGTATCCTTCTTTTGTAACGTATAGGTCAAACGGAGGCATAAAACGTGATGTGAACCCACCCTAATCTGCTGCACACCGGTACCAAAAACTAGGACCGAGCCTTAGGCCTCATGCACACGAACGTGTGCACCCCGTGCCCGTATTGCGGACCACATTTGCGGATCCGCAATACACGGGCACCATTCCGCATCAAGGATGCGGACCCATTCATTTCAATGGGTCCGCAAATCCGGAGATGCGGAGCGGTGCGGAATGGAATGACGGAACGGAACACTACGGAAGCACTACGGAGTGCTTCCGCGGGGTTCCGTTCCGTACTTCCGTCCCGCAAAAAGATAGAACATGTCCTATCTTTTTGCGGAACAGGCAGATCGCGGACCCATTCAATGCACGGCCAGTGCCCGAGCATTGCGGGCCGCATTTTGCGGCCCGCAATACGGGCACGGGGTGCACACGTTCGTGTGCATGAGGCCTCTTTCTTAGGCCTCTTTCACACGGGCGTCAAGTTTGATGCCCGAATAGGATGCGGGTGTGTTGCGGGAAAATGCGCAATTTTTCCACGCAAGTGCAAACTGTTTTAATGCGTTTTGCACGCGCGTGAGAAAAATAGGCATGTTTGGAACCCAGACCCGAACCCGGACTTCAACACTGAAGTTCGGGTTTGGGTTAGGTGTTATGTCGATTTTATTATTTTCCCTTATAACATGGTTATAGGGGAAAATAATAGCATTCTCACTACAGAATGCTTAGTAAAATGTGGATTAAGTTGCGATCTCTTCTTCAATCATTAGCTGCCGGCTAAAGGACCTGTGATGACGTCACTGTGCTCATCACATGGTCCATCACCATGGTGATGGACCATGTGATTGGATCATGTGATGTGACGTCATCACAGGTCCTTTAGGCGGCTGCTAATGATTGAAGAAGAGATTGGCAACTACGCGATCAAGTGACTTATTTTTTTTTATTTTTAACCCCTTAACCCACATTTTACTAAGCATTCTGTAGTGAGAATGCTATTATTTTCCCCTATAACCATGTTGTAAGGGAAAATAATAAAGATCGGGTCCCCATCCCCATCGTCTCCTAGCAACCTTGCGGAAAAATCGCACCGCATCCGCACTTGCTTGCGGATGCTTGCAATTTTCCCGCAGCCCCATACACTTCTTTGGGGGCTGCATTGCGTGAAAAACGCAGAAACTAGAGCATGAAGCGATGCGTGAAAATCACTGCTTATGTGCACAGCCCCATAGAAATGAATGGGTCCGGATTCAGTGCGGGTGCAATGCGTTCACGTCACACATTGCACCCGCGCAGAAAACTCGCCCGTGTGAAAGGGGCTTTACATCCACGGTATAGTTTCTGGCTCCGGTGACTGCCTGAAACAGCTGATCGGTGGGGGTCTTGGACCTTCACCAATCTGATATTGAAGACCTATTCTGAGAATATGGCCCCATTCACACGTCCGCAATTCTGTTCTGCATTTTGCGTAACGGAATTGCGGACCCATTCATTCCTATGGGGACACACTATATCCCGCCCGGATCCGGAATTGCGGATCCGCACTTTCGGGTCCGCACTTCCGTTAAGCAAAAAAATAGAACATGTCCTATTCTTGTCCGCAATCGCGAACAAGAAAAGACATTTTCTATGTGAGTGTCGGCGATGTGCGGTCCGCAAAATGCGGAACGCACATTGACGGATGTCTGAATGGAGCCTAAGGCTACATGCACACAAATTTTGTTTCCACATCCGTTCCATCTTTTTTGCGGATAGGATGCGGACCCATACATTTCAATGGGTCCGCAAAAATGCTGACAGCACACTGTGTGCTGTCCGCATCCGTATGTCTGTTCTGTAGCCCCACATAAAAAAATAGAGCATGTCCTATTCTTGTCCGTTTTGCAGACAAGGATAGGCATTATTACAATGGATCCGCAAAAAAAATGGATCTGAAAAAAAACGGATGCCATTTTTGCGGATCCGCAATTTCCAGACCGCAAAATACATGCGTTCGTGTACATGTAGCCTACGTCATTAGTATTTAGTCCTTTTAGCCCCGGAAGTTTTTTAGTATTTGCGTTTACGTTTTTCACTCCCTGCCTTTCTGTGGCCATAACTTTTTTTTTTTCCGTTCACATAGCCGTATTAGGGATTGTTTATTTGCTGGACAAGATATAGTGGGGAGCTGGAAAAAAAATCCCAAATGGGGTGGGAAAAAAAAACCTTGAATAAAATTCATTTTTTTTCTTTTGGTCGCCATATTCCGACCCCAATAACTTTTTCGTTGATATGTGTAGGGCGCATTTTTGAGGGCGATCTGTACTTTTCATTGATACCATTTTGGGTTGTATCTGACTTCTTGATCACTTTTTATTTAATTTTTATGAGAGAGGAAAAGCAACCAAAAAATGGCGAATTGACCATTTTGACTTTTTTCCGTTTCGCCGGTTTCCGCATGAGAAAAATCGAAGCCCGTGATGCGTATTTTTTTTTTTTATGTTTTTTTTATTTTCATTTTGGGGATTTGAATTTTTATATTTTGCTCAATTTTTTTAAAAATTCTTATTTAAAAAAAAAAAATGTTACACTTTTTTATAGTTTCCATAGGGAACTATAACAGGCAATCATTAGATTGCTTCTCTCATACACTCCAATGATAATTAGCATTGGATTGCTGCATTAGCATTGGAGTGCCACAGGCAGGGGCTCCATAGGCACTAATGTGCGGCAGCTTCAGTTCATTCCAGAGGACTGAAGCTGCTGCACAATGCATCAGGCTTCCCCAATCTCAACCAGGAAGCCATGGTCACATTGGTACGGTACTGGTTGGTAAGGGGTTAAAGGGGTTATCCGAGATGTGTTGCAATCCTGTGCGGCTGCCACGGGATGACATGCCATACATGGGGAATGTGAATCCGGCCTGGTATTACAACCTGCAGCGCAAGCGTGAGTCTGATTCTCTCACCAAAGCACTTGCGTTCGCTGTTATAACCCCAGGCTGGGATCACATACTCACATGATCCCAGAAGTGGCAGCCACGCGGGATTGCAACACATCTCGGAAAACCCCTTTAAAGCTCAGAAAACCCCTTTAACAAACTACTAAATGTATTATTATAGACACATCGGGTGACTGAGATGACTTCTAAGCAAGTGGTAGGTCACCCAGTATTTTCTTTCCCAGGTGACCCACCTTCTTGATGTTGCCACAGAAGCCCCCATCATCAGGATACAAGAGCGTGGTGTGCTGTGTTTTTGTATCCTTTTTTTTTCCTAACGTATACGTCAAACGGAGGTATAAAACAGGATTTGAACCCACTCTAGGATGTTAGCGGAGTTTTAGGGATATGTGAACTGGTCTCAGGTAATATTTTCATCTAGCTGTACAGTGCGCCACTAGAATTAATTTTACTGGTGACCCCAGTCTGACACTAAATGGTGAGGGAGCATAGCTATCTGATGGCAGTGGGGAGGTACAAGGGTATCTCAAATTTCACATTCTCAAAAAATAAAGACCTTTTGACAGAACCAGTGCACATGGAACTAGAACGACGTACCCAAAATCCACATTTTCAGCTGTATTGGCTGTTGGGTGCTGAAGGGTGGAGTAGTGGGTGCAAATAAACAATCTGCCTTGTCTAGGGTTTATAGGACAACAGAAGGACTTACGGTATCTGGTGTAGAACAATGCAATATTAATATAAAACCTTCATTATATGATTATTTAGGTTGCATGATATTATAATTTCTTTGAAGATCAGAAACCATTTATAGCAACATTCAAGTTCAAGAAAAAAAAATTCACATTGACTGGGGAATGAACAGAACTTGTACTTAGTGCCCTACTTTTTAAGGATCTTTTTCTACCATCCAACATAGGATGAGTGTTTCTTGGACTATATGGTACACACTGTGCATCTGTAGTCCAAGACACGTCCTACTTGTCCAGCTCTGGTCTTGGATTGGCCAGCACTGCTCATGTGAACTGTGCTGGCCAACCCGACGGCAGCAGGAAGGGACTTGGGCTACCGAAAGCACAGTATACATCAGGCAGTCTAAGGAGCTGTGGCCACCTTGGATGGTAGAAGAAAAGCCCCAGAATTGGCAGATCTGCAGCTAAAAAGATGAAAAGGAGACCACAAAGTGCTTATTCCTCTATTAATGTGATTTTTATAAGTGAACTGGTCACTTTAATATGATAGACACAGGCAGGGTTGCCAACCAGAATGTTGTTTTTTCTGGACAACTTTTCCCAAAATCAACTACATTTTCTTACGGACAAATTGGAAAACCATAGTGAATGATAAAGATTAGAAGTAATGCATGTCTATAGCTCAATATACTGATCAGAACTCATTACCAGCATTTAGGGATGAGGAACTTTCATATTTTGAAATTCGGGTTCGGGTTGTGGTATAATCTGAATTGCGTTATGGATTTCGTTACCACGGACCATAACACAATTCCATGACGGAATCCATAAGGGAATGCCTTTAGAGGCATTCCGTTATTCATTCTGTCATAATAGAAGTCTACGGCCTGCATAACAGATCCGTCCAGTTTCCGTTATGCTGGAGTCCTCTCCTCATCCCTACTAGAATTTAGTGTGAGCTGTGCAATGATGGGAATTATCCAGCTAAATAATCCAGTCAACTAGCACCAGCCTTTAAAAACTCATGGATACATCTATTTATTTTCACGGATACAGGAAGAATGTCGCCAATTTTTATGGACTGTCCAGAAATTTTTGGACGGTTGGCAACCTTGAGCACAGGGAACATTACAAGAGGGAAATACTTTTTTTTTCTACAGCTCTGCTGAATGGAGCATTTAAGGTAACACATCTCACCCCATATTCTGCAACCACTGTTACATGGAAGAAGCTGTAGCATCCTTCAGTGTGAAATGAGGACAACCCCAGAACATAGCTACATCTCTTAGTCTGTTTAATCCTTCAAGTGAGTCTTATATTTGTGATAATTACTTAAATGTGGATCAGAGTAATAAGGCGGCTCATGTCAGGCTTGACTGTTTATACATTCATGTGTTATAATTATCTGCAGCGATACCCAAGCTCTCGGAGGCTTAAGCTTGTCAGAGACTTCTACTTAAAAATCCAGAAAATCCTTCAGCACTATTAGTAAATTATGTTGTCATGTCCTCATTTAAGGTTCACCAAAGGTGACTGTTCACTTATAAGGTAAGTAATGGCATACATAGTAATTCGCCAGTATATGCAATCATGGAAAGTGGCCCCATACAAGCAGAAGATCGTCTTGTGGGGATGAGGAAAATTCAAATACAGTTGCAAGAAAAAGTAATCAAGTAGGTTTGGCATGACCTTGATTTTTTGCAGTGGTTACTGATAAAATATGGTCTCATTGTTATCCGAAAGCCCCCATACACATTCGGCCGACAGTAATGTGTGTGGGGAGCTGAAACATGATAGGAGAAAGATTTTCACCCAATCATTTTGTTCTCCCATGAGATAAGCCTCACCCATAAGTGTCTTTCAGTGGCTTCTCCCTATTGAAAACACACACGTTTACCCGAGCCAGACATGTATGAGGGAGCCAGAAGGGAGTCGGGAGAGATAGCTGTCCTACAAACGATCGTTTAGACGACAGCAGTTTAATGTGTATAGGGGGTCTGTCACTGACTTCATTAATAAAGGTACCAGCAATGACCATCAGTACATGGTAAAAGCATTCTCAACATACCTGATGGCATTTGGGCATTCAGTGAATGCCCAGAAAAATAACTTTAATTCATTCACAAATAGGATCCCGAGTTCCCAGTTTCACGGGCTTTCCTTTCAAAGTGCCTAAACCAGCTACTTTTCCCTGATGTCCGCTCCTCCCCTTACTTCCCAAGCCTTCCTCCCTTCTCCCCTGACATCACAGTGATATGTCATCAAATCTTGCACAGGCGCCCTCTGCACGCTACATTCCCTTTGGTGGACCTCAGTACCTGTGCAAAACATACCCCTAAGGCAGTAGCCCACAAAAGGTATTGTAGTATGTAGGCACTCTGGAGACACGAGTTTCAGTGGGTGCTCTCGTCCACGAGGTTGGGCAGAAGAGCAGTTCTGAAGTCCACCAGCCGGAACCATAGTTTCTAGGCTGTACTGCTGTAGAATAGCTGCTGATGACAGGGGCAGCCGCCCTTTTATTTCCCTCAGCTGCCATTTCAGTGCATTGGCCTCCATAGGATTGGTGGGAGATAATCGTGGCTGTTCCATCATTGGTTGTCAGTTCAATCTGACTGCATAATGTCATTCTGATGACACGGCTTTTCCACTTCTGCCAGACAGGCTGAACAGCTCCTAATACACAACAGGGGGGCTAATGCAATCCATAGGTGATATCATTAGCAGGTCCTTTCCCATACATCTGCAGACCAAAAGGCACGGCATAGTTGATTCAAGTTGCTGTGGAAGTCAGACAGCTACAGGAAAGACACATTAAACGATAGCTTATGTCCCTGACTGCCTCCCCAAAACGATGGACAAAAAACCGTACACCTGGCGCAAATTAAGAGCAGTTCACCCCACAAGTGGCCAGGCGTTATTATCAGTGGGCATGATTTCATCACATGCACCGTAAGTGCACAAGAGGGCGCTTACTTACACTGATCAGTCATAACATTGAACTGTACAGTACCTTAATCTGCACACACACTTTAATAAAACCTGTTCTAAATGTGATGGAGATGAGTTTTGTAATGGACTTTATTTTTTTCTTTTCCTAGTGAAATAGGCTCCTGACATTCTGGTGCAATCCGTACTTTTGTACACTGCTGTGTATGGGAGTATGGATTCCCCTGCATCTGCACTGAGCGCTGTACAGGTACTGTCTAAAGCCTGACTGATATACATGGGTCTGGAAGTGTTTTTAGACCAAACAGCTAACATATGACCAGAACCTCTGTAGGTGTTTGACCCATCACCTCCACCAGCTCCCTGTAAAATCCATAGCACTTGAGGCTTTAGCAGAGGAGCGATGTGATATGAGAGCTCCTGCCCTGTGCTTGCTCTGCTCTGCTTATAGCCTGTATTAGTGTGGTTCGCAGGCTAAGAGCAGAGCAGGTAGGGCAGGAGCTTCCATATCACATCGCTGCTCTGCCTGCGCCCTCTCCACTAAAGCCTCAAATGCTATGGATTTTACCAGGAGCAGGCTTCAGAAGAGCAGTGCTGGTACAGGCAAGGGCAGTAATGCTCCGGCCTGTACAGCGCTCAGTGCGGCTAGACGTGATTCCATACTCCCATACACGGCGGTGTACAAGAGTACAGATTTTAAAGCCCAGAAGGCACCTGAACTTCCGTTGCCTATTTCGCGAGGACCAAAAAAATGGATAATAATTAAAGTACATTACAAAAATCATTTCCACAACATTTAAAAAAAAGGTTTTAATACACAGTGTGTGTGGTTTAGCTATACTTTAAAGGGCTTCTGTCACCCCCCAAAAGCCTTTTTTTTTTTTTGCCTCACTAAAAAGCTTATAGGGCGATTATTCTAAACATATATTCTTGTTAACCGTTTTTGTAGGATAATTCTGCTATAAAACGTTATTTTATAATATGCAAATTACCTTGCTACCAGCAAGTAGGGCGTTTACTTGCTGGTAGCCGCTGCATCACGCTTGTAAACGCCCTCCTGTGGTTTGATTGACAGGGCCAGCGCGCTCTCCTCCTCCTGCTGGCCCTGTCTCCGCTTAAAATCTCGCGCCTGCGCCATGCCGTTCTTCAGTCGGCGCAGGCGCACTGAGAGAGTACTCTCGCCGGCCGCTCCTTCCTCAGTGCGCCTGCGTCTTTTCTTCCGGTGCAGCTGTGACGCTCATTGGCGCACTGAGGAAGGAGTGGCTGAGCGAGAGTACTCTCTCAGTGCGCCTGCGCCGACTGAAGAACGGTATGGCGCAGGCGCGAGATTTAAACGGAGACAGGGCCAGCAGGAGGAGGAGACGCCGCTGGCCCTGTCAATCAAACACAGGAGGGGCGTTTTTTTACAAGCGGGATGCAGCGGCTACCAGCAAGTAAACGCCCTACTTGCTGGTAGCAAGGTAATTTGCATATTATAAAATAACGTTTTATAGCAGAATTATCCTACAAAAACGGTTAACAAGAATATATGTTTAGAATAATCGCCCTATAAGCTTTTTAGTGAGGCAAAAACAAAAAAAAAGGCTTTTGGGGGGTGACAGAAGCCCTTTAAACAGGTGAAGTGAATAACATTGATTATCTTGGGATATTGGCTCTCAAGGGGTGGGATATAATAAGCAGCAAGTGAACTGTCAGTTCTTGAAGTTGATATGTTAAAAAACAGGAATTATAGGCAAGTGCAAGAATCTGAATGACTAAGACAGCATTTTGATGAATTGGTTAGAGCAGCTACAAATCTTGGCAGATCTTGTGGGGTGCTCCTGGTATGCAGTGTGTAATGAGATGGCAGCGCCAACCTTACAGTTCAGCTTTAATTTATGTGTTATGTCTGCTGTGTTAATATGAATGGATATGTTTTATATGTTTATTCCCATTTAGGAATGATTGTTGTGGCTGGGAAGGTTTAATGATCATTTTTTTAATGTTATGTGTAAAATGGGACTGGTCACATATAGGAGACAGTAGCTTGGGGAGGGGTACTCCTAGTGGCCACAAACTGCTTGAGTTGAGGTGCGGAGGGTTCTGAGAGCAGTTGGCCACAGTTGAGACCTGTGTCGCTTGAGCCCTGGAGCAAGGGTTAATTTCCACCATACTGAGAGAACTGTAACCATCACGACTGGAGCCTCTTTGCTGTAAAAGAAACCAACTCATGTTGAGCAGTTTCTGGCTGATTTCTCTTACGCCATGGTTCAGTCCTGGACTTAAAGGGCACCCATCAACATTTTGTTTTAAAAATAAAAACAATATCTCATACTGTAGTCCAGGTTTACGAGATGCCATCCCGCTATTTTATTTAGTTTTCAAGATCCACTCCTCCATTGTGCTGCTATGCCACCCCCGTTCAGTTGTGGTGCCCAATATGCTAATTACTAACATCAGTACAGGGAGGAGACCTCTTCTCTTCTCAGTGGGTATCTCCTTCCTCCGGGCTGCGATGATGTCCAATCACTGTGGACCACATCACGGCCAGGGAGAAGACGAGCTATTTTCGTGAGACTTGGTAAATCTCACAAGAACAGGCTATGTAAAATGAGCATAGTATTCAATGTGCTCACCTACATAGCCTATATTCACGTCACAGCCAGGGAGAAGCCCACTGAGAGGATCAGAGGTCTCCACCTCCCTGTACCGATGCTAGTGATTAGTATATTAGCTGCCAAAACCAAACAGGGGGCATAATGGTGCAACAGAACAGGGGGCATAATGGTGCAACAGAGAAACAAATATTGAAAAAAAAAATTGCGGGATGGCATCTCTTGAACCTGGACTACAGTATGAGGTATTGCTTTTATAAAAAACAAAAACTGGTGACAGGTCCTCTTTAACATTGGTGGCAATGCAACGATTGCAACAATTACTGTAGTACCTGAAAACAGTGGTCTAAAAAAGGATAACAGCTAAACCAGCCACAAGATCATGGATGCCCAGGCCTGATTGATGCCTGTTGGAAATCAAGACTAACTAATCTTGTCTGATCCCACAGAAGAGCTACTGTTCAAAAATTGCTGAAAAACGTAATGTTGGCTAAGATGAAAGGTAACACAGTTGCAGCTTGCAGGGTAAGAGGTAATGTAGAGACAGGCTAATCAGATCACCCATGCTGACCTCAGTCCACTGACAAAAGTGTCTGCAATGGGCATGTAAGCATCAGAACTGGACCATGAAGCCACGGAAGGAGGTGCGCTGGTCTGATTAATCACATTTTTTACATCATCTGGTTGGCCAAGTGTGTGCATGTCATTTATTTATGCATCACAATGCACTTTTTGCAGAAGCAGTGTGATGCTTTTGGCAATAATCTCCTGGGAAATCTTGAATCCTGGCTTTCATGTGGATGTTACTTTAACATGCACCACCTACCTATGCATTGTTGCAGATCAAGTACTTTACACCCCCTCATGGCAATGATATATCATAATGGCGGAGGCCTCTTTCAGCAGAATAATGTACTTATCATACTGCAAAATTTGTTCAGGAATGGTGTGAGAAAAAAGACCCTGGGGGGAACAACAAAATAGGGTTTCTAAACTGAGCAGCCTCTTTGAACAGGTCATCTTGTTTTATTTTTTTAATTGATGACAAATCCTTAGGATAGGCCCTAAATAGCAGATTGGTGGTTGTCAACGGTTGTGCAAGGGGCGGGGTACTACCCGGGGTCCCTTAAAGGGAAAGAGTTTTTGTCGTGATGCCAGTTGCATTTCAGCAACGAGGGACAGAGTCCCCCTAAGTAGTTTGTGATGGTGGTACCCAGGTGTAGGAAGTGCCAGAGTGGTGTAAGGGCAGCCTATAGTGTTCCTTTAGGTGTGGCTGTGCACGTGTCACGGTGCTCCTACCTCGATATCCTGGAACCCCAGGCGTTGTTATCCTAAGCAGTGCAAATTGGGTGAACAGTTGAGGGATTGGTGGAAAAAATTTAGTCCAGACTTTGTATTAAAGTTGATAACAGCAATCTTTCAACTTTATCTTGGTCACCAAGAGGCTTTGGCATAAATTCTGGCCGGCAAACACATTCGGCTATGCTACATCGGCTACTCCATGGCTCTGCTGTACTATCAGGATTAAAAAGAACCTTTTCCTTTGCTGTATGCTGCAACTTAACTTTCTGTAGTCTGACTCTGACTTTGTCTTTATCCAGGGAATTTGACTCCTCGGTCTGGAGGCATTCAGCTTTGGCCTCTGGGTCCAGCAAAACAGACAGGCTCTGCTGGCTGGAACACAGCCTTCCCCTTGCAGGGGGTACTCTGTTCTGACCTTCTGCAGGGCTCGTCCAGCAGGGATGAGGGCCTGCTTCCTACCCCTTAGAAGGGGAAAGCTAGACTGACTTTCACTAACTAAAACTCCTCCCTCTCTAGAAATGAGGAATGCACAGTGTTTGAACCTGGAATAAATACATATGATGATGTAAAAGCAACCATAGAAGATAGTAGAGGGGTGTAAAAGGTGGTAATGCCACTCTGGGGCGTTACATTTGACTCTCGGCACCCCTGTTAGGCTGCATTCACACGACCACAAAAAACGGATCAGCATGTCTGCAAAATACTGAAGTGTCTTCCCTATGTCATCCGCAAAAAACGGTCCGCAAAAAACGGATGAGGAAAAAAAAAAAGGGGAGAGAATAAAATATTATAATAAAAATACGGAAACGGATCCGCAAATTGCGGATGACATACGGAAACCATTCCGTATGTCATCCGCAATTTGCGGATCCATTCACTTCTATGGGGCTGTGGAACGATTTCTGCGGACAATGATAGGACATGCTTTATATTTTTGCGGAGTATAAATGCGGAACCACGGATGCGGACAACCTACTGAATGTTGTCCGCATATTTTATTTACCCATAGGAATGAATGGGTCTGCATTTATTCCGCAAAATGCAGATCGGACGCAAAAAAAAAAGTATGGCCGTGTGAATGTAGCCTTAATCTGCTGTTTGAAAGGGATGCATTGGCCAGGCAAGAATCACACCTCCTTCATTCTTTAGATTGGGTTGTACGTTAATGTGTACTGGATCACACTGCACACGCCATGGCTGCTCTTGGATCTCCACTGATCTATTGTTTGCTATCAATTTTAAAAACCCAATTTTAACCGCTTAACGACCCATGACGTACATGTACATCTCTGGACGTGACTTAAGGACCAGTGACGTACATGTACGTCATGGTGATCGGGCGGGTGCAGGAGCTGCGCCCACCCCAGATCAGCCGCAGGGGTCTGGCAGTCACTGATAGCCGGACGCCTGCTGTATGCGCGGACATCGGTAAAATCACCGATGCCGGCGCATTAACCCCTGCACGGCCGCCGTTAGCACTGACCGCGGCACGTGGGGGCTGCAGACATGTGCAGGGTGGCAATCGGGTCCCCGAGTGGCTGTGACGGGGACCTGATGGCAGGGAAGGCAGCCCCCTGGATCTCACAGGCAAGCAGGCTGAAGTGTATTACATTGAGTAATACACTTACAACCAATGCATTACAATACAGAAGTATTGTAATGCATTGTAAAGGGGATCAGACCCCCAAAAGTTGAAGTCCCAGAGTGGGACAAAAAATATAAAGTTAAAAAAAGTTAAAAAAAATAAAGTTTTCCCCAAAAAGTTAAAAAAATAAAAACATCCTTTTCCCAAAATAAAGTAAAAAAAAAATGTAAAAAATAGGGGAAAAAAAAGTTTACATATTAGGTATCGCCGCGTCTGTATCGATTGGCTCTATAAAAATATCACATGACATAACCCCTTAGGTGAACACCATCAAAAAAATATAATAAATTAAAAACTGTGCTAAATAAACAATTTTTTTGTCACTTTACATCACTAAAAGTGCAACACCAAGCAATCAAAAAGGTGTATACCCTCCAAAATCGTACCAATCTAACCGTCACCTCATCCCACAAAAAAATTAGCCCCTACCTAAGACAATCGCCCAAAAAATAAAAAAACTATGGCTCTCAGTCTCAGACTATGGAGACACTAAAACATGATTTTACGTTTTAAAAATGCTGTTATTGTGTAAAACTTAAATAAATAAAAAAGTATACATATTAGGTATCGCTGCGTCCATAACAAACTGCTCTATTAAAATACCACATGACCTAACCCCTCAGGTGAACACCATAAAAAAAAAAGCCACTTTTTGTCACCTTACATCTCAAAAAGTGTAATAGCAAGCGATCAAAAAGTCATATGCACCCCAAAATAGTGCCAATAAAACTGGCATCCCATCCATCAAAAATGATACCTTATCTAAGACAATCACCCAAAAAATTTAAAAAACTATGGCTCTCAGAATATGGAGACACTAAAACATGATTTTTTTTATAAATGCTGTTATTGTGTAAAACTTAAATAAATAAAAGTATACATATTATGTATCGCCGCGTCCGTAAGAACCTGCTGTATAAAAAAATCATATGACCTAACCCCCCAGGTGAACACTGTAAAAAAAAACTGTGTCAAGCCATTTTTTGTTACCTTACATCACAAAAAGCATAATACCAAGCGATCAAAAAGTCATTTGCACCCTAAAATTGTACCAATCAAACTGTCATCTCATACCGAAAAGAATGAGCCCCTAGAAAAGACAGTTGCCAAAAAAATTAAAAAAAACTATGGCTTTCAGAATATGGAGACACTAAAAAATAATTTTTTTCAAAAATGCTTTATTATGTAAAACTGAAGCAAACAACCAAAAAAAGTATACATTTTTGGTATTATCGCGTCCGTAACAACCTGCTCTATAAAAATACCACATGATCTAAACTGTCAGATGAACATTGTGAATAACAAAAAATAAAAATTGTCCCAAAATAGCTATTTTTGTTACCTTGCCTCACAAAGAGTGTAATATAGAGTAACCAAAAATATTATGTACCCGAAAATAGTACCAACAAAACTGCCACCTTATGCCGTAGTTTCCAAAATGGGGTCACTTTTTTGGAGTTTCTACTCTAGGGGTGCATCAGGGGGTCTTCAAATGTGACATGGCAGCTTACAATTATCCCAGTTAAATCTGCCCTCCGAAAACCATATGGCGTTCCTTCTGCGTCCTGCCGTGTGCCCATACAGCAGTTTACAACCACATATGGGGTGTTTCTGTAAACTACAGAATCAGGGCAATAAATATTGAGTTTTGTTTGGCTGTTATCCCTTGCTTTATTAGCAGAAAAATGTTTATGAAAATGAAAAATCTGCCCAAAACGTGAAATTCTGACATCTCATCTACATGTTCCTTTAATTCTTGTGGAACACCTAAAGGGTTAACAAAGTTTGTAAAATCAGTTTTGAATACCTTGGGGGTGTAGTTTTTAAAATGGGTGGTTTCTATTATGTAAGCCTCACAAAGTGACTTCAGACCTGAACTGGTCCTTAAACAGTGGGTTTTGGAAATTTTCAAAATTTCAAGATTTGCTTGTAAACTTCTAAGCCTTCTAACGTCCCCAAAAAATAAAATGGCATTCCCAAAATGATCCAAACATGAAGTAGACATATGGGGGATGTAAAGTAATAAGTATTTTGGGAGGTATTACTATCTATTATGAATGTAGAGAAATTGAAATTTGAAAATGTTTCAAAATTTTGGTAAATTTGGTATTTTTTTTTATAAATAAAAATTACATTTTTTGACTCAATTTTACCACTGTCATGAAGTATAATATGTGACTAGAAAACAATTTCAGAATGGCCTGGATAAGTAAAAGAGTTTTAAAGTTATTACCACACACACACACAGTGACACGTGTCAGATTAGCTAAAAATGGACTGGTCCTTAGGGTGCTTTCACACTAGCGTTTTTACTTTCCGGCGTAGAGATCCGTCATCGGAGCTTTACGCCGGAAACAAACTGATCAGTATTATCCCCATGCATTTTGAATGGAGAGATATTCGTTCACGATGCATCAGGATGTCTTCCGTTCAGTATTGTAACGTTTTTTGGACGTTGACAAAACCGCAGCATAATACGGATTTGTCTCCATCCAAAAATCCGGAAGACTTGCCGTAACGCCGAATCCGGAAATAATGCCCATTGAAGTGCATTAATCCGGAATTAAACTAAACGTCGTTTTGGCGCATCGCCAGATCTGACGTTTAGCTCTGCGCATGCGCAGCAGCAGTAACTATCGGGGCCCCAGTGTAAGCTGGGGCTCCGATCGGTTACCATGGCAGCCAGGATGCTACTGAAGTCCTGGCTGCCATGGTAAGTACTCCGCAGCAGTGTACTTACCTGCTCTGCGGCCCCCAGGTGCTCCTTCATGACATCACAGGTCCGGGCGGCGCATTGATCTATGCGCCGCAGGGACCTGTGACGTCATGAAGGAGCGCCCGGCGGCCGCAGCGCAGGTAAGTACACTGCTGCGGAGTACCACTGCAGCCAGGACTTCAGTACCGTCCTGGCTGCCATGGTAACCTGAAAGCATATCGAAGACATCAGGATCCTCATCAGTCTTCAAATGCTTTGAGACGACTTGCGTTCTGCCGGATCCGGCGGGCCGGAAGTGCCTGCCGGATACTCAGAACGCAGTGTAAAAGCACCCTTAAGGTGAAAAACCCTTAAGGGGTTAAAAGTCTGTCTGTTGATAGATGCCCTTTAAACACTTGTCTGTGTCTCGGGACATTATCGCCCCAGTTGGCTACTAAATAACTGCCATGCAAATTTTAATATCAAGTTGATTTTGCCCTTTGAAGTGTGAGATGTGCAGGTCGGAATCATTCTATTCCAGTAACTGGAATGTTGCAATTCCAGTACTCTACCATGTAACCCCTTACCCGCCCTGTAATATTGCCTGCACATGCTTTCTCACTAGAAAAACATTCACAGACCTTATTTCTAAGCCACTTGTAGAGTTTGGAGCACCTGCTTTTCCTAGAGGTTATTCTCCTAGTGCAGGTCTCGGGCACCTGCTCCTTAGGTTACAACTGCTGCAATTACAATAAACTAGGTATGTATGAGGTCAAGAGGGGCAGCAAGGCATACACATCCACTCAAGTGTGCTCTAAGCCTATGCCTCAGCTGTATCTATGGATCTATAGCAATAAAGCTCCAACTTGAAGCCTTTGTAAAAAAGTTATATGTGGGAATTCTTAATCATTCAATTCCCTACGTGTCACCCAATAACACAATCTACATGCTCTACATAGCTTTCAGTAACATACAGCATGCCAGTAGTGACCAGTGACATTATGTAGTTCACACGTACTTAACATCATCTTAGCAAATCACAACATCCCCATGAGCTCATTTCATTGACAGAATACAAGCTGCCATAGAATATTTTCTGTTCATGGATCCTGTATTGAACTTTGGTAAATTTGAGATTTCCTACAATTTTTCAATTTATTATTGTGTATTTTCTACTTCTTCCCATTAGATAAATAAAAAAATGTAAATTCAACACGTTGTTGCATAGGGTGGTGTTCAAGTCAACGCCAAACCTTTTAAAGGGCATGTACAGCTGTTTTGGTATTGGATTTAATATAAAAACAAAGCAACTTTGAAAATAGTCTGAGTTAAAGGCAAGGCAGAGTTATATGTCTCCATTGTAACAGACTACAAACAAACCCTGTAAAATCTGATTTTTGCAGTCATATTGTCATCTATCCGTTCTCTTATTCTTGCTGATCTAACAAATGCATGTTAATAAGCAGTAGGGGGGCAGATAATAGTGAGTATGACTGTGGGATCAGACTACCCAGTATTTGTAGGTAGTTTATTGCCATGGAGACACATAGGCCAGCAAATGAGCTGTTTACATAAGTGATGAGGGACTTTCAAATAAGACTATTTGCAAATTACAATGTAGGGTTTGACTGTGTGAGATGTTATAAGTTTTGATTCTCCTTGTGTAGATCCACTTGGCACAGTCTTCAGGGCAATTCTTCTTGGGAAAAAGGATGTACAACAAGACACATCTATCCTTTTTCTCCTCCTGGCCTCCGTTCTGCTCCTGGAATGCACTTGTGCACTAGCACTTGGTTTCTTAAGGGTACAATGTGAGCTAAAGCTCCTTGAAACCAGCCCATTCTTGTGTGTCCTAGGCATTATAAGGGTCTCTTCCGCATATAACTCTAGGCCTAAGCAATAAGGTCCATTTGGTTCCTAATTTTCTATCATATGTTTGTTACTGCTTGATATTTTTATGAACTGACTTGTTTTCCTGACACCGCTCTATTGGAATTAAATAGTTAACTGCAAGACCTTAGAGTCAGTTGCCGGGTGGTGGGCTGGCCTCACCTTCCTGGTTAGTGAGTTGTTAGCAAGAAGACCAAAAGACAGGACGTGTTGAGTAGTTGCTGGTGTGTAAACCAGTTTTACCGAATCCTAAGTGTGTAGTTGAAGCAGAAAAAGGAGTAACCCTATCCAGGGAAACACAATCCCTGTGTGTGCAAAGCTGTCAGAAAAGCAACAGTGCTAAGAGCCAACCTCTGAGGGAGAGAAGAACAGTCTTCTATGGCAGGTTTAAAATCATAAAAAGGGACAGTGTGTAGATAAGAAAGCCAGTGAAAGGTAACACTTGTTTACAGCTGTGGACTTCACTGCACATGGTTTGGGTTATATTGCTTCTGGCACCTGCCACATTACTGTGATGGACTGGCCATCCATTCAAGTAGTGCACCCCACAGTTGGGCATTGTAGACATATTGAGAAGGAAATTGCACACCTTTGGTCAATTGGGACGATTGCATTGTATAGCTAAAGAGAGAGTTAGAGAAGACTGTCATTATTTTAACCCTCTTACACAGCCTTTAGGAAAAACCTACTTTCTAATATATTTGTACTTTGCCACCTCATTATCTACTCAGCAAAAGAGAGACTTTCTTTTGTTTTTAACCAAGTCGGCCTGGTTAATTGTCTGCACATCCGGCCTGGGCTACTTGGTCTCTTGTCTTGCACCCCGCTGCTCATCTAACACCAAGGGCACCCCAGCCACCACCAGACAGGAGACCATAAATCAAGGATGTACCCCAATTGGAAGAAAGTGTGTGCCCCTCCAATGATTGCATGCCCAGCCTGGGGGAGCACTGGAACAGGGTTAGCCACTATGAGGACTACAACCACCCTCATTGCTGCAACCACTCCTATCCTCTCCACTTCCCACGCTTTCCCTGCGGACTGACACACTCTATGAATTCTCAGCTAGGGGTCAAATTTTTTTACTACTATTTACAATGAGTTGACATTTTGTAATGAATGCAAGGATAATATTTCTGTTATCAGAATCAATCTCTATCATGGAGGAGCTAAATAATAATAAACAAGGAAGTCATAGAGAAAAACAAATTCTTGTAAACCACCTACTGGCCCATTACGTAATGCTGGAGTCAGCTCTTTCATAGACTGCAGACTACCATAAATAGCAATATACAGTCTGCATGGTTTCTCCGGGAATTTGATTTCCTGCTCTGTTAGATCAATTAGGCTTCTAATTGGATTCTGAGGGTACCTAAAATTGATGGATTAGCAGATAAAGAGATAGATAGATAGATAGATAGATATAGATATCATCATCACTTTATTCTCATAGACATCATGGTGGTAGAGAATAGAGATGTTACATTCCTACCACCAAGTCTGAGCTGGCATAAACATACTATGAAAAATACATTAGGATAATAAGCACCTTGGAGATCACACATGTCCCTGGAGGAAGCAATAAATAGAAGAAGGGGGTTTCCTGAAATACTACAGTGCCAGAGATGGGAGAAGCAGGTAATCATTAGCTGAACATGGCAATAAGTTAACTGTTAGCAGTGTTGCCTGCTTATAAGGTATGTCTGCACCGGAATAGACTTGTATTAGTAGTTACTGTACAACACTGCAGAACATGTTGGCGCTTTATTATTAGAAGATAATTATATACAATTTTCGTATGCTCCCAGGGTTGATTTATGTTTTTCCCATTATAGTAAAAGCTGTATCTTGGGATTCACATAGATAATTCCATAGTTGCTTATTAAAATTCTGTCTCTTACCATTGTTTTTAAGCAGTTATTTCCATGGTGTAAGAGATACCAGTTGGAGAACAAGCTAGCTGCTTCCTCCCTCTATCACTAATGCCCATTGGAAGCTTGTACTAAGTTCCTACTAAATTGTTCTCCACCAAGTTAAAGCAAAAACACCTTGTGACACATGCCTTCTGGACAAATAAATATTTGGTCATTTACACCAGATCACATTTTACAATGCACAGATCATAAATTCATTCTCCCATGTCACTGCATGGTGAGAGGGATCGGTTGTAAGGACCTGTCACTGTCAGGGAGATCTGAAGGACAGAAGTTACCTCCCGGAGAGTTAATATGGTTAGGAGAAATAGAGCCATTTAGTGTCCTTATAATAACACTGTATACGGTTGCTAAAAAAATTGAAGGGTTTTCCTCATCTCAGACACAGGTGGCATATCGCTAGGATAGGTGCAGGTCCCACCTCTGCGACCTTCTCCTATCTCTAGAACAGGCTCCCCCAAAGTGAATGAGAGTGCACCACGCAAGCACAGCCCCCCTTTATTTACCACTTTTGCGGTTCTGAAAATAGCTTGTTATTTCTGGCAAGTGGCAATCCCATAGCAATGAATAGAGAGGTGGCTGCGCATATGTGGTGCGTTCTCCAATTATCACTATGGAACTTCTGAAATAAGAATTTACTGAACTGTCATATAAGCGAATAGAGAGCATAACGCGCATGCTGAACCTCGCCATCCCTTTGGGGACTCTATTCTGGAGTGGGTCCCAGAGGTGGGATCTGCACCTATCTGACATTATTGGTTTATCCCATATTATATCCTATATAGCATTCGACTGTGGTGCTGAGGGCCCACCAGCAAAATTCATTCTGGGGGCCCACTGTAAAGCACTAAACACTACCTGCTCACACAGCAGCAGTAGCAAAGAGTTACTAGATGAGGGCAGGTACCTGGTGAAAGAGAATACAGGCTACCCTGACTCCTTACCTAGAGATCATCTCCACCACCTGACTGTTACTTTCTAATCTACCCAGTTTTTTAGATAAACATAGGCTTTTAAGGTTCTGTACACTTCCTGTCCATATGTACTGCTATCAGACCACTGCGCCATGTGCAGAGGTTGGGGACTAGTGGTTGACCGGGGGATTTACCAAACCTGATCCTATATATCCTATTCTATATTCTTTATGATGTCCAATATCCTATGTATATTCCACCAATGTCTGAGATTACACAACCTCTTTAAATGAACTCTTTGTAATTACCTGGATTTCTGCATTCATTACTTGTGGTCAGACCATCTGATTATTATCTAAGTCACAATTATAGATAAACACAGTCTAACTAAACTAATAATACACATACATTTGTATTATGTCTTATTGAGCACATTTATTGAACAGCCACAGTGTAAAACCCCCTGTTAGCAGCAATCACCTCAGCCAAATGCTTTCTGCTGCAACAAATCCAATTTGCACAATGTAGAGGAGGGAATCCTGGACCATTCCTCCTTGCAAATGTGTTTCAGTTCATTAATATGTTTGGGGTGCCTTGTGTGCACACTGCACAGCCTTCTTCAGGTAGTAGAATCTTGATGGGGTTAAGGTCAGGTCCTGACATTCCATAACACTCAACTTTTTCAACCATTCTTTAATCGATTTACTCATGTGCTTTGGGTCATTGTCCTGTTGCATCACCTAAAGTTTCTTCATGGAGCTTGAAGTCATGGACTGCTACCTCTACATTCTCCATCAAATGTTTTTATGCACCTTGGAATTCATTTGTTTCCTCAATGATAGTAAGGTGATCAGGCCCAGAAGCAGCCTCAAACCATAATGCTGAATCAATCATACTTCACATGTGGGATGAAGTTTTGTTGTTGGTGGGCAGTATACTCTTTTAGCATTGTGCATTTGTGCTAAAAAGTTTCACTGTTGTCTCATCTGTCCAAAGCAAATTTTACCAGAAACATTGTGGAACATCCAGCTGGTCTTTTCAGATGGGCCACAATGTTGTTTTTGAACGAGATTCATGGGATGGTGTTCTTCAATGAACATCGTTTTGTTCAGTATTTTTCTAATAATGGACACATGAACAGAGATTTATGCAGTTTGTAGAGACTACTTTAGGCCTTTTGCTGTTACCCTTTTTTCTCACCTCTTTCAGAATTGCCTGTTGTCCTCTTGGAGTGAGCTTAACAGGATTCAAGATCCAGGTCTTTAGCAATGGTTTTGCAGCTTATTCAAGCTTCATGTGTATCTAAAGCATGCCATCTGAAAGTATTTTGCATTGAGGCAAGGTTCACACTGACCAGGCTTTCCTGAGAAGAACAGATTTATCAGTAACCAGGCTTTAGGTGTCTTTATGTAATAAGAAAAGCACCTGTTGAACCACACTTTCAAACTCAACTCAGTTGAAACCTATTTTTTCCTGTCAGCTCTTGGAGAAGACATTAACACAAAAGTTCACATTCTTAATCTCCCTGCACTATGAATGTTTAATATGCTGAATAAAAGACATAAACGGTGCAACTATTGTATGTAATAAGTGTATTTTGATGGTGTTTGTCTATGGACAATTGGGATAAAAATCAGACTATATTTTGCTAGTAATCAGTGCAGAAATCCAGGTAATTCTAAAGGATTCAGGTAGTTTATCTTGTATCTTCAGCATTGTATTAGCATACTGTATGGTGTTTTTATTGTGTCTTTTTAAAAAAGGTTTTAAAGTACAACAAAACAACCACTCCAACACCTCAGGACACCTAGGTAAACTGATGCACCAATTGTCGAGGAGTCCAAGGAGTCCAATATGCCAGTAAGTCAGCATCTCAGTCCAACCCTCCCTACCAGTCATCACATCAGTTTTAAGACAAAAATATACCATAATGGCAAGAAAAACACAACATACAGTAATATGGTAAAGAAAAATGACAGACTGTTCCCATAACATTACACCCCCCCCCCCCAACAGTTGTTAAGATCTCCCTACCACCAATCCCTTCAGACATGTGTAACAGATTTGACATACTGTATAGTGCTCACATAATACTACTATGTAGTGCCTAAACCATAGAAAGAGACTTAAGGTGCCCACACATTTTTAATAGTTCTCTTCCCTTACTCTACCATACATGCTTGACTCAGCAAAGGACATACGTGTTTTCAATAAGGAGATACAAGAACACCGCTACCAGACACCAGGATTGGGTGCTGAAATTCAAAGCTTTCGTTCCCTGACATCATCTGTTGGGGGACTCTCAGCCAGTCCGATTGAAAACTGTGGGCTCATCTAATCATTAATTAGTACTTCCTAATAGTACCATCCTCTTGTTTCTATTGGAAATTCTAACCCAGTAAATGATTCATGTAGGGCTAGCGCTTGATGTTGTATCGGTCCCTCACATGTATAGGGGCATGGGCTGATGCTTTCTTAGCAAACAACGAAGGAGTGCAATGATTCGATGATCATACAGCCTTTCTTAAAACAATATAGGCCCAAAATTAGGGACATGCAAAAAGCAAAGAAAGACTGAAGGATTTATTTGGGTAAAAAGTAAGGGCTGTCCCTCCAAAAGAAGGACGCTTGGGAAATATGCATTTTACTCCTTTAATTTCTTTTCAAACAGGTGAATCTGAAGTCATGTTAAACCTTTGAAATTCTTGACCTTGACCATGTACACTTGACTTGTTGGGCCCCTGATAAATAGGGTTGTCAAATTATTTTTCAGTTCCATGAAAAGCTGACTGTGCTGTCATTTTTAGACATGAATATGCTATTAGTTATGGTAGTAAATGCCTATGGCCTGTCTATTTTTAATGTACTCTTGAGATATGTTTATATCCCTGGGGCAGTATATGGGTTATAAGTGCAGCAACACCCTCTGCTCCTGTTCCACTCATTCTATGAGATGTTATCAGACAACCCTTTCTCATCTACTATTGCGTTTAGATCACAGGGACAGGCATTCAGTAGAGTCTTGCCCCTGGTGTTAATAATATAGCTCATAGTAATAGTTGAGGAATGTTCTGAATTTGTGCAGGCCCCGGCTTGCCTGTGTGTTGAAGTTGGGCACATAGAACTTGCATACCGATACTGATTGCTCTCAGGCAGGCGTATCTCAACCACTGGAAGAGAGATGAGTATGAGAGTAACAAGTTATGTGTATAAATCAATAAGGAAGATACATACTGTAATGCATGGGTTATTTTTATAACATAGCTATGTAAAATATCAAGAAATGGCTTCTAGGAAAGCTAGAGATAGATTATTGTGCCATGTAATGTCGAGTACAAGTCAATTTCTAGTCTTAAGATCCAATTCTCATGGTTACCCCTCCCACATTCTAATGGAAATTGCACTTTCATGATGATCATATTCATTTTTCACTCATCATTTTGGAATATGATGATGTCTGAGAGTGTAGTCAGTGCCAACTTTTGGAGTCACTGGATCATACATGAAGTGAGATATACTGTATGTCAACATGGCCTCTGTCTTGTACCAACATGACAGATTTTTTCATCTATAGTAAATCAAGTTACTCAAGTATTAAAGAGGACCTTTCATCAAGATAAGGGTATAGTAATTCTTACCCTACCATGCTGGGCGCCCTCCACTGGTGTACAATCCATGTTTATTTTCTCAAAATGACCCCCTGATTGTGTATTATTCGCCCCGTTTCTTCAGCCGCCTCATTGACAAATGAGGCGGAATTTTGTACGGGGCGGCGACTTTTCTTTTGCCTGGGGAATGGCTTTGTTTCTCCTTGGCTGAGAGCGCAGCCAATCATAGCGCTCGGCTCTTAGCCAGGGAGCAGGAGCTCAAGTTCTCGTGCGATTTGCTCTATGTCTAGGGGTGATTCTCTTACTTACCCTGCCGCTGGTGCTGCTGCTGCCTCTTCTGATGCGTTCCTCGGTGGGAAATCCATGGCGCACGATCCGGATGTTTAGATGCTCGAGTTCTCGAGATTCTCGTGAAAACTTGCGCTCCTTCTTCCTGGCTAAGAGCCGAGTGCTATGATTGGCTGCGCTCTCAGCCAGGCATATGAGGCGGCTGAAGAAACAGGGCGAATAATACACGATCAGGGGGTCATTTTGAGAAAATAAACATGGATTGTACATCAGTGGACGGCTCCCAGCATGGTAGGGTAAGAATTACTATACCCTTATCTTGATGAAAGGTCCTCTTTAGATACTTGTTTCAACAGTCATTCCAGTCAGCGATAGATTATGGAAGGGGCTGGGGGACTAAATACCCCAGGCATCTGCCAGCAGGATGCTGCAGGTAACCCTTTGGAGAATCCGCAGCAGGGACTGACAGTAAAGCTGGTCATATACAAGTGATAATTGACCAAGTTTTTTCCAGTTGTCAAAAATGAATGTTCCATTGAGCTGATATCGGTGGTGCCAGGTCTGTTTGTACATCCATTTATATACTCAGTTGGCTAACTGTAGATATGGTGCAAGATAAGTTAAATAAGGTAAATGTGTACAAATCTCCAGATTCATGTGGATGTAGTGCTCTTGGATTTTGCTACTGCATTTGATACTGTCCGTCATAGATGTTTAATAGGTAAAATTAGGTCTATAGGGCTTAGAGGGTATAGTTTGTAATTGGATTGAAAAATGGCAGAAGAACCATGTCCAGAGAGTTGTGGTCAATGATTCCTAGTCTAAATGGTCCCCGGTTATAAGTGGTGTACTTCAAGGTTCAGTGCTGAGTCACCTATTCTTTAACTTATTTAATAATGATATAGAGGAAGAGATTAAGCAGTGTTTGAATTTTTCCAGATGATACCAAGCTATGTAGTACAGTGCAGTCTATGGAAGATGCCCATAAACTACAAGCTGACTTGGACACTCTTAAGTGTTTAGGCATCAATTTTGCAAATGAGATTCAATATGGATAAATGTAGTGTTATGCATCTAGCTAGTAATAATCTATGTGCATCATATGTCCTAGGGTGAGTAACACTGGAAGAGTCATTTGTAGAGAAGGATTTGGATCTACTTTTAGATCATAGATTAAATAACAGCACGCAATGTCAATCAGTTGGTTCTAAGGCTAGCAGGATATTGTCATGTGTTAAATGAAGTATGGACTCGTAGGACAGGGATGTCATATTACCACTTTACAAAGCTTTGGTGCGGCCTTATCTGGAATATGCAGTTCAGTTCTGGGCATCAGTCCATAGAAAGGATGCCCAGATGCTGGAAAAAGTACAAATGAGAGCAACTAAACTGATAAGGGGCATGGAGGGTCTTAGAGATGAGAAAAAATGTAAAGAATTAAATGTATTTAGTCTTGAGAAGAGACCTCTAAGGGGTGACATGATTAATATATACAAATATATAAATGTGCCGTACAAAAAATATGGTGAACAGCTGTTCCGTGTAAAATCTCCTCAAAAGACAAGGGAGCATTCTCTCTTTGGTTCAGTAGCTACACTAAATTTTAAATTACTTGAAATTACAAAAGTATTCAGATCCAGGAGCTGTTTTGAAAAAATTTAAAATATTTTTCATGGGACAACCCCTTTAAAAATATTGTGTAACCTCTGACTTGTCATAAAAACGCCAGCAACTTGAACTTTAAATATCTTTTGGCCACTCCAATGCACTGGGTGCCAACTGTACCATTTTCACTTGCAGTCACATGGTTCCTTCAGACTCTTAAAGTTTTCCTAAGGTTATGTCCATACAAAACATAACTGAATGAGAAATTGTTTTAAAAAAATGATATGTTTCACATGCATTGCAAAGGGTTACATTCATATTGATATTTCACATAAGATAAGATGCTGTAGAGTGTTTCCTGCAGAGTATTGATGAGATTTACTAAAAACCAAGTGTTTTTGCGGCAACTGTAATACCTGTAATAAGCAACAGTTTTTCCTCCCTCAAATCTGGATGGAAAATATGCAGCATATTCACTATGATCTGTGACCTGGCTGTGGGCAACCTGTCCTTAATACGTTGCTGAACTTGTTTGGAACTAATACAACACTCACACTGGTTACTTAAAATACTAAGCCACTGGCTCCTTTGTCTAACAGTCTGTCTCAGACTCACCAGCTTTTATGGCTCTCTCTCGGTGCTTCAAGGGGGCTTCTAGTCTTCAGGGCCTACCTCTTTCTCTCACTGTCTACACCAAGCAGTAGCTTGGGTTCCACCCCTCCCCAGGCTTCAGTCATTCTCTCTCTACCTCTGACAGCCCACGATGTGCTCTTCAGAGGCTGTAAAGGCCCAGCCCTCTACTAAGTCTTTTAGCAGGTCTCACTGTCTCTTGTGTGTTCACTGGACACACACAAGGCATCAAAGTTGCACTTTTATGGACACATTTAAATCCCCGCCTAGAGACACTGTATCCACCACCATGTCAGGGTTAGGCACCATGTAAATGGCGACATCATTGATGCGCCATCGCCTTCTCCAAGTATTAAATTGGAGAAGGCCATGCTTCTTTTTAAGCTGCCTTGTGCTGGGCACAAGCCACATAGCATATACACATAGTCCAAATGCAACCATGTGCATTGTAAATACAGTGCATTCAGAAATTCTTCAGAACCTTCAGAAATCCAGTTTTTCCCCATCATTCTGCACTCAATGCCTCATAATGACAAAGTGAAAACAGAATGTTCAACATCTTTGCTAATTTATTGAAAAGAAAAAACTAAAATATTGCATTAGCATAAGCATTCAGATTCTTTACCAGTGATTACAGCCTCCAGTCTTCTTGGGTATGATGCCACAAGGTTTGCATACCTGTATTTGGGGATTTTCTGACATTCTTCTCTGCAGCTCCTCTCAAGCTCTGCCGGGTTGGATGGGGACTATTGTTGCACAGCTATTTTCAGGTCTCTACAGAGATGTTTGATTGGATTCAAGTCAGGGCTTTGGCTGGGAACTTAAAGACATTCACAAAGTTGTCTCTAAGCCACTTCTGTGTTGTCTTGGCTGTGTGCTTATGGTCATTGTTTTGTTGGCAGGTGAACCTTTGGCCCTGTCTGTGGTGCACAGCACTCTTGATCAGGTTTTCATTAAGAATATCTCTGTACTCTGTGCTCCATTCAGCTTTCCCTCATCCCTGACCAGTCTCACTGTCCCAGCTACTGAAAAAGACCCCCACAGCATGATCATGCCACCATCATGTTTAACTGTAGGAATGACAGATGATGAGTAGTGTCTGGTTTGCAGCAGACATGACGCTTAGAATTAAAGGCAATAATGTCAATCTTGGTTTCATCAGAACAGTCTAAGGCCCTGATTTATCATTCCTTCACTCCAGAATTCTGGCATCAAAAAGTCGCAAAATAGGGGTTTTGCGACTTTTTGGCACTCACTTGCGCAAAATTTAAGCACTTGTGCAAAAACTTCTACTTTTTACACTCACTTGCGCAGAATTTTGCGACTTTTTGCATTTGTACATCACTTACTCCAGTTTTGTAATGTCGGTGGGAAAGTGGGTGTGGTTAGCTATGTTAATGAGTTTCACTCCAGATTTATCATTGTAACTTTTTTAAAAAGTCGAAAAAAGTTTCAGTTTTACTGCAGGAGGAGGGTGGAATAGGAAATCTGGAGGAGCTTCTCTAAACAAAAGTGTTAGGTTTAAGGACAAGCCAAATATATCAAACAACCTGTGACATTTGATAAATGTGGCACAAAATACTCCAACGCAGACTCAAGCAAAACTGACTTCAAATATTCTCCTCATGATAAATTATCCCCTAAGAGTCCTTCAGGTGCTTTTTTGCAGATTCTGGGTGAGCTTTCATGTTGGGAACTCTGCCATAAAGCCCAGATTGGTGGAATGCTGCAACTTCCTTCTCCCATTTGCACACAGGACCTTTGGAGCTAAGCCACAGTTATCAATGGGTTCTTGGTAACCTTTCTGAACAAGGCCCTTCTCCCATAATTACATAGTTTCCTGTGGTGTCCAGCTTTAGGAAAAGTTCTGGTTGTTCCAAACTTCTTCCATTTATGAATTATAGAGGCCACTGTACTCTTGGTAGCTTTCAGTGCAGCAGAATTTTTTTGTATTTTCTCCACATCTGCCCTCCGAGACATAGGGTCCGTGAACGGGCCATAGGTCCCGTAGCGGCATTGATTGTGCGGACGGGAGCACACAGCATCATAGATTTCAATGATGTTGTGCACGTTGGGCCGCCCGCAAGACTATTGTCCTGCACTATCATATGATAGTCCCGCGGACGGCCCGACGTGCACAGCATTATTGTAATCTATCATTCTGTGTGCTCCCATGCGCATGATCAATGCCGCTCCGGGACATATGGCCTGCTCACAGACCGTATGTCTCGGAGGGCATACGGTCGTGTGCAAGAGGCCTAATGCTGTGTTTGAGCTCCACAGGTAGTTCTTTCCACCGCATGGCTTAGTTTTTCCTCTGATATGCATTGTCTGATCTTATATAGACAGGGATGTGTCTTGCTAAATATCCAATATATTGAATTTACCACAGGTGGACTCCAATCAAGGTGTAGAAACATCTCAGAGATAATCAAGAGAAATGAGAGATCCCCGGAGTTAAATTTCAAGTGTCATAGCAAATGGTCTGAATACTTATGTCCATGTGGAATTGTAGATTTTCCTTTTTAATAAATTTGCTAACATTTCTAAAATTATGTTTTTACTTTCTTACTATCGGGTATTAAGTGTAGATTGATGGGGGATTTTAAAAATTTTTAGCACAAAGCTGCAAGATAACAAAATGTGGAAAAGTTAAGGGATCTCAATACTTTCAAAATGCATTGTATGTAATTACTTTATTGCAAAGATTATCTGACACCATGAGTACTATTACTTAGTAAAAGAACATGACAACAATTATCCATGTACTGATGCTCAGTTAGATTAGAACTGGAGGATTTTTGATTTATTACAAAAGTTTGTGTTTATTGGACTTCTCAATAAAGTTTACAGGGTCATTAAAATACAGATATGTCTGTCAAAGCAAGTCTGATCATGCGTCCACCTCAGTGAGCAATGTGTCTAGTATTCCATTTACTCCTGATTTTCACAAGTAGAAATATTTCTACTGTGAACTGTTCTAACTCAGTAGGTTTAGACACCATCCTGGTGACTGTAGACCATATCAGGGCAAAAGACCACTATACACCTCTGGATGAACACAAGGTGTCTACCTACATTCCTCCAGATCAGATACTTGACAGTATATGTGACTTAGGGTACTTTCACACTAGCGTCAAAGTTTTCCGTCATTGAGTTCTGTCCTCGGGGCTCAATAACGGAAGAAAACTGATCAGTTTTATCCTAATGCATTCTGAACGGAAAGCAATCCGTTCAGTTTGCATCAGTTTGTCTTCAGTTCAGTCCTTTCACGTTTTTTGGACGCAGATAAAAGCACAGCATGCTGTATTTTTATCTCCGTCCAAAATTCGGAAACACTTGACGGAATGACGGATCCGCCGTTAATTTTTATTGAAATGTATTAGGGCGGATCCGACATTGAAAATTGACGCATTACCGGATCCGTTCTTCCACTCTGCGCATGCGCAGACCTTTAAAAATGGTAAAATAATAAATAACGGATCCGTTTTCACGGATGACAACTCAAAGACGGATCCATTATTTCAATACAGTTGTCAAACAGATCTACAAACTGATCCGTTTGCAAATGAAATCGGATCTGTCGGGCATTCCGTTATTCATTATTTCATAATAGAAGTCTATGGCCTGCATAATGGATCAGTTATGCAGGCCATAGGCTTCTATTATGACGGAATCAATAACGGAATACCTCTAAAGGCATTCCGTTATGCATTCCATTATAGAATTGCATTATGATCCGTGGTAACAGAATCCATAACGCAATTCTGCTTTTACCACCAAATGAAGCGCAAAGGAATTTCAAAATGTCATCTCTAATTATAAAAAGACAGTACTGTTTTCCAACTAGAAGCCCACCCTGGTCATTTTGGGGACGCCTGCTTGGTGATAGCTGGGATGCCCCTTGACGGTGTATGGTTGGCATGGTTCAAGGCTAGAGGCCAGGTGCAGGGCTGGCAAAAGGTTAATGGTGTCAATGACCAAGCCCATTTGCAATAAATAAAGCCTCTCTTTACTGAATAGATAATGGGAGTAGTAGCTTATACAGCAGCAAAAGGTACAGTTCTGAGGTATGTTACAGAGTTGTATTTTCCCAATAGATGTGTATAGTCAGTTGAAATGGTGGTAGTAGTAGTCGTCCCTGAGTCTCACTCTAACCACACTTTGCAATCTTTCCAAATAACCACAGACATGCAATTCCATTCTCTTTAACTCTTCCTGCACTTCCCAGGATGAGGGGTGCAGATATTAGATTCGGATGGCAAGTTCATCTCAAAGTGTGGTGAGTCCTAGAGGCAATTAACCCTTTTCACAAGCAGTAAAGTCTAAATGCAATAAATGAGCGCTACCTTACTGCCTAAATCCAATGCATGGCTTTGATGGTTCTCAACCTTCTGTGGAAGTCTGTTCTCTTTCCCTCATGGGCAGTCTCTCAGGTACACTGTTCATGGAGCTGTTTAATCTCAGGAATGTTGTTTTCTGGATGAGGCTTCTCTTTGGGCCTACTTGGCAGGAGCTCAGACATGTAGGTCTTGTCTCTAACTCTATTCATCTAAGACTGTTAACTGTTTTTCACCATAGACAACAAATTGTTATACATAAGTCATAGATAAAGATAATCGAATCCCATGAAGTGGAATTCGATCCGAATTTCAGGAATTATTCGATTCGCCTAGAAACCGAATTTCCTCGTGCTTCGTGTCAGCGAATCGATTAATCCTGAAATTCAAACTTACTGCCTCCATTTGCGCGTGAAGGGCCGCCAGCTTCCATCTTGCTTGAAGATCTCAGCCGAAATCCCATGCGGCGCGAGATTACATAATCATGCCGGCAGGTGTGATGACGTAATCTTGGGCCGCACGTGATTTTGGCCGAGATCTTCAAGCAAGATAGCGGCAGCCAGCCTGTCGCAAGCAAATAGACGCGGTAAGTTTGATGTAATTTTTTTTTTTATGTTAATTTCACACTGTTTGTACACTCAGATGCCGCGATCATGTATGAACGCCGCATCTGAGGGGTACACTGACGGGGCGGCGCTATCGCAGCTCCCTGTCATTGCACCCGCTACTTACAAAAAAGTGCGCTTCGTGGCGAAGTAATTGTGAAATTCAGCGAATCAGCCGAATAAAATTTTCAAGAAATTCGCTCATCTCTAGTCATAGACCAATAAGTGCTTTTAGTATCAAATCACTTTTAACTTTGCAAATTAACCTTTAGCAGTAATCCTGAGAGGAAGAGAGAAAAATTTTAAAAAAAGAGAGAGAGAAAAAGACAAGAGAGAAAACATATGAGTCCTAGGAGACCTCAGAGTGTCATACACAAATTTTTAGGCCAATTGGAGCATTTTTTTTAATTAGAATCAGATCCGAAACAAATTTCAAGAAATTCGCTCATCTGTATTCCTTGTATGAGATTTGTAACTATTAAGTGTGCTGTGCCATTGTCGTGTGAATAAAATAAAAAGTGGAATTGAACTATTATGCAGAGTGTTTGGCACCCGGGGCGGGTCCTTTCTCTAGCACCACCAGCAAACCCCCCCCCCCCACCAATACTTGACCACATACCTCTTACAGCCATTGACATCTCCTGTCATGTAGACCTTCTCTTTCCTCTTCTCCTCCGTTAGACCGCCATGACAAAGTCTTTCAGCCACATCTCGTCTCTACAGAGTTTGTAATACAGACACATTAGATTTCTCAGTTTTTCCATCAACCTTTCCTTTCTTTCCATCCTGGTGTCCCCACATGTGTCATCCTGCTGCCACTCCCAATACTGTGCCCATGGTGCTACTATACTGCTGAAAAAAATATTGACCCCAGTAGACATAATTGGGGTAATTTATCAAACTAGTGTAAAGTAGAAGTAGATTTCCAAAAGAGCTGTCAAATATGAAAGGTGAAATCTGATTGGCTGCTATCAGCAACTAAGCTAGTTCTACTTTACACCGGTTTGATGAATTACCCAAAATGTCCATACAGTGTCTAGAGCAGAGCAGCTATAATGTCCCCTAGAGTGCCCCCAGTAACAATAACACCCTATATTGTGCTCCAGGCAATAATCCCTGTATAGTGTCCCGAAAAATAATAGAATTGCCCCTAGAGTCCTCCCCCAATAGCAATGCCCCAATACAGTAATTTCCCCCACACTGCCCCTACATAGTAATCCCCCCACAGTAATTTTCCCCCCACACTGCCCCATATAGTAATTTGCAGCACACAGTAGTGTCCACACAGTAGTGTCCCCCACACTGCCACCACACAGTAGTGTCCCCCACACAGTAGTGTCCACCACACTGCCCCCCACACAGTAGTTTACCCCACACAGTAGTGTACTGTACCCCACACTGCCCCACACAGCAATGTCCCTCACACTGCCCCCCCCCCCCACACACACAGTAGTGTCCCCCACACTGCCCCCCACACTGCCCTCCGCGGGGCGGACAGTGCTTCCCTGGGCACGCCACTGCTTAAAGGGGAGACCTCATCCATTACTTTACATGCTACTTTATGGGCAGAAAATGTGCAATGAACTGACAGTATACAGAGGGCGGAAACATCATCACTTTTTGTCCTGAGTGACATACACAGCACTATAATGGTTGTGCAGCGACCTGGAAAGAGCCAAAGTGAAGGATAGGCGTAGTAGAGGCTCTGGCCATTACCATCAATCACAGTGGCTTTCCTCAAATGATTGTTCCTAAGGGCCGGGAAGTGAAAGGAGGGCGCACCCTTTCTTCCTTCTGAAGTACTCCCTTAGGGCTCATGCACATAACCGTATGGGTTTTTCAGTATTTTGCGGTCTGCAAAAAACGGATCCACAAAAAAAACAGATGACGTCCGTGTGCATTCCATTTTTTGCGGAACGGAACATCTGGCCCCTGATAGAACAGTACTATCCTTGTCCGATATGCGAACAATAAAAGTACATGTTCTATCTTTGAACGGAACGGAAAAACGGAAACACGGAAATGGAAGGCATACGGAGTACCTCCCATTTTTTTGCGGATCCATTGAAATTAATGTTTCCGTATACGGTCCATATACGGAACGCAAATAAAGTAACGTAAACAGAAAATACATACGGTCGTGTGCATGAGCCCTTATGTTAAGGCTCCTGACTGATGGTATTTGGGGTGTCCTTGATGTTGTGGGTTTGGTTCGGGTGCCTGACAGGAGGTGTAAAGGGCAATGGCCAGCATATGGTGCAAGAGTCAGTAACCAGGCCAGATTTAAAAGAATGTCTCTCTTTACTTAAATGCAAAATGGGAGTTGCAGTTCATCCAATTATAGCAGACACAGTTCCAACTGAACACAGTGCAGTTCTCTCCCAGATAGCAATGTATGGATTAAGTTAGGGTTGAGAGTTATGGCCCTCTTTCCTTTCTATCTGTATCAAGTCTCTTCCTACAGAATCTATGGTGGACAATTGTACTTTTATAATGGTGACTGTAGTGTCCACTGACGGATACGAGGTTTAATGATACAACTGGCCAGGTCATGTCCAAGTATGAAGGATGTCTTAACAGTGTCCCTCACTGCAGCAAAATCTTAACAGCTTTTGGTACCAGGGTACTTTAGTGACTCCAATGCTTAGGCATGCAGATTCTAATTTCTCTAGTTCTCTCCTTTGTCTTTCTCCTTCTCTCCTTATAGATCCTGTAGATCATGCAGAGATTGGCAAGTCTCTTTAGCTTTCTAGACCTTAGAAGAAGGAGCATGCTGTAGGTCACTGTTTCCTTCCTCTCTGAACTCCAGTCTAGAATCTCTTCAAGATTAGGGGTGGGGCTGCTACGGGGTACTGCAGTTGCTCATTTTCTTTACGCCCCTTTTCATACATTTAGACCACTGCTGATACATACCAATATAATAGAATATTTTTGAGGTTCAGTTCACAGTTTTCTAAACCTATATAGCTGAGTGGTGGGGGACAGGTAAGTATGCTTGCCTCCAAAGGTCTGACAGGGGAATTTTTTTTTAAAAAGCCAGACAACCCCTTTAAAGACATGAATAAATTAAGTCACATGATCAAAAGGTCCTGAGCATCCATGAACCATTATCTAACAGCAATAATACATTTGGCAGCTGTTCACAACATACACATATTCACAGTGAAGTATTTTCACATTTACAGTACATTACATTATATCACAGTACAGTATATGTACAGAGCATTTCCCATTGTCCATCACATCTTGCCCAAGGTATATGACTCACCCAGAGTGGTGATATGCCATTGCAGGCTACCTGCAACATTTAAAACTAATTTTTAATTACTGATATAATGGCAAGATATTCCACAGTGCTTTAGAGCAGCGGTCCCCAACCGCCAGGCCGCGGCCCAGGACTGGGTCCTGGAAGATTGTTTGCCGGGCCGCGGCAATCAGGGCCGTCTTTAACCCGGTACTAATGAAGCGCTTCCATTATGGAAGCGCTTCATTAGTACCGGAGGACCCGGAAGTGGTGAAGCATCTGTACTCACCGCTTCCTGGTCCTCGGCTCGGCTGTCGGCTGTGCAGGGCTGCGTACTGCGTGAGGGCGCACTGTGACCTCACACTGTGCGCCACGCCCGCAATACACAGCCGACAGCAGGATGAAGAGGATCGTGATGGTGAGCAGCGGTGGCGTCCAGGAGCAGGAGAGGTAAGTGTTTTTTTTTTATTATATTTGCACTGATGGCTGACCTGGGGGCTGATGGCTGGCTGACATGGGGGGCTGATGGCTGGCTGACACGGGGGGCTGATGGCTGACATTGGGGGCTTATGGCTGGCTGACATTGGGGGCTGATGGCTGACATGGGGGCTGGCTGACATGGGTGGCTTATGGCTGGCTGTCTCCAGTGGGGCTCACAATCAGTATGTCTTTAGAGTGTGTCAGGAAATCAGAGTACGCGTGGAATGAAGGACGTTACCCATGCAAAATTGGAGAATAAGGAGAATATATAAAACTCCACGTACAGTGCTAAGCATAGAGGATACAGTTCTTTTTAACAGGGGCTAGGGCTATATTTATCTTCGTATAAATGTACAGTTAGAGATTACTTTCGTCACTAATCTCCATGGCCTTCACCCTCCCTTCCTAGATGACAGATGTAGTCCTGCCCAACATACGCTAGACCCTTCTGCATTGTCTGTAACATGTTTTACAGGTTCCAGTCATTATTTAATATTTCAGATTTCCTGGCTATTAATATTCTGTTGTGTAACCTGTTTCTTGTGCAATCGTATGAATTCCTAGAAATGCACTCCGCTGAGAACATTAATTATTTTAAGTTTTCTGATTAGAGATAAGAGATTAGAGATTTTTTTTTTGAAGGTCCGAATTTATTTGTGGCGAATTTCATTAAATAATGGCTATTTCCTGGCTGCACTTCACTTATTTGGGCGGTCACAGGGCCAAAACTGACCAAATAACTCAAGTATAAACTCAGCCTTACAGGTTGATGTTAGCGCCAAAAAGAAGCGCACTCCTTTTACACCGTCGTCAGCTGATTCCACATTGATGTCTACAGAACCTGTTCTATTAAATGCTTAGACAAGTAGAGCCCCCCAGACAGAGTAGAGAGGGTGTCAGCAGTAAGTTTGTGTTGATGTCACTGTGTGCCTTATTTTTCCTTCCTTCTGACAGATCAGAAGAAGGGTCAAATAAATGATGATGTCAGCCAGGCCAAAAGGCAAAATAGTTGCCCAGTCATGAAGTGGGGAGGGTGGGAACAGCATGAGAAGTCCACAGAGTGGCTCTATGATATAGTGTGGAGGTAGCAGCAGCATGAGGAGATCACAGTGTGGCAATGTGACATAGTGTGGAGGAGGCAGCAGCATCCGGAGGCCACAGAGTGGCAAGGTGACATAGTGTGGATTTGGCAGCAACATGAGGAGACCACAGAGTGGCAAGGTGACATAGTGTGGAGGTGGCAGCAGCATGAGGATACCACAGAGTGGCAAGGTGACATGGTGTGGAGGTAGCAGCAGCATCAGGAGGCCACAGAATGGCAAGGTGACATAGTGTGGAGGTGGCAGCAGCATTAGGAGGCCAAAGAGTGGCAAGGTGACATAGTGTGGAGGTGGCTTTTCCAGGGAAAACTCTGCCAGTTGCGGTCACAAATCCAGTTTGGCTGCCCAGTAGTCCAGCGGATGTTCAATGTGGGGTGGCAGGGTATTGTCCAAGTATGCCATCACCTGCTGGTTTAGGTCCTGCTCTATGTCTAGCTGCTGGTGAGTAGTTTCTTCACTATGCGCATGAAGAAAGCTGCTCATCATCAACTCTAGACTGAGGCTGCTTGTGCTACCCCACCCCTCCCCAGCAGCCATGGCAGTGGAACATGAGCGCAGAGGCCCCCCTGCAAGAGGATGGACAATGGCACAGATAGGCAGCGGCCAACTGACTACATAGGATGTCTCTATAGTAGTTCAGTTTTTTGTCGCGGAGAAAGCCAGGTTTTGATTTCTTTATGAAGGATACGGAGCAGTTTCTCCCCTGTGTGACTCCGTTCACCCAGGCAAACGAAGTTCAGAACAGCATGACACTGCCGTGCCCTGCACATGTGGTATGCTGGAGGGGCACTGTGAATTGTCCCTGCAGTGGAGGCTGTGAATATGGTGGATGATGAGGAGGCAGAGGCGGACATTGTCGCAGAACCAATGGCGTGAGAAGTGGAGGCGGAAGCACCATCACCTGGCCAAGTTGCTAGTGTGGCTGTGCAGGAACCACATTCACCCAGTGAGCCGTAAAGGACATGACTGTAGTTACAGCTCCACATGTCGGCGCTGCCGTAGTGTTTTACCCCCAACACTACGCACTGATTGACTGGTACCGCCGCTGCCTCCGTGAATACTTTTCGTGCAGGTAGGCTCCTGAGAAGCGGGTGGTCTACCCCAGGCATGTTTGGCTCCCGACCTCCCACTGCTGCCACCCCTCTGGCTCACGGGCAAGTTGACACCCTCTCCCAAGTGCGATCAGCTACATTATCATCATTGAGTACTGTCTGCAGGTCACTGATGTCCTCCTCAACCGTCTCTGGGTCAGGAGCCTGACTGGTCACAACACCAGCTCCCACACCACTCTCCTCATTACTACTTGCCCGCCTAGTGGAGGAAGTGGCAGGTGTCTCCTCCACATCTTGGCTTGCCAGTAGCTGCTGACTGTCTTCTAGTAGCTCGTCCTCACTGTATAGTGGAGCTGAGCCCACAGCATACAATACTTCTCTGGCTGAGGGAACAGAAAAGGACAAAGTCAGGTTGAGGACCAGTGAGGGCACAGGGCCTGCTCCCAGGCCATGCCAACTAAGGGTTGTGTCTGACGAACCCACTCTTGGCTGGGGGTTTCTGATGTCAGTTGTGATGAAGTCGAAGATTTAGTTAACCATTCAAGAACCGCTGGGTTGCTGGTCAAGTTACGACGGCCAGCTGACAATGGGACATATAACTGCACCGCTGAACGGCAAATATATTTTTCTTTCGCCACTAATACATGCCACAAAAGGCTTTAGAACATATAACTGCTTTAGAACATATAACTCCACCGCTGAACGGCAAATATATTCTTCTTTTGCCACTAATACACTCCACAATAGGCTTTAGAACATAAAACTGCACCGCTGAACGGCAAATATATTTTTCTTTTGCCAATAAAACATGCCATAGAAGTCTTTAGAACATATAACTGCACTGCTGAACGGCAAATATATTTTTCTTTTTCCACTGATAGATGCCACAAAAGGCTTTAGAACATATAACTGCACAGTTGAACTGCAAATATATTTTTATTTTGCCACTAATACACGCCACAAAAGGCTTTAGAACATATAACTGCGCCGCTGAACGGCAAATATATTTTTTTTTGCCACTAATACACGCCACAAAAGGCTTTAGAACATATAACTGTACCGCTGAATGGCGAATATATTCTACTTTTGCCATTAACACATGACAAAAAGGGCTTTAGAACAGATAACTGCACCGCTGAATGGCAAATATATATTTTTTTGCCACTAATACATGCCACAAAAGGCTTTAGAACATATAACTGTACCGCTGAACGGCGAATATCTTCTACTTTTGCCATTAATACATGACAAAAAGGGCTTTAGAACAGATAACTGCACCGCTTAATGGGAAATATATCTTTATTTTGCCATTATTACATGACAAAAACAGTTTTATAACATATAACTGCACCACTGAACAGCAAAAATATTTTTCTTTTGCCACTAATATACGCCAAAAAAGGCTTTAGAACATATAACTGCACCATTGAAAAGACAAATATATTTTCTTTTGCCACTAATACATGCCACAACAGGCTTTAGAACATATAACTGCACCGCTGAACGGCAAATATATTTTTATTTTTTCACTATTACACCACAAAAAGGGCTTTATAACATATAACTGCACTGCTGAACGGCAAATATATTTAACTTTTGCCACTAATTCCACAAAAGGCTTTAGAACATATAACTGCACCGCTGAACGGCATATTTATTTTTCTTTTGCCACTAATACACGCCACTAAAGCTTTAGATCATATTACAGCACTGCTGAATGACAAATATATTTTTCTTGTTCAACTAATACACGCCACAAAAGGCTTTAGAACATATATTTGCACCACTGAACGGCAAATATATTTTCTTTTGCCACTATTACACGCCACAAAAGGCTTTAGAACATATAACTCCACCGCTGAACGGCAAATATATTCTTCTTTTGCCACTAATACACTCCACAATAGGCTTTAGAACATATAACTGCACCGCTGAACGGCAAATATATTTTATTTTTGCCAATAAAACATGCCATAGAAGTCTTTAGAACATATAACTGCACTGCTGAACGGCAAATATATTTTTCTTTTTCCACTGATAGATGCCACAAAAGGCTTTAGAACAAATAACTGCACCACTAAAAAGACAAATATATTTCCTTTTGCCACTAATACATGCCACAACAGGCTTTAGAACATATAACTGCACCGCTGAACGGCAAATATATTTTTCTTTTTCCACTAATACATGCCACAAAAGGCTTTAGAACATATAACTGCACCGCTGAATGGCAAATATATATTTTTTTGCCACTATTACACGACAAAAAGGGCTTTATAACATATAACTGCACCGCTGAACAGAAAATATGTTTTTATTTTGCCACTAATACACGCCACAAAAGGCTTTAGAACATATAACTGCACCGCTGAACGGCAAATATATTTTACTTTTGCCACTAATACACGCGACAGAAGTGTTTAGAACATATAACTACACTGCTAAACGGCAAATATATTTTTATTTTGCCACTAATACACACCACAAAGGGCTTTAGAACATATAACTACACTGCTAAACGGCAAATATATTTTTATTTTTCCACTAATACACGCCACAAAGGGCTTTAGAACATAAAACTGCACCGCTGAACGGCAAATATATTTTACTTTTGCCAATAAAACATGCCATAGAAGTCTTTAGAACATATAACTGCACTGCTGAACGGCAAATATATTTTTCTTTTTCCACTGATAGATACCACAAAAGGCTTTAGAACATATAACTGCACAGTTGAACTGCAAATATATTTTTATTTTGCCACTAATACATGCCACAAAACGCTTCAGAATATATAACTGCACCGCTGAACGGCAAATATATTTTTCTTTTGCCACTAATACACGCCACAAAAGGCTTTAGAACATATAACTGCGCCGCTGAACGGCAAATATATTTATGTTTTGCCACTAATACACGCCATAAAAGGCTTTAGAACATATAACTGCACCGCTGAATGGTAAATATATATTTTTTTGCCACTAGTACTTGCCACAAAAGGCTTTAGAACATATAACTGTACCGCTGAACGGCGAATATATTTTTCTTTTGCCACTAATACATGCCACAAAAGGCTTTAGAACATATAACTGCACCGCTGAACGGCAAATATGTTTTTATTTTTTCACTATTACACCACAAAAAGGGCTTTATAACATATAACTGCACCACTGAATGGCAAATATATTTTTCTTTTGCCACTAATACATGCCACAAAAGGCTTTAGAACATATAACTGCACTGCTGAACGGCAAATATATTTTACTTTTGCCACTAATACACGCCATAGAAGTCTTTATAACATATAACTGCACCACTGAATGGCAAATATATTTTACTTTTGCCACTAATACACGACAAAATGGGATGAAATTTTAGCACTTCGATATAACGGCTAATAAGCCCTTTTGTCCCACTAATACGAGACAAAAAATGCTTTAGAACATATAACTGCACCGCACAAGGGCAAATAAGACATAGAAATATTTCCTTGTAATAAACCCTGTTAATGGCTATATCACACAGAACTTGCACCCCAATAACAGGAACGGTTTGCTGGAATGACAGAGATGTATAATGGCAATTTGGGTCCCCAGTCAGTGCAGCAAGGTTTAATAGGATTGTTCCTATTACCCAGGCTGTAACCTCCCCTACTGAACCCTATTCAACATAAATGCTGTGGAATGATTCCTCCCTATTCTTTCCCTATACTTGTAAATCTGTTTTTTTAGCACAATAAAGTTTTTTCTAACACTGTCCCTAGTGTCTGCTGACATCTCTCTCGGCACTAAGTAGACTGGTTAATGCCAGAATCCAAGATGGCTGAGGCTATTTATAGGGTTGTGACATCACAGGGCTGGCTGGCTGCTGATGTCATTATGGGTGAGCACGCCTTCCCAGAGTTCCTTACTCCATGTCCTCACATGTGCAGCAGCCAGTTTAGGAAAAAATGACATTCGTTACCACGAAGCGTGAGGAAATTCGTCTTCGTTGCAAATCTAATTTTTCCTGAAATTCGGATCGAATTCCACTTTGTCAGCTTCGATTAGCTCAGCTCTATTTATGATAATCACAAGAATGCTCAGTCTCATCTTGCTTATCTGGTCCGGTGTCACTGAAATTTATTTAATAAGAGATATTACAGAGGGGAAATGAAAGAGCCCCCTGTCATATCACTTCTAGCCTGTCACCGGACATGAAGTGTGGTCTTATATAGTTCAACACAAGGATGCAGCAAAGCTTTCCTTCACCTGGGCCAAAGATTCAGTACAATGCCCCAGACCTATATCTAAGTACCCAGGCCAAAGCAGATTAGCATGTCCTGCTAGCACCTCTAGCAATAATTCTATACGTTTATTAGAAAGCTTTGCCACTGCTTATTGAATTCAATGCATCCCTCAGTTTTAGTTTTATACATTTTAATTTTAGTGTTGTACATGAAATGAATCATTATTATAATGAAACACTCTGGAACGTATATATTATTTTACAATTTTACTATTTGTTACATTCAGATGCCAAAAAGACCCACCCTGACATGTCCTACTTTCACAATGCCGCAGGTTGATACAGTATATCAGTAACCATATCAGCAGCACTGTGTCTCCTCTCCTGGACTCCAGATTGATAGGTATTGATAGGACTTCCCGGTTTTATATAAGTAAACAAAACGAATGGGAACATTCGTATTTACATTCAGAGGCGATAGGTGATAAATATATGATTGCTGGGGGTTCGACTGCTGGGACCTTCACCAACCATGTGAATTCACATCTCTGTCTCCTTTGAATGGAGTCACAGAGTGTATGCATGACTACTGCACCTTTTGCAGTCTGCCGAGTAGAGCACTCAGCTATCCCTGCATAGTGAAGAGAATGGAGTGGTGGTCACGAATGTGTGCACTGCTGCTGTATTTACCAAGGGTCCCAGCAGTCAGATCCCCAGTGTTTATACATGAAAATCAGGCATCATATAGTACATTACACTTTTTTTCTTACAAAGCCAGAAGCAGCCCTGTACCTCACATGGATCCAGATCTCTCCCCATTTCATTGCTCTGTTAGATTAATATCAAGCTACAGCTCAAGGGGAGTGTCTTTTCTGCGGCTGCTAAGGGACACCATGCTCTCCCTATCACAACTCAGGAGGCAGTTGAAGGATGAAACTGAGCATGTGCGGCCTTCTCAGTGAGCAGGTCAAAGAAATAAGGAAAAGAACAAACAGCAGGTGGCGCTATACAGATAGATTTCACTGAATAGCTCACTGGCTATTAAAAATATTTAATTACATGCAATTACAAAAGTATTTAGATCCAGGTGCTGGTGTGAAAACTGTAGAATATTTTTCATGGTAGAACCCCTTTAAGGACTGTAAAGTTAAATGAGATATGTATAATGCAAAGCATGGTGGCTTGGTGGCTAGCATTATTGCCTTACAGCATTGGTGGTAACATAGTAACATAGTATATAAAGCCGAAAAAAAAACATTTTGTCCATCCAGTTCTGCCTGTTTCCTGCAAGTTTAACCAGAGGAAGGCAAAAAAAAAAACTGTGAGGTAAAAACTAATTTTCCCCACTTAAGGGGGGGGAAAAAATTCCTTCCCGACTCCACTCAGGCAATCAGAATAACTCCCTGGATCAACGACCCCTCTCTAGTAGCTATATCTTGTAATATTATTACTTTCCAGAAATACATCCAGGCCCCTCTTGAACTCTTTTAGTGAACTCACCATCACCACCTCCTCAGGCAGAGAGTTCCATAGTCTCACTGCTCTTACCGTAAATAATCCTCTTCTATGTTTGTGTACATACCTTCTTTCCTCCAGACGCAGAGGATGTTCCCTTGTTACAGTCACAATCCTGGGGATAAATAGATGATGGGAGAGATCTCTGTACTGACCCCTGATATATTTATACATAGTTATTAGATCTCCCCTCAGTCGTCTTTTTTCTAAATTAAATTACCCTAATTTTGATAACCTTTCAGGGTACTGTAGATCCCTCATTCCAGTTATTACTTTAAATATTACTATAAATGCCAGAAATATATCAACAGCAGGGGGAGCTAGTCATACAAAAACAAGGTTCACTCGTCTATGGCTATTTAAATGAGGGTTTTGACAAATATCCTGACTGAATATGCAGCGTTCCACTACTTAAAGGGATAAGATATATTTTTGTGTGTTTCCTGTGTATGCTGTAGGAGTTAACAGGTCAACATTAACCGTTGCTAGGTGGGGTTGTGTCACCCTCACTATAGGAAGCAGTAGAGTTAGTTTACAGTGAGCAAGAGAAGTGAGCAGATGCAGCAGAAAACCCCTTCAGGACCGGGCAATCTTACGCTTTTACGTTTTTTACTCCCTGCTTTCCCAGAACCATAACTTTTTTATTTTTCTGTTCACATAGCCATATAGGGCTTATTTTTTGCAGGACAAGTTGTACTTTCTAATGGCACCATTTAGTATTGCATATGATGTAGTGGGAAGCTTGAAAAAAAATCCAAATGGGGTGGAATTGAAAAAAACAATTCTGCCACAGTTTTACAGGCTTTATTTTTTTATAGCGGTAAAACTGACCCATGCCCTTTATTCTCTGGGGCAGTACAATTACAACTATACAACAAATGTATAGTTTTTCTTGTGTTTAAATACTTGTGTTTAATTCCTTTTATCGCCATATTCTGACCCCCATAACTTTTTTCCTTTTTTCATGTCTATGGAGCTGTCTGAGAGCTAATTTTTTGCAGGGCAATCTGTACTTTTCAGTGATACCATTTTGGGGTGTGTATGGCTTTTTGATGTAATGTGATGAAAAAATTGTGAATTGGCCAGTTTGAATTTATTTTCTATTATGCCGTTTGTCGTATAGGATAAACATTTTTATATTTTAATAGTAGAGGTGTTTTCAGGTGTGGCAATGCCTATGATTTTTTTTTAATTGTTAATATTTTTTAATTTTAATTTTAGGGAAATTATCATTTTTTTTATATTTTTAGAAACTTTAAAACATTTTTTTAAACATCCTAGGTGACTAAAACCACCAATCATCAAGACTGCCAATTGTATGTTTTAATGGATATTTATCCACTACATAATACAACGTTCAGTATATTCCAATGCAGTGCTGCCACCTGCAGGCCTGTATTGGAATATACCAGAGGGGCGCCCTGAAGCGTGGGTACTTTGAAGTCTGGACATTTGTGGACCTTTGCCCCTGGTTCCCCAATGTAAAGTCATCAACTCTTTCTTTATTTAAAGGGTTAACTAACTTGCTTTGACTTATACTGTTTAATACTGGGTTACTGCATTATATGATCTTATGTCTGGTTTAGCTATTTTATTATCCCTGAAGACTTGTTTTTGTCTTGAAAAATCGCTTCAACATTCCCATTAGGTATTATTTAAATTCTAAAACAAGTCTATGAGAGACAGAAATTGCAACTTTGCATCTGTTTGGGTTATGTTTCTCCAGTCCACCCCTCCCGCTAGAAGGTTGTAGTTCAGCTAGAAACTGTATATAAGGAGAGCAGTCAGAGCCCCTAGTGTTCTGCAGTTAGGGATCAGTGTGTAGAAGAAGAGACTCGGTTAGACTACGAGTGACCAGTAAAAGACAATGAGATGGGGATACTCTGCCACAGACCCTGGATCACCAGCCTTTGACCAGGATTCCAGCCATCTAAGAGCGAGGGAGACAGGTAGCTCAGGCCATTTCTCAGCCCCAAACCTTTTTCTGCCAGGAAGAAAACTAGAGAAGCCAGCTAATTGCCTTAACTGTATGAAAATATTTGTCCATTTGTCCAAAATATTTGTCCATTCTTCTTTGCAAAATAGTTCAAGCTCAGTCAGATTGGCGAGTGTCCGTGAACAGCAATTTTCAAGTCTTGCCACAGATTCTCAATATGATTTAAGTCTGGATTTTTACTGGGCCCTTCTAACACATGAATATGCTTTGATCTAAACCATTCCACTGTAGCTTTGGCTGTATGTTTAGGTTCATTGTCCTGCTGGAAGGTGAACCTCCGCCACAGTCTCAAGTCTTTTGCAGCCTCTACCAGGTTTTCCTCCAAGATTTCCCTATATTTAGCTTCATGAATCTTCCCATCAGTTATAACCAGATTTCCGATCCCTGCTGAAGAAAAGCATACCCACGTTCAGGGTGACATGCATTGTTAGTTTTCCATCACACATAGCGTTTTGCATTTTGAAAAGTTCAACTTTGGTCTTATATGACCAGAGCACCTTCTTCCCCACATTTGCTGCTTCCCCCTACATGGCTTGTGGCAAACTACAAACAGAACTTCTTATGGCTTGCTTTGAACAATGGATTTCTTCTTGCCACTCTTTGATAAAGGCCATATTTGTGCCATGCATGACTAATAGTTGTCCTGTGGACAAATTCTCCGAGCTAAGGAGGGTGGGATCTCTGCAGAGTGGCCATGGGCCTCTTGGCTGCTTCTCTAATTAGTGCTCTCCTTGCCTGGGATGTCAGTTTAGGTGGACGACCATGTCTTGGTAGGTTTGCAGTTGTGCATACTCCTTTCATTTTTGGATAATGGATTGAACTGTCACAAACCAGTGGGTTTGAACCAACTATGCCACATTCCCAACCTCCTCTAAGGGAGTTGTGAACCCCTTGTTCTTTGCAGTACCCCTGATGATGGCGATAAACTTTCCTTAGGGGAACACCAGGTCGCTACCTCTTAAGGAGGAATGGCACACAAGGCAGCTGCCCCAGGCGAACCAGGGTGTACCAGTGCAAGGTACCAGAGGTGCAGATGAGGCCGAGTTGTAACCATGAGCAAACGTGCAGGACCAAAGGATGAGGCAGGCAGCACAGGTACAGGTCAGGCCATTCAGGATGGCAACAGGAGAGTCGAGGCAAGCAGGCAGGGATCAAACAGGTAATGGAGTCAAGCACTAGTCAGGTAAACTGAAACACAAGCAGAGATAACAGTAACCTTTGTAGGATACAAGGACCTGGATGCTCAGGCACCTGGGAAGGAGGCTGAGCTACTTGGATTGGGGCAGGAGGGCTAGGAGTGGTCAGCATGGCCACATGTGCTAACCCATAAATCACAGGAAGTGATGCGCGCTGGCCCAAAGGAAGTGCTATAGGGAACAAGCTGAAAGCAACATGTGCCCAGGGCAGGAAGGAAACCGTGGAGCGGATTTCAGGATGGATGATGCCTGCAAGGACTCAGACCAGGATTGCAGAATTGAATGGGAAAACACCAGCAGGAAATCACCACCAAACACGGAGCCTGAGAACGCCGTGATAAGCAGGGGAACAACGTCAAACAGTATAGTACCCCTCCTTACGCCCCCTCTTGTTGAGTCCAAGACGAGACAAGAACCTCTTTACCAAATTCAGAGCATAGATATTCTCTTCTGGTTCCCAAGACCCCTCTTCAGGACCAAATCCTTTCCAGTCCACAAGATAGTAGGTCTTTTTGCCACGCTTCTTGATGTCCAGGATGTCTTTGACTTCAAATACATCGTCAGAATCTCCAGATAATGGAGTCGGAATAAACAGAACAGTAGAACTATTGGTTTCAGTAAGGACACGTGGAAGGCATTAGGAATTTGAAGAGAGAGAGGCAGACATAACTTATATGTGACTTCATTGATCCTCTTTAATACTTTAAAGGGTCTAAGGAATCTGAGGGTAAATTTGAAACTGGGAGCCCTTAAGCGGATATTTTTAGAGGAGGGCCATACCTTATCTCCTGAAGAGAATTGCCAAAACGTCAAAAAATCCTTAAAAGAAGAATCCACAGCTGGTACTCCAGAAGATGTAGGGACAGGAAGATGAGTACGAGGATGTTGTCCATAAGCGACAAAGAATAGAGAGGATCCAGTAGACTCACTACAGTGGTTATTATAGGAGAACTCTGCTCAAGGTAGCAATTGCACCCAGTTGTCATGTTGCGCTGAGACAAAATGGCAGAGATAGTTCTCTAATATTTGATTGAGCTGCTCTACTTGCCCATTGGACTGGGGATGATATCCTGAAGAGAAGTCTAATTCAATCTCGAGCAGACGGCAAAGAGCTCTTCCAGAGCTTAGAGGCAAACTGGACTCCGCGATTGGAAACTATGTGCAAACTTAGTCCATGCAACTTGAATATGTGTTCCACAAACAATTTAGATGTTCAGCAGACGAGGACAATCCGGCCAAAGGAACAAAGTGAGCCATCTTGGAGAACAGGAAGTCTTGCGGATCCCTGCACGACCAGCCAGTTTGGAGTTGTGCCCTCAAGCTACAATACGATTCTGCTTGGCAGGTAGCACGAATTTCCTCCGGCCAGGAATGTCTTGGACCAGGACAGGAGCCATAGCGATCAACCAAGCAGGATCAACAACCTACTGGTGTTCCTCTTGCTGGTCGGAGAAATCAAATGACAGAGATAGAGCATCTGCCTTGATGTTCTTCTCGGCCGGGTAAAAGTACAGTTCAAAATTAAAATGGGAGAAGGAGAGTGCCTATTTGGCTTGGCATGGGTTCAGACTTTGGGCCGTCTGTAGATATGTAAGGTTTTTGTGGTCGGTGAGGATTATCACTGAATGCAGGGTCCCTTCTAGTAGATAATGCCACTCCTCCAAGGCTAGTTTTATGGCCAGAAGATCTCTATCTCCCATACAGTAATTCCTCACGGCATGGGAGAAGAGATTGGAGAAAAATCCACAATCTTGCCCTTGGAACCTTTCTGTAGAAAAACAGCACCAGCTCCTATGGAGGAGGCATCCACTTCTAAAAAGAATTGGCTGGAGACATCTGGATGGTGCAGAACAGCAGCAGAGGCAAAGGACTTCTTTAATTAGACGAAAGCAGCTTCAGCCTCCGGAGTCCAGACTCTGGCGTTCACCCCTTTCTTAGTAACGGCAGAGATCAGGGATGTAAGAGAAAAAAAATTAGGAATGAACTGGTGTTAAAAATGAGCAAAACCTAGGAAGCTCTGTATGGCTTGAAGACCCTGTGGGGTAAAGAAGCATTTCTCGAGTTTGGCATAAAGTTGATTCTCTCTCAACCGCTGTAATATTAAACGTACATGCCTGCAGTGAGAGGTTAAATCTGGAGAATAGATCAGTATATTGTCCAGGTACACTATCACGCAGACATAGAGAAGATCCTAGATGATGTTGCATACGAATAGTGCTGATCGCGAATATTCTAATCGCAAATTTATTGCAAATTTCGGCACTTAGCAACATCCCTAGCAACCAATATGAAAGTTGCCTACTTCTTAGTGTTGATCGCAAATTTCTATTGTGAATTTATTGCGAATATCGGCACTTAGCAACATCCCTAGCAACCAATAGGAATGTTGCCTACCCCTTAGTGTTGATCGCGAATATTCTAATCGCGAATTTGTATCTTAAATATATTACATTGCCGATTTTTTAAATCAAGTAAATAATGTCTGGAGATCATGAATTCTCAAATTTGTGAATTTATGGTGAATATTCGGCCAAAAATTCACAAAATATCACGAATTCAAATATTGCCCATGCCATTTAGCACTACTTACAAACTCCTGGAATACTGCGGGAGCATTGCACAGATATTTGTAGTGACCATTACAGGTGTTAAAAGTGGTCTTCCACTTGTCACCCTCTCGACTGCGGATAAGGTTATATGCACCGCACTGGTCAAATTTTGTGAAGACCTTAGCTCCCAGATCCTGTCAAAGAGTTCAGAGATTAGCAGTATAGGGTAACGATTCTTAACCGTGACTGTTTTCAGACCTCGATAGTCGATACAGGGCCATGAGGATCCATGTTTTTTCTGTATAAAAAAGAACCTGGCACTGGCTGGCGAAGTAGATTTCCGGATAAAACCCCCTTTTAAGATTCTTCTTGATGTAGTCAGACATTGCTTGGGTCTCAAGGAGTGAGAGTAGGCAGACTTGACCATGAGGACGATTGGCAGCAGGCAGAAGGTCAATGGGACAATTATAAGAACGTTGAGGAGGCAGAGTCTTGGCCTCTTTCTTGCTGAAGACATCTGCAAAACTGGCCTACTGCAGGGAAAGTCTGTGCAGGTCTTTGGGTACTGGAAGCGAGGAAGCAGCTCTGACCTCCGATAAGGGGGTGGAACGACAGGAGGATCACCAACGTAGACTCTGACCAGGGTACTAGTCCAGGACTGGAGTGTGCTGATGCAGCCAGGGATGACCAAGGATAACAGGATTCACAGAAGCTGGCAGCACACAGAAGGAGATAATCTCTGATTGCAGAACCCCTATTTGCCACTTAAAGGACATAGTGACAGACACTAAAAGTTCAGGACATGGCAGCCAATTAAACAGAGGCCTTTATAGACGGATGGTAGGGAGCCGGTACTAATGGACCAAAGCCTGCTAAATGAAGTTACCGGCTGACCCAGAGTCCAATAAAGCATGCACTGACAGAGTGTCACCGGAACAGAAAGTTTCGGAGAGGACTTCTCCTTGTCTAGGATCACCTCTCCAACTGATCCTAGACATCGGCGCTTTCTGGCTTCTGTGGACTATTATGCACAAAGCGGGCCTTGCCTCCACAATACAGACACAGGTTCTCTTCTTTGCGGTGTAGACTTGGGGTGGACACTAGAAAAAGGACCGGCCTCTGGAAGGATGGAGTCAGACTTGATCGTCTTCTGGTGCAAGTGACCTACTTAGAACATTCCCTGAATCAAATATCAATTCTTGTGGCCAAGGTGATCAGGTCATTCAAAGAGGACGGACGGTCGCGACCAGCTAGTTTATCCTTAATCCAGTAGAAAGGCCTTCCCAGAACACCAAAAGTTGAGCCTCATTGTTCTATGCAAGGTCTGCAACCAGGGTACAAAAGTGGATGGCGTACTGACCCACAGACAAGGAACCCTGACGTCGACGCAGCAAAGCTGCAGCAGCAGAGGACTTGCATCCAGGCTTTTCAAAGACCAGCTGGAAGGTAGCCAGGAAAGACTGCAAGTTAGTGGTGTCTGGACCTCCATGTTCCCAAATAGGATTTGCCAAAGAAAACGCCTCATCAGACAGCAGGGACAGAAATAAGGCGACCTTAGACCGCTCAGTAGGAAACTTCTGCCCTAGCAACTTGAAGTTGAACAAGCACTGGTTGAGGAGGGCATGACAGGTTTTAGTATCTCCACTATAGCGTAACAGAAGAGGGAGTCGCACGCCAGTGTTACTCAAATCAGAATTCACAGGTATGGGTATTGCAGGGGTATCAGTGACTGGCGACCCTGCAGTAGCTGGAGGAGCATGAGCAAGAGTGCAGGACCGAAGAATTAGGCAGAGGCGAAGTCAAACTAGCAATAGGTCAGGGCAGGCAGCACAGGTACAAGTCAGGCAATCTGGGTCGGCAACAAGAGAGTCGAGGCAAGCAGGCGGGGATCAAACATGTAGTGGAGTCCAGAAACAGAAGCACGGGTCAGGTGAACAGGAACACAAGCAAAGATAACAGCAAACTTTGCAGGACACAAGAATCTTGATGCTCAGGCACTTGGGAAGGGGGTTGAGCAACTTAAATAGGTGCACAAGGGCTAGAATTGGTCAGCATGGTCACATGTGCTAACCCATAAATCACAAGAAGTAATGCGCATTGGCCCTAAGGAAATCTTACAGGGAACAAGCTGAAAGCATGATGTTCCCAGGGCTAGAAGGACAGAGCCCAGGGCAGCAGCAGTGAATGGGGAAACACCAGCAACAGATCACTCCCAAAACACGGAGCCCGAGACAGTGGCGGTAAGCATGGGAATATCGGCAGACAGCAACCACTGTTACATGAAAAGTGATCCATGAGATGTTCAGAGCTTGGGATATTTTTTTTATAACATAACCTTGCTTTATACTTCTCCACAACTGTATCCCTGGCCTGTCTTGTGTGTTCCTTGGATCTCATGATGCTGTTTGATGACTAATGTTTTATAACAAACCTGTGAGACCTTCACAGAACAGTTGTAGTTATAGTGAGAATACATTACACACTGGTGGAATCTATTTACTAATTAGGTGACTTCTGAAGGAAATTGGTCACACTGGATTTTATTTAGGGGTATCAGAGTACAGGGGGCTGCATGCAAATGCACACTACACTTTTCAGATTTTTATTTATTACAAATTTTGAAAACCATATATCATTTCATTATCATATCTTTTCACTTCACAAAAACTTGCTACTTTGTCTTGGTCTATCACGTAAAATTCCAATAGCGTATGGAGGCGAAAGAAAGGCACTCATCAGGTAAGTATGTTAGACATCTAGTCATCATAGGAATATGTAATGCGCTCACCTATATTACGGTGTTTGGTGCTGTGGCATTGTAGGTTTGTTTGATCAGAATGGAGTGGTCTTGGCAGCTGATGCTATTTTTACTGAGATCATCCAGAAGACGGTCGCCGGTCAACCAGAGGAATACCGCATAAACAGAAGACAGTTTCGGGTGATGTACCCACCAGGTTCCAACCAACACAATTCGCTACCAGGCGCAGGATACGGCCATTAGGAAATTATTGATGAAATTCCGCATAGTAGTCATGCCCCTTTTACCTTAGTGCTGCCCCCTTACAATAAAGTCGCCCCCTTAGTGCCCCCTTACAGCAGTGAAACCCATTGTGTTAATAAAAGCAATGCTCCCCTAGCCCCAATTACCCGACAAATGGAGAACATCATGCTCTCCCCTGTAGCACGCACGATACAGCAACGTTATGGAGCCTGGTGTGTGGGACGGCACTGGCTGGGGAATTGTGCATCTAGGAAAGTTGAGAGGTATGAAATAACCTGGCCTGAAGCTGATACATTTTATGTACACTGTTACATTGTAGCAAGTTATCAGGACAGGGCAGACTTATGCTGCCAATGTATTTAGCTCAAGTAGGATCACAACTGATAGGACATGCTATTGTTTCCAAATTTTAAATTGTTATGGCAACAGCCAAAACACACACAATCCGTTATGGGTGAAATAAAATTATCTCCATGACCCTAAAAATGCTGGCTCCTTCATTGTGTGCATCCAGAGACATAACCAGTAGCTCCTAGGTGCCAATTTAAAGTATGTACAGGTCCCCACCTACCATGTGCTATATAATATACTGGTGTCTTCTTATGTAGTAGAGGACACTTTATTTCAGTCCTGCCCTCCCCCCCCAGCCACTTGCACCTGGTTTTATTGCTTCAACTGCACCCTCAATAGATATGCCCCTGTATACTAGTTACAGGGCATACCAGCCGACTTGGCCAAGAAAAGTAAAAATCTGCATCTCCCCCCCCTCCATTTACAATTATACAGCAGTATCTTTACTTCTAATACTTAGGCGGTTCCTCCAAATCTTGTATTCCCCATTCTTCTGCTTGGGTATAGATTTTGAAGTATGCAGCAAATCGCCGTGTAAAATAACTGCCTACACCTGATAGGCCAGATAACATAGGACCATGTTATATGATCTGTGTCACGTTCAGTATCATCAATGGCTTCCATGGCCCCTTCTTCCTTTAGGCAAAAATCTGAGTTTGTGTCATTCCTACAGTATATTATGAATTTCTGACACCTGAGAATAAGCTTCAGGTTTTATCTCAGTTTAGAAAAGGAAATTTCTAGTTTGTAATTTAACCTTTTTAGGCATCACAGTCCATAGTCAAACGAAAAATACATATCAATCATATCTGAAGGGTAACCTTGGGGGAACGGGGTTCTGGTTGCTGGAACCTTTGTCCAGTACTTGTTTCAGCACTGAATTCCATGGAAAGACGATGGCACAGGAGCTGTCTTGTGAAACCAGTGCACCCCAAGTTCTCTACAGCGATAGTGATAATAGGGAATTGCAATATATGCAATTGCCAAATATATTACTGAAAGTTACGTCAAAACTGGTGCATTGATGACATTATGCATGCCCACACACATTTCTGTGATGTCATCTATTTCCACCCAGTCTCTTCAACCTTTTTTTTTTTTTGTCGCCACTCTTGTGTAGTGCACTGAAGCCACCTGACCCCATTCAGGTCAGCAGACAACCTCATCTTCTCTGCCAAACACCTTCCTCACCATGAGCACCTACAGTTAGAACGACTGTCCTTATGCAGCGGTGCTAATCAGGACAGTAGCCCTCTCAGCGCTCCTGCGTCTCTTGTTTGCCTAATGTTGGATTTGCATGTCAGGCTTTGCATACATTGTGGGTGTATGCACTTGTGCAAGTGAATGATTCTGTCTGCTCTCCGGCTATGCTGTATGCGGGCGCCTGTGTTTTGTCATCACCCTCTTGCGTGCTTGTATAGATGAACACCTTACACCCGGGGCTCTGACAAGAGAGAAAAATTGGGTTTCACAGTATATCCAGTGCATGACCAGTACATGAAGCTTTAGAAGGGGTGTGTGGGGAGGGGGTGACCGGGGGTTACTATATAAATGTACAAAGAAATACATTCTTCCCCAGAGCGTTTAGAAGACTGCAAGCTGTGACAAGTCCATGTATGAGAGAGAGGGACAGGCCTCAGTCACTGGCCTCTCATATAGACTTCACAGAAATCAACCTCATCACTGTGTTTCTTTAAAGAACAGTAACCTTAAAATACGTTTTATTTTTTTCAGATTTCTTCAGACTCTTCTCAGCATTGCTGAGCTTCATCTTCTTCACTTGTAACAGAGTCTTAAGAGTTATCACCCACTTTTGCAAAAGGCCCCATATTAGGGGTGTTTGGTCTGAGGGCCGCATTGTGACATTGTTCTATTTGAATGGGCAAAAAAAAAAAAGCGTCGATCAGGGCTAGTTTGCATTGGCATATTACACAGGCAGCTACCATAGTCATTTCTCCCTCTCTCAGTTCTAATGATTATTGGCAGATGAGTATCCCAGAAAGGACACCGCAGAGGGTTAATTATTGCTACAGCACTAAACCTACTGTTATTTAGTGCTGCGTTAGGATTTATGGTTAAATACCGTATTTTTATCCCCATAAGACGCATTTTTTCCCCCAAAAGTGGGCGAATACTAATCAGGCGCTTTCATTATGGAAGCGCTGATTAGTACCGGGGCATCGGAAAGCGTTGAAAGCGCTATACTCGCCTCATCCTGGTCCCCAGCTCTCCGCTATGAAGGTTTCGCACAGTGTGAGGGCGCGGTGTGACCTCACACTGTGTGAGCTCACACAGCAGAATGTAGAAGAGGATTACCGAGTGCGGGAGGTGAGGAGCAGCGGCATCCGGAGCAGGAAAGGTAAGTGTTTTTTTCATTTTATTTGGGGGCTGAAGAGGGCCTACTGGGGGTTGATGGTTGATGAGGGGCTACTGGGCGTTGAAGAGAGGCACTGGAGGCAGCAGAGAGGCACTGAGGGCTGATATGAGGGAAACAGGGGCTGATGTGAGGCATATGGGGGCTGATATGAGGCATATGGGGGCTGATGAGAGGCATTGGGGTCTGAGTAGGGGTCTGATCTGAGGTCTTATTGGGGTTTTATTAACATTGGGGGTTTGACTGGTGGACTGAGCTGTGGTGTAATGAAAACAATTTTTTTCTTATTGTCCCCCTCTAAAACCTAGGTGCATTTTATGGTCCGCAGCATGTTATAGGGCGAAAAATACGGTACTTGCTTTTCCTAAGTAATGTAAGTCCCATGGCAAGTGTACTGGCAACTACATGGTTAACATTTGTTTATTATCCAGGTTGTCAGGGTGATAGACCCAGGTCTACTCCCTGGTTAGTTAGTTAGAGAAGTCTAGTCTGAACAGAGCTGAAAGACAGACATGTGCGATAGAAGCTTTGCAGACAAGGCCTCAAGTTTCAGAGCACTGCTATCGCTGAGACTTCAATTTACCTAAGAACAGCAGCTAGAACATTAAGGTGCTTCTGCAAGAAGGAGAACAGACATAATTGAGAAGGTCTAAAACCTGCAAGCCTGTGAGAGATAACACCAGTAAGGTCCACTCTGTTTATGGCAAGCACCTGCCTTACTTTGACACATTCGTGTCTTAGGGGTAGTTCACTTCACCTCTATGTTTCCATTCTTCTGATCCGTCAGTAGAACAGAAATAAACAGATACTGTAAAAAAAAAAACAAAAAAAAAACGGATGCTGTGCATCCATTATGCACATTTGGCATCCATTTTAGCCAATTTTATAATGGATCCGTTATTTGCAACTGAGAAAAAAAAGTCCCGCAGAAAAGATTTTTGTTTCAGTTCTAAATAACAAATAGACACTTTTTCATCACCATTGAAATAAATAGCATTTCAGACGGATCCTTTCTTTTTCGTGATTTTGATAAAATAATGGAAAAGTGTAACGGAACACAAAACAATGATGTGAAGTCTCCCGTAAAGGGGAACTAAACCCTGAAAAAAACATAAATAACACAAATGCATTAAACCATAGTGCACACACAAGTATGTCTACAAGTTGCTTCCTAAGGAGGGATCTTGCAGACAAGGAATCTTTTCATTTCACCACTCGTCTCCATCTCTGGCTAGAGAATGACTAGATGAACATGCCTGATGGCACACACACACTCACACATTGAACAGGAGAGAGGCAGGGCTTAACCAGCCACACTGAAATGATGGCAGATCGATCTGGCTGCACTATATGATTAGTATCTCCTTCGATAAGTCAAATACCCCTGTAATATTCTCTGATAGCCCATAATAGCATTCTAGAAATGTTGGAAGTGGTAGTTCTCCCCTATTATATCCCTCTCCATGAAATAGCCAACGATGCCCCATAATAACAGTCTGGTCATGCTGGGAGTTATAGTTCTCTCCTCTTATACCCCTCTCCGTGTAATGTCAACTGATGCTCAATAATAACAGGCTGAACTTTCTAGGAGTTGTCAATCTGTCCTCTAATACCTCTCCCCATAATAACAGTCTAGTCATGCTGGGAGTTGTAGTTCTCTCCTCTTATACCCCTCTCCCTATATTGTCCACTGATGCCGCATAACAACAGCTTTACACACTTTTATAATAATGACTAGAGAGGAAGATCTAATAGATTTCTGACAGGTTTACATCTGAATAGGCATTTTCTCTCACTAGCTCACTACAAACAGTGGATTATATTTAGATATATTTGAGTGGGGAAGGGGATTTATCTTGGTAGATTTAGTATTCTGTAGTCTATTACAGTTCCACTCGGTTGTAACCCAGCTTTCCTAGGATCCAGAAAGACAAATCTGCCTTGTTCTCTCTGGAGAATGCTTCTTAGGAGTAGATGCTCAGAATCCTTTACTTACTAAGGCTGTTCTCAAATCCCCCCCCCCCCCTTCCCCGGCAGGAAACAGGACCAGTCCACTCCTACCAAGAGGAGATGAACAAGGTGGTTAGCCCTGTTCCTTGCCAACCATTGCCGTCCACATCTTAACTGGTACTTACGGACAAATAACACACAATTATAATACACAGCTATTGTGTACAATTGCAGTACCTCCAGGTCTGGGGTACTGCACATTCACCGTCATAAGCACCCTAATTACAGAAGCCCCAATACCAGAGTGTGCCTTGAAGAAAAAAAGGGGGTGTCCTCCATTCACTGCATGACCCCAGCGAGCGCCAGAAAGAGGACCGCCACCTTGAGTTGTAAGTACTACTACTTCTCTCAGGACCATAGCTACCATTCCCATCCTCCTCTCTTCTTCCTGGGCTCACTCCCTGCAGCAGCACATCCCTGATCACACAGGGAGATGTGCTGCCCAATATTTGTGCATCTTTGATCCTAATGAAAGGATGCTAATCAGCTGAAAAACAAGCGTTTGCTAGGTAATCAGCTGATTGGTGGTATAATCATATTTGTGGTCATGGCGACGACCCGCGAGAGGGCGTAGACGTAACTGTATAATGCATGACATTGACACTGGCTGGAGGGTGCCTGGAGCCATGTACGCGAGTAGGCCTAAAAGGGGGCATACCCTAGGAGAAATAGAAGGACAAGGGAAGGGTGGGCTGGGGTACCTGGCTGCGCGTGATGGGGCCGGCGCTGCAGCAGGCTATAAAGGGTCTAAGCCCCTCCCACAAATACAGGCTATCTAGATAGCCTTCCCTATTTGTGGTCATGGCGATGGCCCGCGAGAGGGCGTAGACATGACTGTATCATGCATGACTGACACTGGCTGGAGGGTGCCTGGAGCCAGGTACGCGGGTAGGCCTAAAAGGGGGCAAAGAAGAGAAGAAGGACATGCTGTAAACCATTTATTAAGTATCACAAGCAAGTGAGCGGAAGGCCGCACGGATTTGGTATGTATCTGGAAAAACACGAAGATCTCCATCGCCCCATGTGCCTGATGACATGTGGGGGAACTTGGTGAGAAGAGGCTGCCGAGGCAGCTCCAATGTGGAAGGAGTGGCCCGAGATAGTTCTCCGGTCATAACCCAAACCTGATGCCAGTGAGCGGATGTACGAAATGAACTGAGAGGTGGACAGTGGTCTCCCCCTGAGGGAAGCAGCGGACTGGTAGGTGATGAGGACTGGAGAATCGACACTAGTTGCTTGGACACTGGACACCACTCATTGTGGGATGGAAAAAACGGTACCTCAGTCGGTGGCCCCGTCTGGGAAGTCTTAGTAGCTGGAATGGTAAGGATGAAATGGTCGAGGCGCCAAACCAGTTGCTGTTTCTGAAGGTGACGGCTGCTCGAAGAAGTGACAGTAAACTCCCCAGGCCTGAGGAACCCGTAGAAGCCTAAGTACATTGCCACCTTGACGACTGTGCTGACCAAGGGCCCAAAAAGATTACCGTGAAGGGCTAAAGATAGCTTCCTAAAGAGCTCCCCGGAAAACAGCTGCCTAGCCGGAGGGCAAATTCTGCCGGACTTTCCAATGCCCCTGAAGATAGCCTTTATTGCTTGGGCCTTGAATATGGACCTTCCTGCCGGGTTGTTGACGGTAAAAAAGTGTTGCACCCAGGCCAAGTACAGGCGGATGGTATTAGCGGAAAGGCCCAGGTTGGTATGACAGTGCGCCATGAAGGCCGTAATGAAGGAAATATCGTCCGTCTCCCCCTGCGGATGTGAGGCTGTGAATTCCAGGTACAGAGTCCAACCCGTCCGATAATTCCTTGCAGTGTTGGCAGAGAGACTCTTGTGCATCAGGACCTTGGCCGTGGCAAGTAGGGATGTCAATCCAAGGTCAAGCTGGTGAAGGCTGGAATGGGAGCGCCGCACTGGTCTGCCTCTGGCGAGACCTGGAAAAAAACTGGAAGTTAAATCAGGAAAGGGCGTCAGCTGCGACATTCTCGGCACCCTGGATATGGGAGCATTAAATACGGAAGTTGTGGATCATGGAGAGCCAAACCAACCTGCGCAGGAGTGACATCATTTTTTGAGATTTGGCTCGACCCTTGTGGATTATAACCACGAGGTCCTTGCTGTCCGTAATAAACATAACCCTGGAATTCGACCACTGCCTGCCCCACACAAAGGCTGCCGCTACCAAGGGATACAATTCTAACAGGGGCCAAGACCTCAGAGCTTCTGTATCTATAGCAACCTGGCGGCCAAGAACCTGCTAGCCAATGATTCCCAAAGATGGCTGCAAAATCACCTGATGCAGCCGCATCAGAGAAATCTGTGGCGAAAGACGGCCCCCAGGATGGAACAAAAAGGCTAACGCGTACCACATGGACAGATCCGCCATGGCCTGACTGTCCAAGCGGATGATGCTATCCTGCTCCGGGGCGGACGGAAGAAGGAGAAGCAAGCATGACATGAAGGCCCTCCCCTGGGGCATGACCCTCACGGCAAAATTAAGTCTGTCTATCAGCAACTGGAGGTCAGCCTTGGACAGACAGCCAAACGTCATAGCCTTCGCTAACTCGGAGCGGATCTGCCCGAGTTTGTCCTCAGGAAGCCTGGCTTCCAACTTGTCGGAGTCGAGAATGATACCCAGGAACGTGATGCTTTTAGCTGGACCTACTGTTTTGGCCTGGTCAACAGGAGCCTTGAGGGCTGAAAAAATTTGATTCAGAGTAGCCAAACCAGATGGTCGGCCAGACGGCTGCTCAACCAGGAGGAAGTCGTCCAGATAGTGAACGCTCATGGGTGACCCACCGTGTTTGACCAGGATCCAATGCAGCGCCTGCGCGAACCTGTCAAACAATGCAGGGCTACTTTTAGACCCAAAAGTGAGGCGATTGGCAAAGTAAAACTTGCCAGCCCACTTGATGCCATAGTGTTGCCATAGCTGTGGGAGGACCAGAAGGAGTTTAAACACATCTGCGGTGTCAGTCTTCAACAGCCACGCCCCCTGCCGGCCTTCAAAATAAACCAGATGGCTTCATCGATGGAGGAATACTTCATCCCAAATTCCTCCGACGGAATAAGGGAGTTGATACTAGGAATAACAGAATCATGAGGAGCAGAAAGGTCGTAGATTAATCTTTTTTTATTAGAATCCTTTTTAACGACTAACCCAATGGGACTGATCCTCCAGTGAACAAAGGGAATCGATGAAAAAGGCCCAATCATGAACCCTTTCTCCACCTCCGAGTCGATCAACTCCTGGACCGACACGGGGTCTTTCATGGCAGAAAGAAGATTGTCACATTCCCAGTTGGATTGACGGAGGGCCACCAACCCAGTGTGGAACCCAAACATGAACCCTACCACCAACTTGTGCACAAATCGCCTGTCATGGTGCTCCGCCAGAAGCGTGCTAAGTAACTCGATGTTAATGTCGGCTAGTCATGCCTGTTGATTAGATTTCTTTGGACAGGAGGATTTGGGGTGAGCCCTGAAACATGCTATGCACACATGTAGAGCAACCACTGAACATGTAATGACCATAGTTGAAATTGTTGCATATTTGGCTTTTCCCTAAGAACACTATTTGTCTACCGAATTTATCAACAGAGGGGGCGCCCTGGGGACCCCGGATGCGCTAGGAAGGGTCCTATCTGGTTGTGGACCTGCCGAATTGGGGCACCATTTGTGGCATGAAAGATCGATTGGCATGCAGTGCAGACGGGAGCTCTGAGCCCCGCAAAATGTCTGCAAAACAGCTCCATGTCTGGGTTAGCCCAATTTGTTGTGAACTCAAATTGAGACAGGGCAGCTGCTGCCTTGGCCGCGAAGGAACGGTGGTAATCGTAGAATGCACTGCTGCCATATTTATGACCAAGGTCGGTGACCCTGAAGAGGTACGTGTCAAGTTCCTCTCTCCTGTCCGGCTGGGCGGAACAAATTATATCCCTGTAGAGGCTGAAAGCCAGGACAAACTCCGGGATTGACAGCTTCCTGTTGAGTCGTGCATCCTTGGCTCTGAACACAACGGACACCTCACCGCAATCTATGGTCTTGTTATCATTTGCGTCATGCGAAGCGATGAGTATAGAAGCCAAGTTTACCTCCTTCCCTGCCAAGATGTCCTTCCGAATATCCTCTGGGACGAAATGAGCAGGGGAAATAACAGGGGCCAGCAGAGACGTACCTGAGGACACAGCCTGAGGCGAGGGGGAAGGTGCCCCCGGAAACACCGCCTGAGGGGTAGAGGTTGCCCAAGATTCTAAGTCAAGCATCCTGGCCTGGATGTCGGCTACCGAGGACACCAGGGTCTCCATTGTGGCGTGCAATTGTGCCAGTGAAGTTTGAACTGACGGTGACTCAACTTGAACACTGGAAGGTCCTGGATTAGACACCAGCAGTCTTTATAATTCAGCCTTCCTAGCTGAGGCCGGGTGACTAATGCCCCTCCGATTTAATTCAGCCATCAACTTCGGGATCGTCCAGCTTCTGGGCAAACCGCTGCTGGCCTGACCAGAGGCTGGAGTTTCCGGGATAGACATGGATTCTTCAATATCCGAGGCTTGAGACATTGTTGCTGGTACCTGAATGAGGGCAGACACCCGGAGGTCACCAGCTAGGACTAGACAACCAAACGGGCCTAGCAGGGCCGGACAACTCAAACTGTGCCTGAGCGACAGAGACGGCAGGCCGGCTTGGAAACCTATGATAGGGGCAGAGGACTGAATATGGCGTGTGACCCCCCTTTTTTTTAACAACATAAAACAACCCGACCACCATGACAACCAGACATTGAGGAAACCAGACAATAACATAGTGCACTGCTCCGGAGGCGGTCCGGAAGGCAGCAAAGACATAGAGTACAGTCGTTGTGATCTGCCACCAACATACGAGGGACACGAGAGTTGCCGTGAGGCAAGGCAGAATGACACAGGCGGACGTAAGGAAGAAGACATTGAGAAAACCTGAGCCCAGCACCGCAGGGCTCCGTGGAGGAAAGAGGACGGTAAATGCAAACCAGGAGCCAGAACGCCACAGGCGGGCTGAGGAAGGTAACATAGGGTGCGAGCCACGGACCTGAACGCTTTAGGCAGGCTGGAAGGAAACATAGGGTGCAAGCCACGGACCTGAACACTTCAGGCAGGCTGGAAGGAAACATAGGGTGCAAGCCACAAACCTGAACGCTTCAGGCAGGCTGGAAGGAAACATAGGGTGCAAGCCATGAACCTGAACGCTTCAGGCAGGCTGGAAGGAAACATAGGGTGCAAGCCACGGACCAAACACATCCACAGTGCCTGCAGCAAGAGCCGAGCCACAGCCTGGACGCAACCGTGCTGCCACCTCGCCCCTAGGATGCCCAGACAGCTGGACACTGCCAAGACGGCGACTGCTGGCGGCACAGTATTGGCAATGTAGCCCTGACAGTCTGAGAACTGACCCCCACCTCTGCAGCGCGTAACCTGACTAAAGGAAGATTAGCTGGAGCCAACCTGTGCAACCTACTCCTAGGCTAGGAATGACAGTGGGGGAGTGCTGCAGCAAATGCTAAATAAGCAATCCAACTTCCTCTATTAATTTTTATTTATTTTTTTTCTCTCCCTGTTTTGCTCTCACCGAGCCAAGCAGTCTCCCATAAATGGGCAGAACCCCTGGGCCGGGACACCAGAGGGTTCTGGCACCAGAGGCCAAGAGACGCGGCGCACTGACCTAGGGCGCGCTGTCGGCGGTACGACGGGGGCACAGCGGGGAATGGCACAGACCTTCCGTGGCCCGCATGACGCATGTTAGCCCCAGGGAGTGGTGCGCGGACAGGGAGCGCAGGTAAGCCCCCCAACACCCTGACGCTTACCTGCTCGTGGCTGGGCTGATAAGCCAGACCGGCGGCACGAGCCCGACGCAGGAGGATGCCGTCACTTACCTAGGCCAGGAGACGAACTTGCTGGACGTGCCGAAGACGCGATGAAGCCTGACCTCACCCGGAAGTGAGAAGGTACCTGGCTGCGCGTGACGGGGCCGGCGCTGCAGCAGGCTATAAAAGGCCTGAGTCCCTCCCACAAATATAGGCTATCTAGATAGCCTTCCCTATTAGTCAATTATTGGGAATGATTATTTCTATGAACACTTGTTCCCAATAATTGGCCCAAAAATTATATTGCCTAATAGGGACTTGAGGGTTCCTTTGCACGTTTTTGTAATGGCCATCACACGGCTGTTTTCAGAATTAGTTTTTTGAGCCATAGCCAGAAGTTGATAAAAATGTAACAGGAAATATAAAGGAAGGCCTTCTACTAATTCCTGCTGGTTCCAGCCAGCTGAAATTTCATTCTTCTGAATTCGGCCTGCAGAAATCTAAGCACATGCTGCAGAAACTATGACTCCCTTCTGTCCTGGATCCAGTGGGACAGTCTTGACAGTCTTTTGGTATCTGTTCCCTGTCCTGGGATGGCTGCTGCATCTCCTGACTTCAATCGTATTGGTGTCTTCAGACTGTTATGTAGCTTGCCAGCAGTCATGCAGCAGATTTGGGTAGCCCACTGGGCATCGGCCCTCTAGGAATTATGCCAGTATGGTTGATGGCAAGTCTGCCTCTGGTGTTGTCCCTCTTTACATTTTTTAAAAGTTGCAAGGTATGCAGAAACATCCCCATGCAGATGATAGGACCGTCATTCTAGTCCTCTCACCGACAGTCTTTCTTTGCAAGGCTGCGCATTGACATCACGTTGACAATCACTGGCCTCCAAGGAATTGGCTGCAACGGTCATGTGCTGTTGTTTTGATATCATCAATACAGTCCTGCATGAAGGACCAGAATGGCGGTGCCAGAGACTCAGCAGGTAAGTGATACTTATTTAGTTTTTTTTGGAACTCTCTGCCAGAGGAGGTTGTGATGGTGAACTCACTAAAAGAGTTCAGGAGGGGCCTGGATGTATTTAATACAGGTTATAGTTACTAGATGTCTGGAGAAAGGTCATTGATCCAGGGAATTATTCTGATTGCCTGACTGGAGTCGAGTAGGAATTTTTTCACCTAAAATGAGGAAAATTTGGCTTCTACCTCATGGATTTTTTTCCTTCCATAACTTCGGCCCATAGCTGTCTAGCTATATTTAGACTATTTTCTACACCTAAGACAAACGTAGAAAATGATGAATGAGACAGGCCTGCCGGACAATCACTTGCCCTTCCCACACCACTCCCACAATTTTAGACCTGGCGTGAGCAGGGAGAAGTTGCAGATAGCAGCGTAACTAACTGTTGTGCTGCTATCTTCTAATTTAGGCGTATTTCAGATTAGTAAATGACCCCCTATGTTACTATGAGCCTATAACTTCTTTTTTAGGCAGTTTATCGCCACAGAATTTATACATGCACGTCCTCTCAACACTAGAATTATTTTCTGTGTTTTTTTCTTTGTCTCTTTCTCCACTTTTTTTTCTATATGGTTGCTCATTTGGCTGGTGCACTATACAGGGCTGTTTTCTTCATCTGCTCATTTCACTGTCTAGACACTGGGGGGTCATTAATGAACAGTGCTACACCAGTTTTTGGAGTAAAATAAGTCATAAACGCCTTTTTTGTGAATTTTTGAATGCCTTTGCCACAATATTGGGTTGCATGGGTGTTTTTGCAGCACGTTTGATACTTTGGAGAGGTAGGGGCCACATTTAGTCCTGGAAACAGGCATAAAAGTTGGCAAAAACAACTCAACCAAGTGCCCAGAATGTTGGAGTTGCACTTAATTTATGAGAAGGAGCTGGTGTCACCCTCTCTATATAGAGAGGAGGAATGCTCTACAAATAGGTCTAGTCTGAGTCAGCAAGGAGAGTAGATGCAATTTAATTTTGTGTAATAGAGAATGGTATAACTAGAAAAAATTTGCCTGCATCCAGTTATAAAGTCACTAGGGGTCTCATTTCCACTTAATTTGCAGTCCACTGCAGTCCATCCCTGGTAACAAAAAAACACAGAAGATAGCTCTAAGGAAAAGGGGGCATGTCTGAGCTAGCTGAGATCCTGATAAAATAACTGCTTTTACACAGCTTTTCAAGATTATAGGAGTCTCATGTGTGTCCGTAAGTGTGATTTCTCCCTACTTACCTTTTCTGTGAGCTCCAGAGCTGAAAAGAAACATAGTAGCAAGTAAGGGAAAGGAACATCACAGTAGTACAGTGCTGGAAGATTTAACCGAATGGATATGTCCCCTGCTGCTGAGTAAAATGCATCTAGCTGTGCAGTTGAAACAGGGAATAATATGGTTGAAAAAGACATTAGGGAAGCCCAAAAGACACTGGTTCCTTTACAGTTATCATTGTACAAATCACAGCCATTATGCAAACTTTTTTTTGAAAACTCAGGTACACTTTAAAGAGAAATATTGCACCCCATGCCTGGATGGTTAAACAACTTTCAGCTAGAGTAGTGCATTGTACGGATAGTTGCTCAAAGGAGCAGGACTAGAACCTGCTGCGTGGCTTGTGGTGGTGTTTTTGTTTTTTCAGAAAATATTTTAGTTTTTATTTTTTTGCATTTTACACTTTGGAACCCCTATTAGGTCATACAAGACCTTTAACGGACTTTTAACATTACAATTTTTTTTTAAATTCTGATTATTAAAATACTGATTTTCTCCTGTAACTGGGGCTGACATAGTAGCCCCAGTAAACAAGAACTACAAATAGCATCACACTGCAAGACAGATGCAAACACTTAAAACATGAATTAATGTAAACTACACTTGAAATTTAGATACCTATTTTGTAAAAAAAAATAACATCTATTATAAAAATTCATTTTATGCCATTTAGAATAGGTTCTAATAAAATATATTCAAACGTTTAGGTACAATTTAAGTTTTAAACTAAACTATTTCAAATATATTTACAGGGAATTCTAAGTTAAAAACATGCCCCCAAGGCCCAGCCCCTCAATAAAGAGGCCGCGACAGGGACGAGCTTTCCTACCATCGTGGGTGTCGCTAGGGAGGCTCATCCCCGTCATGGCCTGCTATTGGCTGCATCCCCCATTGCCGGATGTTTTAATTTGCGCGACAGGGAGATGCAGCGGTGGCAATGCGATGATCAGGAGCAACGTGGGTGCCATGGATCAGGGTAATTATAATCTATATGAGGGGCCTGGGCATTTGGAAGCATGTTTTATAGTTTGGATAATCACTTTAAGAGAGTGGTACTATGAACCAGAACATAGAACGTTTGCAAAATTAATGTTTTGCCCTGAATGATTTGATTTTAGTAAGAACTGTGTAATGCTTCATCTCCCCTGTAGTGGCGCTGGAAAGAAATTGAATACTTGCTGCTGTACTCATGCACAAGTTTCAGCTGATTTCCTGGGGTCCTAGCAGACAATAAAATAGTTTCTTGTAAGGATCCCTTGTAACAAAAAAGGGATGGTCAAAAGCAGGCAGTCTTTTAAAGGGAGTCTGCCACCAGAAAATTCTTCTTGAGAGGACAAGGTTCTGCATAGTGAATTTACCTGACCTTGTCAATCAAGTAGGAGAGGGAGGGTCTAGCAGAGTATGGATTTTTCCACAAATACAGCTGGCTGGGGAGCAATTTTTTTTTTACAAAAGCTGGACAACCCCTTTAAGGATCACAATTATGGTTGTTGGCATGGTATTAGCAAAGTTTCTTGGTTATATAAGAGCCAGATTTTTTGACCATAAGAATACAGCAGTTCCATATAGTTGCTTTTTTCAACTATCTTCCAGTTTATATAAAAGATAACGCAAGTTATAATAACATTAAAAAAACTTTTTCTGTTTTTAATTAGAAAAATAGCTTTATGTGCGGGTTAGAAAATCTGTAAAGTAAAAAGAAATTATCTACAAATAAATAACTTAGTTTGGGAATCAGCAATCTCATGCCGTTCTAGGCAGTATGTCCTTTATCCAGAAATATCTATGCTTAAAGTGCAATCCCATCATGCACTTGGAGATAGCGATGCTCAATGCTCATTCCCTGGAAGTCAGACAGTTTATAGGCACAAGTCTTTACAGGCCGTGATAGAAGCCAGGTAAGTAAGGGTTCTTGGTTCGAGTTCTTCTATTTACATGGAGAATTGGCTCCACTTTCAGTCAGTTGCCATGATTCATGGGTTTCTACATTCTTCTTAGAAAAAAAAGAAAGTTCATCTGTGCGTTCTGGCTTTGGAGTAGTTGACTGAACAAATAACACAAGATACAATGCAAATACATCACGAGGAATCCCAATTATCAGTGCTTTGACTAACAAATTATAAAGCTAGTCCGGAGTGACTCCATCTTAAATATTACTACTACTAGCAATTGGAGGTAGATACATATAAATATTGCATAACCGGGGGTGACTGTATGGGCCATTGTTTTTAAACCATTAGTCGTTTTCTAACTATATGGACCATATGGTGGTGGTAGTGCATGAAGTGATGGGTCACTATAGCTGGTGAGACATGGATTGCCCAGGTCCAGTAGAGGCACTAAAGTAGGGTGACTAAATAGGCCATCCAATAGGTCCCTAAATGGCAGTGTATGTTGGGAAAGTAGTTGTAGCTGCTGGGGTTTAGACTGTTAAGGTCTAGTAGAGTGAGGCAACTATATAGCTGGGGAATCTGTATGGGAAACAGCAATCAATGGTTATTTTATTAAGGCCTCGTGCACATGACCGGATCACACATGGACACATTCATTTCTATGGGTCCACAAAAAATGCGGACAACAAAGAGATGTCATCCATGTGATGTTTGAATCCGTCTGGCCATTCCCCAAATTAAAGAACATGTCCTATAATTGTCTGTTTTGCGCACAAGAATAGCCAGTTCTAGTACAAAAATTCAGCATTCATATGACTGTTATCCATATTTTGTAGATCCGTGGGTTGCAGCCTGCAAAATGGACATGTTCATCTGCCTAAAGGGGTTTTCCATGTATTTTATACTGATGACCTGTTCTAAGGATAGGTCATTAGTATGTGATTGGTGGGGGTACTACAGTCTACAACCCCACTGATCAACTGTTTGAAGAGGCTGCGGCGCCAGTCAGCATCAGGGTCTCCTCACAGCTTAGGCTAGTTTCACACTAGCGGCACGGACCTCTGGCAGGCTGTTCCATCGGGTGAACAGCTTTTCAGATCCGTCCTGCCGCTAGTGAACGTGTGCCCCCGAACTACCGCTCAGGCTCCATTGACTATAATGGAAACGGGGCGGAGTTCCGGCGGAGGCACGTCAGCGAATGCCGGGAGGGCGCTAGAATTAAACTACGACATGTCCGTGCCGCTAGTGTGAAAGTAGCCTTACCAGGCACAGAGCTGTCCATTGAATAGGGGCCATGATTGGTATTGCAGCTCAGCAATGGGATTAAGCTATGCCTAGGCCATATGACTGATGAAGGCTGCAGCCTCTTCAAACAGCTGAGCGGCAGGGGTGCCAGGAGTATCCTGTGGATAGGTCATCACTATTAAACACTTGGACAACCCCTTTAATTGTCTGGACTAGTGCAATGACGGTAGTGCATGTAAAGTAGTTGCTCAAGCCTACTAGAGTAAGGGCGGCCATTTACCTTCAACAGATGCTGGTTCAGAAGACAGGTATTTCTTCCAACTCCCCATAATGATGAATGTTAGGCTTAGTTGAGGATGCATGTGTTATTAATATGGAGAAGAGAATAAGCTGCTGCTAGACACCTATGCAGTGGTTTATCTCCCTTTCCCTTGAGAACATAAGGATTGGACATATTATGTTTATCCAACATGGCCGACCTTCCCCTATCTGCCATTAGGGGAAAATTAGGACTCCGCTCATACAGATTAGAAGGTCGGCTGGTCCCACTGAATTGGGAGATATGGCCTACATTGAGCATTGTACATGTGGGGTGACTGTATTGGATATTGGATGTTTCTTAGCTGTATGGACCAGCATAGGTCCCTGACTGGAAGTGCATGCTGAGAAAGTAGATGTAGCTGGTGGCCCATAGTCTGCCCTGGTCCACTGGAGGGTATACTCATGGTATATATCTATTAGTAGCAGCTAATATAGCGGGCAGATGAGATGCTTCAATGAAAATGTGAATAGGTCACAGTGCACTTACTATAATCTGACAACCAATACAATGGCCCATCTCTGTCACTGAGGTACTAAGCCACAAAGGCTTTTTGATGTATATATTATTCAGAGATTTTCTTTGCTTTTTGCACTATGCAGTGTCTGTCTGGGTCTGTTTACTCTCGGATCCATTAGTAGAATGAATATGGCTGCGAGGTTCAGTCCTTTATGTAGCCTGGAGCAAGAGAAAGCCCTCAGCAAACAGTGCCTTTTCAGATCCATAAAAAGAGATGGGGATTTCAGTATACAATAGGTCTCTCTTAAAAGCCCTTCTCCAGAGGTGGATTTGTGATCCCTCTGAGTTAGAATCAAAGAGCGTGTAGAAAATCCAAAGCCTCATGAATAGGAGTTTACCACTCACCCCTCAACATGCCAAAAATACTGATTTTACCAAACATATGACCCTCCTAAATACAAAAGGTCCGAAGAGAGCGAAAATACATATCTATATACAAAGTCCCATATAAATAACGGTCTCCACATATTCCGTGAAACTTTTCCTGTCCCGATGAGAAATATTGTTGCAAGAATTTTATTCAAAGCCGGATCCCACCATTGACCTAAAGGACAGAGAAGAAAAAAGTCAATGTAAGACAGCAAAGTATATTAAAGAAAGTCTAAAATAAAAACAATAAACATATTTTTCCAATCTCCTTTATTGAACATCCTGTTTTTAGTGATGTGTTCTTGGAAAGGTGGGAGGCAAACGATAAGGCCACTAATATATCTCCCTGAGGGCCCCAACACAATATGGCTCTGTACAATTTTACAAATGCCTTCAATTTCTTGGACGCATACAGAGTTCGATATTTTTACAAATGCTCATATGTGGCGATGATACCAAATTTGGATAAGGGTACATCCACATGTGCTGAAGATCTGAAGCATTTGCAATAGCAGCAAAGTGGGTAAGATTTAAAAAAAAGACTCATGCACACGCTGTAAAAAGTTTACACTACAGAACCCACATATGGCATTGATGCAGATTTTCTGTCAATTTAGGCCCCATTCACACAACATTATTTTTATTCAGCATCCCATCCGATTTTTTTTTTCATATCGGAAGATAACCCATTCATTTCAATGAGGCCGCAAATAATGCGGACAGCACACTATATGCTGTTCACATCCGTACGTCCATTCCGCGGCCCCACAAAAAGGATAGATATGTCCTATTCTTGCCCATTTTGCAGACAAGAATAGGCATTGTTATAATGGGTCCTGCAAAAAGCGCAGGATGCACAATGACCGCATCCATATTTTGTGGATCCACAATTTGCGGACAGCAAAACGGATATGGTCTTGTGAATGCCCCTTTATGCTGTGGATTTCTACCATAGATTTCACCCTTTGTAAATAGTAGGGTTAAATCCACTGCAAATTCACAGTTAAATCCACATGTAACCCATGTGGATTTTTCCTGGAGATTTGTTGCTGTACCCTACGGAAAATCTGCAGCTGACTGGGAGGAGACCCACCAACAAAACACTGCCTGACATGGGTTGGTTTTTGTGGTGGCATCACTGATGATATCGCAGTAGGTCATCCACAGCTTTCAGTTTTGCATAGCAAAGTTTGAAAGCCTCAGGTAAAACCTGCAGCATAAAACTGACGCGGACTGAAAACATGCAGCGCAGGTCAGTTTGCGGGTTTTCTATGAAGTATGTGGATAACTCAATACAGATGGAAGCGCTCATTGCTGGAGCGCAGGGGGCTGCAGTCCTTTCACTTACGCAGCTTCAGACTGGAGCAAGGGGGCATCCTCTGGTGGGCCCTCTGATAGTCACATGAGGCTGGCTGCTGCTGTCCTCTTTACAAGCTCCTGTGCTGCTGAGCTTCAGACACGCCCCCTCTTCACTCCAGCAGAGAAGACATGTTGTTGCCTTACCAGCTTCAGACATGCCCCCTACACAGGATGTGCTGCCTGAGGAGGAGAGAGAACCCAGCAAAGCAGAAGTGTCAAGACAGTCTGTGAGTGAGTCTGCACTGTGGCAGTCTCTTCTCTGTGGGATGGGGGGGATGCTGGATGCTGTAGTAGACCAGCAGCTTCAATGCTATTTAGTTGTTTTACTGCCTTATTAAGCAGTTTGCCTCCATGACACCTGCCCCCCCATTTCCTGTCCTATCTCATCCTCATGGAGCCCCTGCTGTCTCCTTTCCTCCTGCCACTACTTCTTGTATGAATCCCCCTTAGAGCTCCTTCCACCTATGTCTGACTGTCTCACTCCTCTGCCTCTCATTATGGTGGTGTCTAAACCGCATTCACCATAAGGACTTTCTAACATCTCAGGGTCATGTGACTGTGCTCCCCACCCCGGGCTGTGCGCCCTTATACCCTGCATTGTGCCCTCTTACCATACCCAGTACAGTGCCCCTAGTCATTCCCTGTACTGTGCCCTCTTATACCCTTTTATCTGGTCACTGTATGGTGGTGATATTCAGTCACTGTATGGCGGTGTTATCGGGTCACTGTATAGAGGTGTTATCCTGTGACTGTATGGCGGTGGTATCCAATAATTGTATGGCAATAACTATATGCCCCTCCCTGCCCACACCACCTTTTTTAGACCTGGCATGAGTGAGGAAAAGATGCAGATTACGGTGCTAAGGACCTTTGCGGCACAATCTGTGTCAGAAATACGTCTAATATAGGCGTATTTCTATTTAATAAATGGCCCCCTAATTGTATTATAATTCCAGGGTAGGGCTAATATCTTTATAGTATATAGATTCTAGTATATTATACTGTGCCCTGTATTTCTCAATAGATAAATGATCCTCCTGACCACCAGGCCCAGGTTGTGCGCTCTGTCAGTACATGACGCCTCCCTTCTCTGCTCCGCTGTGTACTAGTGCTTATTCTGGCACTAAGGCTGGGTTTACATCACATTTTTGCTATCCGTTTAATGTATACCAAAAATGTATACATTACCAGATGCCTCAAACTCATGCTCACCATACAGTTCCATTGTAAAAAAAAAACATATACATTCATGTGTATATTTTTTTACAAAAACGTGGTGTTCTGCAGGACACAAAAACGTTATGTGAACCCACTGGGGGGGGGGGGGGGGCGTACTAAAATTTGCTGTGGGGCCCAGTCAGTTGTAGCTACATCACTGCACAGCTCCTTCTCTCCTCCAGGCCCGACCCAGCGGTGACGTCATCACATGTCTCTCACTGCTACAGCGGTCCTGAGGAGAGAAGGAGCGCAGTGAGATGAGCTGCGGTTAGTGAATGACAGGACCGCTGGCTACCCTGCACTCCAGCAATGATAGGTATGTGAGGGGGCCACTGGGGGGGGGGCATTACACTGTGTATAATGACCCCCAGTGCCCCCCATGTAGTATAATGATCCCCAATGACCCTCCATTCAGTATAATGACCCCCAGAGCCCCCATTCAATATAATGACCCCCAGTGATTCCCATACAGTATAATGACCCCCAGTGCCCCCTCCATACAAAATAACCCCCAGTGTGGGGGCCACTGGGGGTCATTATTCTGAATGGGGGCGACTGGGGGTCATTATTCTGAATGGAGTGCCACTGTGGGGTCATTATACTGTGTGTGGGGCCACTGGGGGTCATTATACTGTGTGTGGGGGAATTGGGGGATATTATACTGTGTGAAGGGCCACTAGTGGTAATTATACTGTATGGGGGCCACATGAGCCTGGAGCCAGCCCTGTGGATGACATTTCTTCCATTTCATCAACTTTCCTTGCACTGTAAACGCTGCAAAAAATTCCACTGCAGAGAATCCGCAGGGTTTACGTTACGTGGGAGCCCAACTAAATATATTCATATCTCTTATGTCAAGGAAGACATGCCTATGAAACCACTGGACATTTGGAAATATAAGGGTATGGCCACACGCAGGGGCGTCGCTAAGGCTTTTTATCTGGGGCTGATGGAGGCATATTGGGGCTGATGGAGGCATATGGGGGATGATGGAGGCACTGGGGGCTGATGGGAGGCACTGGGGGCTGATGAGAGGCAAATGGGGGCTGATGAGAGGCAAATGGGGGCTGATGGAGGCACTGGGGGCTGAAGAGAGGCATATGGGGGCTGATGGAGGCACTGGGGGGCTGATGGGAGGCACTGGGGGCTGATGGGAGGCACTGGGGGCTGATGGGATGCACTGGGGGCTGATGGGAGGCACTGGGGGCTGATGGGAGGCATATGGGGGCTGATGGAGGCATATTGGGGCTGATGGAGGCACTGGGGGCTGAAGAGAGGCATATGGGGGCTGATGGAGGCACTGGGGGCTGATGGGAGGCACTGGGGGCTGATGGGAGGCACTGGGGGCTGATGGGAGGCACTGGGGGCTGATGGGAGGCATATGGGGGCTGATGGGAGGCATATTGGGGCTGATTCCAATTCCAAAGGACCAGACTCTTCCTACCTCAAGGCGCTTGGTGTAGAGGTCGGTGAAGCTTTCTAGAATTCCTGCTTAGCACTGTACTCAGTCTTATGTGGGTTGACTGTTTAGTCAAGCACAAATGAGCAGGCTGAGATCAGTTTGTCATCTTCTCTGTATAGGGATTTTCACACATGACAGATTTGTTGAAGAAATTCCTGTGACTGCCCCATTGATCTGAATAGGGCTTGCAGAAATCTGTAAACGTGCTGCAGAAATCACCCCATTCAAATGTGAGAAATTGATTTTCGACTTGCAGAATTTTCTGTAGTCATTCAGCCGCGTGTGAACATGGACCTCATAGTGATAGGTCTGGTGGCTTTTGTGTTCTGGAGAAACACTGCAAATGGGGTAGAGGCTAATGCTTTCTGCCTGCTTGATTCCTGTGTAAGCAATTTTCATACTCAGGATCTATAAAATTTCTTCCTTGCTGTCTAAATATTTTGTCTACATACAGACATATGGACTGCATGGAGGGGGTCTCCTGCTTGGAACCCCCTTCTACGAGTCAGAAAGTAGCGGAAACAGGACATTATTGTATTACATGTAAGGCCATTCGTCTGAAATGCCTGGCCGAAAAAACTGTTTGCCAAGGGTGCCTCACGCACATTCTGTAGAGACAACCCCTTTAAGAAAGGGAGGTTATGGATAGCTAGATATTAGGAATAAGGTGGGTTTAGTTGAACTGAAAGCTCCCAATGAAATTCTCAAAACTTCAGAGATAGAGAAGAACTGGAGACTCACAAAGGAAGATAAAGAAAACAGTGAAATTCTTAGTCACGAGGGATAAAGTCAGCAAATAATGCTACTCTTAAGAATGAAGACCTGGTGCATTAGACTCAGAGAAGAAAGGAGTTCGGTAAACAGAAGCAGACTTCCAATGAAAGGAAGAGAGTGTCAGCAAACAGACTGGACCTCAGGGCACGGTCTGCCATGAGACCTAGCTCTTCTGATGCTAAGAAGGGGCACCAGTCTGTGGATGTCTCAGTAGTCAGTACCCAATATCCCTACGCCTGCAATTTATTCCTTACATAAATAAAGTGTTAGCAAGACAAAGCGATAATTAGCAAGACAAAGCGATCTAGCAGCCCATGTCCCCAGCTCTATACACAAAATCCTGGTGACAGGTTCCCTTTAAAGCGCTTCCGTCAGTATTAAATCAGGCATACAGCATGGTCGGGTTGATCATGCTGATAAAAAAATACCTTTATTACGAAAGGCTCCATTTCTGAGAAAAACACATATTTATTTACATGCTAATGACCTAACAGGGGCACCGAGGGGCTGGTCAAAGCCCTTGGAGCAACAGTTTGTTGCAGCCCCTTCACCTTCAGTCCCTCCTTCTTCCCCTGGAATGACACTGCTGTGTCGCACTATATTTCCTGGTCTCAGAGTTTAGTCTGCAGCAGGAGATACACTGATCAAGTGCTGAGACTGGGAGATACAGCGCAGGCCCAGATGTCAGATCTCAGCACTTGGAGAGCGGCAGGAGAACACAGAAAAAACGCTGAGACAGGAAGAGCAGGCACAAGAAAACATGGCTATACCCAATGTCTAGCACTATCAATCCAGGGGAAGGAGGAGGGACTAAAGGTGAAGGAGCTCCAACAAACTGTTGCTCCGAGGACTTTGACCAGCCCCTTGGTGCTCCAGTTAGGTCATTGGAATGTAAATAAAAATGTGTAAAAAATGTTAGAAAAATTCTCAGAAATGGGGCCTTGGATATTCAGAATAAAAATATTGGGGGTCATTTACTGATATACAACATATCAGTTGCAGATTGTGGCACAAATGTTATTTGTGCTGCAACCTGTTACTTTTCCCCGCTTATGCCAGGTCTAAAAAAGGGGCGTTATGTGGGTGGGGAACGGGGGCGAGCCATCATACCCGTCTCATTTATCATTTTCTAAGCCTGGTTTAGCCATGGAAAATGTTCTAAATCTACCCCAGCAAGGAAGCATGAATAGATTTAGACCAGCGGTGGAATGCGCCAAAGTTATGTAGTGGCCGGAGCTTCCACATAACGTTGGTAGATCCACCTCCAGCACAGAGGTTATTAAGACCGGCACATAAAACGCCAGTCTTGATAAATGACCCCATTGTTTTTGTCAGCATGATCAACCCTATCAGGCTGGTTTAATAGGGTTGATCATGTTGACAGTCTCTTTACCTGGCACTTAGTGCCCCCATTCTAGCTATAACCCACTTCTATTGTAACCATGGCATTAAATCATTGCAACTGCTGACTTTAAAGGGGTTCCCTGGGATTTTTAATATTGATGACCTAGTAAATTATTTGATTCCCCATAAAATAACAATTCTGGAGCTGTTTCTTATTTCTTCTGTTATTCCTCCCCCAAATTTATAAATAAATTGACAACTTGGTGTTACCAGTTGGGGCGTTTTCCTACACACTCTATCACCATCCAATCAGTGCTGACAGTGTTAGACTGCACATAGATACACACTAGAAGAATGGTAACACCTAGTTGTCAAAATATTCATACATTTATAGGAGGAATAATAGAGGCATGGAATAATGCAGAGTTCTAAGAGAAGCTTGGGAATTCTATAAGTACTTACTAAAAAAGACGTGTCAGGAGAGTCCCTCTTTAATAGTTTTAGGCATAAGAAGATTACCAATGCGGGACCCTCTTTATTTTCTGTTGGCCAAAGCAGAGAGTCAATGCAAAGAGCATTGTTGTTGTGGGCCGCTGCCATTTGCACATTACACAGATGTCTATTGATCTCAAAGTAGTGTAATGTTTCCCATGCTGTAAAGGACGTGATCAGATGGCAGAGACTTTCCCTCTGAAATACAAAAGCACAAGAGCCCCCCACCCCCACTCCGATGGACAGCAGTGTGCACATTACAGTGTCTGCTAGTGACATGCCACCAATACCTATTACCATCTATTAGTGATGAAGAACATATTAATAAAAAATATTATCTTCACACTTTTATTACATCTATGAAAGTCATCCATACATATGTCCTTGAGTCTTCTTCTTATGGATACAAGTTCTGTGCTTCTGAATTAGATCTGTATCTGGTAAAGCTGGATGCCAATGTGGTCACAATCCTATATCCCAAGGTGGTTGTCACCCATTCCTGGCTGGCAAATGTATGCAACAATGTGGTTTGCCATTCAGGACCCATGGAAAGCTGGGTTACATCCGAGTTGCTATCTTTCTTGACAAGGGTCAAGACAGATGGAGCTTGTTAAAGTATGCTGGGAGTTATAATCCCCTACTGATTGGCAAATTATCATTGCAATACTTCTTATCTGTCTTTGAAATGCCATTGACAAACATCTACAGACACGTTCAAGTACATAATCTGTATTCAGTGGGTACATTCATATGCAAGGGTGTAACTACCTAGTATGCATGGGCGTCCGTGGGCGGGGGCGCAAGGGGTCACTGGAATGATCAATTCATCACTGAACACTGTGACTGACAGAGCCGTTCGTTACCTGCACACAGCCGCGCAGGGCAGGGGAGGGGGAGGTGTGCCGGCCGGCAGCCTATCAGAGTCTGGCGAACCGGTGTAACGTTACATATCCCTACTTCGTGAGATTTCCTTACCGGTCGCACCAGAAATGACGTGAGGAGGCGTTCCCGAGTTGTGACGATCTGCGCATGCGCAAAATGACAGTTTAGGGAAAATCTCAGCGGAGTTCAGCTGCACACTGGGACACTGCGCATGCAGTGCATCAGATCTTCTCCCCTCGGCGCTTGCGCACTGGGCTGTAATTTACCCTACTGAGGCTCTCCAGCGCATGCGCAGCGTCTCGGTGAGCAGCCGAACTCCGCTGTGAGATGTTCCCTAAACTGTCGTTTTGCGCATGCGCAGATCGTCACAACCCGGGAACGCCTCCTCACGTCATATCAAGTGCGACCGGTAGGGAAATCTCATGAAGTAGGGAAATGTAATGTTACACCGGCGCAGGCGGCGTGATGACATCATCGTGCTGCCTGACTCAAGCCGCTGCGCTGCCGTACAGACAGTCAGCAGCGCTGGAGCCTGGAGGCGGGAGGGGAGGGGACAGTCACACACAGCCCTGATCGATCGCGATTCGCTGCAGGCAGCCCTCAGACAGGAGGTACGGTAAGTATAAGTCAAGTGTTTTTTTGTTTTTGTTTTTTGTTTTTGTCATTTTTGTCATATCACTTATTGGGCTTGGCACATGATGGGGGGGGGGGCAATTATGGTCTGGCAATTTGGCATTGGATCGGCTACTTGGACAGAATGGAGTGGACTCTGGCACTTATGGGCCTGGCGCACATGATGGGGGGGCTAATTATGGTATGGCTACTTGGACAATTGAATGGAGTGGACATATGATGGCACTGGCACTGTGTGTGGCACATTATAGGGGGGGGCCTATGTTATGGCTACTACTGGCAGTCAGTGTCAGTCTGGCACTTAAGGGGTGGGGCCTATGGCTGCTGGCACATTATAGGGAGGGGGGGCTATGGCTACTGGCACATTATAGGGGGGCCCTAATGGCTACTGGCACATTATAGGGGGGCCTATTGGCTAATGGCAGTATGGCACTTATAGGGGGGCCCTATGCTACGGGCACATGTTGATGATGGGGGGACTCAGGCTACTGGCACATGATAGGGGGGCCTATGGCTACTGGCACATGTTGATGGGGGGGCTCTGGGTACATAGCACATGATAGGGGGGGCTATGGGTACTGGCACATGATAGGTGGGCTCTGGCTACTGGCACATGATAGGGGGGCCTATGGCTACTGGCACATGATGGGGGGGCTCTGGGTACATAGCACATGATAGGGGGGCCGGCCTATGGCTACTGGCACATGATAGGGGGGCTATGGCTACTGGCACATGATAGGGGGGGGCTATGGCTAATGGCACATGATAGAGGGGCTCTGGCTACTGGCACATTATTGGGGGACATGGGGGCACTTATTACTGGTACATTGGGGGCACTTCTTACTAGCACATTATTGGTGGGCACTATAGGGGCATCTACTGAGGCCACAAAGAACGGTTATTTTATATGGGGGCTCTGTATAGGGGCATTTTATACTGGGACACATTATGGTGGGTACTATAGGGAAGGTGGGAGAGGAGTACTATGGGGTCATCTATGAGGGCACTAAGAAGGGGTATTTTATACTTACAAATTATGGGGGACACTGAGGGCATCTACTGGGGCACTATAGTTGGGGCATTTTATACTGGTACATTATGGGGGGCACTATGGGGACATATGCTCAACTGGGGGCATTACAAGGGGGTATTTTTTGCACTGTCACATTATAAGGAGAATTATTTCTACTGGGAGGGGGGGCATTATGGTGGGCTTTATTATTCCCCCATGGTCTGAGCCCCCTAGTACCAGCACCAGCCTCTCCCTGCTCTCCTATCTCTCTGCCCCTTCTCCAAATCCTTATTATGAAATCTTTCTCATTAGGATAAAACACATCAGCTCCGCCGACCCCCCGGCCAAAGTGTGGAAGTGTCCGAGATCCCCAAGGGTCAAGCCAGATAATTGTAAGTTTTCATATGAAATATGTTTATGTTAAACACATATAGCATACACCGTGCCCCACAATATACAGTTTCTTCTGCAAAAGTCATCAAGTGTCATGGGGGGGGGGCTTATTGTTTTTCGCCCCAGGGCCCCATTTTACCTAGAACCGGCCCTGGTGGCAGTCACTTCTTTATACTATGTGATCGCCGAATCAGATCAGGATCGCATAGTACTGTCCTGTGTGTGTGAGGCTCCTCCCCTGCCTTGCTGCGCACCAAGTAGCGTGACCGTGCACTTGTGAAAGTAAGTGTCCCTGAATGGCAGTTAGGAAATGTGGTCACCCTAGAGGAGCGGTATCTATCAGGAGCTAATGCGTTATTATACTTTGTGATAATGAATATGCCCCTCCCCTTCATTACATTCTCAGAAACAAGCAGAGCATGGATGTCAATAAAATTATGCCCCCCGGAAATATTTCTGCGGACGCCCATGCTAGTATGGACCATAATACCGTCAGTAGTTCCCAATAGCTAAGGAAGCATCAGAGGTGGGGGACCTGGGCTGCTGCCATTGGAAAAGCTGAGGTATCAGGGTGATGGTGGTGTAAGACTAATTACATCTTCAGGAGAAGGTGAGGTCATGCACAAGGTCCAGGCACCGGAGTGGAGACCATCATGATCAAAAGCCTTTCATTTTCTCATGGCATAGTGAGGTAAAATATTTCATCTTGCTATGGGACCCCTTGGTAGCTTGATATCCCCTTTGCTTCAAGGACATGTAGGGATTTGTGGTACTGCAACACCTGGAAAGCCGCAGTTTGGGGACCACAGATCTAGAGCAATCCAGATTACATAGATGATGAATGGGCTGTGAGAATGCTGGGTTCCTCTACATCTTATACACATGATGTATACATAGGAACAGAGGTTTAAAGTCTCTGTGGGTGTCATGGTATGAACCTAGCATCTGCAGTGTGGTGCCATTGTTGCATGTTCCTTGTACAGGTCCACATTTGTCCAATAATATACGTTATGCAGGACTGTACTTAGTTTATGGTAGAAGATTTTATAATGCATCTTTACATAGCCCAAACTACTTGTGAACACACTAAGTGCAATGTATCTGATACTTCTTCTGGATCTTCTGGAAATCTCTCCCTGTGTATGACCAACATAAAATGACCAATGAAGCTGCTGATGGAGATGGATGCCACACGTTATGATACATACTATACAGTAATTTTGGTCCTGAGGAGTAGATCTTGGGGACATTGGCCACCGGAGCTTATTGTGCTTGTTTGCACGGAGCATGTCAGAGAGTACATAATGAACATGTTACGTTGTTAGTTCAATAAACTTATTTTGTGATTTTCTTTTAACAGTTAACTCTGCCTCCTATACCATTACCCAACCCACCTTAAATACCATGCTGCCCTAGGTAAGTGCTTAGTTTGCCTGCTTGGTACAGTAAATTATGTCATTACAGGTGCACCTACCTCATTCTGATGCTATCACCAGCCATGCAATGTCATGAACAAGTCTGCATCTGACACACTGCTGTCTTCCTGGGAACACTCTTCTGACGTATATGGAGAACAAGACCCTGGTGACAGAGGCATGGACCCTGAGTCCACTGAGCAGGTGCTGCCACATGGGGATAGTCCATCAGAGCTTGGTCCTCCTTGTGTCTCCACTCCTGATTGCCTATCCAGAAGAAGGCTTTGTAAAGCGTGTATATACTCTACAGCGGACCGCAGGGTCTCCACTTTGCTCATCTTCTTATTTGGACCCTGAGCTTGGGGTACATGCTGTCTGAGTTTCGCAAAGCCAAGATTGACCAACTTCACCCTGTTCCTCTCCCTCTCATTGCGTCTTTCTGAAGTAGAAGAGATGATGCTCTTGGTGGAGCAGGAACCACTGCGTCGTTGACACCTCAGTCTTTGAGGAGATCCTGAATGTGCACCACCTTTACGCATAGTCCTTGGTTGCCTCTCTGGGCGTCTCTGCTCTTCTGAGGTTTCCATAGATGTGAGGTGGAACAGGTGCTTTGCTCTTCAAGCAGGTTATCACAAAGGGTGTGAGACCACTGACTGCGTCCCTTGAAATGATCTGATTTGTTGCTTTGCCACCTGTACTGATTCGTATAAGCCAGGATCTGCAGAGAAGAGGTAACACCCCTCTCAGCCGGTCATGGCTTGTCCCTGCTCATTTCTCTCATTCACTTCCTTGTGCACCACAGTGTATATCTCACTCCCAGCTCAATAACACCCCCTCCCACCAATCACTATATACTACTTTCACTAGAGATCTCTTTTCACTGACTGATCCCTCCTTCCTTTAAACTGTTTCAAGAAATCCTGAGAAGGGGGGGAAGAGAGAAAAAAAAGTCCTGCCTGTTGGAGTCAGTGATGGACAGCGGTGTTTGCTGTTGTGTGTGTTACAGTCTCTGTGCTCAGTGGAACATCTGCTGTACCAAAAATCATACTTATATTATGAGCATAAAATATTTGTCTCATGACTGCTGCAAATCAGAGAGCAAGCGATCACCAATAGCACAAGAGTGGTCCTCTTCTCTATATAGCCACCAATACCGCCACTATCACAGCTTCCACATGGCACAGCTTTCTTAGGATCCTGAACTGTTCTGTTTAAGACAAACAAGTATTCTGATTCTAGTAGTTTTATTACCACTGCTACAAGGTTGATTGATTTTGGGATCTTATCACTGTGGGTCCGATTCTTTAGACCCCTCTACAAACAGCTGACGTTGCTGAAGGGAAGTTAGCCAATACAGTATTACCTGCGGCTATTCAAATGAATGGGATTCCAGGTTGGCCTGCTAGACTAAGGCCTCCTTCACATGACTGTATGGTTTTGCGGTCCACAAAAAAGCAGATGACGTCTGTGTGCATTCAGTTTTTTGCAGAACGGAACATCTGGCCCCTAATAGAACAGTACTATTCTTGCCCGTGATACTGACAATAATAGGACATGTTCTATCTTTGAACAGAACGGAAATACGGAAATGGAATGCATACGGAGTACCTTCAGTTTTTTTCTGCGGACCCATTGAAATGAATGGTTCTGTATACGGACCGTATACGGAATGCAAAAGCCGGCCCGTACACTCGCAAAAAAAACGTTCATGTGAAAGAGGCCTAAGAGTTGTTGTTCACCACTGGTTGATACCTACTCTCTATGACTTCCATCATATGTCCTAAGTCAGAAAATGTACTAGGACTTCTTAATTTTTATTCTTAGTTATTCTGGAAAACTTTAACAATAATCATCCGAGAACTATTTAGATTAATGCAAATATTATATCTGAACTCCAATAGCTTCCACATTTGCAAGTGTACCTTGGACTGTGAAACTGAACATTCAGGCTCTGATGCATGAAGACCATTGCGTGCTCTGCCGGTCTTGATAAGACCTGCGCTGCTCCATGGGCCTTGTCATAAATGACGTGACCTCCGGCTCTCTGTGCACCAAACTGAAATCTAGAGCAGTTATTATTTATGCCAGGCCATAGTTTCTTCGATTTCAGTCTTTACTTAAGCCGATGGCCCCACTCACGCCCCGCCCTCTTTTTGTTAGCCTGGCAAGGATGTAAAATGGCACTTAAAAAAAAAATTTGCAGCGACATTTAAAAAGTTGCTATATCATAGTTCTGTGACTCTTTTACGAGAAAACACATGCAAGGGAATGATAGATTTCCCCCTTAAAGGGGTTATCGAAGTGATAATAAGACCTCCAGATGTGGCAGACCCACACAGTTGATGATAATCACCTGGCCTTAATAGTTGGATTTGGTCTGTATAGCTTCGGCACTGCTATTTCCACTCCCCTCTGCACCAGCATCACAGGCCGCAGCGGTGACCTGCTCCCCTAGCGTCACGGACCAGGCGACTAGGTGATTATCTTCGACTGTGCAGGTCTGCTACATCTGGAGGTCTGGTTATCTCTTGGATGACCACTGTTGCTAGTTTTCACACAACCACATCCTAACGGAACAGATGCATCCTGATGTGCAAAATCAAAAAAGATCAGTTTAATTCCGCTATTGAGATCCTCTGCTGGATCTCAATACCGGAATTAACAACGCAAGTGTGAAAGTAGCCTTAACAGATTGCAGGGCGTCCGACCACTGGGACCATAACCGATCCTGAGAATGGAGGTCCCGTTCCCCAAATATGACGGAGTGGCAGGTAGTGCATGTGCATTGCCGCTCCATTCATTATGGAGTGGCAGATAGCTGAGTACAGCACTAGGCTATTTTCGGTGGTCCCATAGAGAATGAATGGAGTATCAGTGTGCATGCTCAACCTGTTGCTCCCTCAGATCAGGGAAACAGGACCCCCGTTCTTGGGATCGTGGGTGTACCAGCGGTCTTACAACCCCCTGCTAATAGTTAGTTATTCACTATGGAAAGGGGATAACTTCCAAATTTGGCACAACTCCTTTAATTTCAATGCCTGCTCTTTCTCTACCCCCATTTTTTTCTGTTGGGGGAAGAGTTTTGAGGTCCCCATACTTGCTAGATTATCAGCCAGCCCAGAGGGTTCTGCTGAAATAGTGTAATGTGTGTGGGGACCTTTACTTCACCAAAGTGATATAGGTTAAGAGATGAGAGAAGGACTGGAAACAAAGGTCAGAGTGGCAGGTGCTTTAAGGTACCCTTTATATACTACAAACCCCATCATGCAATGGAGAAATATAATAATTTATTTTACATCTGTGGATATAGCATTATAGGATGATTCCATAAAGGACAATAGCACACTGCACGCTTGTATTCAACTGTTTAATAGATAATTGAAGGGGTTAGCAAGCTATGGACAACCTGGAAAGTAGAAGGAGCACCCCCTGAGTATGAATTTAGTAGGAGGGTCTCCCCGGGGGCTTCTTACATTACCTAGTAAATAATGCCCTCTGGCACTCTGATACTGCAGGGACAGATTCCAATTAGATAACTGTGAATCATTTCATGCAGAATGAACATTTGTAGAACATTAGAATTCTTATGTAGCTGATAAACTGTCAATTGTTCCTTCTCGTAGAAAAGAAATATACAGGGGTATAGCTATAGAGGGCGCAGAGGAAGCAGTCACTCCTAGGCCATGGCCATGGTGCCCGAGTATGGTAGCCACTTGCTAAACCCCAAAAAGGAGGACACCTGAAAAAACACTCCTAACTTCGCTAAGCCACAACCCCTCTTCCAGTATTGGTGCCAGGCAAGAAGAAAAAAAAGGGGGGGAGACCTTAAGGTGAGCTGTGCGGGGCCGGAGTTCTTCTCTCACCTTCAGTCACAGAGTAACATGTTGGCCAGCTTAAGTGACTGGGGGTTAGAGAAAGCCGTAGTTTGTAGCTTTAGGACATGCTACATAGTGCGATGCTGCGGTCTGAGTGTGGAGCTACAGAAAAGGAGGACATCCAAGTGTCTTGCAGGCTTTGTGCCAGACAGAGGACAGGCCGCCATGAAATTGGACTGTCTGGCCTAAATTCGGACGTCTGGTCACCCTATGCCTAAGCGGGCCAAAGGCCACATAAAAAGATATCAGACTTTATAAATGGCACATGGGGAAAACCTTTTACAGATTTTGAATTGGGGCTCAGGAGCTTCAAGTTACATCTACTGAAACAAACAACCCATGCTTATGACTATTACTGCCAAGTGAATGACAACAGCTCAGTAATGTCCCCTTAACCTTAAGAGATGCTTTCTCAAGTAGATGAAATAGGTGAAAACATAGTTGGTCACTCGATTTTCACCAGATCAATAAAGATGAATATTGTGTCACCAGCCTTGACAACTAAACCACTCCATCACTGAAGATTTTGGCAAACACTAAATCATCTTGAAGCTGTAAGATGAGTGAAGGTCACTGGATTATTAAATAGGTTGTCCATTACTTTTATATTGGTGACCTATGATCATGATAAGCCATCAATATCTAAACAGTGGGGGTCCAATACCCTGTACTCATGGTGATCAGCTGCTCAGAAGTAGCTACAATGCCGGAAATAGGTGCCAGAACTATGCATTAGATGCACTTCTATATACTGGACAAAGCTGGTTACTGCAGTGCTGCCCACATCGAAGTGACCTGTTTCTGGAGTTTTTCTGGAATAGCTGATTGGCATGTGTGCGGGGTATTGGACCCCTGCCAAACAGATATTGATGACCTATCCTGAGGATAGGCTATCAGTATAAAATGAGTGGACAACCCCTTTAAGGATAGACATTAAATTACTGCATAACTAGTATGTATACTAAATCATCAGTGGATTACAAACAACAGTACACTTACTTCATGACTGGGTCAACAGGGACTGGCCAATGATTGTACTGGAACTTTAATTGGAACTGGTCTGAAGTGGGCTATGTGACAAGATGGTTTTGAGCATCATTACATCTGGTTTACCTGTACTGCCTCACTTGTATAGGTGACGCAGAATCCGGATTTAGCTGGATTTACACGGGCCTACTGAGCGGCCTATAGTCAGGAAGAAAGTGTTCCTCCCTGACGGTCGGCTGCTCATTCAGTGAAGGAGACCGCTGGATTTGCATTTTACTATTGCGATCCCTCGTCCTCATAAAGAAAGAATAATGGTTTCTGAGCAGCAGATCCCTGTTTAGACCACACAATCTGCTGCCCAGAAGTTATGATCGGTAGTGTCTGCATGAACAACAGGATCACCCGATGAACAAGCATTTTGGCACATTTACATGGCCAGATTGTTGGGAACGACCAGTCGCAATAATCTGCTCGATTATCGGGCCGTGTCAATGCACCTTTTCTTAAGAAAACTGGTCCATTCCTGAAAGTCACAGACTTAATTATATAATCTCACAGGAGATTTGGGGAGGACAGGGACTGAGTGGCACCTACTAGCATAGTGCTTTTAAGACAGCTGATGTCCTTATTACAACATTCCCTAGATGTAATGGTCATGTTAGGTTAATTAGACCTCTTTCACACTTGCATTCTGAGGATCCGGCGGGCACTTCCGTCCCGCCGGATCCATCAGAACGCAAGTCGCCTGAAAGCATTAGAAGACTGATCAGGATCCTGATCAGTCTTCAAAATGCTTTCAGGTTACTATGGCAGCCAGGACGCTATTAAAGTCCTGGTTGCCATAGTAGGAGCAGGGAGCGGGGGAGCGGTATACTTACAGTCCGTGCGGCTCCCGGGCGCTCTTAAATGACGCCAGAGCGCTCGTGCGCATGGATCACGCCATCCATGCGATCACGTGATCCATGCGTGTGGGGCGCCCTGACGTCACTCTGGAGCTCCCCGGAAGCCGCACGGATGGTAAGTATACTGCTCTCCCGCTCCCCACTACATTTACCATGACAACCAGGACTTTAGCGTCCTGGCTGCCATGGTAACACTGAGTAAAGCTAAACGTCGGATCCAGCGATGCGCCAAACGACGCTTAGTATAGTCGGATCCGGATTAATGCACTTCAATGGGCATTAATTCCGGATCCGGCGTGTCTTCCGGATTTTTGGACGGAGACAAATCCGCAGCATGCTGCGCTTTTGTCAACGTCCAAAAAAACGTTCACATACTGAACGGAAGACATCCTGATGCATCCTGAACGGATTTCTCTCCATTCAGAATGCATTAGGATAATCCTGATCAGTATCTTTCCGTCCTAGAGCCCCGAGGACGGAACTCTAGGATGGAAAGCAAAAACGCTAGTGTGAAAGGGGCCTTAATAAGTCGTTGGTACTAAACTGATTGTGTAGGACTGGACCATCAAAAAAACAGAATATCCTATAGTGGGCGCAGAATCTGACAAACAATGGGACCGTAATTGCTATAAAACAATATAATAAAACACAATGGTTGTTCACAACATAATGTATAGCATGGATGACCTAACCTAAAAGATTCTTCAGGACATCAGCAGTGACCAGACCATCAATCTACGTCTCATCTTCTCCCTGACGCTGCTGTACTAAAATGTATAGGGACATACTGCTCAAATGCACATGGAAAGACAAGACCACCATGCTGTGAGGAGACACAAGAGTTAACAATAAGAAAGCGGGTGACAGGCCAGCAGGATACATCCTGTGTGGAGCTAATATGACAATAAGACCCCTCATGGCCACTTATAAATCCCCCATGAGAAACTCCTAAAAATTCCACAGTTGTAAATTGGGTCCTCATACAATGCCCAATATATGTTATCTGATCATGAAATAAACCTTTAAAATGGGTCTACATTAAAAAATATGTACAGCCTACAAACACTTGCTTGTCTCCAGGGTAGACCACATTTAAATGAGGACATCTTTAAATTGTGTGGAACCAAAGATAGAATGTTTGTAAGATCATGGAGATCAAAATTGATTTTAATTTAACAAGAGAGAACAGTTTGTGTGTCTCCCTAGGGTTGGACAAGGTATACTTATACAAGAGGTGGACTGGTCTTCAGCCATGGTTTGATGAAACCTGGCATTCTGGATTTACTGTAGGCATTCTTCACTTGCTCCTGTGCTTCTGACCACATCATATATGACCTCCTCTTCTTCTGGTCCTTAGTTTTGGCTCCTATTTCTGAAAACTAGTTGAAATTTGTGTCTTTTTCTTAGCAAGACGTAAAAGCATAATTTGAAACTTCTGGGCTCCAATACAAAATACATAATAAGGTCCCTAACAATCTTATGGCATTTATAATAGTGGTGTCTCCTTATGTGGTAGAAGAGCTTTGGGGGCCCCTTGTACTCCTGGATACAACTGCTACTTGTCTAGACCCAATCTTGAGAGAGGTTCCTGCTTCGTCCCAGCATCATTTTGGAAACACAAATTTGCTCTGAAGGTTCAAGTGAAATGGAAGTGAAAAAAGTGAACCCTGCTGTAGGTGTTTAATTTTAAGCTGTTTGAGGTTGGTTTTGAAATTTTGAGATTGGTTGTGCAAAACACAGATTTCTAGAAAGAGTCAACAGCTTTTCATGACCATTGATGGAGATTCTCTGCTAGAAACAGTGTCCTGGGCCTTGTGCATGGAGCATACGGTGTCATACAGGCACCCTGCACTGCCGTACTGGCCCTGTGTTCTGCCTAAGAGGGTCCATGTGCTTGTGTTTAGGCCTCCTTACACCACTGTGCAAAGTCCGATGAAGTATGATGCAATTTTTGATTGACAGTTTCACACAGAATTATTGTAGAAAGCATTCATTATAAAAACCTAGCACAAGTGTCACACTGAGACATTGCTCCCGAGTCCCGCTACATCTCATTCATTATCAGCAGTGTTATGAAGGAATAAGGCCTTTATTAAAGTGTGCATTGTGATTATTCTATTTCTGCTCAAAATTACTAACTAGTGTGTGTTCTTTCTTATCTTAGCACACGAGACCCTTGACCTATATAATTAGTGTCCCTGTTCTCCACCCTGCTGTGCCCTTAGGTCTCCTGTTGCTAAGGAGGCATTGAGGGCCCCAGAAGCTAACAGCTGGAGTTCTGCCTTTTGCAAAGACTTCCAGCCTAATTGTTTTAATGAAGGTGGTCCCAAAGCTTTGTTCAGAGTGCCAGCACCAGACTGATACATGGTGCCTTCCACCGTGTACAGCTATTTTTCAAGCACGGTTCATTTATCATTTTAAATGTGAGCCCTTCTTCTCCCGAGGAAGAAAATAGAGCTGGTGCGCATTAATCGGATGCATACGGTCCCACCCTCCCCTTCTGCTCCATGTGTGGACACGCTGAGCAGACTGTAGAGACCATATTGATCCAAGCAGAAGTTGTCCTGGCTGTATTGTGGCTGATGTAAAGCTTGAATTCACATGAACACTTCATCATTTCTACATAAAGGGACCAATGTATACTGTGCAACTGTAGCATGCAAATAGAAACACAATGAAGGGGCCTAAGTGCCCCATTTACATATTATTGCTAAGATATAACAATACATGTAAAGATATAGGCTGGGGGAGAGGACATATTTACATGAAGCAGAGTCACTGGGGATGGACATTTTCTAGTGGTTGAACAAGTTAGACTGGTCTGGGTGATATCTTGGAATTTTTCGATAAAACCTACTTTATTTGTGACCCCTGGCTAAAATTTACTTCCATCAGAGCCAGACGTTTAAGCTGCTTTGCAGGTGGAGTGTAATTGGTTTTATCAGGGTTGGGTCTAAAATGAGGCAAACTATGGTCTTGTCCTTGATATTATAATTTAAGACCTCTGAATGGAACAGGGGATTCATTTCATTTGCAAAAAAATATACAGCCAGTTATGTTTTGGGGAAAATTGAAAGCTTATTTGGTTTCCTTATAGGCTTGAAGAGCAAATCTGCAGTTCTTCAGCAGCACGTATCTCCTGTATCTCCTGATAGTTTCAATGTATCAGTGCAAGTGAAATGTATCAGAATGGAGATATGAATGTTTAGTTTACAGAGGTTTTGATGAGACTAGGTACAACAGTAGCAAATTCTAAGCTGTCATAAAAGTATTGGGGTGCTTTTACATGGTACGTTTTGTGTGAAGGTACCACTGGTTCTCCATGCTTCTCTATAAGCAATAATCACAGTTCCAGACAACTTCCAGAAAAAGAGTTCTCCTGGAAAAATGGTACATCTCCTATGTGGGTTCTATATACAGCAGGGTTCTGGTCTGGGGTCTGCACAAAGGGGAGCTGGCCTGGAGTCTGTATTAGGGTTGGGCGATATCAAAAATATTGCCACGATAACGATATTAAGAAATTTATCGCGATAACGATATATATCACGATAAATGCCCATTTAGAAGAAAAAAACACTTGGAGACATTATACTGTATGGGGGCAGCGCAAGGAGACGTTATACTGTATGGGGGCAGCTACAAGGAGACGTTATACTGTATGGGGGCAGCCACAAGGAGACATTATACTGTATGGGGGCAGCGCAAGGAGACATACTGTATGGGGGCAGCGCAAGGAGACATTATACTGTATGGGGGCAGCCACAAGGAGACGTTATACTGTATGGGGGCAGCGCAAGGAGACGTTATACTGTATGGGGGCAGCGCAAGGAGACGTTATACTGTATGGGGGCAGCCACAAGGAGACGTTATACTGTATGGGGGCAGCGCAAGGAGACGTTATACTGTATGGGGCAGCCACAAGGAGACGTTATACTGTATGGGGGCAGCGCAAGGAGACGTTATACTGTATGGGGGCAGCCGCAAGGAGACGTTATACTGTATGGGGGCAGCGCAAGGAGACATTATACTGTATGGGGGCAGCCACAAGGAGACGTTATACTGTATGGGGGCAGCGGCAGCTACAAGGAGACGTCATCCACAGATCCACTCCCCTTAAGTGCCATCCACAAACCCCCTTAAGTGCCATCCACAGATCCCTCCCCTTAAGTGCCATCCACAGACCCCCTTAAGTGCCATCCACAGACCCCCTTAAGTGCCATCCACAGATCCCCCTTAAGTGCCATCCACAGATCCCCCTAAGTGTCATCCACAGATCCCCCATCCAGTGTCTTCCACAGATCCCCCCATTCAGTGTCTTCCACAGATCCCCCCATTCAGTGTCATCCACAGATCCCCCTCTCAGTGTCATCCACAGATCCCCCCAGGCTCTCAGTGTCATCCACAGATTCCCCCCTCTCAGTGTCATCCACAGATCTCCCCCTCTCAGTGTCATCCACAGATCCCCCCTCTCAGTGTCATCCACAGATTTCCCCACCATCCAGTGTCATCCACAGATCCCCCCATTAACAGATTCCCTACCTGCCCAGCGCCGCCTCCTCCCAGCCCAGCGCTGTTGTAGGTAATTATTATTCACTTCACTGAGAAGCGCTGGAAGACTCACACATGCGCACTGGCAGAGGCCAGTGCGCCTGTGTGAGTCTTCCGGCGGATCCAGGGGAGAGAGGCAAGGGGCAATTGCACCCCCCGAGAATGTGGGCAGCAATGCGCCGGGTAGGAGGAGGCGGAGCCAGGGACGCAGGAGCCGGCAAAGATTTCTAATGTGCGGCGGCCGGCGGGTGGTGAGTGGGAAGGCGCCGAGCGGAGCGCATGACGTCACAGAATACCGCGATTATTAGAAAACAGTGATATCGCAATATCGCTGTTTTCTAATATCGCGGTATATCATAGCTACCGGTTTATTGCCCAACCCTAGTCTGTATACAGGGAGTTCTGGCCTGGAGATCGTATACAGGGCGGTATAAAGGGTGGCCTGTGTCAACTTGGGGGTCTGTATCTTTACTTAGGAGGTCTAGAGTGTTGTCTGTATTTATTTGGGGATCTGCTGAAGGGGTCTTAGTGTTGGGAGTTTGTCCTAAGTAAACAGGTGGGAAATAAGGAAAAATATATTATTCTGCATTTTCTGCTCCCCTCTTTAGATTGTCATTGATGTCATTGGCAAGTAGGACAATCATGCCTCTATGCACTAATTGCAAGTTGAAATAATGATGAATAAAAAACCCAAAGTATGCAATGATAAAATAAAAAGCCTGGACAATTTTCACATTTTGCCGTCTTTTTTTCCCATCAATCTGCACTCAATATCCCATCAAAGTGAAAATGGAATGCCTGAAATCTTTCCTAATTTATTGAAAAGGAAAAACTTAAATCTTGCATTTACCTAAGTATTCAGAACCTTTACTCAATACTTAGTTGAACCACCTTTGGCAGTGATTACAGCTTCCAGTCTTCTTGGGTATGATGCCACAAGTTTTGCACACCTGGATTTGGAGATTTTCAGCCAAATTTCTCTGCGGATCCTCTCTAGCTCTGTCACGTTGGGTGGGGACCATGGGTGGACTGCCATTTTTAGGTCTCTCCAAAGATGTTTGGGTTCAAGTTGGGCTCTGGCTGGGCCACTCAAGAACATCCACATAGTTGTCCATAAAAAACTCCTGTTTTTTATCAAGAATATCTTTACTGTGCTCCATTCAGCTTTCTCTCAACTCTGACCAGTCTTCCTCTCCCACCTGCTGAAAAACCCTTCCACAGCATGATGCTGCCACCACTATGCTTCATTGTAGGGATAGTATTGGGCAGGTAATGAGCAGTGTCTGGTTTCCTTCAAACATGATGCTTAGAATTGAGGCCAAAATCTTGGTTTCATCAGATCAGAGTATCTTGTTTCTCACAGTCTTAGGGCAGTTCACACAATGTTTTTTGGCGCTGTTTTTCACACGTTTTCCAACAACACCTCTAAAAACCATCCCATTCATTTCAATGAATAAAACTGAAAAAAGAAGCAGCATGCTCTATCTTGGAGCGGAACCCGCTCTGTTATTTTTACTTTTATTGAAAGCTGGGTAATGATTACCAATTTGATTTTCATTGCAGATGAAATGATGAATGTCACCCAGCTTTCCTAGACTCCTGAACGGCAAACATGCATAATTATGGAGTGGTACAAGGCCCAAAGCTGTTATATCACAGATTTGCAGCTTGGGAAAGTCTAAAAGGTACAAACCTTTTAGACTTACATAAGTAGCTGGTTCTTAAGTAGGTTTTGTGGAATTTTTCTTTTTTAGTCAAAGGAAGAAGTTGACTGGAAGCTGAAGGGAATGAGAAATACAAGGGAAAGATTTATATTTCTCCTTCCTGCTGTATTCATTTTTGGCTTAGGCTTTAAAAACTGCTGCAAAAGCTGTGTGTGATACCACCCTATGGCCAGGGTCAAACTTGACTGAATAGCTGCGGAGTTTCCATTGCAGAGTTTCATTTGGAAAATCTGAAGAGTTGTACGCTACCAGGAACGTGGATGAGAATTTCTGAATTTAGCGAAAAAGCTGCAGTATTGCGGATTTGAAATCCACAGCATGTCAACTGATGCGGCACATTTCTCTTGTGCAGGTTTTACCCTTTGCATTGGAGGGGGTGAAATCTGCTGTCTTTTCCTTGGCATAAATTGCATGTAATACTTGCAGTTTTGTTGCATTTTTTTTTTGTCACGGTAGCAAAAACCACAGCTTATTTTTTCCATGGATTTTCAGTCACTTGTAAACCCAAAGGGTAACTGCACACAATGTGGATTATTTTGGATTGAATTCTCTTGTGGAAAAAACGCAACGTAAAACAGTACCGGCAAAGTGAATGAGATTAGACAACTCTCATGTGCACTTTTTTGCAGAAATTGACCTGACGTGTGCATTTTAAAACCTGCAGCATGTCAATTGTTTGTGCATTTGTGCACCTTCTGTAGAGTGGTTTTCCCCCATAGACTTTAATAAGGTTGTTAACATAAACAGAAAATCCGCATCAAAAACTACAACAAAAGCTTCATAAAAATGCACAAAAAATGCACCAAAGCTGCGATAAATAGTTCATAAAAATGCTCGTGTAACATTCAAAAAGATACAATAAGGGGTAATGCAATTATTTTGAATGCTAAAACTGGTGTAGAAATCTTCATAAATGTCCCCCAAAGATTGGTGACTTATTATTTATAGGCTCAGTGGTTAGCACTGGTGCCTTGCAGTGCTGGGTCCTGGGTTTGAATCCGACTAATGCCTCATGCACACGACAGTATTTTTTTGCAGTCCGTTAATCGGGGTTCCGTTGTTCCGTGATCCGTGTCCGTTTTTGCTTCCGTTGTGTTTCCGTGTGTCTTCATTTTTTTTAGCGGACATGACCCAAAAGATATTACCAAAAGACAGGCTGACAATTTGCCAAATGCCTGCCAAGGGATCCGCAAAAAAGTGCGGACGCGGAATGCGGATGACACACGGATGGCCATCCGCATTTTTTTACGGTCCCATTGATTGAATGGGTCTGCGAACCGTTTTTTGCGGACAAGAATAGGACAGGTTATATTTTTTTGACGGACTGGAATCACGGACGCGGAGGACAAACGGTGCATTTGCCGAGTTTTCCACAGACCCATTGAAAACCAATGGGTCCGCAGAAAATCACGAAAAACGGTGCAACAGACACGGAATCAAACAACGGTCGTGTGCATGAGGCCTAAGGACAACATCTGCATGGAGTTTGTATGTTCTCTCTGTGTTTGGGTTTCCTCCAGGTACTCCGGTTTCCTCCCACAGTCCAGAGACATTCTCATAGGGAACCTAGATTGTGAGCCCCATTGGGGAAAGTTGGATGCTAATGTCTGTAAAGCGCTGCGGAATATAGCAGCACTATATAGGTGCATAAAACAAATAATTAAAAACGTTCTAGTTAGAAAAAAAAAAGTGCAATGAAAGGTTCCTAACAAGTGGAATTCCCTTGATGATGAGACCAGGGATAAACGGGACCACACTGGTTGGTAATTGGCTAATCAGATCATTAAATGTCAGTTTTCCCTTGGTAAAGGCACATAATATCACTGGTAAACAGTAGTACAAAAGTGGAGCTAATCTAATAAGTTCCAGCGGCCTCATCCTGCCTGCTATTCATAGGGCTGCTCTGCATTGCAATGAATGGGATTCTCAGCGGTAACTGCAGAGACAGACGGCTTCCCGGACATCTCTTTGTTCTTGGTGACAAGTGCAGCGCAGCATGGCGGTATGCTACCAGTCCTGCTCTGAAAAACATGGATGACTTATTAAACGCTCTTGACTACAGCAAACCTATAAAATGGCAGGTGGCGCATACAGCACTTTTCCGCTCGTACCCTGTAAAATTCTATAAAGTTAAAAATCAATGGCTACAGCAGCAGCCAAAGTTTACTTTGTATTCATTTTCTTATGCATGTACTGTACAGTCATAGAGCTGTCTCAGGAGCCTGCCTTCACCTTTCATCGCAGCGTAATACAGTACCTGCACAGTGAATGAGATCTGACAAACATCATGTACTGTACACTTCGCTTTATTTTCGTACTGAAAATCTACAGTGTTGTGTTGTACATTACCAGCAAAGTGGATGAGATTTTAAGAAATACAGAAAATGCAATATAAATTGACTTACAGACAGTGCAGATTTGAAGTCTTCAGCATGTCAATTTATGCTGCAGATCTCCCCAGTGGATTTCACCCTTTGCAATGGAGAGAGTGAAGTCCACAGCCTTTTCCACTGGAGAAGCTGTATGTCAGGGAGGCTCAACCTGCGGCCCTCCAGCTGTTACAAAACTACAACTCCCAGTATGTCTGGTAAGCCTACAGCTATCAGCCTACAGCCAAGCATGATGGGAGTTGTAGTTTTACAACAGCTGGAGGGCCGCAGGTTGAGCATCCCTGCTGTATGTAATACAAGTGGTTTTTCTGGCAGTCTTTAATGTAGAACCACAGCAAAAAATGCTGCAGACTTTTGGGGTCGACAAATGTGGGATTCGCACTGAGACCCCATTCATTTTCTATGCTAGCACTGCTACACTGCCATCCTTGGTCAGCTGTTGCACAACCAAGAAGTCCGGTTTCGGGTTGAGTATTCTGTAGTTTTTATTATTTTCCCTTATAACATAGTTATATGGGAAAATATTAGCATTCTAAATACAGAATGCTATGTTAACAGGGCAATAGAGGGTTAAAAAAAAAATCAACTCACCTCTTCTATCTTCATATCTGTTGGTTGAAAGACCTTCGGTGACGTCACTGGGTCACATGGGTCACATGGTCCAATCATGGAAGCTTTTGATTGGACCATGTGACCCATGTGACCCAGTGACGTCACGGAAGGTCCTTTACCCAGCAGAATGAAGAAAGAAGAATGATCCCGGCACCTACGCGATCAAAAGGGTGTGCACAGCCCCATAGAAATTAATGGGTCCGGATTCAGTGCGGGTGCAATGCGTTCACCTCACGCATTGCACCAGTGCGGAAAACTCGCCCGTGTGAATGCAGCCTAAATCTGGTTGCGCGTAACCACAGGAGGTCTCGATGTCTTAAGAATTTCGTCTGGTGTTTTTTTTTACCACTGAAAGAGAACCTATTTGTGTTTTTTATGCTATTTTTAGTTCCTTTTTTTCTAAAGAACTGTGTAAGCCATGTTTTTTTTTTTTACTGGTGTTTTTTTTTCTCTATAGAGAAGGTGATGTCAAAATAGCAGAAAAAAACTTAAAATACACCAACTAGTCCACAAAAACACCCCTGGCAAATATAACAAAAACCCTCATATGTGAGTTTCGTATTTCCCATAGACTTTCAACTAAAATCTAGAACTGGCATTTTACCACAAAATAACACACCAAATTCTGCAGGGGCAAAAGCACCTTCAAAACCGCATAAGTACAGAAAAACAAAACATCAAAAACCTATCTGTCAACCCACCCTAATGCAGCTAATATTAAACCCATCAGAAGGCAGCCTTACGTAAAACATCTGTCAGCAGTCACATGGCAGAATAAGGCCTCTTGCACACGGCGCTGTGTGCAGTTGTGTGCCCGTGGTCGTATTGAATGGGTCCGCAATCACGGAGATACGGAACAGAAGCACAGATCGGAACCCAACGGAAGCACTACGGAGTGTTTCCGTGGTGTTTCTGTCCGTGCCTCCGCAACGCAAAAAAATAGAACTTGTTCTATTTTTTCGCGGATGCGGTCAGATCACAGACCCATTCAAGTTGAATGGGTCTCGATCCGTCCCGGCATACGCTCAAGGCACATGGACTGCCAGAGGTGTGCCTAATTTATGACAAGGCCTCTGTCTCGTCATAAATTAAGCGCGTCCTCCGCAGTACAGGGGTTATCAAAGACCAGTGTAAAAAGCCATTCTTTGATAATTGACCCACAGTCTCTTTTTCCTATTTTCTAGTCTTGGAAGTATTAGAAAGGAAGAAACCTAGCCCACATAATCATCCCAATCCCATGTATTATATCCTGAGCCATGCAAGGAAATCAGTAATAAGCTGTTAATAGATCACAATGTTGGATCCCAGAATCAGTTATCCTATAATCCCTTTACAGTATGGTGGTTTACTGCATTTAGAACATTCTTGGGTTGTAATAGGGGAAGGTGTGGTGAGAAGAGCAGATAAGGGAAATTAGTACTACTGAGTGACTGGGAGGGAGGACATCACAATACATGATACTGGGACAATCCATTTAGGCCTCATGCACACTAAGGTTTTTTTTGCGGGTGTACGGGCCGTTTTTATGAGTTCCGTATACGGTCCGTATATGGAACCATTCATTTCAATGGGTCCGCAAAAAACGGAAGTGTTTCCGTGTGCATTCCGTTTCTGTTTTTCCGTTCCGTGCAAAGATAGAACATGTCCTATTATTGCCCGCAAATCACGGTCCGTGGCTCCATTCAAGTCAATGGGTCCGCAAAATAAATGGAACGCATACGGAAATGCATCCGTATATCTTCCGTATCCATTCCGTTTTTGCAGAACCAGCTATTGAAAATTTTTAAGCCCAGCCCAATTTTTTTCTATGTAATTACTGTATACTGTATATGCCATATGGAAAAATGGAACAGAAAAACAGAACCAAAACGGAAACACAATGGATCACAAAAACGGAACAACGGATCCGTAAAAAACGGACCGCAAAACCATACGGTCGTGTGCAATAAGCAGTCTGGGCACACTGGATAGCCATAATAAGGCTAGCGCTACATGATGATCTCGGGCACGACAGGTGTCACACGACCAAGGATCGCAGAGTATCAGGACATCCATAGAAATTAATGAGGTCGAATTGCGACTAACACGTTTACTGCTGCTGGATTTTTTTTTTATTCAGTTTTTGCATTCACGGAAAACAAGCTAGCTGCGCTGCCACCCCATTTATTTCTATGGATCCCTTGTGATCCTTGGTTGTGCGACACCTTTCATGCCCAGGATCGCTGTGTAGCCCTAGCCTAAGGAGCCCTTTACATTGGCTGAGAATCCGCCAGATAAACGCTAACGAGTCTTCCTATGAATGCTCGTTAGCGATTATCTGGTGGTGTAAAGGTGCCACCGATTATCCAGTGACTGCGCAAAACACTCATTTGTCGGTAATTTGATCATTTGTGTAGGCGTCTAAATCATCATTTGCTGGCAGCAGATCGTGCTATGTAAACAATGTTTGCTGCCGGCAAACAACGAGTCTGTATGTGGAAGAGCAATCGCATTACCAATCACTCCTCCTTAGGGTCCTTTCACACTTGCGTTCTGAGGATCCGGCAGGCACTTCCGTCCTGCCGGATCCGTCAGAACGCAAGTCACCTGAAGCATTAGAAGACTGATCAGGATCCTGATCAGTCTTCGAATTGCTTTCAGGTTACCTACAGTGGCGTAACAAGAGTTCTATGGGCCCCAGGGCAAACTTTGAATTGGGGCCCCCCCACCCCAAACAGACGCCCACCCACCCCAAGCAGCCGCCCACCCACGTTGTGAAAGTGTTGTAGTCGATTATTGAATAGAAGGAGGTAATATTGTCTGAAATTAGGGTCGTATGGATCATCAGTGGGCAGCAATAATTTATTACCGCCCACTGATCATCCATCCATCCGCCCCACCCTGATTTCAGACAATAGCATTGGCAATAATAATGTCAGGGAGTGGGCGGATGGATGGATCATCAGTGGACGGTAATGTCTGAAATCAGGGTCCGGGTGGGGCGGATGGATCATCAGTGGACAGCAATACTTTATTACCGTCCACTGATGATCCATCCATCCATCCGCCCACCCTGCCCTGATTGCAGACAATGGCAATAATAATGTCTGAATTCAGGGTGCGGGTGGGGCGGATGGATGGATGGATTGATGGATCATCAGTGGACTGTAATAATGTCTGAAATCAGGGCCGGGGTGGGGCGGATGGATGGATCATCAGTGGACTGGACAATAACAATGTCTGAAATCAGGGTGTGGGTGGGGCATCAGTGGACAGCAATAATTTATTACCGTCCACACTGATGATCTATCCACCCCACCCGTACCCTGATTTCAGACATTATTACCGCCTACTAAGTGATCATCCATCCATCCATTTGGCACAGAATCAGATCCATTATTCCACAAGAATCTACCCTATTCCACAAGTATGTGGATTGTGCGTGTCCCAAAATTCATAATATAAAAAATGACATTACTAATGCTACCTACTAGTAGTCCTGGCCAGGCAGATGGAGCAGTAGTATGGATTCGGTCCGGTGACGGTGACCACGTGCGCCCTAATCCTCAGCCTGACTGAATCTGACGTGACCCCAGGGCCTCTTTTAAATTGGCTGGTGGCGGGCTCTTGCTGCGCCTGCGTCGGGAGAGACCAGGCAGTCAGTGTATGAGAGGGCCGGGCCCTGCATCCTTAGCTGTCCTGGTCATGTGGGCTACTAGGGGTGTGTGTGTCTTTGTAGACGAGGAGGGCCCGTCATGCCACTGTAGCTTGGAGGGAGGGGAGTGGAGAAACAGCTTCGCCGGCAGCTGGCTGAACCGTGGTCGCGACACACAGATCAGCACTGCAGCACTCACAGCAGGTGAATCAAGCAGGCTGCAGCTGCTGTGCTGACTAGTGTCGTGCCGCAGACAGCATAGACTCCAGACCAGTCCAGTCCAGCTGCACATTTGTCTGTGCTGCCGCAGTGCCGCTGAAGAAGGGGTGGGGACTGGGAGTGACTCCACTGAAGTGAGTGACAAGGGGACAGGGGAGGGGAGGGGACTCGGGCCGGGAGCATAGTTTGTAGTAGTGTAGGGGAGGAGCTGGCCAGCGTACATGTTGCAAAGCTCTGAATCGCCTCCCTCTCTCGCCCGCCCGACCCGCTTATAGACTCTATGGAAAATGAATGCTTACAGCATGGCCTGCACCTGGATTAAGTTAACTCCGCTCTGCCGCAGGGCCCGCCTGCCGCAGCGGGCCCCCTCCCCGCCGGGCCGGTCGCGGTCGCACACTCTGCGACCGCGATCATTACGCCCTGTATGGCAGCCAGGACGCTACTAGCGTCCTGGTTGCCATAGTAGACGAGAGCGGGAGCGGCATACTACATTCCGTGCGGCTCGGGCGCTCTGAATGACGTCAGAGCGCCTCATGCGCATGGATCACGTGATCCATGCACTGGGGCGCCCTGACGTCATCCTGGGCGTCCCGGAGCGCACGGAATGTAGTATGCCGCTCCCGCTCCCTGCTACATTTTACCATGGTAACCAGGACTTTAGCGTCCTGGCTGCCATGGTAACCAGTCAGAAAAAGCTAAATGTCGGATCCGGCAATGCGCCGAAACGACGTTTAGCTTAAGGTCGGATCCGGATTAATGCCTTTCAATGGGCATTAATTCCGGATCGGCCTGCGGCAAGTGTTCCGGATTTTTGGACGGAACAAAAAGCGCAGCATGCTGCGGTATTTGCTGCGTCCAAAAAACGTTCCGGTCCTGAACTGAAGTCATCCTGATGCATCCTGAACGGATTTCTCTCCATTCAGAATGCATGGGGATGATCCTGATCAGGATTTTTCCGGCATAGAGACCCGACGACGGATCTCTATGCCGGAAAAGAAGAACGCAGGTGTGAAAGGGGCCTTATACTATGGAGGAGATCGCTGCCTGTACATACACTGGTCTTCTTCACTGAGGAGCAGACTGTTGCTGGGAAGGAACACTTCTTTCCCATCAATCACCTTTGGTAACGGCCTGTCTAAAGGGAACTTAGGATATGCACATGGGCGGCGGATTTATCATTGTAGCTGTATTTCGGGTTAGCGTTTAGATTACAGTTGCTCTTTGCACCTTCACCAAATTTATGAATATGGTGCATGGTAATAATTAATTTGGTGCAAGTACAATATGGTTTTGTCTATTTCAGTAAAAGTACATCTGGGGGATGCCTGTGGTGGAATTGTGACATCTTAATAACTTTTTAAAAAGTTGCATTTCAGAAATGGAATACAAAAATGAATTACTCTGTAATCCAAATTTTGACTCCCCCTGTATGAAATTTGCTTATTTCCCTCTTTCTAGGTAAATTTCAATGGCTTTGGGCCTCTTGCACATAAAAGTGCCGTCTTTTGCAGTTCACAAATTGCGGATCTGCAAAACACAGACGCCGTCCGTGTGCCTTCCGCAATTTGTGGAACGGAACAGACGGCCCATTATAGAAATGCCTATTCTTGTCTGCTAAATGGACAAGAATAGGACATGATCTATAATTTTTGCGGGGCCACGGAATGGAGCAACGAATGCGGGCAGCACACGGAGTGCTGTCCGCATCTTTTGCGGCCCCATTGAAGTGAATGATGCGGCTCGGATGCGGAACCAAACCAAACCACTTTAGTGTGCAAGAGGCCTTAACATGTGTCTTTTGTATTTTTGTCATGCACACGATTACACCACCTCCACCTGCGCTCAAAATCCTCACAAAGACATGACATCCAAAATCAACAAGGAAGGGCCGTGTTTATTTAACAGACGTGCCGCCTGTGCAGACACACCTTCAGTTCATCATACATCGGTGTCATGGTAAGTACATGAGAAGCTGAGTCATTAGAAAGCACAACAATGACTACGTTTAGCTCCATTTTCCCTTCCTTAATTTTTAAAAAATGAGAACTGATCTTAAAAGAGTTGTCTCATATCAGCAAATGGCATTTAATATGCAGAGAAAGTTACTACAAGGCACTTCCTAATGTATTGTGTATGTTGTGCACAGGGGCGTAGCTAAAGGCTCATGGACTCTGGTGCAAGAGTCCAGACCCCCTTTAGACCTTTGTCAGACCCCATATCAGACCTCCATTAGACCTCCATATCAGACCCTGCCACAATATCAGACCTCAGATAAGACCCCTATTAGACCTCCAGACCCCCATTAGACCTCCAAACCCCCATATCTGACCCCCAATAGACCTCCAGACACCCAATCAGACCCCTCATTAGACCTCTAGACTCCCAATTGGACCCCCATTAGACCTCCAGACCTCCAATCAGACCCCCATTAGACCTCCGGACCCCCATTATACCTCCAGACCCCCATTATACCTCTCTAGACCCCTAGTCAGACCCTTTCGACCAGGCATCCTCAAACTGCGGCCCTCCAGCTGTTGCAAAACTACAACTCCCAGCATGCCCGAACAGCCTACAGGTGGGCATTGTGGGAGTTGTAGTTTTACAACAGCTGGAGGGCCACAGTTTGAGGATTAGACCCTCAATCAGACCCCCAATCAGACCCTTTCAAACCCCCAATCAGACCCTTCAGGCCCCTAATCAGACCCTTCAAACCACCAATCAGATCCAAAATCAGACCCCCAATCAGAACCTTCAGACCCCCAATCAGACCTCAGATCAGACTATAAAATAAATAAACAGACTTACCTCTCCTGCTATGCCGCTCCTCTCCCGGTCAGGCTGTCTTCGCGGCTTACATCTCTTCTCAGGGCCCGTGCTGCTGTCACCTGACCTCCTACAGAGTCAGGTCAGAGTGTGCTCTGTACGTTCTGACGCTACAGACAGCCAGGACACCAGCAGCACGGGCCCCTGGAAGAGTAATCAGGAGGAGGGGTAAGTACTGTACAGCGCTTACAGCGCTTTTCTCTTCCTCCTGCAGACTAGTGAGCGCTTCCATAATGCATTGCATTTTATTAAGGGAAATATACAGCACCACTGCGACCGCTGCAACCCCTATAGTTACGACCAGTGGTTGTGCATATTGGGGCACATTTCCTAAGATCGGCTTTTTACGTCGGTCTTAAATTTCCCCTTGCTCTATCATAAGAATTATCTAATTTATGACGAGCCCAGTGGCCATGCGACTAAATATTGTCACATGGCCAGTTAAAAAAGGGACTTCCGACTATTTTTCAACTAAAATAGTCGCAACTTTCTTAATGACTCCCATTGCCTCCTTTGATGGCTTGGTTCATTTTTCCATCACATTTACACTACTCGTATACAGCGGTTATGATCACCCTGCAATCCAGCAGTGGTGGCCATGCTTGCAGTTTATGGCCTCTTTCACACTCTCAGTATTTGGTCAGTATTTTTGCATCAGTATTTGTAAGCCAAAACCAGGAGTGGGTCAAAAACACAGATGAGGCACAAATATTTCTATTATACCTTTTCTCTGTAGGTTCCACTCCCAGTTTTGGCTTACAAACACTGACCAAATACTGATACAAAATACTGACCAAATACTGATCGTGTGAAAGAGGCCTATAGGAAAAAGTGCTGGCCCCTCTGGTAGCAGGAACCGTGGGAACACACATAGGCATGCACTACAGCTACCATCCCGGCTATCTCGTATCTGAGCGACAGCGGTGGCCGTAACCCCTGGACACGAGCAGTGTATAATGTGATGGAAAAATGAATCCAGCCAGCAAAGGAGGCAATATGGATAATCTGAATCCTGAATCATTCATTTTAACGGGTCTGTGTATATGAGTATTGTTTATCACTGATCATTTCTGTTTTCAGGAAAAATCGCAGCCTGTTCTATATTGTATTATAGGGCTTCAGTGAAAAACAGAAGGCGTCTGAACTCTGGATGCAATGCGTTTTTCACTGATGGGTGCTAGGAGATGTAGATTGTTATACACGTGTGAAAAACACATCAAAAACTGATTGCCTCCGCATGGAAAAACTGAAACACTGAAAAACTAGTTAAACTTGCCTGCAAAACTATGAGTTTGTCGCTGAACAGATCCTATCACAATCTGTATTGCTTGTGTGAAAGAGTCTTTAGGCTTGGGCTACATGGCAATCTTGGCCACAATACCCGTCACACAGCCAAAAACTGCTGAGTAGTACTGCAGCCACTGAACTCAATATGCATTGTTACTCGCAAGTTAACAGTGGCAGACTGGTTAGGTTACCAGGTTGATGGACTTAGACCACCACCTGGTTAGTTGAGTCTTAGCGGAGCAGAGCTACTGACAAGACCAACATGTGCAAGCTCCTGCAGACTAGTCCAGAGAACCTTAATCTCTGAGGCTACAGCTGCCAGAGAAGATACCCCTTGAGGAAAGAGACCTGCCATCTTAAAAGGCCCTTAACCATCAAGGCTGTGCAAGATAACGCCAGTAAGGCACTGATCATTTATGGCAAAATACTTTACTATTGTGGAAAAGGTTTATTGCCTCCAGCACCCTCTACACTGTGAGAAGACTATCTAGATCTACATCTGCATCCCTCAGCCTGGGCATTGCAGGAGTTAACAAGAACAGGCTGTGGTTGCTTGTAGAGACTGTAAAGTGTGCTTAGAAGGAGAGTCAACGAGCGCTACTATTATTATCATTGTTGCTGCCCATACACAACTATTAGGAGGAGATGATATTGTGATATACTCTGGAGTTCTTTTTTTTTTTTTTCTGCTATAGGTACTACTACTCCCATTATCCATTTAGTAAATACAGACTTTATTACAAACTGCAGGCCTGATCATTGACTCTATCATCCATCATTCATATTCGCTACTCCCTGCCAAATATTCACCATCAATGGCATCCCAACTACTGCAGCAACTAAACAAGAAGGCACAACCTGATCTTGAAAGTTCACCAGGGACTGGAGTACATTTCAAAGTAGGTGTACAGACTGACGGAGGATGTGCCTAATTTAAAAAGAAGTACACGTCTCCTTATAAAATAGTCGCATCCTCCGGCAACGCAGGGGCTATCAAAGAGACCCATTAAGCACAGTCTTTACAGTTAGCATATGCAAGTACTCAAGGTTGTGTATAGCGGAATTTTATACTATACATCTGCAACTCAATAAATTAGAATTTCATCGAAAAGTTAATTTATTTCAGTAATTCGGTTCAATGTTGACTGTTGCTCAGTGGTCCAAAGTCCTGTTTTCAGATGAAAGTAAATTTTGCATTTCATTTGGAAGTCATGGTCCTAAAGTCTGGAAGATGAGTGGAGAGACCCACAATCCAAGTTGCCTGAGGTCCAGTGTCAAGTTTCCACAGTGGTTTGGGGAGCCATGTCATCTGCTGGTGTTGGTCTACTGTGTTATATCAAGTCCAAAGTCAACGCAGCCATCTGCCAGGAAATTTTAGAGCATTTCATGCTTCCCTCTGCTGACTAGCTTTATTCTAATTTCATTTTCCAGCACCTGCCCACACTGCCAAAAGTACCAATACCTGGTTTAATAACCATGGTATCACGGTGCTTGATTGACCAGCATACTCGCCTGACCTAAACCCCATAGAGAATCTATGGAGTATTTTCAAGAGGAAGATGAGACCCCAGACCCAACAATGCAGATGAGCTGAAGGCCTCCATTAAGGCAACCTGGCCTTTTATAACACCTCAGCAGTGCCAGAGGCTCATCACCTCCATGCCACACCACATCAATGCAGTTATTCATGCAAAAGGAGCCCCAACCAAGTAGTAAGTGCATATACTGTACATATTTTTCTGCAGGCCAATAATTCTGTATTAAAATAATATAATATAATCCCTGAGATACTAACTTTTGGGTTTTGGGATTTTCATTAGCCTTAAACCAATAGATCACTCTGCGTGATATATATAATTTAAGAGTTTCACTTTTTGTATTGAATTACTAAAATAAATTAACTTGTCAATGATAGTCTAATTTATTGAGATGCACCTGTAAATGTCCTCTCTGGGTTCCCCTCTATGTAACCTGCACAATCTTCTCAAATTCGACCAAGGGGTGCAATTTGTCTCTCTCTCTCAACAATTTAGTTTCTCCCTCTGCTCACAAATATGGCACTACAATTCAATGAGGATTTCTGCTATTCCCACAGAGGGCAGAGGATTAAAGGGGTTGTCCCGTGACAGACAATGGGGGCATATCGTTAGGATATGCCTCAATTGTCTTATAGATGCGGGTCCCACCTCTGGGACCTGCACCTACATCGAGAACGGAGCCACGAAAGTGAAGGAGGGGGCACTGCACATTTTCTATGGGTCCAGTGAAAATAGCCGAGCACTGGCTCGGCTATTTCCGTCGAGCCCGTAGAAGTGAATGCGAGTGGTGGCCGGTCATGCGCGGTGCGCTCCCATTCACCTCTATGGGGATCCGGCTTGGTGGTGGCCGGACCGCCAGTCCTCCAGCCACCACCTTGCGGGGCTCCATTCTCGATATAGGCGCGGGTCCCAGCGGGGGGACCCGCACCTATAAGAAAATGGGAGAATATCCTAGCGATATGCCCCCATTGTCTATGATGAGACAACCCCTTTAACAGATGGCCAGCCTGTCTCTTAAGTATGGCTGGGTATCTGAGATTTCTAATCCCACTAAATTGCAGTAAAGTCCAAAACAGGTATATAAGTACTATATATATTACCTTTTATTAGATTGTATTTCTCTGCACTCTCCCTTGTGAATGGCTGCTATGCAGTCTCCTTATTGCTAACTGCCTTGCTGGCTGCCTTTCCACTCACTTTCCTCAGACACAAGGCCCACAGTTCACAGCAGCAACCCAATGCTCACTCTCGACTCAGGGCTCATGCACACGAACATATTTTCTTTCCGTGTCTGTTCCATTTTCTTGCGGCCCGTATGCAAAACTATTCACTTCAATGGAGCTGCAAAAAAAAAAAAGGAAATGATTCTGTGTGCCTTCGGTGTCCGTATGTCCACAGAAAAATAGAACGTGTCCTATTTTTGTCCGTATTACAGATAAGTATAGGACTGTTCTATTAGGGGCTGGACGTTCCATTCCACAAAGTGCGGAATGCACATGGCCGGTCCATGTTTTGTGGGTCCAGACCATTCATACATTTCCTGTCAGCCACACGTTTATACTTGTTACCCATATTCATCAAGTTATCTTGAATTTTCCACCATATAGATGACATTGATGATGAAAAAGTTTTCTCCTCAGGGATACTAGAAATATCTGAACCAGAAAATATGCTAAATTTGGGGTGAAACCCATAAGCCCCAAATAATGGCGACTTCCCAGTAGACTCCTGTTTACGATTATTTATGGCAAACTCTGCCAAAGACAAAAAAGAAGACCACTCCTCCTAGTTCTCAGAGACAAAACCTCTCAAGACTCTGATTAGTGTGCTCCGTCCGTCCGTTAGACTGAGGATGAGTACAGAACGCATTTCAGAATCTGGAAATGATCCGAGATCATATCAGAGGGAATGCCACAGAGTTTTACAATGTTGTCAACAAACACTTGTGCAAGGGTTTTAGCATTAGGTAGGCCAGTCAACGCTATAAAGTGCACCATTTTACTAAAGCGATCAACTACCACCAGAATAACTTTCTTTCCTGAATAATTAGGTAGAACAGTTATAAAATCCATAGATAAGTGAGTCCATGGTCTGGACGGGATGGGCATCGGAAGTAGAGATCCAGAAGGCCGAGTATGTGTCACCTTAGCGTGTGAACAGGTACTACAGGCTAACACATAGTCCTCAACACACTTACACAACCCTGGCCACCAGAATCTACGAGAGCTGAGGTCAGCAGTAGATCTGCTCCTAGGGTGTCCAGCAAGAACCGCACAGTGATGTTCCTCTAACACCTTGTGACGTAATTCCAATGGCACAAACAGTTTCGAGGGACAAGAATCCGGTGCGTCTCCCTGGGCCTCTAACACCTTCACCTCTAGGTCAGGGTAAAGAGCGGATATCTTTTCAAAATCACCACCTCCAGGAAAACTACCTTGACGTTCTTAACCCCAGGACTATAGATGACAGTGAAATTGAATCTGGTGAAAAACAAAGACCATCTGGCCTGTCTCGGGTTCAGTCATTTAGCCGACTCCAGGTAAGCCAGATTTTAGTGATTTGTGAACACCGTGATCGGATGAATCGCCCCTTCCAGCCAATGACGCCATTCCTCAAAAGCCAACTTAATGGCCAGTAACTCTCTGTTACCTACATCATAATTTCTTGCTGCGGAAGAGAGGTTTTTTTTTAGAGAAAAAGGCACATGGACGCCATTAACCAGGTGACTGGCCCTTCGATAAAACTGCTTCTACTCCCACCTCGGACTCGTCCACTTCCACAATGAAAGGTTGTAATACATCCGGCTGCACCAATATAGGGGCAAAAGAGAAGCTTTTTTAATTGCAGAAAAGGCTTGCAATGCCGAATCAGACCACACTGAAATATCTGTCCCCTTCCTAGTCATGTCAATTAAGGTTTTTACTATTGTCGAATAGTTCTGAATACATTTTCGGTAATGGTGAACCCCAAAAGCCACATAAGAGCCTTCAGATTTTCGGGTCAATCCCAGTCCAATACAGCACAGACTTTCAGCAGCTAGCCCAAAAACTGCACCTCGTCGATAGCAAAAACACACTTCTCTAATTTTGCATACAATTTATTATCTCTTAGGATCTCTAACACCTGTCTAATGAGATCCTTATGTATCTCCACGTCTGTAGAATAAATTAGAATGTCATCCAAATACACAACTACAAACCTCCCTACCAGGTGATGAAAAATGTAATTCACAAAATGATGGAAAACCGAAGGAGCATTGGTCAACCCAAAAAGCATGACCAGGTTCTCAAAGTGCCCCTTTAGGAGTATTAAAATCAGTCTTCCATTCATCCCCTTCCTTGATCCTAACCAGATTATATGCCCCCTTAAATCCAACTTGGAGAACACCTTGGCACCAACAATCTGGTTAAACAAATCGGGAATCAAAGGAAGAGGGTAAGGATCATGGACAGTAATCCGATTGAGTTCCCGGAAATCCAGACATGGCTGAAGAAAAAAAAGAACCCTGCTGCCACTGGAGACTTGGAAGGTCTTATGTGTCCATTAGCCAAACTCTCGGCAATATACTCAGTCTTTCAGGTCCAGAAAGGTTATACAATCTAGATTTTGGCAACTTAGCTCTGGGAATAAGGTTGATAGGGCAATCATATTCCCGATGCGGAGGTAAATCCTGGCATCCAATCTCAGAAAATACATCAGCAAAACCAGATATAAAAGAGGGTAATGTCTTAGTAGTTAAAATAGAAAAATATGTATTCAGATAATTGTCAATGCAATAATCACCCCAATCCAGAATCTGTCTAGCTTGCCAATCGATGGTTGGATTGTGCTTGCTTAACCATGGTAAACCCAGAACCACTGGAGCAGGGAGACCCTCCAACACAAAACACAAGATAAATTCTTAATAGGGTCGGCGGCCCTTATGCCTTTTTGGCTTAAGCCTTGGGTCGCTGACAATTCCTCAAAATACAGCTTATGTGGCCCTTCACTCGGGCCCAACCGTTTGTTCGGATAAGATCATGGAGGGCTTTTCAGACAAGAAGGTGAAGAGCCTTCCCCAGCAGTCCTTTTGAGGGCAGGGCAGACAAGACCGCGGTGGTAGGTCTGGCCAGCAAACAAGCTCTCGAAGTGACTGGACAGTGCAGCGAAAGGGTTCGAGGCGCTCTCGTGGAGGAGACAAAGATGGAAAATCCACCTACTGACTATGGGCCTCTTCGAGTTAATTCCCGTTACTCCTGCCGTCCTGCCAATAAGCTTCCCCACTCCTATGCTTCATGTACCCGTTGGGGGTCATCTCTCCCACTTCTGAGAAGAGTGGATCCGAGAGATCTCGGATCCCTAGGTCCTGAACATAATTTCCGAGGGTTATTTAGTCAACCTCACCTCTATTCCTCTGGACAGGTTTGTCAAGATCAACCTTCTACAGGTTGCCAGGCAGGCGATCCTGGAGGCCTACATTCAGGACTACATTTGCAAGGGGGCTCTGGAGGAAGTTCCGGCAGGAGAATGGGGCCTAGGGATCTATTTACCAGTTTTTTCTGGTTCCCAAGGCTTCAGGAGATCTCCGGATGATTATCGATCTGAGATATTTCAATCGGTTTATAAGGAAGGTGGTTTCGTGTAGAAACCATCAGGTCAGTAGTTCACGTCCTCAATCCTGGAGACGTGATGGCAACCCTGGACCTCAAGGATGCATATCTGAACACATCCCGATCCATCTTTCTTCCAGGAAGTATCTCAGGATCACGGTCCAGGTGTCCGGTGTCGTCAGGCATCTTCTGTTTGTTGACCTTCCTTTTGGCATTTTTTCTGCCCCTCACACTTTTACAAAGGTGGTGGGTGGTTTCTGTGGTGGTGGCTCTGAGGCTTTAAGGACTGACCATCATTCCTTATCTGGACGACTGGCTTTGAAAGCCTCTTCTCTAGCGGTCCTAACCCAACTTCTTCAGGTAACAATCTCCTTTCTGTTTCGCCTAGGTTGGATCATCAGCTGGCAGAAGTCGAACGTGAGCCCGTCGACTTCAGTAAGATATCTAGGCTTCATAATCGACTCCACTGGGATGTCGCTCCAGTTGACTCCAGAAAGAAGATCCGGGTTCAGAACACGGCAAGTTCCCTTCCCCGGCGAGTTCCAATCTGGACTCTCATGAAGATGTTGGGGCTCATGTCAGCATCTGCGAAAGCAGTCCCTTGGGCTCTATGGCACCTCCGCCCTCTACAGTCGGAGGTCCTCTCCAGATGGAATGGCAGCCCTGCTGGGCTAAACTCCCTGTGCTCCCTGTCTTGGCGAACTCGGTATTCCCTCAGATGGTGGTGCCATCTTTTAGACGGGAAGTCTATAACCCAGCCAACCTGGGTCATATTGACTACGGATGCGTCCCAAGTAGGCTGGGACGCTCACCAAGACGACACTCCAGTTCACAGGACCTGGTTTCCTCAGGAGTGGCTTCTTTCATCAAATCTCCACGAGATTCAAGCTATCCGACTAGCCCTCCTTCACTTAGCCCCTCAGATCCGGGGCAAAGAGGTGAAAGTCCAGTCAGACAATATGACTGCGGTACTTTACATCTACAAGCAGGAAGGCACGAGATCACTTCCCCTCCTGTCAGAGATCGGGGTGATTCTGGATTAGGCAGAGTTGTACCTTTCCCACTTATCTGCGATCCAGATCCAAGGCTCCCTCAATATGATAGCGGCTGAGCCGCTGTCTTCCGTCGGTGGAGTGGTCTTTACATCCGGAGATATTCAAGCAGATAGTCCTCAAGTGGGGTATGCCAGAGGTGGATCTCATGGCAACAGGTTCAATGCCAAGGTGGAGAGGTTTTGCTCCCTTTACAGGGAGGACAACCCCCTGGCGTTAGACGCTCTGTCAATATCCTGGAGGTTCAGGCTGGCATACATCTTCCCTCAGTTTTCCATGATTCCGAGGGAATTGATGAAAGTCTGTCAGGATCAGGCCTCCGTGATAGCCATCATACTGTTTTGGCCGAAGAGATCCTGGTTTACCTAGCTCACCCAGTTGAGTCAAGGACAATATTGGAGGCTCCCCCCACAGCAGACCCTGGTGTCGTGGGACACTCACCTCTGCTCAGATCTGCACAGATTCAACCTGACAGCCTGAAGGTTGATCAGTCCCTTCCCAGAATAGAAGGGCTTTCAGAGTTGGTCCTGAGAACGCTGTCTCATTCTAGAGCGGACTCTACCAAGAGAGCCTACTCTCGTATTATGAGGATATTCTCATCCTGTTGTACCTCAACTGAGGTGGCATCTGCAGATCCGCCCCTCTCCGCTATCCTTCAGTTCCTGCAAGATGGCCTTGATAGAAGCCTTGCCCTTCTACTCTGAAGGTTCAAGTTTCAGCCATCTCAGCTTGCCTTAACAGGCTTTTTTCTCGGTACCCGCTGATCAAACGGTTCCTTAAAGGAGCTGAAAGATTAAAGCCTACAGTACTGAGATTTATTTTTCAATGGGATGTATCAGTAGTTCTCAGGGGGTTAGCATCTCCCCCCTTTGAACCGTTAGAGGAGGTGGACATCAAGTTCATCACTTGGAAGTTTGTGTTTCTCCTTGCAGTGACTTTGGCCAAGAGGTTCTCTGAGCTTCAAGCTCTCTCAGCACATGAGCCCTCTACCATTTTCTTACATGACCGGGTCCTTCTTAGATTCCTCCCGTATTTTAGGCCTAAAGTTCCTTTCTTCCAGAACATAAACCAGGTGATATTCCTCCCGGTTCTGTCGACATTTACCACCTCCTCCTAGGAACCTGCTAGACATCCTCTGGACGTCTCGAGATGTCTCCGGATCTATGTGGATAGATCAAGGAGTTCAGGAAAGATGAGGATCTGCTAATCCTGTTGCCGGTAAGTTTAAAGGCTGTAAGGCATCCAAACCTTCCATCAGTTGGTGGATTTAGAAGGCTATTAAGGAATCTTTTGTTTCCACAATCTCTGGACCCTCCGGGATTCATAAAGGTCCACTCTACTAGAGTTGTGGCTACTTATTTTGCCGAGAGGAGTCTTCTGCCTCTCAACATGATTTGCAAAGCTGCCTACTGGAGCTCTGAATCGACATTCATCTCCCATTATAGACTAGATACCAGTCTAGCTGAGTTTTCGGCCTTTGGGCAGACTTTTCTTAGTTCTGCCAGGCAGGAAGGCCCTCCCTAGGGGTTTCTTCTTGCTATCTCCTCATCTGTGCTGCTGGTAGGACGTAAGGGAATCGTTAATTTCTAACGATAATTTGTTTTTCCTTAGTCCTAACAGCAGCACACAAATTTCCCACCCTAGTAAGTCTAGTTTTTTTCTTGCTATAAACACAGTGTTCTGGGGGTTGACTTCCTCCTTTTAAGGAGATACTTAATTGTTAATTATTAGTCTTGGGCTCATTAAACATACTGCCGGTCCTGCCAGTCCACGGAGGTGGGGGTGGGGGGGGGTTAACCCCCATCTGTGCTGCTGTTAGGACTAAGGGAAAACAAATTATCGTTAGAAATTAACGATTAATAATGCTGTGGCCATGGAAGAAAACATCGTCTTCAAGCATAGAAAATGCCCACAGAAATTTCACAAAGTCTGGGGAGAATGGTACTCGTCCCTTTGATGCTGCACACCACACACATGTACTCTGTGGTTGATAACGATAACTCGTCTGTTGTATAATGATGGACAGACTCTCATGTTCTGGGTAATAACTTTATTACATTTGCTCCTTACTCCTCTCTGCTTGATAATAATCTTTGTATGCTTCTTGTATGCCTGCATGGGCTGTATTCTTGCTATTTTCCTTTGTCTCGTGCCTTTTCTGTTAAACTTCAATAAAATAAGTTATTAAAAAAGAGACTGGTGTTCCCATACACCATTCTTGATCCCTGTACGCTGGAGTGAGATGCACCTAATTTAGTAAGAGGCACATACCTCACAAACTGAAGTCTATGCCAGCTAGGAGCTGATGCAGACTTCAGCTATATTTTAGGCCAGTTTCTGGCATAAGTTAACTTATAATAAATCTGGTGGGTCACATGAAGATGCCATGACATTTGAGTGGTTACACAGAGGAAGGGGGCTTCCTTCATTCTCGTATCTGCACCCCATGACACAATTAAAATATCATATTATTTATCACGTGCAGTGAACACTGTTAAAAAAAAAATCTGGCCCCACAAAGAAGCCCTCAACCGACTCCATCAGCAGAACAATAAAAAGCAAAAAGTTATGGTGAGTACCATGCTGTAAATATTAGGCTCCATAAGGTTAACAAACAAGCAGAACCTCTTGCCCAGACCTAGCTCATGCAGTGCCCTGCCCATGAGTTTGTGAGAGACTCGATCATAGGCCTTCTCCTGATCAGATTTGACCAGGGCCGCGTGTACACGTTGGTTTTTGTATTGTACTGTGTTTCTCATGAGGACTAGACTGTCTGCAATACTGCGGCAAGGGATGCCACAGGTCTGGTCCGGGTGTATGATCCTGCCAATGATGACCTTCAGCCAGTTGGGCAGTACCTTGGCGAGGATCTTGTAGTCCATGTCAAGAGAGAGGTGGGACGCCAGTTTGTGAGATCACATCTCTCTCCCTTCCACTTATACAAGATCGTGATCATGCCTTCCCTCGAGACGGGAGCATTCTACCCTCCATCACCATCTCCTCGTAGAGCTCCAGCAGGTGCGGACAGATCAGGTCCCCCAGTGCTACATAGAGCTCAGCTGAAGAAATTTCTGCAACAAAATCTGAAGCGTGTGAAGGCACCCTAAGACAAATTGTCAGCTTGAACTGCCCTGTCACTAGCACTGTGATTCGGCACGGCGGACCTTAAATATATGTTGCAGCATGCGGAGACTGGACATTGCTTGTGTTGTGGCTGGGCTATATGATTGGGTCAAAAGTTTCATTGGTAGAATAATCTAACCTAGTCTCCTCATTGTGGCCAAACGTTTACCAAATGTGGTTTCAGGCTACCTCTTCCAATTTTTATGGTGCCTGTTGTTTGGAGTAAAACATGCTGCGTTTAGATGATACATGCTGGACAATAGGAAATTATAAATTTCTCTACAGTTTCCTGTCATTTTTTTTTGGTTCCTTAACCTGTTGCCGACCGCCGAACGCAGGATTGCGTCCTGGCGGCGGTCGGTTTGTTCCTTCTGGACGCACCGGGGCGTCATCTCGCGAGACGCGCGTTCACAGGATCGCGTCGGGGAGAAGTTAAACTACAGCCTGCCAGTGTAAAAATGCCCTGTGAAATCCTAAAGGTACTCATTGGAATTTGGGCCCCTTTGCGCATCTTGGCTGCAAAAAAGTGTCACACATGTGGTATCGCCGTACTCAGGAGAAGTAGGGCAATGTGTTTTGGGGTGTATTTTTATATATACCCATACTTTGTGTGAGAAATATCGCTGTAAACGACAACTTTTTAAATTTTTTTATACAAAGTTGTCAGTTTACAGAGATATTTATCTCACCCAACATGGTTATATGTAAAAATACACCCCAAAACTCATTGCCCTACTTCTCCTGAGTACAGCGATACCACATGAGTGACACTTTTTTGCAGCCTGGGTGCGCAAAGAGGCCCAAATTCCAACGAGTACCTTTAGGTTTTACATGGCTGCTCACAATTTAGCCCCGCCCAAAATGCCAGAACATTAAACACACCCCACAAATGACCCCATTTCGAAAAGAAGACACCCCAAGGTATTCACTGAGGGGCATAGTGAGTCCATGTGAGATTTATTTTTTTTTTGCCAGAAGTTAGCAGAAATGGAAACTTTATTATTTTTATTTTTTTCCTCAGAAAGTGTCATTTTCCGCTAACTTGTGAAAAAAAATGAAATGATACATGAACTCACCATGCCCCTCCGCGAATACTTTGGGGTGTCTTCTTTCTAAAATGGTGTCATTTGGGGGGTATTTATACTATCCTGGCATTCTAACACCTGAAGAAACATGACAGGTGCTCAGAAAGTCAGAGCTACTTCAAAATGCCGAAACTCACTTTTTTGCACCATAGTTTGTAAACGCTGTAACTTTTACCCAAACCAATAAATATACACTTATTGGATTTTTTTTTATCAAAGACATGTAGAACAATAAATTTTGCGACAAAATTTATATAGAAATGTAGTTTAAAAAAAATAAAAATTACAACAGAAAGTGAAAAATGTCATTTTTTTGCAAAAATTTCGGTCATTTTTGATTAATAGCAAAAAAAGTAAAAATGTCAGCAACAATGAAATACCACCAAATGAAAGCTCTATTAGTGAGAAGAAAAGGAGGTAAAATTAATTTGGGTGGTAAGTTGTATGACGGAGCAATAAACGGTGAAAGTAGTGTAGTGCAGAATTGTAAAAAGTGGCCAGGTCATTAAGGGTGTTTAAGCTAGGGGGGCTGAAGTTGTTAAAGCAGGAAGCAGGCTTTGATAGAATAGAGTCTGAACACAAGTTGCATCGTTGATTTCTGCATATGTGGAATGCCCATGCTGCCACGGGCGTAGGAAGCGGGGGGAACGGGGGGGTCAGATCCCCCCCAGTAAATAATGCGGGGGGGGGACAGGTATGCAAAAATCCCCCCAGCGGCAGCAGGGCAATGTGTGCGGCGGTGGCGGGGCACAGGGAGATGAATGCTTCCATTGTGGAAACGTTCATCTCCATAGTCATCTGTATTGCTGTCCTCAGGACAGCGATACAGATGGCTATGCTGCGGAGCAGGAGAGGGAGAGGCGTCTCCCTTCCCTGCTCCTCTGATAGGCTGCCGGCACTAGGCCTGCAGCCTATCAGATGTTGGTACAGGCGGCGCGATGATGTCATCGCGCCGCCTGTGAGCCGTACAGCGCGGGACACAGGCCGGAAGAAGCCTGCATCGCATTGCTGTGACTGATGGAGGTAAGTATAAGTGTCTTGTTTTGTGTGTGTGTGTTTTTTTTTTCTTTTAACCGGACCCACTGGCCCATAAGGGAGGAGGGGGGAGAGATTTTTGGCACTTGGGGGGGTGGAGAGATATGTGGTTGTGGCTTGAGGGTGGGCAGGGACACAGGGGCCCCATAAGTGCTGTCCCCCCCAGATTTTTGGGGCTTCCTACGCCCATGCATGCTGCCCCCTGCCCTTCAACGGACATATGAGCATTAGAACTGGACCATGGAGCATTGGAAAAAGTTGACCTGGTCTGATGAGTCCTGTTGTCTTTAACATCATATGGACAGCCAGGTTCATGTGTTTTTCTCACCAGATGAAAAGATAGCACCAGGTGCACAATGGGAAAAAGGGACAAAGGCAGCAGGTTCTAGTGGTAATGTGGATGTTAGAGATCTGTCTTTCCTTACTTTTACTCTTGGCTGGAGACTTCCTGAAATAAGTGACATGAAATGACTAAAGCAAAATTGCGCTACGCTGTTGACCATTTGTTTCTGTAGACACAATTTTTTTCAAGCCAAGAGCAAAAGTAAAGAAGGACACGTCTGTAACTCTACATGTACTACATATATAAACATTGTTGAACACTAAATACAACTCTTCATGGTAATCACAAATGGCAGTAGCATCCTTCAGTAGCATAATGCATTCTGCCACACTGCAAAAATTGTTTAGGAATGTTTTTGCAGCGAGCCCTGAAGAGTGGAGAGGAGTGATAGTAGCAAGAATGGTGGTCATAGTACTTGCTCACTTTGTCGCTCCACTGGGTCATGCACTGATGGGAAGGGCGCACCTGTTCAGGTTGCCGTACTCACAGTTTAGGTTTCTACAATGTCCTTGGCGGGATGTGGAATAGTGGGCATATCCCAATTTCTGCCTTTCGTAAACCTGTCCAGGGCCTGAAGCCAACTGAACAATGTGGATGAAGAGTCTGTTAGCCACTTGCAATACAATTCACCTTTACAGATCTTCTCCTCTGCATCTCTCTTGCAGTGTCCCAATGCTCTACTCTGCAGTGGGCCACTGCTGTTTTAGAGCCATGAGTTCAAGATGCTGACTTGGCTACAGATTCCTCAGCTCAGTCTTCAAAAAAAGAATGATACATAGAGGTCCCACATGACAACTTACAGGAATTCTGGTAATCTTGCTGCCAGGAAAACCGAAATCAAGGTTTGTCTTCCCTGGAAAGGGGAAGCTGGGTTGCAGAAAATTGAGGGGCACCCCCTCGATCCCATACAAGCACATCCATAAGGGCAATGAACCCTAGGAACACTGAAAGAAAGCGCATGTGCAAATGCACTCTGTTAGTCAGATGGGTTTACCATCCTCATTTTATTGAAAAAACTTTTATTATAGCCTTACCATTACACTCATACATACAGTGTACTGGGACACAATGGAGACAGCCCCCAATATATACTCTCTGTCACCATTCAGGGCATACGGCGCACTATACAGTACAGGCTAGCCTACACTATACATAATGCATGCTACGCTAACATTCCTATGTACGACAACAACAAAAAACGTTTCCCACAACAAGCTAGAGACCGTGGTTTTAGGAAAAAAAGGGGGGACCATAGGCCCGAAGCTTTATTGAAGGACGGACACACAGGGAGAGAAGGAGTAGGTGGAAGGAAAGGGTTTTAATCCTCTTCATCACAGTCGACGTCCAGTGGGTCCCAGATGTTGTATTCCCTTAGCAGGCTATAGATGGGCAGTTCTGGACGGACATAGTCTCTCTCCAGAGAATGAGGCGGTTCCTGGTGATGGCCTTGGAAACGGTTGCCTGAGGGGGCCATGCCTATGCAGTGTACTGGAGCACCGCCAGCACTTTGTTATGCAAGAGTGCTTTTTCTTTGATGGTGAGCTGTCTGTGGCTCTATAGTGCAATCCTTTGGTTCACCTTGGCCAAGCGTTCTTCCCAAGACTTGAGGACTGCACCTTCCTTCCCAAACCAGACTCCCAGAATCTGGATGAGATCCGTCTTGATGGTGAAGGGGGCAGTGGAAGATAGGTGCCAGTCCCCGAATAGCATAGCTTCTGACTTCCTGCAGTTGACTTTGGCCCCTGAAGTATGTCCAAACTCATCACAGGTCAAAATGAGTGCGGTCACCATGCTCCAGTCGGCACGGAAGACGGTCATGTCGTCCATGTAGAGCAAGCATTTGGCCTTGTGGTGTCCTGGTCCTGATGCGGTGATCCCTCTGATTTCTCCATTTTGCCGGATAGACTCTGCAAAGACCTCTATGACACAAACAAAAAAAAGAAGTGAAAGAGGGCAGCCTTGCCTGACCCCGGAGAGGACCGGAAAATGGTCAGTCTTCCAGCCGTTCACCAGCACCTGGCTGTAAAGATCAGGGTACATAAGGTTAACAAACGAGCAGAACCTCTTTCCCAGACCTAGCTCGTGCAGTGCCCTCCCCATGAATTTGTGAGAGACTCGATCATAGGCCTTCTCCTGATCAAAGCTAACCAGGGCCGCGTGTGCACGTTGGACTTTGATGTATTGTACTGTGTCTCTCACGAGGACTAGACTGTCTGGGATCCTACGGCCAGGGATGCTGCAGATGTGGTCCGAGTGTATGATCCTGCCGATGACGACCTTCAGCCAGTTGGGCAGTATCTTGGCGAGGATCTTGTAGTCCACATCAAGAGAGAGATAGGATGCCAGTTTTTAAGATCACATCTCTCTCCCTTCCAAGATCCTGATCATGCCTTTCCTCAGTGATGGGGGAATTCTACCCTCCACCACCATCTCCTCATAGAGCTCCAGCAGGTGTAGACAGATCAGGTCCCCCAGCGCTACATAGAGCTCAGATGAAAAAATTTCTGCAAAAAAATCTGTTTCTTTGGTAGAATAGTCTAACCTAGTCTCCTCATTATGGCCAAACGTTTACCAAATGTAGTTTCAGACTACCTCTTCCAATTTTTATGGTGTCTGTTGTTTGGAGCAAACATGCTGCGGTCAGATGTTACATGCTGGACAATAGGAATTTATAAAATTCTCTACAGTCTCCTGTAATTATTTTTTTTTTGGTCCCTTTGTATTATTTTTAAACTAGCAGGATGAAACGGCTTTGCACGGGTATATTTCCACTATTTAATTAGTTGTTTGTGTGTGTCATTTAAAGATATCAACAGCATCCACCATAACAGTGACCTCTACAGCACCCTGCCCCCTTAACAGTGAACTCTACGGCTCCCACCTCTTAACATTGACCCCCCCACAGTGCCCCGCCTCATTTTAAAATGTAACCTTCACAACACCCCACCTGCCCCCCTAACAAAGACCTCCACAGCCCCCGCCCTCTTAACTGTGACCTCCACAGCGGCCTACTCCCTTAACAGTGACCCCCTCACACGGCCCTACCCCTTTAATAGTGACCTCTACAGCACTCCCTTAACACTGACATCCACAGCCCCCCACCCCTTAACACTAACCCCCTCACAGTGCCCCGCCTCCTTAAAATGTGACCTCCACAGCAGGCCACCCCCTTAACTTTGACCTTCACAGCAGCCTGCTCCTTTAATAGTGACCTCCACAACACCCCACCTGCCCCCGTAACAAAGATCTCCACAGCGGGGCATTATTGTCTTTTATTGACAGTATATTAAACCCCACAGAATTAGTATACACTTAAGGTCATGTGAGTTACATCAGCCTCTGCATTAAAGATGGCTAAGCGTCGCAATCGAAATCACATGAGAAGGGTTATTGGTTACGCTCAGGCCCCCAACCACCATCAATCCCCTCAAACCTAATGCCCGCTTCCCCAAATAACCACACACAGACACTGTTCGGATTAAATCGGCCACAGTAGCCGTTTATTATAAATAAATAACATAAATAAAATTAATAACCATAACATGAACATTAAATTAAACCTGACGAGGGAGGTCATAGAAGCCGCCAAAAGATTCCACAACCAAAAACCACCATGGTAATTCCATCTTGCCCCCAGCCGCATACCACCAGCTCGGGGACACCAACTGATGGACGCCACACCGAGTCAACCAGGTACCCCAACTCTGAGAGTCCAGCCCCACCATTGAGGCCCTCCCATTCACCTGTACCATCCTGTAGCCCCAGCTTCTATGACCTCCACTCGCCAACGACGCGCAGCTTCACCCCACAGTCCTCAAGCTTGCGCGTTCCTCCACACACGGAGCACCCTTTCAATGCTTCCTTGCAATACCAAGGACCACAAGTCAATGCCCACTGCGTTGAGGTGGACTCCATCATCTCGCCAGAAACCCCCCACCGCGCCATGCCTAGCACAAAATCGACCAATCACCCGATTTAATTTAATCCTGGCCTTATTGATCCGGTCAAACGACCTAGCCTCCTTCCAAGTCCTCCTAGGCACAACATCCGACCACACCGTTATTATGGTTGGAAAAAGGGACCACAGCCGCAACAAATCAAACTTAATGTCCCGAATTAATTCCCTACAGGGACGGACCCCCAGATCGTTACCCCCGACATGCAAACCAAGAATGTCGGGAGTCCTGTCCAAACGGGCATGACGATGCACCTCATGCAGCACACTACCCCACAACATACCCGATCCAGCACACCACCGCCACATCACGATCAAACCCCAGTTGCCGCCTGTTCCGCCGAACATTTTCTCGCAGGGCACCCCAAAAAACGTAAGAATGCTCCAAAATCCAAACACCGGAGCGTCACCTGCAAGTCAAACAAGAAATCAGAAACAAAACAATTAGCATAGTCCCGCAGTTTCAAAACGCTCCCAACCGCACACGACCGAAAACGATCCGACTCCCACCTACCAATACGTTTTATCACTTTATCCTGCACGTCTAGCCGTGCAGCCTCAGTGGCAGCCCCAATCCGGAAGGAATGACCTGTGAAATTACCAGAATCCATTCCCAATTTCTTCAAACACTTCTTAAAGACCGCCACAAATTTTAATCTAGACAAAAAGGACCCATCATCATGTCGAAGAAGAGGTCCCACACCAAAAACGGACCCCTCACGATACTCGCGCAAACACCTCACTGGGCACAACAAACACCCCGGAACCTCAAACAAGGCAATAGAACCACCCCTTCCCTTCCGATCCTTCTTTGAAAAATGAAGACGAACCATGAACCTGTCTCTATACAAGTCCACATATTCCCCGCATAACCCCCAGCACAACGTACACTTCTGCAAAGTAACTCCCCCAAACGAAAAGCCCCTAAAAAAGCTAGAGAGAACGCCAACTGGAACAACCTCAACTCACTATCCGAACTGCACACCGAGGCCGCCTGCTCACCCAATTGCAGCAACAATGATCCACCATCCGCCAGCATCTTCTACACCCCTTCAACACCTGCCGTACCAGAAAGGTCTTAGTAACATCCAGAATATTCCGCAACTTGAACCCAAACAACAATCCCGCCATGCAACTATTAATCTGTGCAACCGACCAACCCTAGTCCCTCACATGGCCAATGAACAACAATAACGGAATCTCCCCAGCAGCCACACCAACCCCCAGCTCACCACACCACAGCTCCCAACTGTGCCATGCCCTATGATACCCCCTACACGTGCCCTCACTCAAAGAGGCCTGCAAAAGGCCCGCTACTGTACCTCCAAGATCTCCCACAGCGACTCCGGACACACCAACCCGTCTGCACTCGCTTCTGGGGCCAGCTGACAAAAACGCTCCCACTGCAAACGAGAAAGTGCGTCAGCGATGCCATTAGAAGTCCCTGCCACGTGAACTGCCACAACCCAAGCATTAAGTGACAGACAAAGAAGGACCAAACGCTGCAACAACCGAATCACCGGGGCGAATAGGCGGTCAAACCATTGATCGCCTGCACAACCCCTAGATTGTCACAATGGAACCTAACTTTCCAGTCCCTAAACTGCTCCCCCCAAAGCGTCACCGACAACACAATCGGAAAGAGTTCCAGTAAAGCTACATTTATAACCCAACCCCTCAAGACCCAGGACTCCGGCCACCGACCCGCACACCACTGACCATGACAATACGCCCCGAAGCCAAAACCCGCCCCCCCCCCCGCTTCATCCATAAACAAGTCAAAATCAAAACTGTCCACAACCTCACCCAAAACCAGTGCCTTACCATTAAAATGTTGTAAAAAACTGTCCCAAACCGCCAAATCCCCCTTTAGTTCCCGACCCAACCTGACAAAATGATGCAGAGCCACAATCCCCCCAGGTTGCGGAAGCCAACTGCCTACTTAATATGCGGCCCATAGGAAGAATATGGCAGGCAAAATTCAACTTACCCAGAAGGAACTGTAAGTCCCGCAGGCGAATTTTCTTAGTCCGCAACGCGGCCCCTACCCCCGCCCTCAAATCCTGCACCTTGTCCTCCGGCAGTCTACACTCTATATGCAGCGTGTCAATAACTATCCCCAATAAACTTAACTCGGTCGCAGGCCCCACCATTTTGTCTACCGCTAAGGGCACCTCAAAAGACTCAAAAACCGACTGCAACGTAGATAACAACAAAGAAAAAACCCGTGAACCCGCATGCCCTAAACACAAAAAATCATTTAAGTAATGTATAATGGAGGAACACCCTGACACTTGAACTACCACCAACTCCAAAACGAACTGAATCGTTCAAAAGATGCACACGACACCGAACACCCCATCGGCAAACACCTATCAACAAAATACCCGCCATCCCAGAAACAACCGAGCAAGTACAAACTATCCGGATGAACGGGTCATAGGCGAAATGCTGACTCAATGTCAGATTTTGGCAATAAGGTACCAGGCCCTAATTTCCGCACCCACTCAACAGCCGCGTCAAAGGAGGCGTAGACCACCGAACAAAGCTCAGGATCTATGCCCTCATTGACCGACGCACCCTTAGGAAAGGATAAATGGTGTATGAGCCGAAATTTTTTTGGCTCTTTTTTGGGAACCAACCCCAGCGGGGAAACACGCAGATTACTCAAAGGCAGCACCACAAAAGGCCCATCCACCCTCCCCAAAGAAACTTCCTTCGCTAACTTCTCTGACACTGGTGAGACAGGATATGAAAACCAAACGTGAAACCCAATCTTAAAAACTCCGCCACCTCCCGGTTCGGATATCTACTTAGATACCCCACCATCTTTTCCACTTGAACTGGAGTCCGCCCCCTTTGCAGAACCATCCCCCCCTCTCTGCCAACCACTTCTAAAGCACCTGGTAGCCCCATGACTGCCCCCACCAGAGGAACACTCATTTTTGGCCGAATTTGCAGCTCCCTTCATTAAAAAGGAAGCACAATCCCTGTGCTGATGCCGCGGCCCAACTAGACTGTCCTGCCCCCCCTGTTTCCCCCCAAAAGGACTGGCCAGGCCTCCCAGGCGCAGTAACCCTCATCCACAAACCTATATCCTTATGGTCCCATCTCATGTTCGGACGGACCACCTTCCTCTGACGAAATTGTTCGTCATATCTAAGCCACCCGGAACCCCCATACACCCGATAAGCCTCCCCAATTGCGTCCAGGTAGCAGAAAAGTGCCGAATAACAGTCCGGAGACTTTTCCCCAATCACGCTCGCCAGAATGACAAAGGCCTGCAGCCAATTGCCAAGCGTCTGCGGGATGAGCCGAAAATTACGCTTGTCGTCTTCCTCCTTTCTATACCCATCCTTCTTCTCCACGTCTAGGTTAAAACGCTCTTGGGGTGCAGAAAAAAAACCTCTACGTACTCCCCCCGCCAAATTTTTTCACGCACCTCGGGCTTCAAATGCGCTCCCAGGGGACCCCACCACCCGCCTGTGTCTGCACTAACACGGAACCACCCAACCCACCGCTAGCACTGGTACTTGCGCCACTAATCCCTGGCCCCAACCCCCAAGCCTGAAGTGGAGCCGCACCTAACCGCCCATGTCCGGACTGACTCCCGCTAGGCCACACAGCTACCGCCCCAAACCCCCAATAATGGTACTATTATTCCCGCCCAAACTGCCTGACCCCTGAAACAATGTTAACAACGATCCCAGGGATGTCTCACCTAGCTGCCCTGGCACTGTGGACCCAGCAGCCGATGGTCCGTATTCCTGATGCGTGTCACCAGCATCCTCAGGTACGGTCCTCTCCTGGCCTCTCTCCTCAGCGACGGGCAGGGCCTCAGACGCGGCTGCGCTCGACGCGCTCACAGGAACTCCAGACGGCTCATCAACATCAAGGACGCAAGCCGTCCATCATCCAAGAGAGGCCTGCGCAGACTCCTTGCTCCACCCTGCGCAGCCTCGTGCAGCACCGCCACAGTGTCATCTTGCAAAGAAAGCCTGTGCAGGTTCCTGGCTCCCACCTGCACAGCCTTGTGCACATCCAGATTGCGCTCTTTGTGGCGAGGCCTGTGCCCGCCCCTGGCCCCGCCAGGCACAGCCTTGTAAGCCACAGCATGATAAGCCTCCTGTGAAGGCCTGTGCAGGCTTCTGGCTCCTGCCTGCACAGCCCCGCGGTCGTCCGTGCTGCCGCCTCTGATCCCACGCCAAGCAGGCCTCCTCCCCCCTCCTGCCAAAGCGGGGCCCGCAGCACCTGGTCCAGAATCCTCGCTGACTGCTGCTGTGGATGGTGGAGGGGTCTCCCCGCCCGAAACTGGGTCCCGCTGCACAAGTGGATTCCTCCCACGCCGGGAGGCTGAAGAAGAGGTATGCCTGTAAACCGGAGGGGCTCCTGACGCGGCGCCAGACCCGCAGCCGTCTTGCGCACAGTGGAGGGCTAGCGGTACCCACCCCCGGCAACAAGCCGGTCACCTGCTGCTTCAGCCACCCAGGACTCCACCTCCATCCCTCCAGGACTCCACCGCATCCCTCAGCCTCCGCAACATCTCCTCCACTGACTGGGAGATGGTGCAGGTAACGGTCGTCAGATGCCGCGGTTCAGTTATTCTAAAATGGCGCCCGCTTCCCTGCCACTCTACCTATTTAACCCCTAGGGCCCCACCCCACTCCTAGCCACTCCCCACCCCACGTCCTCGTACTATTAATCCTGACCTGGCTGGGCCTTCTCCACCCAAAACCCCTCATGCCGTCCTCCTCTAAACTTCGTCCTGTCCGTCCTTACTTAGGCCCCTTTAACACGAGCGAGTTTTCCGCGCGGGTGCAATGCGTGACGTGAACGCATAGCACCCGCACTGAATCCAGACCCATTCATTGAATGTTTTTTTCACGCATCACTTCTGCGTTTCGTTGCAGCATGTTCTATATTATGCGTTTTTCACACAGCTCTCGCCCCATAGAAGTGAATGGGGCTGCGTGAAAAACGCATTGCATCCGCGTGGAAAAAACTGAACAACTGAACGCAATCGCAGGAAAAACTGAATGGCTTTGCCTGCGAAAACGCACAGTTTTCACTGAACGCATCCGCAACGCATTCAGACCTAATCTTGACACGCTCGTGTGAAAGAGGCCTTAAGCTTTCTAATACTAAGATTGTCCTTCGTTGCCTATAGCAACCAATCAGAGCTCATATTTATGACCTGTCGCAAAACAGAAGCTGAGCTGTGATTGGTTGCTATATGCAACCTGATGAATATCCAGGCTAACTGCCACAACAGCCAACGGCCAATGGCTCCTGTAGTTTGGCGGTTAGATTACTAAGCGTATTTTTGGGCAAATAATTGGGAAGTGCGGGGGTGAAAATTTCCAGTCAAAACATAGGCTATGACGTTCCTCAAGTCACAGGAGGCGGCTGTGCAAAATTTTGTAATTGTAAATGTGACGGTGCGGACAGGGCCGGCCTTAGGCATTCAGGCGCCCTGTGCGAACTAACCTTGTGGCGCCCCCAACATCAAATAACACTGATTTAAAGGGATTCTGACACCCCGTTTTACTCTATGGAGCTGCGGAAATGCATATATATATATAATCATTTTTTTACACACAATAAAACCACTCCTAATGAGAAAGATTTCATAATAAGGATCTGGAGAAGGGGCAGAGGGATAGCAGAGCTCCAGGAGCGCCGCTGCCTTCTGAAACAGCTGATCGGCCGGGGTCCCGAGTGTTCGACCCCTGCCGATCATATGCTGATGATCTATCCAGAGGGAATGTGTTATGTGCTGCTGTAGAGAATCTAATGTGTGTGCTTATGGAATGTAGTGTATAGGGATGGCAGTATGTGTAGATGATACAGTGTGTGTGTGTAGTGATAGAAAGACATTTGTGTATCAGGTATGCATTGTGTGTTTCTGAATGTGTGTACGGAATGCGTTGTGTGAATCTGTGTTTGTATGTGTAAGGGTTTCTGTGTCTGTAAAGGGCACCATGTGTGATGGATGTCATTCTCCCCCTCCATTGTCACTCTCTCCCCTTCTTGACACTCTCCTTCCCACCCGCCTCCCTTGTCACTCTTACTTCCTCAAATCCCCCACGTCACCTTGTCAAAGTAATCCCCTGTCACCTTGTCACACTCCTTCCCCCTCACTTGTCACTTTTTTTCTCAGCCCCCTCCATTGCCACTTTCTCTCAGCCCCCCATTGTCACTTTCTCTCAGCCCCCCATTGCCACTTTCTCTCAGCCCCCCATTGCCACTTTCTCTCAGCCCCCCATTGCCACTTTCTCTCAGCCCCCCATTGCCACTTTCTCTCAGCCCCCCATTGCCACTTTCTCTCAGCCCCCATTGCCACTTTCTCTCAGCCCCCCATTGCCACTTTCTCTCAGCCCCCTCCATTGTCACTTTCTCTCAGCCCTCCCCATTGCCACTTTATCTCAGCCCCTCCCTCCATTGTCACTTTCTGTCAGCCCTCCCCCATTGCCACTTTCTCTCAGCCCCCCCATTGCCACTTTCTCTCAGCCCCCCATTGTCACTTTCTCTCAGCCCCCATTGCCACTTTCTCTCAGCCCCCTATTGCCACTTTCTCTCAGCCCCCCATTGCCACTTTCTCTCAGCCCCCCCATTGCCACTTTCTCTCAGCCCCCATTGCCACTTTCTCTCAGCCCCCCCATTGCCACTTTCTCTCAGCCCCCTCCATTGTCACTTTCTCTCAGCCCTCCCCATTGCCACTTTATCTCAGCCCCTCCTCCATTGTCACTTTCTGTCAGCCCTCCCCATTGCCACTTTCTCTCAGCCTCCCCATTGCCACTTTCTCTCAGCCCCCCCATTGTCACTTTCTCTCAGCCCCCATTGTCACTTTCTCTCAGCCCCCCATTGCCACTTTCTCTCAGCCCCCCATTGCCACTTTCTCTCAGCCCCCCATTGTCACTTTCTCTCAGCCCCCTCCATTGCCACTTTCTCTCAGCCCCCCATTGCCACTTTCTCTCAGCCCCCTCCATTGTCACTTTCTCTCAGCCCTCCCCATTGCCACTTTATCTCAGCCCTCCCTCCATTGTCACTTTCTGTCAGCCCTCCCCATTGCCACTTTCTCTCAGCCCCCCATTGCCACTTTCTCTCAGCCCCCATTGTCACTTTCTCTCAGCCCCCCATTGCCACTTTCTCTCAGCCCCCCATTGCCACTTTCTCTCAGCCCCCCATTGTCACTTTCTCTCAGCCCCCTCCATTGTCACTTTCTCTCAGCCTCCCCCATTGCCACTTTCTCTCAGCCCCCTCCATTGCCACTTTCTCTCAGCCCCCCATTGCCACTTTCTCTCAGCCCCCATTGCCACTTTCTCTCAGCCCCCCATTGCCACTTTATCTCAGCCCCCTCCATTGTCACTTTCTCTCAGCCCTCCCCCATTGCCACTTTCTCTCAGCCCCCTCCATTGTCACTTTCTCTCAGCCCCCCTTCCCTTATCACTATTTTGCTTCAAACTCCCCACCACTTACCACTTCCCTTGTCACTCTTTGTTGCACCCCCCACTCCTCCCTTGCCATTCTGATTTACTACTAATTTTTACCTTTAGAGTAGCGTGGCTGAGCTCTGTTGTCCGCTGTGCAGGAGCATTTGATTTATGTACTGGCCGGACTGAAAGGAAGCACACACTAAGTGATCACTTCTTATCAGTCCGGCTGGGTACAGGAAACAAATGCTCCTGTACCGCAGTCCGGGGATCTCAGTCTCTGCCACACAGAGGCGCTTCCAAGTTCCTAGTGTCAGGCTCCCTGCTCACCTGCTGAGCCATGAGTGAGCGGAGGAGCAGTAGAGGGACAGGCAGTGCAATTACTTCTGCTGCGCTGCTAGCTGTGTATGTCGGCCGGGGGCGGGCTGTCGGCCATCCGGCGCCCCTGTTGCTATGGCGCCCTGTGCGGCCGCACAGCCCGCACACCCCAAAGGCCGGCCCTGGGTGCGGATTCCTTTAGCGGACATACATACGTACATACACTCAGCTTTATATATTAGATTGCAGCATGCTCTGACTGTGGCTTTTTTCAGATGTGTTCACATAGATCTCTGTATAGGAAAAAGAAAACCTGCAAAAGATGTTGTGAGACTCAAACAACGCCATTCCTAAAAACAATGTGGCTGCACCCTGAGAGGCACAAGTCACTCTACCCAAGTCCATTCCTCCCTTCACAAAAGTCATTGACCCTCCCTGTGAATTCTTGTCTCACCAGTGTCCTATGAGGGACGTAATCTGTTTATGCTGCTTTCGAGTGAAGACCTTGAGCAGTAAAAGGCTTCCTGGGTGCTGGAATGTCACTGTCTGACACAAGCCATTCTTGACTTCAAGGGAAGGGATCAGAAATTGAAAAGACAAAGAGGAAGGGGGATTTATCCAGCATTGCACTACAGAATCCGGGCTACAAAAAGGCTTTTTCGGCTTCTGTGCACAAAAATTTGCAACATTTTGTACTTTTACAGTAATTCACTCCAGTTTAGAAAAATGTGCATGGTTATCTATGTTAATGAGTGTAAGCCAAATTTAAGGGTATGACCCCACATGGCGTGGTTGTGCCATTTTTTTTTAAAAGCCAGAGGAGCATGCTTTCACCACCCGTGCAACAAAATCGTGTAACAAACCCAGTAATATGCCCACAACGTGCCACCCAGTAATATGCCCACAACGTGCCACCCAGTAATATGCCCACAACGTGCCACCCAGTAATATTCCCACATTGTGCCCCAAGTAATATGCCCACATTGTGCCCCCCAGTAATATGCCCACATTGTGCCCCCAGTAATATGCCCACATTGTGCCCCCCAGTAATATTCCCACATTGTGCCCCCTAGTAATAGGCCCACATTGTGCCCCCAGTAATATGCCTACATTGTGCCCCCCAGTAATATGCCCACATTGTGCCCCCCAGTAATATGCCCACATTGTGCCCCCCAGTAATATGCCCACATTGTTCTCCCCAGTAATATGCCCACATTGTTCCCTCCAGTAATATGCCCACATTGTGCCCCCCCAAAAAAAATGTCCACATTGTGCCCCCAGTAATATTTCCAAGTTGTGCCCCCCAGTAATATGCCCACATTGTGCCCCCCAGTAATATGCCCACAACGTGCCACCCAGTAATATGCCCACAACGTGCCACCCAGTAATATGCCCACAACGTGCCACCCAGTAATATGCCCACATTGTTCCCCCCAGTAATATGCCCACATTGCCCCCCCCCAGTAATATGCCCACATTGTGCCCCCCCAAAAAATACCCACATTGTGCCCCCAGTAATATTTCCAAGTTGTGCCCCCCAGTAATATGCCCAAATTGTGCCCCCCAGTAATATGCCCACAACGTGCCACCCAGTAATATGCCCAGAACGTGCCACCCAGTAATATGCCCACAACATGCCACCCAATAATATGCCCACAACGTGCCACCCAGTAATATGCCCACAACATGCCACCCAGTAATATGCCCACATCGTGCCACCCAGTAATATGCCCACATCGTGCCCCCCAGTAATATGCTCACATCGTGCCCCCAGTAATATGCCCACATTGTGCCCCCAGTTATATGCCCACAACGTGCCACCCAGTAATATGCCCACAACGTGCCACCCAGTAATATGCCCACAACGTGCCACCCAGTAATATGCCCACAACATGCCACCCAGTAATATGCCCACAACATGCCACTCAGTAATATGCCCACAACATGCCACCCAGTAATATGCCCACAACGTGCCACCCAGTAATATGCCCACATTGTGCCCCCCAGTAATATGCCCACATTGTGCCCCCAGTAATATGCCCACATTGTGCCCCCCAGTAATATGCCCACATTGTGCCCCCCAGTAATATTCCCACATTGTGCCCCCCAGTAATATGCCCACATTGTGCCCCCCAGTAATATGCCCACATTGTGCCCCCTAGTAATATGCCCACATTGTGCCCCCTAGTAATATGCCCACATTGTGCCCCCAGTAATATGCCCACATTGTGGCCCCCATTAATATGCCCACATTGTGGCCCCCAGTAATATGCCCACATTGTGCCCCCTAGTAATATGCCCACATTGTGCCCCCCCAGTAATATGCCTAGCTGTGCCCCAAGTAATATGCCCACATTGTGGCCCCAGTAATATGCCCACATTGTGCCCCCCAGTAATATGCCCACATTGTGCCCCCTAGTAATATGCCCACATTGTGCCCCCCAGTAATATGCCCACATTGTGCCCCCTAGTAAAATGCCCACATTGTGCCCCCTAGTAATATGCCCACATTGTGCCCCCAGTAATATGCCCACATTGTGGCCCCCAGTAATATGCCCACATTGTGGCCCCCAGTAATATGCCCACATTGTGCCCCCTAGTAATATGCCCACATTGTGCCCCCCTAGTAATATGCCCACATTGTGCCCCCAGTAATATGCCCACATTGTGGCCCCCAGTAATATGCCCACATTGTGGCCCCGAGTAATATGCCCACATTGTGCCCCCTAGTAATATGCCCACATTGTGCCCCCCTAGTAATATGCCCACATTGTTCCCCCACTAATATGCCCACATTGTGCCCCCCTAGTAATATGCCCACATTGTTCCCCCACTAATATGCCCACATTGTGCCCTCCTAGTAATATGCCCACATTGTTCCCAAGTAATATGGCCACATTGTGCCCCCCCAGTAATATGCCCACATTGTGCCCCCAGTAATATGCTGCTCAAGCCCCTCATGATAAATTCCCCCAAAGTGTTTAGTACAATTTCTGACATATAGCCTGGTGCCTAGGCTAAGCACTACATGGTCGGTGAGGGAGATATCAGATTTAAACAGCATGGAAATGTGTAACCGAGGTCAGACGCATGAATGGGGAACTTTCAGGATAAACAGCTTAAAGATTGTGTCGTTCATGCAAATCACGAGGTGTGGCGGTTACTTCCAGTAATGCGTCCTGGTGTTTAAGTTTCACAGGCAGCTATTACACAAGAGAGCGCAGCATGTATTATCTTCAATTTACACAGAATTTCTACCATATTCACAGTAGGGGCCCTTGCACACGACCTTATGCCCTCCGAGATATACGGTCCGTGAGCGGGCCATTGTCGTAGATTACAATGATGCTGTGCGCGTCAGGACCATAGTCCCGCGGGCGGCCCGACGTCCACAGCATCATTGTAATCTATGATGCCGTGTGCTCCCGTGTGCACGATCAATGCCGCTCACGGACCCTATATGTCGGAGGGCATACGGTCGTGTGCAAGGGCCCTAATGCCTATTTCACAATTCCTGGAATTGTTACTGGTCTGAGCTGGGTTGGCCAGTATGAGGCCTCTTTCACACAAGCGATGCGGATTGTGTCAGGAATCTGTTCAGGAAAAAAACTGATGGTTTTCCAAGTTGAATTAGCGCTCATCCAGATGACTTCCATTTTTCACACAAGCCCAATTCACTTCTATGGATCCAGGGCTGCGTGCAAAACGCACAATATAGAACATGCTGCGAATTTTCCTGTACACAGAGATGATGGGACAGGATTCAGTACAGATGCTGTGCATTCATTACAGGCATCCGAACATAAAACTTTGTGTAGTTCAGATTTTTTTGTGAAGATTTTACTGCGTTTCCAAACAGAAATCCATTTGTGTTACTAGCAGATTTTGATGTGTGTTTGTCCCATATCTCACCCCTATTGCAAAGGGTCAAATCTGCAATGAAGATCGGCACAATTGACATGCTGCAGATCTCCAAATCCACAACATAGGTCAATTTCCACTTGGAAAATTTCTGCAAGAAATCCATTAAATGGACTTGTCAGTAAATGATATAAATATATTTCCAGATGACATGTTAGGGTACTTTCACACTTGCGTTGGTGCGAATCCGTCTGTTTATTTGCACAGACGGATCCGCACCTATAATGCAAACGTTTGTATCCGTTCAGAACGGATCCGTTTGCATTAGGTTTAAAAAAAAATGACAAAGTCCAAAACGGATCCGTTTTGAATTACATTGAAAGTCAATGGGGAACGGATCCGTTTTCAAATGCACCGTATTGTGTCATTGAAAACGAATCTGTTCCCATTGACTTACATTGTAAAAAAAACGGATCCGTTAGGCTCCGCCTCTTCAGACGGACACCAAAATGCTGCATGCTGCATTTTGGTGTCCGCCTCCAAAACGGAATAGAGGAGGAACGGAGCCTAACTGATGCATTCTGAACGGATCCTTATCCATTCAGAATGCATTGTGGCTTAACTGATCCGTTTTGGACCGTTTATGAGAGCCCTGAAACGGATCTCACAAACGGAATCCAAAACGCTAGTGTGAAAGTACCCTTACTTATGCATACTGTGAAAATGGTCGGCACTGCTCTTAAACGTCAGCGGTGCACGTGTCAGCGGGCGGGCATCCCAACAGACGATGTAGAGAAGAAAAACCGGCACTCGCTTGTGGATTTTCTATATGCAGTCTCTTTCAGTGAAAGGGTTAACAGTTGCAGCATTAGACCCGTCTCCATCCTCAGGACTGGGAACGGATCCTGTAAAAAATGACATGCAAAGCTATGCAAATCATGCAAATGAGAATGACCTGGTGAATTTGCATAAAAAAAAATCTCTCCTCCAAATAGATTTTAAACCGTTTGGAAACCTGATCTCCTCCACCCACGTCAGGCTGTGACTGCACTGTGAAAGAATCCAGCTACCAGGACCCTGGTGAGACACCACAGAACACGAAAGAGACAACTTTTGATATATCATAGTGACATATCAAAGGTTTTATCGGTAGTGGTCTGAGTGCTGAGACCCCCACCGATCGTAGAACGAGGAGAGAGAAGCGCTCACATAGCATACTACAGGAGACAGACTCAAAAGAAAAGTCCATGGGCCTGTCTTGATTCCGTCTCCTGCATTGAGGACACCGAGTGTGATATGTGGTCACCTCTCTCTCCTCGTTCTACTGATCGATGGCGTTCTCAGCGCTCACACCCCACCTAAGGCTACTTTCACACTAGCGTTAATATTTTCCGTCATAGGGTCTCAATACCGGAAAAAAAACGCTTCAGTTTTGTCCCTATTCATTGTCAATGGGGACAAAACGTAACTGAACAGAATGGAATGCTCCAAAATGCATTACGTTCCGTTCTCATATCAGAGGGCAGGCTGCGGTTTTCTTTCCGTCCTGGAATGCGGAGCAAGACAGAATCGTCATCACCCACAATGCAAGTCAAAGGGGACGGATCCATTTTCTTTGACACAATCTGCCACAATAGAAAACGGATCCGTCCTTCATTGACTTTCAATGGTGTCCATGACGGATCCGTCTTGGGTATGTTAAAGATAATACAACCGGATCCGTTCATAACGGATGCAGACGGTTGTATAGTCAGTAACGGAAGCGTTTGTGCTGCCGGATCCAGGTAAAAACACTAGTGTGAAAGCAGCCTAAGAAAACCCCTGATAAGTCGCTATTACATATCAAAAGTGTGAAAGGTCAGTGATCCTTTAGGCCTCTGAGCAGCCCCCTGTATATAACCTCCATTTCCCAGTTATTACAGATACAAAAAAGGGGTTTGTTTGATAAGGCCAGATTCATAGCTTGCTGTCAGGATGTTCATAGATGTTTTTTTGGGTGGATTACAGATATTTTGTTACAGGAAAGTTCTGCCTAGTGCACAGTGATGATTAGTTCTTTCCGGCCCAAATTCCGGAACACTACCGCACTTGCCGGCATTGAAATGTATTAATGCCGGTTTTCTGGTCTGCGCATGCGCAGTTTTTCTAGCTTTGAAAAAAATAAATACTGGATCCGTTATTCCGGATAATACCGGAAAGATGTATCTGGTATTTTAATGAATAAGTCTAACGAATCCGGATCAGGCAAAACAGCTTTCAGTTTGCACACGGTTCCGTTGCCGGAACTGCCTGCCGGATCCGAACAACGCTAGTGTGAAAGTACCCTATTCCAGTTCTACTTTACACTAGTTTGATAACTCTCCCCCTAAGTTCTGGTATAAATGCTTGATTAATATATTGCATAGCAATAAAATGTACTTAAAAAATAGTGTAGATACATTATAAGTGCGGGTTATTTCATCAGATTTGCCTGGAGTGTTCTTCTTTTAGGGTCCATTCGCACGACCGTATTTCTGGGTCCGCATCTGTTCTGCAATTTTGCGGTATGAGTGCAGACCCATTCATTTTAATGGGGCCACAAAAGATGCAAACACCACACCATATGCTGTCAGGCATCCGTCGTTACGTTCTGCAGACCATCAAAAAAAGATAGAGAATGTCGCATTCTTGTCTGCAATCGCGGACAAGAAGAGGTATTTCTATCATAAGGCCGGCTGTGTGTTTTCTGCTAAATGAGGAACGCACACAGTCGGTACCCGTGTTTTGTGGACCCGCAATTTTCGGACCGCAAAACTCTTACGGTCGTGTGAATGGACCCTTAGGCCTTATTCACACATCCGCAAGTGTTTTGCGGATCCACGGAGCCGCGGATCCGCAAAACACGGACACACCGGCAATGTGCATTCCGCATTTTTGCGGACCGCACATTGCCCGAACTCCATAGAAAATGCCTCTTCTTGTCCGCAATTGCGGACAAGAATAGGACATGCTCTATTTTTTTTGCGGAGCCGCGGACCGGAAGATCGGCGGGGCGCTCCGCAAAATCGGATGCGGAGAGCACAGTGTGTGCTCTCCGCATGGTTCCCGGCCCCATTCACAGTCAATGGGTCTGCATGTATTCTGCAAAATTGCGGAATACATGCGGACTACATTGCGGATGTGTGAATAAGGCCTTAATAAAAGAATTATTGAGGACAGATGTAAAAGTAGCACATGCACGCCACTTCTTGACCCTAGTGGGCATTTGGCGGTTGAGGGTGCAGAAGTCAGATGGCCTCTCAAGGTGCCCAGATCTGGTAGACAATATCCCCAAAAAAGTTGCTTGCTAGAGTTCCAGATCTGTTACCAGTAACACCCAACAGATCTCATTGACTTATGCGGTCTGTTGGGTACCACCGCGGTTTCCATAATTTGGATGGGATGTGTACTGCCGATTGACTAACATTTACATTTGTAAACAAGCATAAATGTTGGCGAAAAAGTACACCAGTCAGGGGCTGGAGTCGTTTTTTCACCAGGCACAAGGACTGCCATAGATGTGCCTAATTTATGATGAGGCGCAGGCCTCGTCATAAATTAGACGAATCTTATGACAATGCAAAAGGGAAACTAAAACCATGTAAAAAGATGGTCTTAGTAAATGTGCCCCTGTGTTCCTGACTGACTAAAAAAGAGGGTGGGGCTTCACAGAAGAGGCGGGTTGTCACAATTCTGGTGTAAAATTCTATTTCAAATTAATCCAACCACTAGTTGGTGTAGTCAGAGAAAAGTGCCCGTCCCTGCACCAGATTTATCATCCAGCCTGAGCCCCTGTGACAAATCTGGTGCCGGTCTAGACGGCCGGTCTAAGCTTACACTGTCTATAGGATTAGTAAATCTGGGCCATTAATTTTTCTTTAAACGCTTTCTTTTGAGAGCCTTAGGCCGCCTGCACGCAATGCGATTGATCGCATATAAGATCCGTACAAATTACTGTTCAGATTTAATGTGCGTTTCTGCAAAAGGGTAAAATCCTCAGCTAAAGCCCCACACATAATGGACATGCTGTGCATTTGGAAATCCATGCGGCAGGTCAATTTACGCACAGAAAAAATCTGCAAAGTGTACATGAGATCTCATCTACTTTTGATGGCACTGTTCTACGCTGCGCGGTTTTTCCACACAGGAATCCTCACAGAAAAACCACGCATATTCTGCAACATATGCAGGTGGCCTATGGCGCATTCCCACAACAGTATGTATTTTGCAGTCCACAAAACGCGGATCTGCAAAAAATACGGATGACATCCATGTTTTATCTGTGCGTTTTTTTTTTTTTTTAGAACCATTGTTACAATGTCTATTCTTATCGGCAAAATGGACAAGAATAGAACATGTTCTATCTTTTTTGCGGGACTGCGGAACTGACATACGTATGTAGACAGGACACTATGCAATGTCGTTTTTTTTTTTTGTAGACCCATAGAAATGAACGGGTCCACTTCTGATCAGCAAAAAATGCGGATCGGATGGGGACGAAAAATACGGTTGTATGGGACATTAGGTTGATTTGACACGAGCAATGTTTCTCTCCGGATTCTATCCATTTCCACAATGGACATCATCTGGACTGAACACTGACACATTAAATGCAATGGGGGTCATTATCAAACACTGTCTTTTTACGCTGGTCTTTGATAGCCCTTGTGCTGCGGGGGGAAGGGCTTAATTTATGATGAGGCTCAGGCCTCGTCATAAATAAGGCGCCCCTCTGGCACTCCGTGTGCTTGGACAGAAAACTACTCCAGCCCGTGACTGCAGTAGTTTTCACTGCTCTTTTATGCCTGTTTCCAGATTTCCACCTCTTCCAGTGGCGAGGATAGCGTAAAACGCAATCGCATGAGTGTTTAAAAGGTCACAAAAAGGGTTCTTGCGACTTTTTTTAATGCTAAAAACTGTTGTTAGTAAATGACCCCCAATAAGTTCATTCGTGTTAGACAAAAACTAGCGCATGTCTCCGTGATTTTTTTCACTGACCCATGATTGATGGAAAACTACTGGTGTATGAACAAACACATTAAAAGTCACTGGGTACATGTAGAGAACACAGACAGCACAAATCTGTGATTCACTGAAGTGTGAACGGGGCCTTAGAAAAAAATATTGCAGACTGTATCCATTGTGTAAAAAAGGACCAAGCAATCTCTATTCCTCTTTAAGAAAATAAATATTATTCTATACATAATGTGAAGTTATACAATGTGCTAAATGACTAAGTATCTGTATCATTATCTCACAGATTTCAAGATCACTGCTTGCTGTAAATCAATGGGCAGGTACGTTGCTTATTTCGTACTTTCAAATGACGTTATAGGGGTTGTCTTGCAGCCATCCAGGGCAGTGCATGAAAGCTACAGAAACAGCATAGCCCAGCAAGTTATACTGCTCCCGAGTTAGGGAAACAACTTAGCTTGCTGTGCTGCGCCTACCCACTCCACTCTTTCCCAGCCATGTGGTGGTCGAGGTTTAGTCTCATCTCACCTTCGTAACGCTGAGATTAGACAAATTTCCGTTGCAAAATAACAAAAGCAGATCTCACATTCTGTGTAATTACACAGAAAAATGCTTTTCAAATGGCTTAATTCATGTTCGTATTAGTTCTGCAAAAAATTTCAAGACCTAATCATTGCAGACTTCACAGGGGCAGCCTTTTTGTGTTTGTATGCAAAATGTATTGACAGGACGTAATCTCTTCCTGTGTATAATGCAAATAAACCTACTTGCAGGTAAAATGGCCTTTGTCTCATGCCAACAATCTATTAGGGTATATGGTCGTCATAGAAAGGGGTCCCCATGGCAGGAAAACCCATTCAGGTAACAAATTTGCATTTGTAGAATATAAGCCATATGGACATATAATAGGACAAGGTAGGTTTCTGTAAATGCAGAAATTCAAGGTCAGGAGGTGTTTTGTGGTTGAATCCCTCTATGTACTTTTGGCTTTAGTGCCATCTAGTGGACACTTACATATACAGTATATCATGTCATTTTAGACTGAGATTCCAGGGATGTTATATCGCCTTAAGATATGCACCTGATTTCATGTAATGGGGGCCATAAGAATTATCTAGAACTGTAAACGGGAGTAATTCTATGTATCCTAATACTGGCTGCATGTCAAAGAGCATGAGGTCTGTGGAGTTGTGCATACAGTTAGATTCTGTAGGTACTCTGTATTGCTGTACAGGCTCTGAGCACACAGCTTTAACCACTTCCCTACCGCCGTACGACTTTATTTTTTGGTGTTAGAGACCCATACCTCCCAACTTTTGAAAATCAGAAAGAGGGACAACAGTAGTGGCGCGTGGTAAATTTATTAATGCCAAGTCACATCCCTAACTCTGACCAATGTCTATGTATACACGTCCAATCCCACCCACTCCCCTTAGTGCCCCCACACAGTAAATAGAAGGCAGGGTTTAGGGAAGAGTGCCAGGGAGGCTAGCCCTGATCTGTCACACCCCAACAAGTTTGCACGTTTGGCAGATGAGGGGGATGTCAGTTCAGGGAGAGCATTGCTGCAGCCGGACCCTTTCTCTGCCAGTCAGGGGAATGTCCGCTCCAGTAAGCAGGGGACCAGGAGAGCAGGGCAGGCCAGACAGATGATGGTAGTGAGAGACTCCATAATTTGGGGTACAGATTAGGGGACCGGGATCATTGAACAGTGTATTGTCTTCCTGGCGCTCAAGTTTGACATATCCTGGATCGGGTTAATAGATTACTGGGAGGGGCTGGCGAAGACCCAGCGGTCATCGTAGGGGGAGCTTCCTTAAAAAATGATTTCAGGGACTTAGGTCACAAGCTCAGGGCAAGGACATCAAAAGTAGTATTTTCTGAAATACTACCAGTACCACAAGCCACACCAGAAAGGCAGCGGGAGATTAGGGAGGTAAGTGGCTCAAGGGCTGGTGTAGGAAGGAAGGCTTTAGGCTCCTGGAGAACTGGGCTGACTTCTCTGTCGGCTACAGGCTCTACTGTAGGGATGGACTGCACCTCAATTGGGAAGGTGCAGCTGTTTTGGGGGAGAAGATGGCTAGAAGATTGGAGGAGTATTTAAACTAGGGCAGTGGCGGACACAGACAGCAGAGGGCCCCTGTGCAAAGAATGTGTATGGGCCCCCCCCCCCCCATATCAAAGCACACATACAGATATAAACATATAGCTCTTATGCATCCCCCCCATGCCCATATAGCTCTTATACATCCCCCCCATGCCCATATAGCTCTTATGCATCCCCCCATGCCCATATAGCTCTTATACATCCCCTCATGCCCATATAGCTCTTATACATCCCCTCATGCCCATATAGCTCTTATGCATCCCCCCCATGCCCATATAGCTCTTATGCTCTGCTGCACCCCCCATGCCCATATAGCTCTTATGCTCTACTGCACCCTCCCATGCCCATATAGCTCTTATTCATGCCCCCCATGCCCATATAGCTCTTATGCATCCCCCCCATGCCCATATAGTTTTTATGCTCTGCTGCACCCCCATGCCCATATAGCTCTTATGCTCTGCTGCACCCCCATATAGGTCTTATGCTCTGCTGCACCCCCATGCCCATATAGGTCTTATGCTCTGCTGCACCCCCATGCCCATATAGCTCTTATGCTCTACTGCACCCCCCCATGCCCATATAGCTCTTATTCATGCCCCCATGCCCATATAGCTCTTATGCATCCCCCATGCCCATATAGTTTTTATGCTCTGCTGCACCCCCATGCCCATATAGCTCTTATGCTCTGCTGCACCCCCATATAGGTCTTATGCTCTGCTGCACCCCCATGCCCATATAGGTCTTATGCTCTGCTGCACGCACTCCCCCATGCCCATATAGGTCTTATGCTCTGCTCTGCTGCACCCCCCATGCCCATATAGCTCTTATGCATCATGCCCCCCATATGTCTTGCCCCCCCTTGGCCCCCAGGTGCCAAAATATAGTCCAGACCTCAGATCAGACTGAAAAACAAAAAAAACTAAAAAAAATTACCTCTTTTCTTTCCTCCTACACCATCTTTTTTATCTATCCGCCGGGGTGTCTGAGTATATGTAACAATACAACCCAAAACACATTGCCCTACTTCTCCTGAGTACGGCGATACCACATGAGTGACACTTTTTTGCAGCCAAGATGCGCAAAGGGGCCCTAAAACCAATGAGTACCTTTAGGATTTCACAGGGCAATTTTACGCATTTGGATTCCAAACTACTTCTCACGCTTTAGGGCCCCTAAAATGCCAGGACAGTAAAAATACCACACAAGTGACCCCATTCCGGAAAGTAGACACCCTAAGGTATTCGCTGATGGGCATAGAGAGTTCATGAAAAGTTTTTATTTTTTGTCACAAGTTAGCGGAAATGGAATTTTTTTTTTTTTTTACAAAGTCTCATATTCCACTAACTTGTGACAAAAAATAAAATTTTACATGAACTCACCATACCCCTCACGGAATACCTTCGGGTGTCTACTTTCTAAAATGGGGTCACTTGTGGGGTATTTATACTGCCCTGGCATTTTAGGGGCCCCTAAAGCATGAGAAGAAGTCTGGAATCCAAATGCGTAAAAATGCCCTGTGAAATCCTAAAGGTACTCATTGGATTTAGGGCCCCTTTGCGCACCCAGGCTGCAAAAAAGTGTCACTCATGTGGTATCGCCGTACTCAGGAGAAGTAGGGTAATGTGTTTTGGGGTGTAATTTTACATATACCCATACTGTGTGTGAAAAATATCTCTGTAAATGACAACTTTTTCCATTTTTTTATACAAAGTTGTCAATTTACTGAGATATTTTTCACACCCAGCATGGGTATATGTAAAAATACACCCCAAAACACATTGCCCTACTTCTCCCAAGTATGGCGATACCACATGTGTGACACTTTTTTGCAGCCAAGATGCGCAAAGGGGCCCTAAATCCAATGAGTACCTTTTAGGATGGCATTTTTACGCATTTTTCTTCTCACGCTTTAGGGCCCCTAAAATGCAAGGGCAGTAAAAATACCCCAAATGTGACCCCATTTTAGAAAGAAGACACCCCAAGGTATTCTGTGAGAGGCATGGCGAGTTCATAGAAGATTTTTTTTTTTGGCACAAGTTAGCGGAATTTGATTTTTTGTTTTTTCTCACAAAGTCTCCCTTTCCGCTAACTTGTGACAAAAAGTTCAATCTTTCATCGACTCAATATGCCCCTCAGCGAATACCTCGGGGGTGTCTTATTTCCAAAATGGGGTCACATGTGAGGTTTTTGTACTGCTCTGGCATTTGAGGGTCTCCGCAATCATTACACGTATGGCCAGCATTAGGAGTTTCTGCGATTCTCCTTATATGGAGCATACGGGTAATGAGATTTTTTTTTCCGTTCAGCCTCTGGGCTGAAAGAAAAAATTAACGTCACAGATTTCTTCATTCGCATCGATCGATGTGGATGAAAAAATCTCTGCCAAGAAATATGCAAGAAAAAAAAGAGGGGCCTGGCGATTGCCAGGACATAGGGGCTCCGCCCAAACATCAATACCCACTTCAGCTCCTATGTCCTGGCAAACGTGATTTCTCCATTCACATCGATCAATCGATCGGTGTGGAGGAAGACATCTTTGCCAGATTTTTGATACAAAGTGTTTGCCAAAGCATATGAACTCCAACACCTCTCCTCAGCTCATATGCCTGGGCAAACGTACCTGTCCTGCAGAGGAGAAATCTCGTCTTGCAGCGCCGCATACACCGACTTCACGTGTCTTCTGACAGCAGCGCAATGCTTCTCTCAGAATGCACATCAGTGCTGCAGCGTTTTCGTCGGTTGGTCTGTTGGTCTACCTGGAAAATAAAGGGTGGTTAGGGGGTAAAAAAAAAAAAAAGAAGAAAAAACAGGCAGCAGGCACATAAACTTGAACGTTACAAAGTTTATAAAACCTGAACATAAAACTTTTTTTTATAAACCTGAACATCATAAAACTTTTAAAACCTGAACTAACTCAAGATTTTTTTTTCTTGCTACCTGTTTAATTTTTATTTTTTTTTAACCATTTCACTCTTTATTTTCCTAGCAGAAACCTCTCCTTTCCCATGGGACAATGTGTAAAGTGTAAATCACACAGAGATGGTGCGAAGTACATTATGCACTTTATCCCAAGTGAAAGGAGAGGTTTCTACCGTTTCACATTTCTGCTGTAGCACACCAGCACCCCTATGTGTTAGGGTCTCTCAAAACCTAGTATCCTGAGAGACCCTAGATCCCACTACACTGGGGTTTGGGGCCATGGAACCTCCTAGATACAGGAGGTTCTCGATGATCTCTTCCTGAAATTTGAGGAAGGATCCTGTTCTCCCAGCCTTACTGTAGAGAACAAAACTATTATATATAGCCAATTGAATTAAATATACAGACACCTTCTTATACCAGCGTCTGGTCCTGCGGGAAAGCAAATATGGGGCCAACATCTGGTCATTGAAGTCCACCCCTCCCATGAGCAAATTATAGTCGTGGACCGAGAGGGGCTTTTTAATGACACTGGTTGCCCGTTCAATTTGGATTGTCGTGTCTGTGTGAATGGAGGAGAGCATGTAAACGTCACGCTTGTCTCTCCATTTCACCGCAAGCAGTTTTTCGTTACACAAGGAAGCCCTCTCCCCCCTTGCAAGACGGGTGGTAATGAGCCGTTGGGGGAAGCCCCGGCGACTAGGTCGCGCGGTGCCACAGCAGCCAATCTGTTCTAGGAACAAATGCCTGAAGAGGGGCACACTTGTGTAAAAATTGTCCACATAAAGATGGTACCCCTTGTCAAATTAGGGTGACACCAAGTCCCAGACTATCTTCCCACTGCTCCCCAGGTAGTCAGGGCAACCGACCGGCTCCAGGGTCTGATCTTTTCCCTCATAGATCCGAAATTTGTGTGTATAGCCTGTGGCCCTTTCACAGAGCTTATACAATTTGACCCCATACCGGGCGCGCTTGCTTGGGATGTACTGTTTGAAGCCAAGGCGCCCGGTAAAATGTATGAGGGACTCGTCTATGCAGATGTTTTGTGCGGGGGTATACAAATCTGCAAATTTCAGGTTGAAGTGGTCTATGAGGGGCCGAATTTTGTGGAGCCGGTAAAAAGCTGGGTGGCCTCTGGGACGGGAGGTGGTGTTGTCGCTAAAGTGCAGGAAACGCAGGATGGTCTCAAATCGTGTCCTGGACATGGCAGCAGAGTACATGGGCATGTGATGAATTGGGTTCGTGGACCAATATGACCGCAATTCATGCTTTTTGGTTAGGCCCATGTTGAGGAGATGGCCCAGAAAAGTTTGAAATTCGCAAACTTGGACTGGTTTCCACCGGAAAGACTGGGCATAAGAGCTTCCTGGGTTGGAGTTTATAAATTGAGTGGCATACCAATTTGTTTCTGCCACGACTAGGTCAAAGAGCTCCGCAATGAAGAACAGCTCAAAAAACCCCAGTGCCGATCCGATCTGAGCTGTCTCCACCCGAACTCCTGACTGGGCGGTGAAAGGGAGAACTAATGGTGCGGCTGAAGTTGGGGGCTGCCAATCAGGGTTTGCCAGCACCTCAGAGATTCTAGGTGCTCTACAGGCCTGTCTGTGCGGTGGCTGCGACGGGGGAACTATTGCACGTGCCACCGTACCAGCTTCAACTGCCCTTCTGGTGCTCGCCACTTCACCATGTTGTACGGCAGTGCTGGTAGTAGGTCCAGGATGGGCTGCGCTGCTGGTGTATGCCTCACCACGTAATCCGGCAGCGCCAGCCCCACTCTGCTGCCCTTGAAACGGATCCTGCGCAACCTGTGGTCTAGCGACACAGGGCCGGATACGCCTGGTGCTATCAGGGACCTCAACCTCCTTGTCCGAACTTTGGGTCAGACTGCCACTGCTTTCTACAGGTTCATATTCTGACCCGCTAGATTCGTCAGATGAGGGTTCCCATTCCTCATCCGACTGGGTCAGAATCCTGTAGGCCTCTTCAGAGGAATACCCCTTATTTGACATTTGGACAACTAAATTTAGGGGGTATTCCCTGAGACTACCCAAGAAAAAGAGCAAGCCTGTCTTACAAATGGGAGGCTAGCGAAGTACAGGAAGCCGCTGAGATTGATAAAAAAGATCAAAACTGTGAAGTGATTGTGTAGTGGGGTGGGCGTGGGTGAAAACTGTGTTTTGGGTGTGGGGAGAACTAAGGTGACAGTAATACTATTATAGATCTGACTGTGATCAGTTCTGATCACTTACAGATACTATAAAAGTACAAATGCTGATTAGCGCTACGCTAATCAGCGAATCGGTGACTGCGGTGCGGTGGGCTTGGCGCTAACGGAAGCTAACTACCTACCAAAGGGGCCTAAACTAAACTAAACCTAACAGTCAATACTGGTGAAAAAAAAAGTGACAGTTTACACTGATCACTTTTTTCCCTTTCACTAGTGATTGACAGGTGATTGAAAGGGGTGATCAAGGGGTTAATTGGGGTGATGGGGGGTGATCTGGGGCTAAGTATGTAGTGTGTGGTAAGGTGCAAGGTACCGTGGTCGATGGCAGGTACGTGTCACCGAGGTTCCTGGCCTCGGTGAGGTAAGAGCCGGGTTTTCTTGCGTGTCAGCAGCAGCTAGTGCTGTTTTGACACATTGCTATTTAGTTTGGCTGCAAAGCCAATCCGGGCCGGCTCTTACTGGGAGTAGGCAAAGAGTTGGGTGGGTGCCTATTCCCCACGGTCCAGGCCGGGTTTTCCCGGGCCTTTATAACACAGCCAGCAGCTGGGTGTGGGGGAGGTGATTGTCCTGGAGCTGCTGTTAGGCTGTGGAGTCATTTGAGTTTGAGAGTTCTGATCCATTCTGTGCTATGTGGAGTTCCCTGGGCTGAAAGCCAGAGCCCAACAAGGAGGAGTGCAGACGGCCTGGAAACCTGACGTCGACTGTCTTGCGGCTGGACTGACAGCCAGGTGCGAACCTGCACCTAAAACCTCCCAGGTGACTGAAACCTGTACGGGACTGTTTTGTTTTGCCTTAATACTTCTGATGTGTGTGAATTAACACCAAGAGACTGTTTGTCATTTATTTTTGTGCAAGTGTGAATAAAACACTGTTGATTGCACATTCTGGACTCCCTGTTTTGCCTCTGTACTGCACCCGCACCGCTATCTACCAGAGCGACTCCCCACATTTGGTGGCGGATGCAGGCATGCGCAGTGAGGCTGGCGTGAACGCCGAAAATTTTTGTTTGTGCTGGGCACGACTGGATGTCCTATATTAGGCCGGCAAAGTTGCAGCCTGTGTTCCCTGACACAATGGAGGCGGTTGTAAAAGCCCTTGTGGAGGCTAACTTGCAGCAGCGGGAGGCCAACAAGCAGCAGCAGGAGACCAACCAGCTACTACTTCAGCAGGTGATGGCTTTACAAGCTGCAGGAGCGTCCCACCATGTCCATGATGCCCGGAAGCGGTCCGTGCGGCGATCCCAAAAATGACCCCCTCGGACGACGTTGAGACGTATCTGGCGGTCTTTGAGAAAGTAGCCGTGAGGGAGAAGCTACCCCGTGACCAGTGGGCTGAAGTGGTCGCTCCGTTCCTGGCATCCGGACCCCAGCAGGTTTTCTCTGATTTGGCAGATGACCAGGCTGCTGATTACCCCACGGTGAAGGGGAGATCCTGGCCAGACTGGGGGTGAACGTGTTAGTCCGGGCTCAGCGGGTCCACCAGTGGGACTTTAAAACGGCTGAACCCGCCAGGCCGCAGTATTATGAGTTGCTGCACAGGTTGCAAAAGTGGCTGCAGCCTGAGGTTCTAAGTCCGGCTGCTATGCTGGACCGTCTGCTGGCTGACATCTTTTGGAGGGCCCTGCCTTATCCCCTCCAGCACTGGGTCGGCCAGGCGTCTCCGGTATGTGCCCTGGAGATGGTCGACCTGGTGGAGCGTTACGAGGCCACCAGAAACCTGCAGGGGAGTCTTGCTGGGAAGGGGTCAGTCAAACCCGGAGGCCTCCGCCCCAGTTCCGACGTCCGGCGACAGAGAGGCCTGCACGGAATGTACCCCCTGCGGATCCGCCTCCCGTGGTATGCTGGAGGTGTCAGGAGCCAGGCCACATCAGGGCCGACTGTCCGCATCGGGATGAGCCGATGGATGTGAACTACGGGGGTCGCCACTCCCTGTATGCACGGAAGCTGTGCGCAACTGGCACCCGTGAGGTGCAGGACAATAACCACCTGTGTCAGGTAGAGGTGGGAGATTCTCTGGCGGTGGCCCTGCTGGACTCCGGGAGTCTAGTCTCCCTGGTAAGGGCTGCCCTGGTACGGCCGGCGGAGTATACCGGCCGTAAAATCGGGGTCCTGTGCATCCACTGAGACCTAAAAGACTACCCCACTGCACTAGTGACTTTGTCCACAGCGGCTGGTAAGTGGACCCACGAGGTGGCTGTCGCTACTAAACTCCCACATGAACTGATACTTGGGAGGGACTTCCCAGGTTTCCCGGCACTGTGGCCGGCGATAAAACTGTCTGATGGACCCGAGACAGGGGTAACCCTAGGAGAGTGGCCTGATACCACTGGAAGGCCAGAACCCTGGGAGCCCGAGTCTGAAGGGCCAGCGGTAGGGGTGACCACTGCTCCAGCGGTAGAGGGGAGACAACCCCACTGAGTGTAATGGTGGGAGACACGGAGGACTTGCCACCGGGACCTGAGTTGGCAGACCTCAATGTCTCCGGGGAAAATTTTGGGACCGCACAACACCGGGACCAAACCCTAACCAGGGCCTGGGAAAGTGTCGTAATAATTGATGGTAAACCCCAGAAACCTGGGGCTGAATTAATGTTTCCGCGATTCATTGTTCTTCAGGATATGTTGTATCGGGTGAACCAAATCCGAGGTGAGCCTGTTGAACAGTTGGTGGTGCCCACAGCGTATCGCAAGCTGGTCATGGAGCTTGCCCACCAACATGTTCTTGGGGACACCTGGGGTGGCAGAAAACGCAGGACCGCATACTGCAGCGGTTTTATTGGCCCAGTGTGTTCAAGGAGGTAGAAAATTATTGTAAGTCCTGTCCCACCTGTCAGATAAATAGCCCCCAGCCACATTTCCGTAGTCCTCTGGTACCTCTTCCAATTATTGAGGTCCCGTTTGAGCGAATCGCTATGGATCTAATTGGGCCTGTACCAAAGTCTGCCAGGGGCCACCAACACATTCTGGTAGTTCTCGACTATGCCACTCGATATCCGGAGGCGGTGCCTCTGCGACATACCTCAGCTAAGCTCATTGCCAAAGAGTTAATGGAAATGTTTTCCCGTGTGGGCCTGCCAAAAGAGGTTCTGACAGACCAAGGGACCCCTTTTATGTCCAAAGTTATGAGGGAACTGTGTAAATTATTGCGTATAAAGCAGTTACGGACGTCCGTGTACCATCCGCAAACAGACGGTCTTGTCGAGAGGTTTAACCAAACTCTAAAAATATGTTAAAAGGGTGGTGTCTAGAGATGGGAAGGACTGGGATCTGCTTCTGCCCTATCTCATGTTCGCAGTGCGAGAGGTGCCCCAGGCCTCTACTGGGTTCTCGCCCTTCGAACTGCTTTATGGCAGACACCCTCGGGGCCTGTTGGATATCGCCAAGGAAGCGTGGGAACAACAGCCTGTCCCCCACAAAAGTGTCATTGAGTATGTAACCCAGATGCAGGAACGGATGGAAAGGGTGTTGCCGCTGGTCCGGGAGCATATGGAGGCAGCGCAACAAGCCCAGAGTAGGGTGTATAATCGTCAGGCTCGGGTACGGGACTTCAACCCGGGAGATCGGGTTTTGGTTCTGGTGCCCACCCTTGACAGCAAGTTCCTAGCTAGGTGGCAGGGCCCCTATGAGGTAATCGAGAAGGTAGGGAAGTAAATTACAAAGTACACCAGCCGGGCGGCGCAAGCCGGAGCAGGTGTACCACGTGAATTTACTGAAGCCGTGGAAAGACAGGGACACGGCCGACGACAACAGCACCCGGCCAGGGCTTCTAGGTGACAAGGGTCCAGCCCCACAGTTCGAGGCCTGCGAGCGGTAGCCACGGTAAAAATTGCAGACAGCCTGTCTTCCAAACAAGTTCAGGAAGTCAGGGAGTTCATCAGTCGGAACACGGATGTGTTCTCGGACCTCCCTGGCCGCACGTCTCTCATCCAACATGACATCGTCACTGAGCCTCAGGCCAAAATCCGGTAAAAACCATACCGGGTACCCGAGGCTCGGCGACGGGCCATCATGGACGAAGTGCAATTAATGTTGAAGCTCGATGTCATTGAGGAGTCGAAAAGTGAGTGGGCCAGTCCCATAGTCCTAATACCCAAGCCGGATGGGACGTTGCGGTTCTGCAACGATTTTCGCAAGTTAAATGAAGTGTCCAAGTTTGATGCGTATCCCATGCCCCGGGTAGACGAGCTTGTTGAGAATTTAGGGCAAGCCCGTTATTTTTCTGTGCTAAGACCTCATCGTCGGTACGCCTCGGCCTACTTAGATGATGTAATCATCCAGAGCACCGACTGGGAAAGCCATTTGCCCAAAGTGCAGGCGGTAGTAGATGCCTTGAGGAAAGCTGGTCTAACCGCCAATCCCAAGAAGTGTGCGATTGGGTTGGAAGAGACCAAATATCTGGGATATGTTATTGGGCGCGGAGTCATCAAGCCGCAGGTAACTAAGGTAGAGGCCATTCGTAACTGGCCCCGACCGGTCACCACCAGGCAGGAAGTCCTTCCTGGGAATTGTAGGGTACTACATGCGATTTGTGCCCCACTTTGCCACAATAGCAGCGCCGTTGACAGACCTGTTGAAGGGGCGAAGGTCTGGGAAGGTTAGCTGGAGTGAGAAGGCGGAGGAGGCTTTCTCTGCTCTGAAGTCGGCCCTGTGTGGGTCCCCGGTTTTGGTGACGCCCGACTTCAAGAGTGAATTTGTGGTACAGACCGATGCCTCTGAAGTGGGCCTCGGGGCTGTACTCTCTCAGGAAATCAATGGGGAGGAGCATCCCGTGGTTTTCCTGAGTCGCAAACTCACCCCAGCCGAGACCAGGTACAGTATAGTGGAGAGAGAGTGCCTGGCCATCAAGTGGGCACTAGAGTCTCTCCGCTATTATCTGCTAGGGAGAAAGTTCTGTCTGGTGACCGACCATTCCCCTCTAAAGTGGATGTGCCAGGCGAAAGACAGGAATGCTCGGGTCACCAGATGGTTCTTGTCTCTGCAGAATTTCAAGTTTTCGGTAGAACACAGGGCAGGCCGCTTGCAGGGTAACGCAGATGCCCTGTCCCGCGTCCACTGCCTCACTTGTGTTCACCCCTCAGGGTTGAACAAAGGGGGGTATGTGGTAGGTGCAAGGTACCGTGGTCGATGGCAGGTACGTGTCACCGAGGTTCCTGGCCTCGGTGAGGTAAGAGCCGGGTTTTCTTGCGTGTCAGCAGCAGCTAGTGCTGTTTTGACACATTGCTATTTAGTTTGGCTGCAAAGCCAATCCGGGCCGGCTCTTACTGGGAGTAGGCAAAGAGTTGGGTGGGTGCCTACTCCCCACGGTCCAGGCCGGGTTTTCCGGGCCTTTATAACACAGCCAGCAGCTGGGTGTGGGGAGGTGATTGTCCTGGAGCTGCTGTTAGGCTGTGGAGTCATTTGAGTTTGAGAGTTCTGATCCATTCTGTGCTATGTGGAGTTCCCTGGGCTGGAAGCCAGAGCCCAACAAGGAGGAGTGCAGACGGCCTGGAAACCTGACGTCGACTGTCTTGCGGCTGGACTGACAGCCAGGTGCGAACCTGCACCTAAAACCTCCCAGGTGACTGAAACCTGTACGGGACTGTTTTGTTTTGCCTTAATACTTCTGATGTGTGTGAATTAACACCAAGAGACTGTTTGTCATTTATTTTTGTGCAAGTGTGAATAAAACACTGTTGATTGCACATTCTGGACTCCCTGTTTTGCCTCTGTACTGCACCCGCACCGCTATCTACCAGAGCGACTCCCCACAAGTGCTTGGTGTACTTACAGTCACATGTGCTCTCTCCTGGGTCCAACCGACGAAAAGGACCCAGCAGAGAGCACAGAAGCCATTTAACACATTATATTTATAAATATAATGTGTTAGATGGCTTGTGATTCGTTTTTTTTAAAAGTCATCAGCCTGCCAGCGCTGGCAGGCTGATGACCAACTCCTTCTCGAACTTTTGACCGCCGCGCAGTGCGCATGCGCGGCAGCATCAGCGCGAAATCTCGCGTCTCGCGAGATGATGCGCCGATGCGTCGACCCAGAGTAAGAGGACCGCCCGCCGGACGCATCCGTGCGTTAGGCGGTCCTCAGGTGGTTAAGGACTCACAGGATTGACACTCAGCAAATGTAGTGCCAATATTCAAAAAGGAGTTAAAAACAGAGCCTAGAAGCTACAGGCTAGTAAGTCTAACATGGAAACACTGACATGGAAAAAGACTTAGAAACTTTAGTGAACAGCAAACTACTGTAGCAACCAGTGTCAGACATCTGCTGCCAAGGCCAATAAGATAATGGGTTGCATCAAAAGGGGCATAGGTGCATGTGATGAAAAGATAATCCTGCCACTTTACAAATCACTGGTCAGTCCACACATGGAGTACTGTGTACAGTTCTGGGCTCCTGTGAACAAGACAGACATAGCAGAGCTGGAGAGGGTTCAGAGGAGGGTGACTAAAGGAATAATTGGAACAGGTGGTCTACAGTACCCAGAAAGATTATCAAAATTAGAGTTATTTAGAAAATGTAATAACTATATATAAATATATCAGAGGCAGTACAGACATCTCCCCCATCATCTACTATTTATCCCCAGGACTGTGACCGTGACAAGGAAAGAAGGGGAAAGAAGGTTTCTACACAAACACAGAAGAGGATTCTTTACGGTAAGAGCAGTGAGACTATGGAACTCTCTGCCTGAGGAGGTGGTGATGGTGAATTCACTAAAAGCGAGGCCTGGATGTATTTCTGGAGTGTACTAATATTACAGGTTATAGTTTTGAGAATTCTGGAGAAGGGTCGTTGATCCAGGGAGTATTCTGCCTGACTGGAGTTAGGAAGGTGTTTTCTCGCCTAAATGGGGAAAATTGACTTCTACCTCATGTTTTTTTTTTTACCTTGCTCTGGATCAACTTGCAGAATAATAGGCTGAACTGGGTGAATGGATGTCTTTTTTAGCCTTCCTATCACATCTGATATGGCAGGTAACAGATGTGACGAGGGAAGGGAAGGAGAGTACTCTTCCACTAGGGAGAGGGAGGAGTGGTAACCCTCACCTAGCACTGGCACCTGGCTGCCCTGACGTCTCTAGACGGGCTGCTAACCCGTATGCTGATCACGTGCCTCGTCCCTGGCTTACCCTGAAATAAGCCCTAGGTAGTGAATTGGGCGGTGGGAGCACTAGTCCTCACCACTGACACCTAGGGTAACAAGAGGGAAAGGACAAACAACACCAACACCACATACAATCCCCGAAGGGAGACAACAAACATGAGTTAACCAGAGATCTAAGAGCTCCAGTTCCAACTGCTCCACAGCAACTCCAACTTCACCAGAGGTCAGAATAGAACAGGGATGGCCAACCTGAGGCTCTCCAGCTGTTGCAAAACTACAACTCCCATCATGCCCAGACAGTCTACAGCTATCAGCCTACAGGAGGGCATGCTGGGAGTTGTAGTTTTACAACAGCTGGAGAGCCGCAGGTTGGCCATGCCTGGAATAGAACATCTGGAAAGAAGGTCTATATCTGGCAACAAGGGAAGCAGAAAGGGAGAATATATAGTAGATGGGAGTGGCTGACAGAGAACAGCTGAAAGGAAAAGCTACAGATACCTAAATGGGACAAAAAGGATCGCAAACATAACCAGGAAAACCTGGACCGGAATCCATTCCCACCACTAGGTCATGGAGCGATCTCTTGAAACCGAGTGAGTAGCCACCCACTGCGACCTTCTGACCCCAGGCACAACACGGTCAGCGATAGTTCGTAACACCCTCGTGACAGTTACAAACTATGTTACTATGCTATTATTTTAATTTGCAGTACTCCACAGTATACAGCATATAGTATAACCTTTTCCATATGTTATCGCCACATAAAAATTATGGAAACATTTCTCCTGCAGCAACACTCCTCCTGGAGGAGAAAGGACCTGTGATGACATCTTCAGCATGTGAACAGTAACATCCATATGCTACTGGTCACATGGCCATGATTTCATCACAGGTCCTTTCTCCTACGAGCATCAAATCACCCTTCCTTGTAATTGGTGTTTTGAGCGGCAGTGGGCCCCACAGAAACATCAGGTCCAGGGCTACCGACTGAAACCCCATATTATAATCTGCCATTGGTTCTGATTGAAAGAGAGAGGGAGCTTCCACTATCTAACCTCTCAGATGCTGCGATCGATATTGACCACAGCATCCGAGGGGTTAAATTGCTGGGATTAGAGGTAATTCTGATCCGAACAGTGACACCAGGGTGCCAGCTGTAAAATACTGAAATTTTTATAAATCAGCTGTTTGGGAAGGCCTTCTGGCAGCTTGGCTCACTATGGCTGACGACCCTCACTATGTTCTCTTAGGACTCCCTGGTAATCTGCGGTGTGTACTGCACAGTTCACCTGCTAGCCTCAGTCCCTGTTGTTAAACCAGCCTCGGAATCTCTTATTCTGGCTTTTAGCCAAGTCTGCAGCCTGCTTTGTGGCTAACAGAGCTAGAGCTCCTTGAACCTGCTCATTTAGGAGCTCAGCTCTCACTGCCACACACAGCAAACGTCTACCTCACTCCCCTGGGTCCTGGCTTCTTACAGGTTGCTGTATACATGCCACACAGCTCCCTCTGCTGGCTTGGGTGTAATCCTGCGGCATTACACCTTCCCCCCTGGCTTAAGAAGGGTTGTCGTCCCGGCAACTTCAGTGTACAAGACAAGGTCTTCGTACCTGGCTGGCATTCTTCCAAAGTTAGTGTGCTGAAAACGACGCAAAGCCTTGGGGATCTCAGCCTCTACAGTCCTATTTCTGCTTTCAGCTATTGGCGCTGTTGGTTCTTCCCCTTCTGTGGATTTCTCTTCCCGTCTTTCCCCGGTTCTCCGAGTCAGATGCTGGAGGAATCCACCACTCCTTGAAGATGTCTGGTGGTTCAGGAATTGGAGTCCGCATCGATTCTGCCTCGGGTAGCCTTCCTGTGCACCACCCACGAGGATCCTTGTCCAGCTTCTGGCCTCACCTCAAACACTGGTATATCTGGATTTGTCAGATTTGGATATCTGGATTTTCCAGTGTAGTTCGCTTCTGCACCATCACCCGGTCTCCTTGGTGCAAAGGCAATTCCTTTCCTTTTTCCAGTTAGTCACCAGTGTACATGGTCCCAATCTCTGAGCCAATAGATCATATATCTCTTGAACCTGCCTCGGTGTTCCCCATCCAAGTTTGTCCAGTTTTTATTTTCCCCTTTAAATGGCATCATCATGTTGAGGGGGCATCTACCATTCCTTCCAAACATCAGTACGAAGGGCGGGAACTGTGTTGAAGTGTACAGTGTTGTTGTACACCCACATGAGCTCTGCAATGTAATTGGGCCACAACTCTATCTGCTGCTCTTCTAGCATCCTCAACATCTGCAACAGGGTTGCAGATGTCTGTTAGAGCCAACATAATTCCTCAATCACTCTTAACTCAAAACAAGCACCCAGATCAGAATGTAAAATAAAATTCTTCCACAGGACCTGTGCTGCTGAGTCTGCTGTCTGATCCTGGGTAGGGACAGGTACTGCAAACTTTATAAAGTGGTCCATGGTGACCAGCAAGTACTTATATACCCTCAGAGATTCCTCCACCATCAGGTAATCTATCATTACATGCTGTAGTGGATAATGCTTTTCGATATTACCAAGTGGATCCTGTTGGTCTGCAGCCCCTGGCCAAGCTACAGCTCTGGCAACTTTCACACACACCCATGGCTACCTTCTGGAGATTAGGATGGTAACAGAACTGTTGCAGCCACAAAAACATTTTAGTTGGCCAAAAATGACCCTCCTTCTCATGCATCCACTTAACAATCCTTCTCACTTCATCAGTTGGTATCACTACCTGCCAGGTGGGTCCAATTTCTTTAGGAAGTTGGACTCTTCAGCAAAGGACTCCTTCTTGTATAGCCAGCCAGTCCCTCTGCTGCCACAGCTTCTTACCCCATAGTTTAGAGCCTCTCGCTCCTCCCATGTGGGTCGGTTTTTGGCCTGCAGCTATCCTTCTACTCTGGTGATCTGTTGGTCCCAAAGTTTCTGTTCCTGCCATTTGTCACTGGCAACCATCCCAGGCTCTGTACCTTGGACTGGAGCGATTTTTTGTACAGAGGCCGACTGCCTGAAGTCCGGGGTCTTATCTTCCTCTCGGTCGTTATCAGTGGGTCCAGTCGGACCTTCCACAGGATTTCGGGACAGGGCGTCAGCCAGGGGCGTAGCTATAAAGGGTGTGTAGGTAGCAGTCGCTACCGGGCCCAGGAGCCTGAAGGGACTCAAAGACACTTGTGCCGCATAAGAAGACACACAAAGCACTGAGGGAGGGGGGGCCCAAGCTGAACTCTTGCACCAGGGCCCATGAGCCTGTAGCTACACTCCTGGCGTCAGCATTAGTATTCTCTCGGTCTGGCCTGTATTGAGGTTTAAAAGTGAATTTGCTGAGGCGAGCCATCCACCACTATTTCGGGGCCCACAACTTGGCTGCCTCCAGGTAAACCAAGGGCTCGTTTTCAGTCAGCAAAGTGAACTCTGCCCCAGTTAAGATGTCAGCAAACTTATCAGCCACTGCCCAGACCAAAGCTAGCAGCTCTAGTCAACAACTTCTTCAATTCTCAGAAGGCATGGTCAGCTTCCACACTCTAAAGAATGGCTTTGTTCTTTATCTCCCAAGGAGAACCCCCAGCGAGCAGGGCATACTTAGCGAAGTCCTTGATAAACTTTCGGTAGTAAATGATTAACCCTAGGAAGGACCGTAATTTGCTACCTATGGCAGGCACTGGCCACTATTGCACAGCTTGGACCGAGTGCAATATGCCCCAAGTACTCGAGACTCTCCCTGAATGGGTGACACTTGTGGGGTTTTATCCTTTGCCCATGCTCTTCCAACCGGGTAAAAACTCCAAGTCACTCCAGATGCTTCTTAAATGTGGAAGAGAAGATGTTAATGTCATCCAGATGAATAAGCAGGCACTCATGATTTAGGTCTCCCAGGCACACCTCCATTAGTCTCTGAAATATAGCAGGGGCATTATTCAGTCCAAAGAGCATTCTCAGAAACCTATACAATCCCATAGGTGTGATAAACGCTGTCTTCTCCCTGTCCTTTTCTGCAACTGGCACTTGCCAATACTCACTGGCCAGATTGAGGGTGGAGAAGTAGCAAGCCTGTCCCAATGCTGCCAAGGAATCCTCGAGTTGGGTAAGTGGATAAGCATCCCGCATGATACAAGCATTCAGGTGCTGATAATCGACATAAATTTGTATAGTCCCATCATTCGTGTTGATCAATACAATGGGAGATGCCCAAGGACTTTTACTGGGCCGAACCACTTGACTCTCCTGCATCTGCCTGAGTAGAGTTTTCACTTCTTGATATAACGCCGTGGGATCTGTCAGATGGGTGTCAACTACCCTGTTTGGATTTCGTGCTCTAGTGTCTGTGTCACCCCAATATCAGTTTCATACTGGGAGAAGGCATAGAACCCAAGCCAACTGTTTCCACTTCAAGAATACATTTCAGTTTCTTCCAGGGGCACTTTTTTCAAAAGCTGCTCACCAGTCATTGGCATCACATTTGCCTTTACTTTACACAGTGTGAGAGTAACCACATCAGCTCCAGTAGGCTTCGATGCCCCGTATGCCGGCGTCGATGCCCCGTATGCACATGTTCTAGTCTGACGAAGGGCTTTCTAATAGCCCGAAACGTTACACATGTCCGGCAATGTTCTAAATAAATAAATTTCTAAAAGCATCACTAAAATTGTGGCGTGCTGTCATCTTCATATTGATATAGCTCCAGTAGGCTTGACACACCAGCATTGTTCTTGGGCATCCTGCATCTCGTGGATAAGATATATGTTAGCAATCAGTTTACTAGGGGCCAGAGTCACATCAAAACTATTAAGATTCATACATCTCACCAGGACCCTTAGACTGTGCACATGGTTCGACCTACCACTACCCCCTCTCTTTGCAGCATTAATTCGAGCATAACGTCAGCACCCTGTATCTGAAAGGTAGTGCTACCGGGACGGGTAGTAAAGCTTCATGAGTCCACTACTCCCATCATTCCCGAAAGGACAGCCTGCACTCTACACTGTTTTAGTGTCTTCGGCAGGGCTATCTGTGGGGGTTTCTGGTTTGGGACCCCATTCCAGTACTTGGGTCCTAAGTCTTGTGCCATCAATCCGTCGAGCTCCCGCAGCACATTCATGCCCAATATTACAGGTACATTAGCGTTCATAACATCCTCTACCACTACCAACCCCTTCTCTTTCATGGTCCGGCCCAAAACCCCAGTGTCTGCACACATAACCCCAGTTTGTGGTATTGGAAGGTTGTTGGCACCCCTTAACCAGTGTGCAGCACCAAAGAGCAGCTGGGAAAGACCCACTTCCCGGATGCTGGGTAATAGTGGTTACTTAAGACCCAGTATCAATCAAACAGGGCAGTTCAACTCAATTTAACTTAGCTTTGACGACTTGGCTCTCTCCTTCTAAATCCATAGGTTTTATGTTGGTGCACACGATGGTGCCTCCTGTGATTCGCCTCTCAATCATGTTAGTAATGTTAGTTCAAATACTCCTGACTAGAGATGAGCGAACACCTGGATGTTCGGGTTCGAGAGGTTCGGCCGAACTTCCGGAAAATGTCCGGGTTCGTGATCCGAACTCAACCCGAACTTCACCCCGAACCCGAACCCCATAGAAGTCAATGGGGACCCGAACTTTTGGGCACTAAAAAGGCTGTAAAAGACACCCAGAGGGATAATATACCGCAATAAACGCATTGCGATTACAACTTTGAGCTAACGATCACCATGGGAACGCCTCCTCCAGTAGAATGTACTGTCGGATCTGAGAATTAAGTTGAAATCGCAATGCGATTCTTATATATTTAGCTTAATCGCATTACGATTTCAACTTAGCATTGCTAAATAATTCCATCCATATCGTTAACTTACTGAGTCAGTAAGTTAACGAATATGGATGGAATTATTTAGCAATGCTAAGTTGAAACGGCAATGCGATTAAGCAGACATATAATAATCGCATTGCGATTTCAACTTAATTCTCACATCCGACAGTACATTCTACTGGAGGAGGCGTTCCCATGGTGATCGGTAGCTCAAAGTTGTAATCGCAATGCGATTACTAAATACATAAGAATCGCTTTGCGATTCCAACTTTTAGTACTCAACTTTTAAAATCGTACACCACTTTAAGTTCCAAAGTTGCAATCGCGTTCGAATAGAACTTAAAGCTGTCTCTTAGTCAGTTTTAGTATTGGTGTGCTGTAATAGAAGTTACATTCGTACGCGAATATAACTTAGAGCAATACAGTCAACTTTACACTGTTAGTTTTATTATCGCGATAATACAACTATTCAAGAATCGTGTACGTGCGTCTGTACGTGTGTGCGTTACCTCGGACACTATTCTATTTTGCCAGCCACAGCTGAAACCACTGATTTATGGTATTGCTATTTTGGCAATTGAATTTAACCCCAGAAAATAATCTATCCTTTGCCAGACAGCAGACAGTATTATACTTGTCTACCCAAAGCTGGAACACCAGATTTAGGGGATTGGTATTTGGACAATTGTATTTAACCCCTTAATAAAATATAGAAATTTCTTTCCTGAGTTTCTAGGGGTGACAATTAGCACAGCCAAGCCCCTGATGTAGGATATAGCAAAAAAAAAAAAAACTAGTATTGATGGATTGATGGACTTGGTGGCAGCTTCTTCTGGCGCACCACAAGTCACAAAATGGCCACCGATCAACCCAGAAAATAAGTGACAGAAAAACGCTCTGTGCAGCCTAAAAACCAGCGAGCAAGTAACTAGCAGAAGTTCAATGATTCTCAGCTGTAAATTGATCCGTTCATTAGGTGCTGTTGCTGACTTTAACCTGCCTAATCTCGCCCTGATAGAAGCTGCGTCCTCTCCCTACACTAATCAGAGCAGTGTGACGTGCGGCGCTACGTGACTCCAGCTTAAATAGAGGCTGGGTCACATGCTGCACTTGGCCAATCACAGCCATGCCATTAGTAGGCATGGCTGTGATGGGCTCTTAGGGCAAGAAGTAAAATGCTAACTGATTGGCTGCTGTGCAGCCCTTCAGAAAGCGGGAAGAAATCGACGAACACCAGACCCGAACCCGAACTTTTTTGAAAATGTCCGGGTTCGGGTCCGTGTCACGGACACCCCAAAGTTCGGTACGAACCCGAACTATTCTTGAACTGTTCGCTCAACACTACTCCTGACATGTTACAGAACCCTGGTGCAGACAGTTTTTAGCTCGGTGACTTTCCTGTTGGTAAGTACAACATCCCCTCTCTGCAGATTGAGGTTTCAGGCTAAACTGTCGCCTTTTCAGTCCAGGTGGCTCATTCTTTTGGATGTGCGTAACCTGTTCTTCTCGTTTATTCAATGCGACAAGTATCCCTTTCATTGGTTCCTCTAGTGAAGCCACCATAGCCTCTAAGTTGCTCCCATTATCAGGAGCAGTCTCTATCCGCAAGGCCACCATCGATGTTTCATTCTGCTCCTCCTTCGCTAGGATAATGGCCTCTCGAAGTATTCCATATAAGGTCAGCCGCGGCTTTATTTTCATTTCTTCTCTAAGGGTCTTCCTCAATGATTGGTCAGTACAGAGATCTGTCCCATCATCTATTTATCCCCAGGACTGTGACTGTGACAAGGGGACATCCTCTGCGTCTGGAGGAAAGAAGGTTTGTACACAAACATAGAAAAGGATTCTTTACGGTAATAGCAGTGATACTATGGAACTCTCTGCCTGAGGAGGTGGTGATGGTGAGTACAATAAAGGAATTCAAGAGGGGCCTGGATGTATTTCTGGAGTGTAATAATATTACAGGCTACAGCTACTAGAGAGGGGTCGTTGATCCAGGGAGTTATTCTGATTGCCTGATTGGAGTCGGGAAGGAATTTTTTTCCCTTTAAGTGGGGAAAATTGGCTTCTGCCTCACAGGGGTTTTTTGCCTTCCTCTGGATCAACTTGTAGGAAACAGGCCGAACTGGATGGACAAATGTCTTTTTTCGGTCTTATATACTATGTTACTATGTTACTATGTTACTACTGGCTTCTGAGACCCAGAATAAATTGATCACATATCACCGGTTCAGCTCCTGCAGGCCATTTATACTGGGTGAAAGTCTCATCTTCTTTCTGCAGCCTGGCGAAGAACTTCTTTCTTAACACTGCTTCAGAAGATACATCACCATACATATCCTCTAGCAAAGAATCTGTTCAAAGGTCTGTCTGCATCTGGCCGTCTGTAACATCTTGGTTTTCCTAGCCTTCTAGTGTGCTCAAAGCGAGTTCCGTCTTTAAGTGCTACGTCACATTACATAGTCTGACCACTCCCTCCAGTCTCTCTTCCAATCTTCCAGCAATACATTTGCGCCATTAAACTTCTGAAGGTGACTAAGCAAGACTCCTACTTAAACTGTATGTGCTGTCTTGCCCTGTGAGGCGGATGCTCCCTCCGTTGATAATTCTATGTCCATCCTGCCGAACTACGTCACTTATAAAGTACCGTACAGGACAAGTGCAAGAAACTGGAAGTGTTCTTTACTGTAAAACTGGATAGGATTTTACTGTAAAACTGGCCGTTAATAACATGACAAAAGAACATGACATCACTGGCCCAGGCTAACCTTCGGGAAGGCTGAGAAAAATCTCGGAAAACGCTTTTAAAAAGTTATGGGCCTTGGAATGCAGAAAGTAAAATATGAAAATCGGCCTATTACTTTTCCCACATGGTGAACACAATTAAAGGGCATCTGTCAGCAGATTTGTACCTATAAAAAGTGGTTGACCTGTTACATGTGCATTTGGCAGCTGAAGGTGTAATGCACAGGACACGTGTAGGAAACTGAAAGCGGTTTTTCCTTAAGACAGGATTTTACTGTAAAACTGGACATAAATAACAGATAACACTTAGAACAGAGGAAAGTAATATTCGACAAATAACTCTGGGTTAACCCTGTCTTCAGCTGCATGCCTTTTTAAGGGTAGTCTCCCTCTGTCTCACACGTAGTTGTAACCCCCCAGAGTGGCATTACCACCTATTTTGCGCCCCCCACTATCTGTTATGGGAGATCCTGCGTTATCCTGTGTCATCTAGAATATGTATTGCCATATCCTGCACAATGTGTAATTGGATTTCCCTGTAATGTGATGTTTAAATGTAATTAGCCTGGTTCACCAGCAAATGGCAGCAATCTTGGCAGAGCTAGTTTCCCTAGAGTGGAACCTTCTATCCAGGGCTTTTTTTCTCAGAGAAAAGGTGGTGGAACTCACCCCCCCTCCCTTGACCACGCCCCTACCCACCCCTAGGACCGCCCCTACCCACCCCTAGGACCGCCCCCTAAAACCGCCCCTTTAGAGAACAGGGATGCAAGTAAAATTTGGGGGGGCTATGAAAGTCCATCCCAGCAGGCTGCATGAAAAATAATTTTTATTATGCCTACATTCAGGTTAGGCAGGATTAGTCTAAGTGAGCGGGGCCCCATGTAGCAGAATTTCTAGGGCCCCGCTCACTTAGTCTAATCTTGATGACTTGCCTAATGTCAACTGGGCCCGCCACTGGGCACAGGCCAGTCCGGCGCAGTGGCGGATCCAGAGCCTGGTCTCGGGAGGGGCACATCCAGCGATCGATACGCCCCTGCTCCGATCACTACAGAAATACAGCCCCACTTACCGCTTACATCCAGTGACGTCTCCTGTGATGTAGATGTTCTCTGTCCTCATCTTCTCCTTACAGACCTTCAGACCAGACCAACAGTTTTCGTCTCTGCAGTTTGACAACAAAATAAATCTTAGTTTACTACTTTTCCATCATCCTCCCATTTTCTGGACATATTATCCTACTACCCCCAATACTGTGCCGCTGTGCTGCCCAATACTACACTGCAGAAACCGATAAACCCCCGATAATACTAGTACCACCCAGAGCCCCCATATAAAATACCTCAGTAATGTCCCCATAGTGCCCCCAATCATGTGCTAGTGAAAAGTGCCTCTCCAATCTCCCCCTGATGTGCCAGTAATAAGTGCCATTTCCCCTAACATGTGCCAGTCTCCGCTCTGCCACCCCCATCATGTGCCAGTCTCCGCTCTGCCACCCCCATCATGTGCCAGTCTCCGCTCTGCCACCCCCATCATGTGCCAGTCTCCGCTCTGCCACCCCCATCATGTGCCAGTCTCCACTCTGCCACCCCCATCATGTGCCAGTCTCCGCTCTGCCACCCCCATCATGTGCCAGTCTCCGCTCTGCCACCCCCATCATGTGCCAGTCTCCGCTCTGCCACCCCCATCATGTGCCAGTCTCCGCTCTGCCACCCCCATCATGTGCCAGTCTCCTCTCTGCCACCCCCATTATGTGCAGGCTCCTTTTCTCCCCCATCATGTGCAGGCTCCTTTTCTCCCCCTCATTCATGTGCAGGCTCCTTTTCTCCCCCTCCCATTCATGTGCAGGCTCATTTTCTCCCCCTCCCATTCATGTGCAGGCTCATTTTCTTCCCCCCCCCCCATTCATGTGCAGGCTCATTTTCTTCCCTTCCCTCCCCACAGGCTCCATTTCTTTCCCCCAAATTCATGTGTAGGCTCCCCTCACCCACCCATACTTACCTTCTTGGAAGCGCTGTGATGCAGGCCTCTTCCGGCCTGTGTCCCGCTCAGTACTGCTCAGGCGGCGCGATGACGTCATCGCGCCGCCTGCTGCATCGCTCTGATAGGCTGCCGGCACAAGGCCCGCAGCCTATCAGAGGAGCAGGGAAGGGAGACGCCTCCCTCCCCTGCCGCACAGCACAGCGATCTGTATCGCTGTCCAGAGGACGGTGATTCAGATCAATATGGAGATGAACGCTCCCACAGTGGAAGCGTTCATCTCCTGTCACCTGCCGCCGGCCTCCAGCTCCTCCTCCCAGTCCCTCCCTGCCGATACATCGCAGCCTGCGATGCTGGAGCATCGCAGGCTGCGATGTGAAAATGTCGGCATGAAAGGTGGCGGAACGCCGTTCCGGTGCGTTCCGCCAGAAAAAAAGCCCTGCTTCTATCTATTCCAGCCCTCTCTAGAGAGTTCTAGTTAGTTAGGGTCGGTCTAGCCTACCCCTTCCAAGAGGAAGGGTGGTCCAGCCAGCAGAGCCTGTCTGCTCAACTAGGCCTAAAGAAGAGAAGTAAAGAGCTTCCTCTGGATCAACTTGTAAGAAACTTGTAGGAAACAGGCAGAACTGGATGGACAAATGTCTTTTTTCGGTCTTATATATTATTTTACTATGTTACTAGAGCCAGGAGGAAAGATTCCCTAGATAAAGAAAAAGAATAACGATACGGATTCAAATAATGATAAAGACTACTAAAAGCTAAGTTACAGCAGAAGTGAGAAAGTTCCTATTTGATTCAGTCAGCATAGCAGGGCTGAAAGAGTACGGATGTAGCAGAGCTGAGAGTGTTTGACTGTCATACTAAAGCCAAAACCTGCTGATGACCAAGACAAAGCTTGAAACTGTTGGAGAAACAGTTATTGAAAGTAAAGTTGTGTTCAATGACAATAAAAGTCTGGACTTAAGTTCTTTGACCATCATCGTTCATCACCTCCCCCTTTTAATTGCACCGCTGCAGGACAACAATGCCTGGGGCTCCAGGATATCCAGGTAGGAGCACCGTGACAAGTGCTAAAGCCACATCTAAGAGGCACCATAGGCAACCCTTACACCACTCAGGCAATTCCTACACTGGGTTCCACTATCACCTTCTACATAGGGGGACCTATTCCCTCGTTGCTGAAATGAACTGGTGTCAGGACAAACTTTTAACCCACATCTCAACCATCTTAAAGGGACATTGGTTGATGTCGCACCCAGCGGTGCGCTGCATAGTCTCTCAGGGTTTGCAATAATCAGACATTTACTCTGTCTTCAGCCGCACGCCTGTGTAAGGGGACTCTCCCCCTCCCTCACGCGTAGTCTCTGAGGGTTTACAATGATCAGACATTTACCCTGTCTTCAGCTGCACGCAGTGGCGTACATACAGGGGTAGGAGTGGGTCTGTGTTGTGACCGGGCCTGGCACTCCAGGGGGCCCGGCCATCTGTGGACCTCTGGCCCCTGCAGTAGTGCAGCTCAGACTCAGGTGTGGGCCTGTGGCAGCGGTGGCAGCAGGTGACAGGGAGATTAATGCTGCCATTGTGGAAGCGTTCATCTCCATAGTGATCATCATCTGTATCGCCGTCCTCAGGACAGCGATACAAATGGCAGTGCTGCGGCAGGTCAGGGGAGGGAGGCGTCTCCCTTCCCTGTTCCTCTGACAGACTGCTGGCTTTGTGCCTGCAGCCTATCAGAGCGGTGCAGGCGGTGTGATGACATCATCGCGTCGCCTGGGTCGTACAGCGCGTGACACAGGCCGGAAGAGGCCTCCATCGCATCGCTGACAAGGAGGAAAGTATAAGTGGTTTTAATTTTTTTTTAAATACTGGACATGAGGGGAGCAGGAGGCACTTCATACTTTCAAAGGGGGATGGGGGGGAGGTAGTGTTTGGCACTTCTTACTGTCAAATGAGGGGGGGTTGTTTGGCACTTCCTACTAGCAAATGGGGGAGTTGGCACTTCATACTGGCAAATGGGGGAGTGTTTGGCACTTCTTACTGGCAAATGGGAAGGAGTGTTTGGCGCTTCATACTGGCAAATGAGGGGGGGGGGGTTGGCACTTCTTACTGGCAAATGAGGGGGGTTGGCACTTTTTACTGGCAAATGAGGGGGGTTGGCACTTACTGGCAAATGGGGGGGTTGGCACTTACTGGCAAATGGGGGGCGGTTGGCACTTCTTACTGGCAAATGGGGGGGGGTTGGCACTTCTTACTGGCAAATGAGGGGAGTTGGCACTTACTGAAAATGAGGGGGGGTTGGCACTTACTGGCAAATGAGGGGGGTTGGCACTTCTTACTGTCAAATAAGGGGGGTTGGCACTTCTTACTGGCAAATGAGGGAGGATTGGCACTTGATACTGGCACATGGGCGATTGGCACTTGTTACTGGCACATGGAGGGGGTTTGGCACTTGCTACTGGCACATGGGGGGTTGGCACTTGATACTAGCACATGTGGGGAGAGAGGAGAGAGGCACTTGATACTGGCACATTATTGGGGAGCACAGCGGCACAGTATTGGGGGTAGTAGGATGTTTTGTCCAGAAGATTGGAGGATGATGGAAAAGTAGTAAACTAAGATTTTTTTTTGTCAAAATGCAGAAATGGAAAATGGTGACAAAATGGAGTCTGGGCTGAAGGTCTGAAAGGAGAAGACGAGGACAGAGAATATCAACATCGAAGGAGACGTCACCACTGAATGTAAGAGGTACAGGCACGATTTATGGGTGGAGTTGTGTGTGGGTGTGGTTTAAGGGTGGGCGGGGACACAGGTGCCCCGTAATCTCCTATTGCCCGGGGAAATGCCCCTCCCGAGACCGTGAGGAGGGGGCCCCATGGATCACTTTCGCGCCGGGCCCCAATGGATTGTGTGTATGCCACAGGCCGCACGCCTGTGTAAAGAGAGTCTCCCTCTCCCTCACACGTAGTCTCTCAGGGTTTACAATAATCAGACATTTACCCTGTCTTCAGCTGCATGCCTGTGTAAGGGGTCTCCCTCTCCCTCATACATTGGCTCTCAGGGTATAGCAATAAACATGGGCGTAGCTATAGGGGGTGCAGAGGTAGCAGTTGCTACCGGGCCCAGGAGCCTGAGGGGGCCCAAAGACCCTTGTGCCACATAAGAAGACACACAAAGCACTGAGGGAAGGGGGCCCAAGCTGAACTCTTGCACCAGGGCCCATGAGCCGTTAGCTACGCCGCTGGCAATAAACAATGTTTCTTTAACAACTAAGACACTGGGAGCTGATTCTGAAATGACAGTGTCTAACAAACATAAACAACATATATTCCCTGTCCTGGTGAATGCTATGCTCACCATTGCTGCCTGCACGTGCGAGTTACTATGGCTGACAGCCCTCACTAGGTCCTCTCAGGACTCCCTGGTAATCTACGGTATGCACTGCACAGTTCGCCTGTTGGCCTCTGTTGGTAAACCAGCTTCAGAATCTCCTATTCCTTTCAGCCAAGTCTGCAGCATGCTTTGTGGCTAACAGAGCCAAAGCCGCTAGAACCTGCTCATTCAGCAGCTCAGTTTCCACTGCCTCACACAGCACACATCTCCCTCTCTCCCCTGGGCTTTGGCTACCTCCAGGTTGCTGTATACATCTCACACAGGTCCCTCTGAGGGCTTGGGGGTAATCCTGCGGCATTACAAAGTTATTTTTTGTTGTACCCATGTTCATATGTGCCCAGGGGCTGACTGAGAACTCTCAGGGCCCCCGGGCAAAATAAATCAAGGGCCCCCTTCCAGGCCCCACCCATGCCCTACCTCCAGCCACGCCCATGTTATACCTCCAGCCACACCTATATCCCGCCTCCACTACCTGGTCACACCGCCATCGTTATGCTTCTGATCCCATCACTACAGAAATACAGGGCACTTACCTATTACGTCCAGTGACGTCTTCTTTGATGTAGATGTTTTCTGTCCTCGTGTTCTCCTTTCAGACCTTCAGACCAGACCGCCATGTTGTCGCCATTTTCCATCTCTGCAGTTTAACAAACAAAAATCTTAGTTTACTACTTTTCCATCATCCTCCCATCTTCTGGACAAATCATCCTACTACCCCCAATACTGGGCTGCTGTGCTCCCCAATACTACACTGCAGAAACAGATAATACCCCTGGTAATACTAGTACCACACAGAGCCCCCCATATAAAATTCCCATTCTTTGTGGCCTCAGTAGAAGCCCCCATAGTGCCCCATAATAATGTGCCAGTAACACGTGCCTCTCCATGCCACCACATGTGCCAGTAATAAGTGCCTCTCTTGTGCCTCTCCCCCATGTGCCAGTAATAAGTGCCTCTCTTGTGCTTTCCCCCATGTGCCAGTAGCCCCCCCCTTATTATGTGCCAGTAGCCCCCCAATATGTGCCAGTAGTCCCCCCTTATGTGCCAGTAGCCGTCCCCCCTTATGTGCCAGTAGCCGTCCCTCCTTATGTGCCAGTAGCCGTCCCTCCTTATGTGCCAGTAGCCGTCCCTCCTTATGTGCCAGTAGCTATCCCTCCTTATGTGCCAGTAGCCGTCCCTCCTTATGTGCCAGTAGCCGTCCCCCCTTATTTGCCAGTAGCCGTCCCTCCTATGTGCCAGTAGCCGTCCACCCTATGTGCCAGTAGCCGTCCCTCCTTATGTGCCAGTAGCCGTCCCTCCCTATGTGCCAGTCGCCTCCCCCCTTATGTGCCAGTAGTCCCCTTATGTGCCAGTAGTCCCCGCTTTTGTGCCACTAGCCATCCCCCCCTTATGTGCCAGTAGCCTGTCCCCCCTTATGTGCCAGTAGCTGTCCCCCTTATGTGCCAGTAGCAGCCCCCTTAAGTGCCAGTAGCCCCCCCTTATGTGCCAGTAGCCCCCCTTATGTGCCAGAAGTCCCCCCTTATGTGCCATTAGTCCCCCCTCATGTGCCAGTAGCCCCCTCTTATGTGCCATTTGTCCCCCCTTATGTGCCAGTAGTCCACTTATGTGCCAGTAGCCGTCCCCCCTTATGTGCCAGTAGCTGTCCCCCTTATGTGCGAGGAGCAGCCCCCTTAAGTGCCAGTAGTGCCCCCTTATGTGCCAGTAGTGCCCCCTTATGTGCCAGTAGCAGTCCCCTTTATGTGTCAGTAGCCCCCTTTATGTGGCAGTAGCCCCCTTATGTGCCAGTAGCCTCCTTTTGTGCCAGTAGCCCCCCCTTATGTGCCAGTAGCCGTCCCCCTTATGTGCCAGTAGCTGTCCCCCTTATGTGCCAGTAGCTGTCCACCTTATGTGCCAGTAGCAGCCCCCTTAAGTGCCAGTAGCCCAAAAAAAAAAAAAAAAAAAAAAAGAACACTTATACTTACCTCCAGCGATGCGATGCAGGCCTCTTCCGGCCTGTGTCTCAAGCTGTACCGCTCCGGCAGCGCGATGACGTCCTTCTTCCTGCACCGGCCTCTGATAGGCTGCCGGCCTAGTGCTGGCAGCCTATCAGAGGAACAGGAGAGGATACGCCTCTCCCTCCTCTTCCGCTGCACGGAGATGAACGCAATGGAAGCGCTCATCTCCTGATGTCCCCTGCCAACGCGTCTGCCCTGGGGACGGGCCCCCTACTGGCCACGGGCCCTTGGTCCATGCCCGAGTGCCCTAATGGTCAGTCCGCCCCTGTATGTGCCTGCACTGCTCAGAAAAATAATGTTTGAATATATACAAATTAGTCCCTAAGAGCAACGGGGGAGTTGCCATTACACCTAAAGGCTCTGCTCTCTCTGCAACTGCTGAGCCCTGTGCACTTTGACAGGGCCAGGGTAACACCTGGTCCTGTCAAAGTTTAGAGAGCATGGCAGTTGCAGAGAGAGCAGAGTCTCTAGGTGTAATGGCAACTCCCCCGTTGCTCCTAGAGGTTCATTTGTACACATTAACAATTCATTTTTCTCAGCAATGCGGGCACATATGAACGTGAGACCAACACAGATGCCTTCAGCTGCCAAGTGCACATGTAACAGGTCAGCCAGTGTCATAGGGACAAATCTGCTGACAGATGCCCTTTAAAAAAAAGTCACCACAACTTAAAGAAAAATAGAATAAAAATGTATGTACCCTAGATTAGACCCAATGAAAAGTGCAGCTCATCCGGGAAGAAAAAAAAAAACATCACACAGTTTCAGCAGATAATTAAAAAGCTATGGCTCTCAGAATATGACGACACAAAATCAAATACATGTTTTGTAGTGGGAAGCTGGGAAAAAATCCAAATGGGGTAGGAAAAAAATGCAATTCTGCTACAGTTCTATGGGTTTTATTTCCATGGAGTACTGTATGCGGTAAAACTGACCAGTTACCTTCATTCTCTGGGTCAGTACAGTTATGCCGATACCACATCTGTATAGTTTTTCTTGTGTTTTAATCATGAAAAAAATAACAACGTTGGAAACTATTTTTCTTTTTCTTCACCATATTGACCCACATAACATCTACAGAGTTGTGCTAGTTCTTATTTTTTTTTGCAGGACGATCTGTAGTTTTTATTGATACCATTTTGGAGTGTGTGACTTTGGCCTCATGCACACGACCGTTGTTTGATTCCGTGTCCGTTGCTCCGTTTTTCGTGATTTTCTGCTGACCCATTGGTTTTCAATGGGTCCGTGGAAACCTCGGCAAATGCACCATTTGTCCTCTGCGTCCGTGGTCCGTGATTCCAGTCCGTCAAAAAAATATAACCTGTCCTATTCTTGTCCGTGAAAAACCGTTCACGGACCCATTCAAATCAATGGGTCCGGGAAAAAATGCGTATGGCCATCCGTGTGTCATCCGCGTTCCGTGTCCGTTTTTTTTGCGGATCCCTTGGCAGGAAAAATTGTCAGCCTGTCTTTTGGTAAAATCTTTTGGGTCATGTCCGCTAAAAAAACGGGAGACACACGGAAACACAACGAAAGGCAAAAACGGACACGGATCACTGAACAACGGAACCCCTTTTTGCGGACAGCATAAAAAAACGGTCGTGTGCATGAGGCCTTTTTGATCAATTTTTTTTCAGTTTGTTGGGGAGGTGAAGAAACGGAAAAATGGAGAATTGGGGTTTTTATTTTTTTTTTTCCATTTCGCCATTCGCCATATGGGATAAATATTTTAATATTTAAATAGTATTGCCTTTTTTCGAGCTTGGCGAGCCCTATTTTATTTTATTTTTTATTGCTTATTTTCATTTTAAAGATGGGAGTGATTTGAATTTTTGTATTTTTTATATATTTTTTTATGAACTTTTTTTATTTAGGCTCCCAGGGAACCCCAACATGCAATCATTTTATTGCCATTTTTATTCAGTAATGGAATTTTATCCATTACTAAATACAAAAATCAGTATATTCCAGTGCAGTGCTGCCAAATGTTTTCCCAAATGTATTCCCAAAAAAGTTACCTATAGGTCAGTAAACTCAATCCTTTAGTAACAAGATATATTGCTAGCTCAAAATAAGCTCAACATCCGCTTGAATTTAATGTTAAAGAGGAGAGTCACCGTAGATTGGCCTAATTGAAATACACCATAAATCCCTAGCGAGCAGCAAGATCACACACCTGCCCCATGTAAGCTGCCACGGCCAGACTTCATGAGACAGTGAGTCAGTGCCCAAGCCGCATGCATTAATCACATATATGTAGGACCCAATAATAAACCATGTATACTGACCAGAAGGTGAGATCCCACCACAAACAAATGCACCGCCAGTCCACACACCAACGCGCGTTTTCGCGTGCTGCTTCCTCAAGGGGTGTTGTCAATCATGTGAATAGATACAAGAAGTGATTTACTAATAAAATACGATTTGATGATTATACAGTGTTGATTTTATTGTCATACTTGGATCCATATATTTGTGTAGGTTTTGTATACTAGTAATAGACCTAGAAGTCTTGTACAGGCTCTGGCCTATTACTACTAAAGAACGTCTTACCTGATCTCAGCAAAGGGTAGGTGTTCTCTTCGAGAAGCATGTGCTCCCCGCTTTTATAGCTACCAGATGCCGTGGTCAAATATGGTTTTTCATATGTTTTCATTTTCCATTGATTAAATAAAGGAATTTTTTGGATTAGTGCTGTAACTTTGCACTTTATACTTAGAATTCTACCAAAACCTATGCCATGACTGTCCTCTCTGTGATCTGGACGTACATCCCTGTGTTATAGGAGTTTAGGTATGAGATAAACGTTTTCTGCAGTGTGACTGTGACGAGGGAGCATCTTCTGTGTCTGGAGGAAAGAAGGTTTGTACACAAACATATAAGAGGATTCTTTACAGTAAGAGCAGTGAGACTATGGAACTCTCTGCCTGAGGCCTGGATGTATTTCTGGAGTGTAAGAGTATTACAGGTTATAGTTACTAGAGATGGGTTGTTGTTCCAGGGAGTTATTCTGATTGCCTGATTGGAGTCGGGAAGAATTCTTTTCCCATAAAGTGAAGAAATTTGGCTTCTAACTCAGGAGTTTATTTGCCTTCCTCTGGATCAACTTGCAGGCTAACAGGCTGAATTAGATGGAAGATGTCTTTTTTCAGCCTTATAAACTATGTTACTATGAGTCTGGGCTGTTTAGTTCACATGCACCAGATTTATCACAGAATTTTATGCCAAAATGGTATCGCAATTTTGGCCAAAACCACTGCATGTTAGGCCATGCCCTCTTTCCTATGAAGCTTCACACTTCCCCCTAAGCCCTACTTTCTTTCTGAGCAAACCCCAAAACCTGCAGAAACCCTAGTTTGGCCAATTTTCAATCCATTCTTAAACAGATTCTAGACAGATTCTTTTTAGACAGAAACATTTTTGAAAGTTTCAGAACTTTTTATTATGCAATGACCAGAGCTGCCCATACACCTTTATCAGCTGATGACTCCTCTAGTAAACATGGATGCTCTCAGTGGTAAAGCCTGCATGTTTATGACCATGGAGAGGGATACACCACTGGCAGGCATAAAAGGATCATGTGTGTTGAAATTAAACTTACTGTACACCAGTGGCGGATCCAGAGCCTGATCTCGGGAGGGGCACTTCCAGATTGTTTTGTGGCGGGCCAGGGGGTAATATTACTGAGGAGGGTTATCATGGGACTGTAGAATGTACCTTGATACCCCTTAGTTATAATACACCTGTATAATGTACCCTGATACCCCTCCTCAGTTATATTACCCCCTGTATAATTTACCCTGATATAACTGAGGAGGGGTATCAGGAGATATTATACATGGGTTAATATAACTGAGGGGTATCATCTGGGTAAATTTTACAGGGGTAATATAACTGAGGAGGGTTATTACCCCTGTATAATTTACTCCTGATGATACCCCTCAGTCAGTTAGTTACATTACCCCCTGTATAATGTAGTTGTACCCTGATACCACTTAGTTATATAACTGAGGGGTATGGTTATCAGGGTACATTATACAGGCAGGGGCCAGGGGGTAATATAACTGAGCTGAGGGAGCGGTGCATGACGCAGGTTACTTTATTGCCTACTGTTACGCCCCTGCTCCCATCACTACAGAAGTATAGCCCCACTTACCTCTTACATCTAGTGACGTCTCCTTTGATGTAGATGTTCTCTGTCCTCATCTTCTCCTTTCAGACCTGCAGACCAGACCACCAATTTTCATCTCTGCAGTTTGAAAAAAAAAATTTAAATCAGTTTACTACTTTTCCATCATCCTCCCATCTTCTGGACCCATCATCCTACTACCCCCAAAATGGTGCCACTGTGCTCCCCAATACTATACTGCAGAAACAGATAAACCCCTGATAATACTAGTACCACACAGAGCCCCCCATATAAAATACACCTTCTTTGTGGCCTCAGTAGAAGCATCCATAGTGCCCCATAATAATCTGCCAGTAAGAGGTGCCCCATAGATACACCCATTCATGTGCTAGTACCAAGTGCCACTCCCCCATCATGTGCCAGTGACAAGTGCCACTCTCTTCCCCCATCATGTGCCAGTAACAAGTGCTACTCCCCCATCATGTCCCAATATTAAAGGGGTATTCTCATTTCAGACAATGGGGCACATCGCTAGGATATGCCCCAATTGTCTGATAGGTGGGGTCCCACCGCTGGGACCCGCCCCTATATTGAGAACGGGGCCCCATAAGTGAAGGAGGGCGTACCGCGCATGCACGGCCGCCCTCTATTCATTTCTATGGGGCCTCTGACAATAGCCGAGCGCTGGGTGGTGGACGGACCCCAGGAAATCTGGGGTCCTCCAGCCACAACTCTCCCCGCTCCGTTCTCAATATAGGTGTGGGTCCCAGCTGTGGGACCTGCACCTATCAGACAATGGGGGCATATGCTACCGATATGCCCCTTTGTCTGAAATGAGAATACCCCTTTAAGTGCCACTTTCCCTCTCCCGTATCATGTCCCAGTCTCCCCATCATGTGCCTGTAATAAGTGCCACTTTCCTCCCCATCATGTGCCAGTCCCCCCTCCCCCATGTGCCAGTAATAAGTGCCACTCTTCTTTCTCTCCCCCTCTCACCAGTCTCCTCTCATGTGCTAGTCTCCACAGGGAGTCCCCCCCCTCCCCTTAAACATACTGACTGCTCCCACACTGCTGCATCTGTTGTGCTATATTTTGTGCTACATACCTTTCTATGTTGTCCTCCTTGGCTCTCTCTCTCTGGGCACTGCCTGGGGCCCTGGGCTGTGGCCTAAGGACAGTCACTCAGGCTGCTGGCTGCGCTCCCACAGTTGCTCCGCCCCTTTTTCTTCTTCTATGGGCTGGGGCAGGAGCTAGCAACGGCTCTCCTCTCCTAGCTGCGATGCTGCGTGCACGCACGGCTCTGCTGCTTCACTCCGGACCGGCTCCGCCCCCCTTCCTGGCCCTGTGGCGCGGCATTGAAATTTATAGTGTGTGCACGCCGCGGCCAGTGAATTTATTCAGCAGAATCTCGGGGGCAATGCCCCCTGGATCCGCCAATGCTGTACACCATCCTTGTTTGCATTGGCAGAAAACATCAGGCTCCACTCCATGTACTATAGATCCCACCAAGATCTTTAAGATCTGCGGCCGGTATCGGACAACGCGGAGACTGAGGTGTTAATACTGGGTGTGATATTTTAGTCTCATGTGTCAGTTGTGTCAGTTCCATGCACAATATTTGCTGTGGCTATTTTTATCTAAAACAAATTTTGCTGTGTGTGCAGTTTGACCATTACCTCGAATCTTTGTACTGACCTGTCTGAGTAAATAGAGCCTTGGCAGGTACAAAAATGGTCTCTCAATGAATGCTTATATATGGTGGATTTCAGTGGCCTCAATACCTCAGTGTCGAGAGGTGCAAGCCGCTACTGGTTCAGCCCTCCCAACAATTAAGTCTAAAATCATGTAACAATTTAGGCCCCACCTCTATTACTAAAAATTAAGAGGTCCCGCCCTTTTCAAGTCCCAGTTGACATGAAAGTCCCACCAAAAAAAAAAAAACAGGATTGTTGGGAGGTATGCAACTTTACTACATCAGAAAATAGAAATTTACCATAGTCTGTCTCCAAATTCATAAAAAGCATTTCCCCTTAAAATAAGAAAATCACCAGTATACAGTAATGGGAAAGTGATAAAAACTCGTTCAAAGGAAAAAAGAGAAGAAGAGAAGTTCCTCAGCCAGTAGATTCCAGTTTTCATTTATCAATGGTCCCTTATAAGAAGTATTATATACAGTATGTACACATGTTAATCCTCTGGATGGAAACAAGAAGGCACCAATTCACTTACAGCAAAAATAAAAAATTTGAAAATTGCCTACATTTTTGTTATAAATGATTAAAGCTGGCCCTCAGCCAGACATATCTTCTACCATATACTATTCTTGTCGCCGTAGTAAAGGGCTTTTCTGGCAGGATGACTTTTTTATATGTGGGGAGACTGGGTAAAAGAAGAAGCATCTTCACCTCACCAATCCTAGACTGCAGCCATTCTAGGTTTCCGCTGCCCTACATTTCCCGGTCCCAGCCCATTGGCTGAGGCGAGTCAATGGTATGGGCAAAGATTGGTTGAACAGGCATCTCATCCAACTTCTTGTGTGTTGATCTGGGACAATGAAGTTGCAGGCAGCAGGGACTTTGCTGAATGGCAGGCGATTGGTGAGGCGAGAAGTGCTTCTGTTTTTTAACCATTCAATTCTATATGTTAAAAATGTAATCCACAGATCTGGACCAAATGTGTTGTTGGCTCCAAGGCTGGAGAACCCCTTTAAGGCCAAGTTCAAATAACAAAAATACTTGAATGTTACTTTCAATTCCTAACACAGCTACTTTTGGATAAAAAGCAACAGGGTCCACAGCACCTTCATCTGAAGTCCTGGTGGTCAGATCCCCAGTGATCAGATGCTGATGTAATATTTTGTTAATGTCATCAATGTCATGGCACAAAAACATTAAAAGTAAACCTTTTAAGTACTAAAGAGTGGTTGATGTACAGGACATAGACCCGCGTAACAGATAGGCAGACATTTTGCATCCCTCTACCTTTATGTTAGGTGACAGTCGTGACCTTGCTGGCGTCAGGCTTTTCAGAAAAGTTAAACACGCAAGGACAATGATTACATAATAAGGCTGCAAATATAAAAATTCTGGCCGATTTCCAAAGTGTGGTGTAAGGATCACGGGTCACTGGGAATATATTTTCTGATGTTACAGTGATGTCTTAATGACTTACAAACTTTATGTGGTGTCGCTATAAATATCCCAATTTTCAACAGCAGTTATATAAATTATAAGTGAATGCTATGTTTCCCCACCGAGGACTCCAAGATTGCTGCTAATGCAATACTCAATGAACACCTGTCAGACCACAATGCAACAGCATTCTGCAAACACTAAGTATATGAACTAATGCTATACTAACTAGATAAATGAATATGAGGTACTTACCTGCGTATTCACTTCATTTTACAGGATGTGCTGACTTTATCTTTTTGTTTTTGCAGTGTGCATTTAGTCATGCACTCCTAAGAAACGCTTCTTTTATATGGGCTGATTTTATGTAGTGCATTTGAGGCCAGTTGGCAGAAGGAGAGATATCATATAGAATGGTTTCTGTGTGCATGTGGAGCCTGCTTTCCCTGAATTCATTTGAGGTTAGTTGGCAAAAGGAGAGGTATCATGGAGTAGGTTTCCATCTAAAAAAAGGTCACCTTGCTGTGGTGGATGGGCACAAATAATTTTGTTTAAAAATATTTGCTAAGTACTTCATTTATATAGTTGAGTATAGCATTAGTCCATATATTCTACCTTTGTAGAGTGCTGTTGCATTGTGTTGTTTTGTATTTTCAGCCATGGCCACCTGCGCCTGTGCATTAATGTCATTTTCCAGGATGTGCCTACTAACTATGTTTTGCAATGACCGCTTGTCAATGTATTACATATAAATGGTCACTAAGTAGTATTGTGGCCAGTCAAACATTTCCCCTGCAGTGGTCACAGAAGGAAAACATTAAGTATTACATGGTGGCTATGCATTTCATGGGTGGGCTGTGTCCACCAGTGCAGGACAACTCCTTTAAAGCAGTGATCCACATTATTTGGTTATTGCATTTTCAGTAATTGCCCAATATAAAAGGTGTAGTAGACGATTGTCAGAATGGAAGTGTTCCTTCCTGGCAATTGCCTGCTCTCTAGCGGAGTAGGCTGCTGCTATTACATGCAGTATCAAGAGGCAGATCCTGGGCTTTATTTCTGTGCTCACCAATATACTGGACATTTACCAAGTTTTGCTGGGGCAAAACCCCCACCTCTATGATTGTCGGGGTTCCAAATTGATGTGGATATATGAGCGCTCATGAGAGCTGACACTGGCGTAACTATAGGGGTCGCAGCGGTCGCAGTTGCGACCGGGCCCCTTGCCAGTGGTGCTGTATATTTCTCTTTATAAGATGCAATGCATCTTATAAAGGGAACACTAGTGAGTGCTACCATTATGGAAGTGCTCGATAGTCTGCAGGAGGAGGGGGAGAAGCGCTTTGAGCGCTGTACAGCACTTACCCCTCCTCCTGCTCGCTCTTTACGGGACCCGCGCTGCTGTGTCCTGGCTGCCTGCAGCATCAGGACGTACAGAGCGCATTCTGACCTGACGCTGCAGGTGGTCAGGTAACAGCAGCGCAGGCTCTGAGAAGAGATGAGAGCCGGGAAGACAGCCTGACCGGGAGAGGAGTGGCAGAGCAGGAGAGGTAAGTCTGTTTATTTATTTTATAGTCTGATCTGAGGTCGGATGGGTCTGATTGGGGGTCTGAAGGGTCTTATTAGGGGCCTAAAGGGTCTGATTGGAGGCCTGAAGGGTCTGATTGGTGGTTTGAAGGGTCTGATTGGGGGCCTGAAGCATCTGATTGGGGGTCTGATTGATCTGAAGGGTCTGGCTGGGGGTCTAGAGAGGTCTAATGGGGCCTGGAGGTCTAATGGGGGTCCAATTGGGGGTCTAGAGGTCTAATAAGGGTCAGATATGGAGGGTTGGAGGTCTAATGGGGGTCTAATAGGGATCTTATATGGAGGTCTGGAGGTCTAATAGAGGTATTATCTGAGGTCTGATATTGGGGCAGGGTCTGACATGGAAGTCTAATGGAAGCCTGATAGGGGGTCTGATAGAGGTCTAAAGAGGATCTGGTCTGAGATGTGTGTGGGTCTTATCTGGGGTTTGATAAGGGCGTCTGATCTGAAAGGTAAGGGGGTATTTTTTTGTACTGGCACACATCTATGTGGTACCAGTATTTTTCAGGGGGACTGTCTGCAGTATAGTATTGGGGGGGGGGGGGGCGGGGCAGGCATATCTACATCAGAGAAGACATCACTGGATGTAAGAGGTACATATGTGGAGCTGTATGACCCTGTATGTTCTGTAGCGCAGTATGTAATGTTTTCCAGGTATGTCTTTAAAGGGTTTGTCCGTTTTTTTTTCATATGTGCACTGCAGCGGCGAGCAGGTGAACAGAGCAGAGAAAGCAGCTCTCATATGAGCGCTGCCCTCTCTTAAAACAGCTAATCGGCAGTGGTGCTGGGAGAACCCCGCCAGTCTGATATTGATGACCTATATTGAGGATAGGTCATTAGTAGTAAAAATAGGACAACCCCTTAAACAGTAGGAATGGAGGGAATGGGGTAGGTTGAGAATTTGGCAGGGGGGGGGGCATTTCAATTTTTGCCTAAACTGAGGGAAGGTGGGGGCCCAAGCTGAACTGTTGCACCAGGGCCCATGAGCTTTTAGCTACACCCCTGCACACAGCTGAATCAGATTCTCTCCTCTATTCCATAAAAGCATATATCTTTATAGCACTACAGATAATCACAGACAAATCTGGCACACCACCAAGGGGGTGGAAATCGAAACTAATGATTGATTCTTTATTCATAAAAGGCAATACTTCTGCACTATACTAACAGAATTCTAATAATTAAAAAGTTTCTGCAGCATCTTATCTCAAAGTTGACATTCTTCAGCAGTACATCCCAAAACTCTAGAAGGAACATAACTCTCTCTTGCATGTCAAACTCTGATAAGGAAACGAGGGAGCTGCTATCTTGACCTTGCAACTAGAAACTTCTGATCTATATACACAGGAACTCCCTACATCCTTCCAGCTTGCTAATTTTCCACATATGCACAAGATGGAGGACATGTTTATACACAATGGATTCTCATCCCTCACAACTTTTAGCAGTCATATCAATTCACAGAAAAAGTAAATATTCTGCTGCACCTACCTGATATCATGTGTTAGCTTTCCACCCCCTTGTCCAGGGTGATGTTTCCCTAAAGGTCTTCTCCATTTGTTTTTTTCCTCTGCTGAGTTTTGAAGGGTGACACTATGAGTCAGGGGTCAGCCATCAAGAGGGCTCTCACCCCTGCAGATAAGGTATTGGCTTGGCTATAGTCTAAGTTATGTCTCAATGCTTGTTTAAAAGGTCAAACATTGACTTATAGGATAGCTGCCTTGCGACTTGTGACACCAAAGGTAGTGCTTTCTTTTGCTTTGTTTTTTGGAAAGAGAATTAATTTGCATGAGCATTATAAATAATACATCTTTGTAGACTTTCTAGAGGGTTGTGAAACATATGCACATAGTTTATATCTGTGTGACTGGTGCCCTGCAATAACCAGCGGGAAAGGCACTCATTGGTTCTTACTGCTTCCTGTCCACAGTTGCATGTGAATGGGGTGATAATGGCGACGGTTTTGGTTGGTGTGGGTGTTTTTTTCTTTTATTTGCATTTAATTTGTTTACCATTTTTTTTAAAAAATCTTTATTGAAGATTTTTAAACATTTTATATAAGAGTAAGAGCCAACAGAGAATATGACAAAGTGAACCAGTAATGTGTGGTAAGAACAATTCTTTCCATCAGAGTATAACTATGAGGAGAAAAAATCTGTGGGCACTAACAGTGCATAATGTCTCTTCACACTATGCAGCCAATCAAAAATAGTCATTATGGCCAACTAATGAAGAACAATGAAAAAAACATAGATAACCGACAAACGTGACGAACAGGGGAAGTAGACAAGAGACAAACTGGGGGGGATGGGAGGAGCCTTCAATCGGATTGCAGTCACCATGGTATTTGGTCGGTTGTAAGTTACAGTTTGCAGTGTTCCATCACACGGCTCAGCCAATGAACTAATAGCAAAACAGTACTGAGGTAGTAGAATTATAGGCCAGTATCGTGCTATTACCACTATTTAATCATATTGGGGTGGTACTGACAAGCCGCGGGGGAGGGAAGGGCAAAGGAATCTCCCGCGGGGTGGCAGACTCAAGGTAGGCACTCACCAGTATGTATAGGTAGATTCTTAAATACACAGCAGAGGTCTGTTAGGAGGAGCAGAAAGAGAGTTTTCCGCCCAAGGTGCCCATATTTTTAAGAATTGATCATAACGATCAGCTAAAATGGAGGTCAACTTTTCATAGACCATACAAATAATCTAGTCTACGCTACACATCAGAGAAGTCCAGAGAGGGTTTTTGCCCAACCTATCCAAATGTTTGCTTGGTGGCCTGGAAAAATAAATCTAATAACCGGCGGGAGCAGGGATTCTGAGGTCTTTTAGAATATTATATCCTGTTACTGAGTTAATGTGGTTCTGATCCAATATGATATGCAGTACGTCACCTAGAGATTAACAACCCTTCAAAAAGTTGGGAGAGTAGCCTGGATACTTATTATATATATATATATATATATATATATATACATACATATATATGCCACATATGTCCCCTAAGAGGTTTTGTTGTTGTTTTTTTCCATTTCCTATTTATATTAAATACTGGGGCATCCAAATGAACAGCCCCCTGTGGTTTTTTTTTTTACAAGACAGAGCTCATCAGGGTCTACTAAGACCCTGCAGCTCTGCTCTGCACCCAAAACACCCGTGAATCACTTGATTGCCGGTTCCAATAGAGGAAGCGGCAAGTTACTTCCTCTATTCACTACATAGCACTCATTGACTGCTATGCACCTAGCTGAGGTGAAAGCAGAAGTGGTAATAAACCACTTCTCTCTTCTCCTCAGGTTCCTGGCTGTCACTGACTAGAATGCAGGAGCAAGATTTTTAATCCAGTGCTGTGCAGCACTCTGGTCAGGAACACAACTGATTGCATGATCAGCTGTGCTTCTGTCCAGCAGAATGGGGGCTGCAAACTATGGCTCTGCAGGCCACACACAACCCACCGGTTCTGCACCCCTGGATTAACGGGTGAAAACCAGAGGACTGCCAAAATAGCACACTTAGGCTTCTTTCACACGGCTGTTGCGGGTGCGTTGGGGGCAAACATGGGGGTGCGTCACGGGAAAATATGCGATTTTTCAGCGCGAGTGCAAAGCGTTTTAATGCGTTTTGCACGCGCGTGGGAAAAATCGGCATGTTTGGTACCCAGACCCTAACCCGGACTTCTTCACTGAAGTTCGGGTTTGGGTTGAGTATTCTGTAGATTTTATTGTTTTTCCTTATAACATGGTTATAAGGGAAAATAATAGCATTCTCAATACAGAATGCTTAGTAAAATGTGGATGGAGGGGTTAAAAAAGAAAATATTTATTCACCTTATCCACTTGATCATGTGAGCTGCTGGCTAAAGGAACTGTGGTGACATCACTGCACTCATCACATGGTCCAATCACATGGTCCATCACCATGGTGATGGACCATGTGATTGGACCATGTGATGTGACGTCAGCCAGCAGTTGACATGATTAAAGAAGACAGAAGAGATCGCAACTATGCGATCAAGTGGATAAGGTGAGTTATTTTTTTTTAACCCCTCTATCCACATTTTACTAAGCATTCTGTATCGAGAATGCTATTATTTTACCTTATAACCATGTTATAAGGGAAAATAATAAAGATCGGGTCCCCATCCCGATCGTCTCCTAGCAACCATTCGTGAAAATCGCACCGCATCCGTACTTGCTTGCGGATGCTTGCGATTTCCACGCAGCCCCATTCACTTCTAAGGGGCCTGCGTTGCGTGAAAAATGCACAATATCGAGCTTGCTGCAATTTTCACGCAACGCACAAGTGATGCGTGAAAATCACCGCTCATGTACACAGCCCCATAGAAATGAATGGGTATGAATTCAGTGCGAGTGCAATGCGTTCACATCACGCATTGCACCAGTGCGGAAAACTCGCCCATGTGAAAGGGGCCTTAGGACTAGAAAGTCAAATTGGCTGGTTGACACATGGTTCCACACCCACTGATTATTACAGCAATATGGCACTTTATCTCCTGTTAGCTCTCCTCGACTATCTCCAGGTGGCTGATGAAGGTTCACATGAATCAGACACCAACTATTCAACACTGGTGGTATATCTTAGCGATATGCCACCGAGGTCTGTGGTTAGCCAACTCCTCTAAGTACATGGTTGGGTATCCTTGACAGAGTTAATTTCAACAGAAAAAAAATCAAACATAATTTATGGAAAATCTAAATTTAATGGGAGTAGTTAAAAGTATTTTGGGAATAGAAAGATACTATGGCAGAGGTTAAGAAGGGAGGGGTTAAAAGGCAGTTGTACCTTACAACATGACAATATAATAGAGATTGGAGAACAATATTCTATAGAAATTCCATATATTAAACTAGGACAGTATAGGCCTACTTTCACACTCGCGTTTTGGATTTCCGTTTGTGAGATCCGTTCAGGACTATCACAAGCGGTCCAAAGCGGATCAGTTTGCATTCTAATGCATTCTGAATGGAAAAGGATCCACTCAGAATGCACCAGTTTGCATCAGTTCAGTCTCCATTCCGCTTTGGAGACGGACACCAAAACGCTGCTTGCAGCATTTTGGTGTCTGTCTGATGAAACTGAGCCAAACGGATCCGTCCTGACACACAATGTAAGTCAATGGGGACAGATCCGTTTTCACTGACACAATCTGGCACAATAGAAATCGGATCCGTCCTCCATTGACTTTCAATGGTGTACAAGATGGATCCGTCTTGGAAATGTTAAAGATAATTCAAACGGATCTGTTCTGAAAGGATGCAGATGGTCGTATTATCTGAACGGATCCGTCCATGACGGATCCGCACAAAATGCGAGTGTGAAAGTAGCCTAAAGAAGAACAATATTCCATAGACATTACACATATTAAACTAGGAAGGAAGCCTAATTTTATATGGGCTAGCCTAATAACTGGGGCACAGCCTACACATCACAAGTTCGTAGCAGCATTCATTATATTCACAGCATGGCCAACACATCTTCATCACACGGGGTGGCACGGGCTCAGGAGAATTCTCTTTTCCCTTTATTTTGTGAGATTTTCTTCCCAGTTGTTTCCCATTTATTGCACTTATCCGTGGCAGCTATAAGTCCCTTTAGACTGGATTTCCATGATCATTCTGGAATCAATGTCAAATGCAAGTAAATCCAATAGGTCTTTAAGATTTTTGTTCTGCAAAACAGCAAAAAAACAAAAAACAAAAAAACATTAATAAGATTTAATTGAAGTCGTCTTGCGTAATCTTCTATAGAGATGTTGAAGTAGTTGTTTTGATTTTCCAAAAGTGACAACCACTAATAGATGTCCATTCTTAAAAGGATTACAGACTTAGGCCTCATTCACACGACCGTATGAATGAGTCCACATCTGGACCCATTCATTTCAATGGGGCTGCATAAAATGCGGACAGCACATCGTGTGCTGTCTGCATCCGTAGTTCCGTTGCGCGACCCCGCAAAAAATATAGAACATGTCTAAATCTTGTTTGCAATTACGGACATGAATATGCATTTTCTATAATAGCGGTGGCCATGTGCGGTACGCAAATTGCGGAGCGGACTGGTAGCTGTGTTTTGCGGATCCGCAATTTGCAGATGTGCGAAACACTACGGTCGTGTGACTGTAGCCTTAACGTGCTCCAAACTCATCAGGTGATCATCAATCGAACTGTCCAGTTCTGGCAGGACCTGCTGCTGAGCACTCAATGTGTATGGGTGTCCCAACTGCAAATGTTGAGGGAAAAAAAGAATCAAGCATATTAGATTTAAATATGTTGGATCCTTTGTTCCCATGGCAGATAAGCAACAGCCAAAGGTGTCTAATGGCAGCTTATTTCCATCTGTCAATTGAGAACACATGCACACTCAACCAAGCATAGTATACATATGTATGAGTAGTATGGGAGGAATAGCTGTTGTCACGGTCCCTCCTGTGAGAGAGGTGAGAAGATAGGATAGACTTGCTGCACGTCAGGCTATCTGACGGGTCTCTCTGCTTTTCTCTATGTATGTTGTTGTTTGGCAGGATCTCAACCTCTCCTCAGGTGCCGCTGGTTATCAGTGATGAGGCTCTATTTAGGTCCGTCTCACACTGCTGACCATGCGGTTGATAGCTTGGAGTTGCTAGAGCTTGGTTGTCTTGGATCTCCTGCTTCTCCATACATCTGTAAGCTAGTTACTTGTTGCCTCTGTTTGCTTTTCTCTGGTGTGTGTTGTTTCTAGGCCTCAGGAAGACACGGGTTCCTTCATCAGCGAAGGAACCAGCTGTCTCATCTCCTGCTACCTATCCTAGGGATTGTCAGTTTTAGCAGGGCTTAAGGTATCCGGCGTATGAGCATTTCCACCATCAGGATACTGCTCATACTGGCAGGAGTTAGGGAAAGGCCTAGGGATTATTAGGAGGTCACCATCCCTCTTCCTTAGCTTTTGAGGCCTAGACTGTTGTCTATTGGTTGTTGTGTGTAGTTGGTGTTTTCCCCTTCCCCATAACCTGTGACAGCTGTTGGCCGAGTGAGAGTTTGGTTGAGAGCTATGTAAGGTGTATGCCCACCTTTGTATTACTGATGGCAAAACTTTATCTTTGAATATTATTTTACAAATAAGAACCAGAGCATAGATGGAACATTGTGCCTTTGGACAGCCTGAAAATTCATTATTTGGCACAGTGTTCAAATATGCTGTATAAATAATTACCTTGGTTTAACTTGGCAAAAGGCAACTGATATGTTATTCTGATCCAGGTGCCAGAGAGCAAACAGGTCTCAAGTAAATATATAATGGGTACACAGTACACGTATTGGTCTGGTTGTGATGCCATATTGCCGCATACGGTGCTATTTTATCCCGAGAACCTGGTCATGGTGCTCCAAAATAGAGACATTTGATATAGAGTCTGGAAGATGACAAGGATAAATTTGTTCTTACTTGAGAGTAGACCTCTCCCATTGTCAGGCTATAGTTTCCTGCTCCTACTAGAGTAAAGTATTCTGAAATGTGCCCTCCATCTAACATGTACACATCTACTTATGTACATCAAAAATGTCTTCTGCTGGACCTTTGGGTTTCTTTATTGTGACAAGCCTGAGCCCACCGGAGAATTATGTTGTACGCTGGAGGGCCAGTCCATCCCTGAACTCACATCAGTTCAGGGTGAGCCTATCTCCATCAAATTCATTATGGGGTTGTAAACAAACCTTCTTTATTAGTAGTATTAGAAATGGGAGCAGCACAGTACGATTCCAGTATAGCAAAATTACACCCACAGAAGCAACATTCCTCCACTATCCCAGGTCGGGATCTGCTGCGGACTGTCCCAGGTCTACCTAAGAAAAATTAGGAGATAACATTAAACATAAAGTAAAGAAACAGAAGAGGTCATACATTAATGGTACAGCCAAATATGATCTGAACAACCTCATTAATTTTCAAGGCAGCCATTTTGTGATTGAAGTAAAACATATTCAAAAGCTGCTTTTCAAGGAAATTTCTTATGTTTGCATTTTACTTATGTTGGGCTAAAAATATTTTTTTTTTAAAGTTATCTTTAATAAAAATATTGAACTGTTCTGTCGCAAAGGGTTAACTGTTTGTCTAGCTGTGTGAATGGTACTTTCACTTTTACTTTGGGCCAAAACCTTATCTATAACTTACTAAAAGGTCATAAACACTTATTTAAAGAGGACCTTTCATAGGTCCGAAATATTGTAAGATAACTATCTGGACATGTAGAGTGGCGCCCAGGGATCTCACTGCATTTACTATTATCCCAGGGAGCCGCTCCGTTCTACCGCTGTGGCCCTGTCACCTTCTTCCACGCTGTATGGTAATTGCTACTAACATCGCAACAGGGAGGAGACATCAGCTTCTCTCCCTGGCCGTTCCTTCTCTCTGGCTGTAGCGCTGTCCAATTGCAGTGCAGAGCTCACAGCCTGGGAGAAAGGAAGCCAAGGGAGAGAAGCTGATGTCTCCTCCCTGTTCCGAAGCCACTTTCTTATCATTAACATAAGAATTCAGCTGTAATAAGTGTTTAGGAGGTCAGAGATCAGAGATAAGGAGTCATCAGCTGCCTGACGAAAAAGAGTAAAAATTCAAAGCCTGCTAGTAGAGAAACTCAAGGCTGCACTGAGACAGGGGGTCAACATTTTTAATAAAGACCAATTGAAAAAATTATTTTTAGCTCAAAATGAGTACAATGCAATAATTTTAAAAAATGCCCGCAAAGGTGTACATAGGGTTTAATTGGGTTTTCTGGGCTCCCAACATTGATAACCTTTTCTTCAGGATACACTAATGAGCAAAAGGGTAACAATGTTTTGAACGCTTGACTTTCAGGCTCCATATCTCACCATCCACTACACTTCGAACATGAGACTTCCATCATTTTATAGACAATCATCTTGGCTATCTCATACATAAATTGCAACTATTTAGCATATGATTAGTTATGCAGATTCTTGTCTTGTAACTGCATTGTTACTGTTTTGCTCCTGGTGGTGTAACAACTTTTTCTTCTTGTATATTACAAATTACAACCTGTTTGCAACCTGCCATGAAGAAGATTTCCCAAGAAAAGAGAGACAATATCATCCACTTCTTCGATAGTGGTATCTCGACCAAGAAAATTGCCAAACTGCTTTATGTGTGTGCCATGACAGTTGGAAGAATACAAAATGAAGTCTATCCATCCATTCCAAAGACAAGAGATAGATGTCCAGGCAAAATATCAGATTCAACAAGTCAGCTTATTACAAGGTCTATCAGTTCTGGAGCAACAAACACAGCAGTGGAAGTGGCTTGTAATAGTGAGATCACAGACATCCATGCCAGCACCGTGTGACGCGCATTACAAAAGTCTGGAATAGCGGCCCCAAAAAAGGTGAAGAAGACTCGACTTTAATATCATCATAAGAAGCGTTGGCTCGAGTTTGAAAAAAAAGTTGAATAGTGGATAGTTGAAGATTGGAAACTGGTGATTTGGAGCAATGAGACAAAAGTGAATAGACTGGGCTCTGATGGGTGCGAATGGGTCTGAAGGAAACAAGGGAAAAGGAGGCTAATGGATCGACAAATTAAAGGAACTGCCAAGTTCGGTGGAGGAAGCCTGGTGATATGGGGTTGTTTCATAGCCAAAGGTGTTGGATACTTGACCAGGATCGATGGTGGTCTCAATGCAGAGCTTTATGTGAATATCCTACAATACAAGAGACTTCATACTATGAAAAGGACGACATAGTGTTCTAGCAGGACAACGACCCAAACATGAATGGCGAAGAAATGGTTCAATGACAATAAAGTACAGGTGCTGGATTGGTCCCCACAGTCCCCAGACCTCAATCCAATCGAATACTTGTGAGTAGAGTTGAAAAGAAAGCTGTATTCGTACCCAAGTAAGTCGACCAGTATGCACCAACATTGGGAATGTGTAGAAGAGACCTGGGAACAGATTTCGGTTGAGAGTGAGACATGCTTGAATCTGATCGAGAGCATACCCAGAAGGATTCAGGCAGTGTTAAAAGCCAAAAGTGAATTTACTAAATGAAAACAAAATAATAAAAATTTAAATTTAGAATTTTAGGAGCAAAACAGTAACATGACAAGAATCTGCATAATTAATCATATGCTCAGTAGTCCAATTTATGTATGATATAGCCAATATGATTGTCTATACAATGATGGTAGCCTCACGTTCGAAGCTGTACTGGATGGTGACATACGGAGCCTGAAAGTCAAAAGTTTAAAACATTGTTACCCTTTTGCTCGTCAGTCTAGGTCATCGATATTCAATTGATGGGGGTCTGACATCGGGCAGGACACAATATGGCTGTCTCCATCCCTATAATTGTTTTATACAAACAACAAGTAAACCAGAAACAATGAAATAAATAATGCCCCAAAACACTAGGTCTATGTTCACATGAGGTCCTTTGACTGTAATGCCAGAAGATGCCAGGAGCTGATAGGATAAGAAATGACAAGCTGAGAGTCTTGTCTACAAATGCTCGCAGTTTAGGAAATAAGATCAACGAACTTGAGTCTATAATGGCATCTGAGGATATAGATTTAGTGGCTGTTACTGAGACATGGTTCAATGAGAGTAATGACTGGGATATAACAATACCTGGGTTCTCTCTATATAGGAAAGACAGAGAAGGCAAGAAAGGGAGTGGGGTGGCCCTATATGTGAAAGATAGCATCAAATCTAATCTAATACAAGTCAGCGAGACCAATTTAGAGTCAGTTTGTGTTACGTTGCAGCTTGGTAGTCATAAGGTCACTCGTGTAGGTGTCATATATAGACCACCTAGCCAAGTCAAATAATTAGATAATCTACTAGTTGAGGAAATGGCTAAAATGACATTGAAAGGGGAAGTTGTCTTTATGGGAGACTTTAATCTTCCTGATATAAACTTGAAAACCCAAATAGCTAGTTCTGCCAGGAGTACAGACATTCTAAATTCCCTACTGGAATTATCTCTACAGCAAGTAGTTGAGGAGCCAACCCGGAAGGAGGCCATTTTAGATTTAGTATTCACAAATGGCAATTTGGTATCTGATATTACTGTAGGGGAAAGCTTAGGATCTAATGATCACCAGTCAGTGTGGTTTACTATAAGTACAGTGACTGAGTCACTCCACACAAAAACAAAAGTTTTAGATTTTCGTAAAACAGACTAAAATTAGATCAGTGGTATACGAGTCCCTATCAGACTGGAACAATTTCAATGGAGTCCAAGAGAAATGGGACTACTTAAAAGTGGCACTATTGAAGGCAACAGAAAAGTGCATTAGGCTTGTCAGTAAAAGCAAAAAAAGGAAGAAACCACTGTGGTACTCAGCATAGGTGGCTAAAATCATTAAAAACAAAAAGATGGCATTTAGTAAGTATAAAAACACCCAAAACGAGGATGACAGGGAAATCTATAAGATTAGGCAGAGAGAGGCCAAGCAAGTTATAAGAGCTTCTAAAGCTCAGGCAGAAGAGAAATTAGCTCAGTCAGTGAAAGTGATAAGACATTCTTCAGATACATAAATTTAAAAAGGAAATTAAAACAAGGAATTACCAAATTAAAAACAAAAGAAGGAAGGTATATGGAAGAGGATAAAGAACTAGCTGACTGCCTCAATAAATACTTCTGTTCAGTTTTTACAAAGGAAAATGAAGGAGAAGGACCTAAGTTAGGGAGGAAGACTAATGAATCCTTTGATGCATGTGTCTTTAAAGAGGATGAGGTTCTTAGTCAGCTGTCTAAAATTAATACAAATAATTCACAGGGGCCTGATGGGATACACCCAAAGCTATTAAAAGAGCTTAGAGGTGTACTAGCAAAACCATTAAAGGATTTATTTAACCAATCACTGGTAACAGGAGTCGTCACAGAAGATTGGAAATTAGCAAACGTTGTGCCAATTCACAAGAAAGGTAGTAGAGAGGAATCGGGCAACTATAGGCCAGTAAGCCTGACATCAATAGTGGAGAAATTAATGGAAACCATACTCAAGGAGAGGATTGTGGCACATCTAAAAACCCATGGGTTGATTGATAAAAAACAGCATGGGTTTACTTCAGGGAGATCATGTCAAACTAATCTTATTGACTTTTTTGATTGGGTGACTAAAATAATAGATGGCGGAGGTGCAGAAGACATCGCTTATCTGGACTTTAGTAAGGCTTTTGATACTGTCCCACATAGAAGGCTTATCAATAAACTTCAGTCTTTGAGCTTGAGCTCACATATTGTTGAATGGATTAGGCAGTGGCTGAAGGACAGAAAACAGAGGGTTGTAGTCAATGGAGTATATTCAGACCAAGGTATTGTTACCAGTGGGGTACCTCAGGGATCTGTTCTGGGACCCATATTGTTTAATATCTTTATCAGCAAAATTGCAGAAGGCCTCAATGGTAAGGTGTGTATTTTTGCTGATGACACAAAGATGTGTATCAGGGTTGATGTTCCTGGAGGGATACAACAAATGGAAAAGTATTTAGGAAAACTAGAGGAATAGTCAAAAACCTGGCAACTAAAATTTTATGTCGATAAGTGCAAGATAATGCACCTGGGGCATAAAAACCCAAGAACAGAATATAAAATCAGTGATACAGTACTAACCTCAGTATCTGAGGAAAGGGATTTACGGGTCATTATATCAGATGACCTAAAGATGGGCAGACAATGTCATAGAGCAGCAGGTAATGCCAGCAGAATGCTTGGGTGTATAGGGAGAGGCATTACCAGTAGAAAGAGGGAGGTGCTCGTGCCGCTCTACAGAGCACTAGTGAGACCTCATTTAGAGTATTGTGTGCAGTACTGGAGACTATATCTGCAGAAGGATATTGAAACTTTGGAGAGAGTTCAGAGAAGAGCTACTAAACTAGTACATGGATTGCAGGACAAAACTTACCAGGAAAGGTTAAAGGACCTTAACATGTATAGCTTGGAAGTTAGAAGAGACAGAGGGGATATGATAGAAACTTTTAAATACATAAAGGGAATCAACACGGTAAAAGAGGAGAGAATATTTAAAAGAAGAAAAACTGCTACAAGAGGACATAGTTTTAAATTAGAGGGGCAAAGGTTTAAAAGTAATATTAGGAAGAATTACTTTACTGAGAGAGTAGTGGATGCATGGAATAGCCTTCCTGCAGAAGTGGTAGCTGCAAATACGGTGAAGGAGTTTAAGCATGCATGACATAGGCATAAGGCCATCCTTCATATAAGACAGGGCCAGGGGCTATTCATACAGGGCCATAGATACATTTTTTTCCTGGGGGGATTCAACTTTCTCAAATTATAAGACTTTATCTAGCAGACACACCAGGGTTTGAAAAAAATATACCAGCCATATCATTCCTAAACCAATCCTTTACCTTGAGCAATACTGATTTAGTTGTTTGACACCATATGTGCAGCATGTGTGACTGTGGACTCAGTCTGGAGTGACAGTCCATGGCACGCATGACACATCACATGCTAGCTTACTCTTGTAATTTCCATAAGAAATTGCGTTTCTTTATTGTTGAGGAGACTAGAGTGTGAGAGACTAGAAAAAATACATCAAGCCATGCAGCCTGCACAATAAGTGATGTGGACCAGCATGGTGGTGGCCAGTTCCCTCAATTCATAAGTCTGGGGGCTGGACCAAATATATGAATTGACACTGTCTGTAGCCTGGTGTGGGGGGTGGGAGTGGTGTGGGGGTGGGCTTTGAATCTTCTTGATTTTCTTTTTTAACTATTACTTTTACTTACACTAGTGCTCCAGAGTCTCTGTCTGTCTTTCTCTCAAACTACTTCTTTTTCTTTCTTCTCTCTTTCTTCTAATCTTCTGAGATCTCCAGGCTCTGTGCTCTGTCAGACGCCGCCCAGGAGTAGCAGGCACGCGCAGGCAGGAAGCTGGCCGGGGTCCAGATGTACGACAGGCGGAGGCGGAGCCTGAAGGCAGCGTGCATGCCATGTGATCATCAGCGTCATCCCTGCCTGGCTGCCCTGCGTGTGTCTGTGAGTTACTTGTGCCGCCCTACCTGCCCCCCTGCGCTGCCTGCCTTGCAGCCTCCATCACCTCTCTGTGTGCCGCACTGTCCGTGCCGCTATTGCAGGCAGCGGCACGCCCGGGACGTTCTCTGGCAGGTTAGGAGCACAGACACTCTGGGGGGGGTTTGAACCCCACTATCCCCCCCCCCCCCCTTATCTACACCCCTGTATTCATAGTATTCAGTATATTGGGCAGACTAAATGGGCCAAATGGTTCTTATCTGCTGACACATTCTATGTTTCTATGTTTCTATGCTGCAGAGGCCACATCTTAAATTGTATTGAAAGGGATGTTATATATTATCTTCAGACACCAAAAAAAAACACACAGTTTTTAGGGCATGCAATATTCAATTAAAATAAAACAGGCACTCACCATCTGGATTAAATGATAAAAAATCGTATTTATTATATGTTAAAATATAGTATCCTAACTTATTTGATTCTGGCAATACACCTATGATCACTGTATCGGAAAATATAAATAAGTATAGTAGCACTGTAGCAATAATTCTATAATCCAAGGTAATACCAGCTATATCTAAAATGGACCTATTACATACGTGTTCAACGTGATATGACAAATGTAACAAATAAAATGTAACAAATAAATAACAAATAATAATATTTGTTACATTTGTCATATCACGTTGAACACATATGTAATAGGTCCATTTTGAATATAGCTGGTATTACCTTGGATTATAGGATTATTGCTACAGTGCTAATATACTTTATATTTTTCGATACAGTGATCATAGGTGTATTGTCAGAATCAAATAAGTTAGGATACCATATTTTAACATATAATAAATACGATTTTTTATCATTTAAACCAGATTGTGAGTGCCTGTTTTTACTTTTCCAACTCTACAACGACTTTTTGGATGATAAGGTGAATCATCTAAAAGCAGAGCACCTTGACCACAGACCGGGTACGGGTAAGCCACGATATACCTGTAATATTCAATTGTGCTGTTTTCCTCATTGAATTCCACACTATACAAAACCGCTTGTAAAAACTCTGATACTGTAATGCAGTTTTTCTTTTACTGCTGGTGTTGGCAGGAACACGCGGGGAATGATTGGAGGATCACCATGTTGGATTTTAACTTCTATTGTGCTCACAGAAATGCTTAGCAGTGGCCTGTTTCTACCCACTGAAACAGTCTGCATGTGTACAGAACGGTCAGGGGAAATACAGTTGTGTTCAAAATTATTCAACCCCGAATGCTGTAAAGGGTTTTAGGGAATTTAGTGTACATTTGTAATTGTGTTCAGAATGAAATCTTACAAGGACTTTTTAAAGAACCAAATGCAACTAAAATGACATCAATTGTTTTTGTAATACAGTATTAAATGTTTTTTTTTGTGATTTCTTCATTGACACAATTATTCAACCCCTTAAAGACGACCACTCTTAAGAACAGAGGTTCATTCAAGTGTTTTCGATCAGGTATTGAAAACACCTCTGGATGTCAAGGAGCAGCAATCAAGCATAATAAGCACCAATTAGGCAGATTTAAAAGGACTGTGATACTCAGCTCCTTCTAGACATTTACTGGTGCGTTTACAAACATGGTGAAGTCAAGAGAATGGTCCAGGAAGACAAGAGAAGAGGTGTTTTCTCTTCACAGGAAGGGCAATGGCTATAAGAAGATTGCAAAGATGTTAAACATACCAAGAGACACCATAGGAAGCATCATTTGCAAATTCAAGGCAAAGGGCACTGTTGAAACGCTACCTGGTCGTGGCAGAAAGAAAATGCTGACTTCGACTGCTGTGCGCTACCTGAAGCGCAAAGTGGAGAAAAGTCCCCGTGTGACTGCTGAGGAACTGAAAAAAGATTTGTCAGATGCGGGTACTGAAGTTTCAGCTCAGACAATAAGGCGCACACTGTGTAATGAAGGCCTCCATGCCAGAACTCACAGGCGCACCCCCTTGCTGTCTCCAAAGAATAAGAAGAGTCGACTGCAGTATGCCAAAAGTCATGTGGACAAACCACAAAAGTTTTGGGATAGTGTTCTGTGGACTGAGGAAACAAAATTAGAACTGTTTGGGCCCATGGATCAACGATATGTTTGGAGGAGGCCTATGAAGAAAAGAACACCTTGCCTACTGTGAAGCAAGGCAGGGGGTCAATCATGCTTTGGGGCTGTTTTGCTTCTACAGGTACAGGGAAGCTTCAGCGTGTACAAGGTACCATGAATTCTCTTCAGTACCAGGAGATATTGGATGAAAATGTGATGCAGTCCGTCACAAACCTGAGGCTTTGGAGACGTTGGACCTTTCAACAGGACAATGATCCCAAGCATACCTCCAAGTCCACTAGAGCATGGTTGCAGATTAAAGGCTGGAACATTTTGAAGTGGCTATCGCAGTCACCAGACTTAAATCCGATTGAGAACCTCTGGTGGGACCTAAAGAAAGCAGTTGCAGCGCGCAAGCCTAAGAATGTGACTGAACTGGAGGCTTTTGCCCATGAAGAATGGGCGAAGATACCCGTAGATCGCTGCAAGACACTTGTGTCAAGCTATGCTTCACGTTTAAAAGCTGTTATAACTGGAAAAGGATGTTGTACTAAGTACTAAGATTGAATGTCACTTGGGGGTTGAATTAAACTGATAATGATGTGAGCACAGAAAAGACATTTGTGGTTATTTCATTAGAAATGTTATGTTATATATGTATGACTTACAAGTGCCTCTTTGATTTAATTGTAAACAAGATGACTGAAATGATCAAAATCAATGTCAAACTGGCCAAAACACTCAATTTCAGTGGGGTTGAATAATTTTGAACACAACTGTAGCTGTCTTCTAATCAGCTATCTTATGTATGGACAGCTATAGAGCAGTCCTCCACTACCTGCCGGGTTTCTAAATTATCTTTCTAAGTTCTCCTGATTCATTATAGTGGAAGGAAACCAAAAAGCTGTAGTAATAGATAAATGTTAGTAAATATTAATGAGAATAAGGCCTCAGTCACACGACCGTTGTTTGGGTCCGCATCCGAGACGTATTTTTTGTGGCTCGGATGCGGACCCATTCACTTCAATAGGGCCGCAAAAGATGCGGACAGCAATCCGTGTGCTGTCCGCATCCGTACCTCCATTCTGATGCCTCGCAAAAAAATAAAAAATAGAACATGTCCTATTCTTGTCTGTTTTGCGGACAAGAATATGCATTTCTATTGTGGGGGCGCCCTGTTCCGTTCTGGCGGCATCCTTGTTTTGAGGATCCGCAATTTCGAACCGCATAATACGGCATGATTGTGTGCATGTAGCCTAAGGCTCACCAAAACTACAATATTTAGAAATAATAATAAGAAAGTTGGCCATACACATGAGATAGCTGATGATAGAGATGATACACTCCCACTAAACCATGTATGTGAAGGTACACACACACATATTAGTATAAAGTTAATCAAAATAGATGTTTTCCACAGAAACCATTGTTGTAGCCGTTGGGAGCATTATAGTTTGATAAGAAGTCGCTGTGTTTAATACTTCCATCCAATTGGAATAGAAAGATCATTTGTGAATGAAAGATCTATTTTTGAAAGAACGTTAACAGAAAAATCTTTCGTCCATCTCCCGGTTTCATCGAATGCGTAAGTGAAGTCAGAACAACTATAAAGGTCCCTTTACATTGGACAGGGCAGCAGATTATCATGAAGGAAACATTCTGCTACAATCTACTTCATGCTGGTGGAGGAGACCCTGCATTTACATGGAACCACAGAGCAGCAGATTATCGTGAGGGAAGCAGTTCCTTCCCAACAATCTGCAGCGATCTCCTCCAGAGTATGGGAAGGAGAAATCGCTAATGCCATCTCTCTTCCCCATACTGACTCGCTGTTTGCCAGCAGCAGATCGTTTTTACACAGCACATTCTGCTACCAGCAAACAACTATTTTTGTGTCTGCACAAAAGATCAGATTACCCGATGAATGAGCGCTTCGCTCGTTCATCAGGTAATCGCTGGTACATTTACACCACCAGATAATCGCTAATGAGCGTTCCTATGAATTATCTTTAAGATTCTCAGCCCATGTGAAGAGCCCTTAATGACCAAGATGGACTACAATGTGTATGGCTGTGTCTGTGAAATGAACATTCACCAGATGCAACATTTTTGGCCACGGCCATTTTTCTAAGACCCTCCTACAAATAAAAAATGCAGCGCGCTTAGTGCGCCTCGCAAATAAATTTCCCCCGCCCATTGTTAAAAGGCCCTCCTACATATAATAGTCCACTCACACTGTACTCAATACTCAGGACCCTGACATAAATCTACTGTACTCAAACTCACACTGCCCCTCACTTAGCTTCGTGGCAGGAGCTGTTGCAGTTTCACTTCCTTCCTCCTAGTCCTGAAGGCGCCAAAAGAGAAGTGGAGGGGGAGCTGCGCGAAGGTTTGTAGGTCCGGTTGGAGGCCCGGCTCTACACATCATACATAGAGGGGAAGGCCTGTCCTGGCTGCACTGCCTGCTTCACATTATACAATTGACAACAACAGGCTACAGCCAGGAAGCTCCTGCGCTCTCCTCCCTCCCCAGATCCTGCTCAAGGCCTGTGGTTACCCCCACCATGCGTTACCTGCCCGTGGCCTGCTGCCCCCCTTGGCCGTCCTCACCCAGCTCTGAATCCTCCTTCTGCAAATGGCAGGGGGAGGAGACAAAGCATCTATTCTCCACTCCTACACTCCTACATAGTGCCCATACTAATAATCACGTTCCCCACAGCCCCCCAGTAGTAGTAAAGCTTACCATAATGCCCCCTAGTAGTAATAATTCTCCTTTTAATATGACAGTACAAGAAACACCCCTGCTTAGTGCCCGCAGTTGAGATAATGTCCCCATAATGTATTCCAGTATAAAATCTCCTTTCTTAGTGCCTCCAGATGCCCCCATAATATGCCAGTAAAAAATTCCCCTTCTTAGTGCCACCAGATGCCCCCATAGTTCTCCTCTCCCCCATAGTGCCCCGCCATAATATGCCAGTAAATAATGCCCCTATAGTGTCACCAGATGCCCCATAGTGCTGATCTTCCTTATAGTGCCTCCCATAATGTGCCAGTAAAAAATTCCCCCTTAGTGCCAGATGCTATAGTGCCCCCTATAATGTGCCAGTAAAAAATGCCCCTTTAGAGCCACCAGATGCCCCCATAGTACTCCACTCCCCCATAGTGCCCCCAAATAATGACCCTATAGTGCCACCAGATGCCCCATAGTGCCTCTGTCCCCTATAGTGCCTCCCATAATGTTCAATAAAAAAATGCCCCCTTAGTGTCAGATGCCATAGTGCCCCCTATAATGTGCCAGATAATGAAATATGACACAGCGGAGTCATATAGAAACGCGTTGAGCAAGCTGTTACATGCATCGCTCAGTAGGCAGGGCAGACCGCACATGCGAACTTCTACCCATACCTGAGTGATCTGAAGTATTTTAATCGCTCACCTCACAGGGCAACACTTACGGGGTGCACCAGGACCCATCTGAGCTGCTTAAACACTGCAGGTGTTCCTCCCCAAGTCTCCATACCAGGAGCATAGGGGTAAATATAAAATGGAACACATCTGCAGTAGCTAATGCCTTCGTTGTAGCGATTCACCTGTTGCTATAGACTACACCCATATCAGTGTGCTCCAACACTGAGTGTTAGCTAGCAACAGGTCCCTAGTCAGGCTTTCAGAGTGTGGGATGGTATATCACATAATCCCTCTCCCCACTTCTGATTCCCTGTATGCCTTATTTTATCTATTACCCCCTTTTCAATGAGTCTAATAAAATTCTATTATTCTATTATTTTCCTCCCTAACGTTCTTTCAGGCTGTGACATTGTACTCCCCCATAGTGCCCCCAAATAATGCCCCTATAGTACCACCAGATGCCCCATTGTGCCGATTTCCTCTATTGTGCCTCCTATAATGTGCCAGTAAAAAATGCCCCCTTAGTGCCACGAGATGCCATAGTGCTCCCCCATAATGTGCCAATAAAAAATGCCTCCTTAGAGCCCCCAGATGCTGCCCCCCATAGTTCTCCTCTCCCACATGGTGCCCCCCATAATGTGCCAGTAAGAAATGCCCCTAGCTGCCCCCTATAATGTGCCAGTAATAAATGCCCCCCATAGTGCCCCCCCAAAAAAATGGGCCAATAAGAAATTCCCCCAGATGCCCCCTTGTGCCGCCCCATAATGTGCCAGTAAAAAATACCTACAGATGCCCCCATAGTGCCCCACAAAAAATTGGCCAGTAGGAAATGCCCCCATAGTGCCCCCCCCCCAAAATGGGCCAGTAAGAAATGTCCCATATGCCCCCATAGTGCCCCCCATAATGTGCCAGTAAGAAATGCCCCCAGATATCCCCATAGTGCCCCTATCCCATAATGTCAGATTCCCACCATGGCCAATCACCGTGGTGTCCTTCTTCTTTTATGACCGCATCTGTAAACTCTGTTTGACGGCAATCGCCGCATGTTACAGTGATTGTGACAAGAGGTTACGATGCAGGTTCTTTTTCAGCCTCATATGTCACCTCACAGGATTGATCATATCTCCCCCTACTAGTAACTTTCACCCTGCCTATATATGCCTCATAACATACCACGATCGGATCCCTCATTGAATATACGAACGGCACGGCCGGGAGCTGACAGGCGTTCGGCCGGCCCCCTTCTTGCCGATTAGTTGGTTGGATCTGATGTCACGTGTGGAGGGCGGAGTTTTGCCCTTATATTCCGGTGCGTGCGGCCGCCGCTTTACGGCCACACTAGCGCCGGAGGCTGTCTCCACGTCTGTTGGAACAGCCAGCAGCAGCGATCACAATTTATGCAGCTAAGTTAGTGTCTTTGTGCTGTAAATAGCCAGTAAGACAGCCAGCATAGGCTCCTGATGACAAGGAAACGCGTAGAGCCCAGTATGCTGTAACCATACTGCTACGTCAGCCAGAGCTTAGCTAGTGCGCTTCGCTGCATCCATTAGGGAAAGCGCACAATGTACTGCTGAACGCAATGACCCCCACAGTGATTGAGGGTCCTTCTCTTTGACCATTTCCCTATATAATCCCTGTATTATTCAGGATTATAAGGGAACATTGAGAGGACTGACTATATTGGCACAACTCCTACCCTAAACAAAGGGGCCCTGATATTGCCATACAGTATGTGAGAGCACCCTGAGCTATACTGCAAGGAGACAAATCTTCTCTTCCTATCAGGGTAGCCTCCATAGTTGGGCAATTTTATGCTTGCCAATTCACCTTGGGTGGTTGTTGAAATAATGGGTCCGGGCGCAACCTGCCCTAACACCCATACTTGTCTCCCCGTACCCACATCCTTTTAATCTATGTGGACATGATACGGTCCGCATGACCTATATGTTAACAGTACTCTGTGGCATCATTTGCAGCGGGGAGCCACTTGTTCGTTCATTCCTTCCTCCTACACGTATTTTAAAACTATTATCAATAAAGTGAGTTCCTTTAATCACCTTACACACCTCTATCCTTTCCGTGATATCACCCCATAATGTGCCAATAACAAATGCCTCCAGATGCCCCCCCATAATGTGCCAGTGAGAAATACCCCCAGATGCCCCCATAGTGCCCCCATAAAATTGGCCAGTAAAAAATGCCCCCATAGTGCCTCCCCCCCCAAATGGGCCAGTAGCAAATGCCCCCTATATTGTGCCAGTAAAAGATGTGCCATCTATATATTTTTAAAAAAAACAACCCCCTAATACTTACCTTCATGAGGCTGGCAGCGATGCGATGCAGGCCTCTTCCAGATTGTGTCCCGCGCTGTATGCGGCCCGGTTCAGGCGGCGCGATGATAATGACGTAATCGCGCCGCCTGAGCCGGTCTCTGATGGGACTAGTGTCTGCAGCCTATCAGAAGAACGGGGAAGGGAGACGCCTCTCCCTCCCCTACCCCAACGCAGCACAGCCATCTGTATCGAATAAATAAATGAGCGCTTTCACAATGGAAGCACTCATCTCCTACTGCCTGGCCACAGCCGCCCCCAATTAGATCCAGTGGCCCTGGACCCCCCCTTGTCGGTGCGCCCCTGGTTACAGTTGTTCATGAAAAAAATTTCTGGGAATGTTCTTTCAAAGAAAGATCTTTCTTTGAACAAAAGATCTTTTGTCCGACCAATGAATGAGAATATCAAACAGGGGCGACTTCTTTTCAAACCATAATGGTCTATTATCTAAAATGATCATTCAATGTTAAATTCCAACCCACGAATGTTCCTTTTGGTTGAAATCATCCGTGTTGATCAAAGTTATATTAATGTGTATGGCCACCTTAAAGGGGTTGGCCACTTTCAGGTTGCTGTTGGCCAAAGAGTTTGTAAGATGATTATATGGGACTTACTAATATAGTCTAGTGTTAAAATTCTGCATCATTTTCTATATTTCATAAGGTATGCCCCCTTGTTTGCCATATCTTTTGTGCTGTCCACACAGAGCTCCTGTCCATAAAATGGCTGCTGATGGAGAGTCATGTGACCAGTCAAATCACCTCCATGTGATTTCTCCTCCATTCAAACACACTGCCCCTGCACTAAGCTCCGAACAGAATAAGTACGGATGGCAAGTACAGTGTACTTGAATGGAGGAGTAATCACATGGAGATGATTTGCCTGGTCACATGACCCTCCATCAGCAGCCATTTTATGGACAGGAGCTCTGTGTGGACAGCAAAAAGATATGGCAAACAAGGGGCCATATAGAGAATGGTGCAGAATTTTAACAAAGGCTATACTAGCAAATCCAATATAATCATCTCACAAATACATTGGTCAACAATAGCCATAAAGTGGCCAACCCCTGTAAAGCTACTTTAACATTAGCGTTTTTTGCGGATTTGTCATGGATCTGCAAAAACACTTCCTTTACAATAATACAACCGCATGCATCCGTCATGAATGGATCCGGTTGTATTATGTCTTTTATAGCCAAGACTGATCCGTCGTGAACTCGATTCAAAGTCAATGGAGGACGGATCCGTTTTTTATTGTGTCAGGGAAAATGGATCCGTTCCCATTGACTCTCGCTCCGCATCCCAGGACGGACAGAAAAACACTGCAGGCAGCGTTTTGTTGTCCGCCTCCAGAGCGGAATGGTGACTGAACGGAGGCAAACTGATGCATTCTGAGTGGATCCTTTTCCCTAATGCATTAGGGTAAAACTGATCCGTTTTGGACCGCTTGTGAGAGCCCATGACGCATCTCACAAACGGAAAGCCAAAACGCTAGTGTGAAAGTAGCCTAAGACTATGAGTGACTGATGGCAGCCACTTATCTCTAAAGGAACGAAGGATCAAGCATGCTGGCTACCTGCAGCTGCCACTAGAGGGAGTTTACTAGATAAGCTTCTTCCACTATACAAGATATAGTGAAAGCTCTTACATGAGACGAATATTCGTTTTTAAGAATATATATCACACTATATTCTACATATTTGCGAATTCTAGCAAGCCAACCCAATAGGAAAGTTGCCTATAACCCGCCCTTACTTGATTAACGTGCATATTACATTGCCGATTTTTCGCAATCAGGAGAATAATGTCGAATACGAATATTCGCGAATATATGAGGAATATTCTACCACATATTCGCGAAATACCGCAAATTCGAATACTGCCCCTGCCGCTCATCACTAGTGCTAACTACCTGAAGATATATAACACAAAAGAAAGATCAGCAGCACAGCTAAAAAAAGGGTGGGGGTGCTTGATAATGACTGCAAGGAGCAGTTGAAACGTTGCAATGGGAAAATAAAGCGGGTCCGTTATTTGCACTGAACATTGGAGTGCTGCCTCATTTTTGAAGATATACCTGAAGATATATATATATATATACACAGTATATATATATATATATATATATATATATATATATATACACAAAATTAATGGTAACCTTCCATTAAAGAAAGAAAAACTCACAATGGTCACTGAAATAACTTGAAACTGACAATAGTAATAATAAATAAAAAGTTACAAAAGTTACTGAAAATCAACTAATTAAAATTTCCTTTGAATTGTGGTTCAGAATAATTTTTAAAAACAAACTAATGAAAGTGGCCTGGACAAAAACAATTGTATCCATAGAAAAAAAATCGAAAATAATTTGACCATACGGACATGTTAAACTAAGGTGTTACATCACAGGTGTCTTCAAACTTGTAATCAGTCTGCCTATTTAAAGTATGAAAATTAGTCAATGTGTTCGTCTGTATCATGGTGGGTACCACACTGAACATGGACCAAAGAAAACTAAGGAGAGAGTTATCTCTCTAAGAAAGAAAATTATAGACAAACATGTTAAAGGTAAAGGCTATAAGACCACTTCCAAACAGCTTGATCTTCCTGATACTACAGTTGCACATATTATTCAGATGTTTATGGTCTACAGGATTATAGCCAACCTCCCTTGACGTGGCCACAAGAGGAAAATTGTTAACAAATTGAGGAGACAGATTATATGAATGGTAACCAAAGAGCCCAGAACAACTTCCAAAGAGATTAGAGGTGAACTCCACAGTCAAGGTGCATCAGTGTCAGATTGCACCATCAGTAGCTGTCTTTGCCAAAATGGACTTAATGGAAGACAACCGAGGAAGAAACGACTGTTGAAAGCAAATCATAAAAAAGTGAGACTGGAATTTGCTCAAATGCATATTGATAAACCACAAAAGAGAATGTCCTTTGGACAGAAGAGACAAAAATGTTCACAGATGCAAAAATAAACCATACAAACATTGTACTTACTGTGAAACATGCAAAAGGCTTGGTTATGTTTTAGGGCTGCTTTGCTGCATATGACACAGGGTGTCTTGAATCTGTGCAGGGTACAATGAAATCTAAAGAATATCAAGGCATTCTGGAGCCAAATGTGCTGGCCAGTGTCAGAAAGCTTGGTCTCAGTCATCTCCAACAGGATAATGACCCAATACAGCTAAAAACATCCAAGAATGGCTAAGAGCAAAGCATTGGACTATTCTGAAGTGGCCTTCTTTGAGCCCTAATCTAAATATTATTGAACATCTGTGGAAGGATCTGAAACATGCAGTGTGGAGAAGGCCCCCTTCAAACCTGAGACAGTTGGAGCAGTTTGCTCACTCGGAGTGAGCCAAAATACCTGTGGACAGGTATGGAAATCTCATTGAGAGTTACAGAAATCTCTTGATTGCAGTGATTGCCTTAAAAGGAGGCTGTCACCTCCATATGGCCATGTAAAGTGCTTATATTGTCCTATAGCACACTTATACATAAATGTAATAGTACCTCTGTTTTTATTTAATTCATATGCAAATGAGTACTTGCAAGTGCCCAGCCTGGCGAGGCAATGCGCAGGCACGGGATCTCAGCCGAACCGAAGGATGACGTAAGGGAATAGGAGGGCGGGTATAGGCAAAGGCTGGGGTGGGAAAACAATTAAAAAAGGCAGAGCAGCCTGGGCTCCAACACAGTGAACGCCATCCTGGGCACTTGCGAGTGCTCATTTGCATATGAATTAAACTGCAAGTGTAAAGAAAAAGACAAAGGTACTATTACATCTATGTATAAGTGTTACATTCAAGTGTGGGACTAACTACCAGTTAAACAGACCCCAGAGGTAGGTGAGTTCATACATAGGAATACCTAATGTCCTAACTCACCCTATAGGACCCTGATACTAATGTCAGGACTAAGACAACCTGTTCCTCCAAAAGGAAGGACAAACTGGAGTCTCCCTCAGGCCTTAATACAAATGACAGGGAAATGCAACACACAGAACTGAAACAAAATACAAAGAAGGACAGGAAAGACTTAACTTCAAAGGAGCAGTGGAAGAACTCAGTCGAGATCCACACAACAGCAATCGACAACTGAAACTGAAGCTGTAAACCACACAGCATAGTGGGAGAAGCAACTATAAATAAGGAAGGTTAAATGACCACATAAGCAACACATGAGGTAAGGAGTGTGGCCATTACCAGAAACAACACAGACGCCTTTTGATCCACAAGGAAAACTGGGAGATAAAACCACGTGTTGCCAGTCTCACCGATCTCCTGCCACCTGTCGCGGGAATGTCTGTGACAGTACCCCCCCTTCTACGGGTGACTTCCGGGCACCCAGGACCTACCTTATCCGGGTGAGACCAGTGAAAAACTTTCGCCAATGACTGGCATTCACGTCAGATGCCGGTACCCACATCCTTTCCTCTGGTCCATAACCCTTCCAGTGAACAAGATACTGAAGAGATCTATAGAGAACTCGAGAGTCAATTATCTTGGCGATCTGAAATTCCAAACTACCGTCCACCTTGACAGAAGCGGGTGGCAAGGAAGATGGCTCCAAAGGTTCAACATATCTCTTCAACAAATATTTATGAAACACATTATGAATTTTCAGGGCCTGAGGAAGTTCAAGACAAAAAGCTACAAGATTAATAATGGCAATGATCTTATATGGACCAATAAACCTTGGATCCAACTTCCAATAAGGTACCTTCAACTTAATGTTTCTTGTGGACAGTGTGGTAAGGTGCAAGGTACTGTGGTCGACGGGAGGTACGTGTCACCGAGGTTCCTGGCCTCGGTGAGGTAAGAGCCGGATTTTTGGTGTGTCAGCAGCAGCTAGTGCTGCTTGACACCTTGCTATTTAGTTTGGCTGCAAAGCCAATCCGGGCCGGCTCTTACTGGGAGTAGGCAAAGAGTTGGGTGGGTGCCTACTCCCCACGGTCCAGGCCGGGTTTTCCCGGGCCTTTATAACACAGCCAGCAGCTGGGTGTGGAGGGGGTGATTATCCTGGTGCTGCTGTTAGGCTGGGGATTCATTTCAGTTTGGAAGTTCTCTGGGCAGGAAGCAAGAGCCCAGCAAGGAGGAGTGCAGACGGCCTGGAAGCCTGACGTCGCTTGTCTTACGGCTGGACTGACAGCCAGGTGTGAACCTGCATCTAAAAACCTCCCAGGTGACTGGAGCCTGTTTTGGACTGTCTTGTTTTTCCGCTTGATTTCTTATGTGTGTGAATTAACACCAAGAGACTGTTTTATTTTGTGCAAGTGTGAATAAAACACTGTTTATTGCACTATCTGGACTCCCTGTTTTGCCTCTATACTGCACCCGCACTGCTATCTACCAGAGCGACTCCCCACATTTGGTGGAGGATGCGGGCATGCGCAGTGAGGCTGGCGTGAACGCCGAAGTTTGTTTTTGCTGGGCACGACTGGATGTCCTATATTCGGCCGGCAAAGTTGCAGCCTGTGTTCCCTGACAAAATGGAGGCGGCTGTGAAAGCTCTCATAGAGGCTAACGTGCAGCAGCGGGAGACCAACCAGCTACTGCTACAGCACGTGATGGCGTTACAAGCTGCAGGAGCGTCCCACCACGTCCACGATGCTCGGAAAGCTGTCCGTGCAGCGATCCCTAAGATGACCCCCTCGGATGATGTGGAGACCTATTTGGCGGTGTTCGAGAAGGTGGCCGTGAGGGAGAAATTACCCCGAGAACAGTGGGCGGAGGTCGTCGCTCCGTTCCTGGTGTCTGGACCCCAGCAAGTATTTTTTGACTTAGCAGATGACCAGGCTGCTGATTATCCCACGGTGAAGGGGGAGATCCTGGCCAGACTGGGGGTAAACGTGTTGGTCCGGGCTCAGCGGGTCCACCAGTCGGACTTTAAAGCGGCTGAACCCGCCAGGCCGCAGTACTATGAGTTGCTGCACAGGTTGCAAAAGTGGCTGCAGCCTGATGTTCTAAGTCCGACTGCTATGATGGACCGTCTGCTGGCCGACATGTTCTGGAGGGCCCTGCCTTACCCCCTTCAGCACTGGATTGGCCAGGTATCCCCCACTAATGCCCTGGAGATGGTCGACCTGGTGGAGCGTTACGAGGCCACCAGAAACCTGCAGGGGAGTCTTGCTGGGAAGGGGTCAGTCAAACCCCGGAGGCCTCCGCCCCAGTTCCGACGTCCGGCGACAGAGAGGCCTGCACGGAATGTACCCCCTGCGGATCCGCCTCCCGTGGTATGCTGGAGGTGTCAGGAGCCAGGCCACATCAGGGCCGACTGTCCGCATCGGGATGAGCCGATGGATGTGAACTACGGGGGGCGCCACTCCCTGTATGCACGGAAGCTGTGCGCAACTGGCACCCGTGAGGTGCAGGACAATAACCACCTGTGTCAGGTAGAGGTGGGAGATTCTCTGGCGGTGGCCCTGCTGGAGTCTAGTCTCCCTGGTAAGGGCTGCCCTGGTACAGCCGGCGGAGTATACCGGCTGTAAAATCGGGGTCCTGTGTATCCACGGAGACCTAAAAGACTACCCCACTGCACTAGTGACTTTGTCCACAGCGGCTGGTAAGTGGACCCACGAGGTGGCTGTCGCTGCTAAACTCCCACATGAACTGATACTTGGGAGGGACTTCCCAGGTTTCCCGGCACTGTGGCCGGCGATAAAACTGTCTGATGGACCCGAGACAGGGGTAACCCTAGGAGAGTGGCCTGATACCACTGGAAGGCCAGAACCCTGGGAGCCCGAGTCTGAAGGGCCAGCGGTAGAGGTGACCACTGCTCCAGCGGTAGAGGGGAGACAACCCCACTGAGTGTAATGGTGGGAGACACGGAGGACTTGCCACCGGGACCTGAGTTGGCAGACCTCAATGTCTCCGGGGAAAATTTTGGGACCGCACAACACCGGGACCAAACCCTAACCAGGGCCTGGGAAAGTGTCGTAATAATTGATGGTAAACCCCAGAAACCTGGGGCTGAATTAATGTTTCCGCGATTCATTGTTCTTCAGGATATGTTGTATCGGGTGAACCAAATCCGAGGTGAGCCTGTTGAACAGTTGGTGGTGCCCACAGCGTATCGCAAGCTGGTCATGGAGCTTGCCCACCAACATGTTCTTGGGGGACACCTGGGGTGGCAGAAAACGCAGGACCGCATACTGCAGCGGTTTTATTGGCCCAGTGTGTTCAAGGAGGTAGAAAATTATTGTAAGTCCTGTCCCACCTGTCAGATAAATAGCCCCCAGCCACATTTCCGTAGTCCTCTGGTACCTCTTCCAATTATTGAGGTCCCGTTTGAGCGAATCGCTATGGATCTAATTGGGCCTGTACCAAAGTCTGCCAGGGGCCACCAACACATTCTGGTAGTTCTCGACTATGCCACTCGGTATCCGGAGGCGGTGCCTCTGCGACATACCTCAGCTAAGCTCATTGCCAAAGAGTTAATGGAAATGTTTTCCCGTGTGGGCCTGCCAAAAGAGGTTCTGACAGACCAAGGGACCCCTTTTATGTCCAAAGTTATGAGGGAACTGTGTAAATTATTGCGTATAAAGCAATTGCGGACGTCCGTTTACCATCCATAAACGGACGGTCTTGTCGAAAGGTTTAACCAAACTCTCAAAAATATGTTAAAAGGGTGGTGTCTAGAGATGGGAAGGACTGGGACCTGCTTCTGCCCTATCTCATGTTCGCAGTGCGAGAGGTGCCCCAGGCCTCTACTGGGTTCTCGCCCTTCTAACTGCTTTATGGCAGACACCCTCGGGGCCTGTTGGATATCGCCAAGGAAGCGTGGGAACAACAGCCTGTCCCCCACAAAAGTGTCATTGAGTATGTCACCCAGATGCAGGAACGGATGGAAAGGGTGTTGCCGCTGGTCCGGGAGCATATGGAGGCAGCGCAACAAGCCCAGAGTAGGGTGTATAATCGTCAGGCTCGGGTACGGGACTTCAGTCCAGGAGATCGGGTTTTGGTTCTGGTACCCACCCTTGACAGCAAGTTCCTAGCTAGGTGGCAGGGCCCCTATGAGGTGATCGAGAAGGTAGGGGAAGTAAATTACAAGGTACACCAGCCAGGGCGGCGCAAGCCGGAGCAGGTGTACCACGTGAATTTACTAAAGCCATGGAAGGATAGGAACATGACCGACGACAACAGCCCGCGGCCAGGGCTTCTGGGTGAGAAGGGTCCAGCCCCACAGTTCGAGGCAGGGAGTCAGGGAGTTCATCAGTCGGAACACGAATGTGTTCTCGGACCTCCCTGGCCGCACGTCTCTCATCCAACATGACATCGTCACTGAGCCTCAGGCCAAGATCCGGTTAAAACCATACCGGGTACCTGAGGCTCGGCGACGGGCCATCGCGGAGGAAGTGCAATTAATGTTGAAGCTCGATGTCATTGAGGAGTCGAAAAGTGAGTGGGCAAGTCCCATAGTTCTAATACCCAAGCCGGATGGGACGTTGCGGTTCTGCAACGATTTTCGCAAGTTAAATGAAGTGTCCAAGTTTGATGCGTATCCCATGCCCCGGGTAGACGAGCTTGTTGAAAATTTAGGGCAAGCCCGTTATTTTTCTGTGCTAGACCTCACTAAAGGATACTGGCAAGTACCCTTAACGGAGGCGGCCAAGGAAAAAACCGCTTTTGTTACCCGCAGGGCCTGTATCATTACAAGGTGTTACCCTTTGGCCTGCATGGCGCCCCGCCACCTTCCAAAGGTTAATGGACGTTGTGCTGCGACCGCACCGTCGGTGCGCTCGGCCTACTTAGATGATGTAATCATCCACAGCACCGACTGGGAAAGCCATTTGCCCAAAGTGCAGGCGGTAGTGGATGCCCTGAGGAAAGCTGGACTAACCGCCAATCCAAAGAAGTGTGCGATTGGGTTGGAAGAGACCAAATATCTGGGATATGTTATTGGGCGGGGAGTCATCAAGCCGTAGGTAACTAAGGTAGAGGCCATACGTAACTGGCCCCGACCGGTCACTACCAGGCAGGTAAAGTCCTTCCTGGGAATTGTAGGGTACTACATGCGGTTTGTGCCCCACTTTGCCACAATAGCAGCGCCGTTGACAGACCTGTTGAAGGGGCGAAAGTCTGGGAAGGTTAGCTGGAGTGAGAAGGCGAAGGAGGCTTTCTCCACGTTGAAGTTGGCCCTGTGTGGGTCCCCGGTTTTGGTGACACCCGACTTCAACAGGGAGTTCGTCGTACAGACCGATGCCTCGGAGGTAGGCCTCGGTGCTGTACTGTCTCAGGAGGTCAACGGGGAAGAACATCCCGTTGTCTTCCTGAGCCGTAAGCTCAGTCCCGCCGAGACCAGGTATAGCATAGTGGAGAGGGAGTGCCTGGCTATCAAGTGGGCACTCGAATCTCTCCGCTACTACCTGTTAGGGAGGAGGTTCCGTCTGGTGACCGACCATTCCCCTCTCAAGTGGATGAGCCAGGCCAAGGAGAGGAATGCTCGGGTCACCAGGTGGTTCCTATCCCTGCAGAACTTCAAGTTCTCCGTGGAACACAGGGCAGGCCGCTTGCAGGGTAACGCAGATGCCCTGTCCCGCGTCCACTGCCTCACATGTGTTCACCCCTCAGGGTTGAACAAAGGGGGTATGTGGTAAGGTGCAAGGTACTGTGGTCGACGGGAGGTATGTGTCACCGAGGTTCCTGGCCTCGGTGAGGTAAGAGCCGGATTTTGGTGTGTCAGCAGCAGCTAGTGCTGCTTGACACCTTGCTATTTAGTTTGGCTGCAAAGCCAATCCGGGCCGGCTCTTACTGGGAGTAGGCAAAGAGTTGGGTGGGTGCCTACTCCCCACGGTCCAGGCCGGGTTTTCCGGGCCTTTATAACACAGCCAGCAGCTGGGTGTGGAGGGGGTGATTATCCTGGTGCTGCTGTTAGGCTGGGGATTCATTTCAGTTTGGAAGTTCTCTGGGCAGGAAGCAAGAGCCCAGCAAGGAGGAGTGCAGACGGCCTTTAAGCCTGACGTCGCTTGTCTTACGGCTGGACTGACAGCCAGGTGTGAACCTGCATCTAAAAACCTCCCAGGTGACTGGAGCCTGTTTTGGACTGTCTTGTTTTTCCGCTTGATTTCTTATGTGTGTGAATTAACACCAAGAGACTGTTTTATTTTGTGCAAGTGTGAATAAAACACTGTTTATTGCACTATCTGGACTCCCTGTTTTGCCTCTATACTGCACCCGCACTGCTATCTACCAGAGCGACTCCCCACAACAGCCACAAAGAATCACTCACTCTTAGGTCCGGACCATTCATAAGTTTCCTTTCAGCCACACGTTTATACTTGTTGCCCATATTCATCAAGTTATTTAGAATTTTCAGCCATATAGATGACAATGATGACGAAAAACGTTCCTCCTCAGGGATACCAGAAGTATCAGAACCAGAAAATGTGCCAAACTGAGGGTGAAACCCATAAGCCCCAAAAAATGGAGACTTACCAGTGGACTCCTGTCTACGATTGTTTATGGCAAACTCTGCCAAAGACAAAAACGAAGACCGCTCCTCCTGGTTCTCAGAGACAAAACATCTCAAGTAAGTCTCACGCCGATTAGTGCGTTCCATCTGTCCGTTCGACTAAGGATGAAAAGCCGAAGAAAAGGACAGTTGTACCCCCAGTCGAGTACAGAAAGCCTTCCAGAATCTGGAAACAAACTGAGTCCCACTATCAGAGACCACGTCAGTGGGAATGCCATGGAGTTTCACAATGTTGTCAACAAAAACTTGTGCAAGTGTTTTAGCATTAGGTAAGCCCGTCAACGCTATAAAGTGCACCATTTTACTATAACGATCAACTACCACCAGAATAACTGTCTTTCCTGAAGAATAAGATAGATCAGTAATAAAATCCAGGGATAAGTGAGTCCATGGTCTGGACAGGATGGGCAACGGAAGTAGAGAATCGGAAGGCCGAGTATAGGTCACCTTAGCACAGGTACTACAGGCTGACACGTAGTCTTCAACACATTTACGCAACCCCGGCCACCAGAATCTACGAGAGATGAGGTCGGCAGTGGATCTACTCCCAGGGTGACCTGTAAGAACTGTACAGTGATGTTCCTTAAACACCTTGTGACGCAATTCCGATGGCACAAACCATTTCCCAGAGGGACAAGAATCTGGTGCATCTCGCTGGACCTCTAACACCTTCACCACTAAGTCAGGGTAAAGAGCGGATATCACCACCCCTTCCGACAGTATAGGACTCGGATTTTCAAAATCACCCCCTCCAGGAAAACTATGTGACAAGACATCTGCCTTGACATTCTTAACCCCAGGACGAGAGGTGACAATGAAATTTAATTAGTGAAAAACAAAGACCATCTGGCTTGTCTCGGGTTCAGTCGTTTAGCCGACTCCAGGTAAGCCAGGTTTTTGTGATCTGTAAACACCGTGATCGGATGAATCGCCCCTTCCAACCAATGACCCACATCATAATTTCTCTCTGCGGAAGAGAGTTTTTTTAGAGAAAAAGGCACATGGACGCCATTTACCAGGTGACGGACCCTGCAATAAAACTGCTCCTACCCCCACCTCGGACACGTCCACTTTCACAATGAAAGATTGTGTGTGATACATCCGGCCGCATCAATAGAGGGGCAGAAGAAAAGGATTACTTAATTGCAGAAAAGGCTCGCTGTAACAGCGACTGCGGTACGCCACTGTTCTCTCTCATCGCCGCAGTCCTGGGCACTGCATTCAGTGGTGACCTGTGCCCCTGGTAAAGTCCCTGCCTGCCTGACTATGCTTGTACTTCAGGTACCTACTCAGGTACCTCCTAGTCTACCCTGACCAGCTGCCACTGACTCAGGGATTGCTCTGGAGTAGCCCCTGTCAACTACTCTAAGGGCTCAAGTCTATCCTCACCATCAGAGGCTCTAGTGAAAACCAGGTAGTTGCTTAGACACGCCCCTCCAGAGTATAGCCAGTCAGTGGCACAGTGGGTTCACACCCACTGATCCGTGACACTCGCAATGCCGAATGAGACCACACTGAAACATCTGTCCCTTTCTTAGTCATGTCCGTTAAGGGTTTCACTATTGTCGAATAATTCAGAATACATTTTTTGTAATAGTTGGTGAACCCCAAAAACCCACAAGGTTTTAAGATTTTTGGGTCGATCACAGTCCAATACAGCATGGACTTTCTCTGGATGCATTTGAAAACCTGAAGATGACAGCAGGTAGCTCAAAAACTGCACCTCGTGTACAGCAAAAACACACTTGTCTAATTTTGCATACAATTTATTGTCCTTTAGGATCTGTAACACCTGTCTAACATGATCCTGATGTGTCTCCAGAAAAGACAGAAAGAAGTTAAGATTATAGAAGCCAGACTCAGAGTAAACGAAGAGGATATGAATCAGAGTAGTCAGGTAGGTTCAAATCTATACTAAGTGAAGAAACAGACTCAAAAAGACTATTTTCCTTCATACCCCCAGGAGAGTGAAAGGAAATCTCCAGCACTTAGTGAGAAAATAAATCATTGTCCTTCTATCCCTGCTCAGAAAGACAAAGAGAGGCTTAGTCCAATGTTCGGAAAAGGGTATCTGGACTTACCTTCTATCTCTACCGAAAAAGATGAAGAGAGAGACTCACCGAATTCAGAACTAAGTGAGAAAATAGAACCGAAAATAGAAAATAGATTCTATTCCTAGATGTCATAGCAATGGTCAAGAGAATGTTACAACTATTGTCCCAGCAAGACAACAAAGAACAGTCCTCACTAGACTTTCTGTTCCAGAACCTACTGTATTTTCAGGAGACGTACTGAAGTTCATAGAGTGGAAGGCAAGTTTTGAAATGATCATTGAGCATCATTGCTTCAGTCCAGTCGACAAGTTATTCTACCTCCATAGATATGTTGGAAGGGAAGCAAAGAAAGTTCTTGAAGTTAACTTCTATAGAAAAGACGAAGAAGCCTACAAGCAAGCTTTGAAAAAATGCAAAATATGGTCATCCTTTCTTAGTACAAAGAGCTTTCAGAGAGAAATTGAATAACTGGCCTAAAATAGGTCCGAAAGAACACTTCAGACTCCAAGAGTATGGTAACTTCCTGCAAGCATGCAGCAATGCCATCCGACATGTTCAAGGACTAGAAGTACTGAACGACTATCTAGAAAACCACAGGATGCTAACTAAGCTACATGAAGAAGTGGCTTCTAGATGGAATCGCTATGTGACTAAACGGTTAGATCTAGGTAAGAACTTCCCAAGTTTAAAAGAGTTCTCTGAGTTTGTCAATAAGGAAGCAAAAATAGCATGTAGCAATAGCAGTAACAGCATCTTACTTCTTAAAATTCTTAGAAGTAAGTCTTGCAAGAGAGATAATACGCGCAAGAGCAACTAGACTTGCAACCAGCACAGCAGCTAAAGGTCTAGACACCTACGAGAGCAAGTTCAAAGTCACTACTGGGATGAGTAGAGAGACAGAACCACCAAATCTTCTGACTACCTTCAAGTGTATGTTCTGTGGAGAGAACCACTCCATACACAAGTGCCAACAATTAAAGGAGAAGTCCCCAGATGAAAAGAAAAAAATTGTACTTGATAACCAACTGTGTTTTGGATGTCTAAGAAAAGGCCATGTTACTAAGGAGTGTAAGAAAAAGGCCACATGCAGCGTTTGCAAAGGACGCCATCCTACACCACTACATGAAGAATGTCCAAAAAAGGATAAATCCTCAAAACCTAAAGATGATGAGGAAGAAAATAAAGTATCAGTATTCTCTTTCAGAGTGAGAGAAGGAGAAAGCAAAGGCACATCAATTCAAATCCTAAAAGGAGGAACAAGAAGGTATACGCCTATGCGCTACTGGATGCCACCTTCATTGATCAAGAAATCTACAAGAAATTTCAAGTGGCTACAGAACCAGTGAAGCTCAAACTCACCACAATGATGGGGAGAGACACATTAGTGAACAGTCAAAGGGTCCAAGGACTGAGAGTTAGAGGACTTAATTCAAACTTTACATTAGATCTACCTCCGGCTCATACAAAAGATAATATACCTCTAGATCGAGGTCGCATACCTACCTGTGAAACACCCAATAAATGGGAGCACCTATCTGTCATATCTCATGAAATGTCCCCGCTGAAGGAATTTGGTGTTGGATTGTTGATAGGTTACGATTGTCCCGAAGCCTTTGTACCACCGAAAGGTAATCAGAGGAGGAAAGGGTGAACCCTACGCTGTTCAAACTGATCTAGGATGGAATGTTGTTGGAGGAAAACAGCAGTTCGCAAACTCAAGACAGGTGACAGGATTGTGTCATCAAATATCTGTCCAAGAGTTGCCAACTGTGAGTCCAGCGAAAGTAATCATGATCCTTGAATCCGACTTTGCAAACATAAGTTCTAAAGAAAAGAGTGTATCCCAAGAAGACATAAAGTTCGTACACACTCTAGAAGAAAGTATTCAGCAGAATCAACAAGGTCATCTTGAAATGCCCTTACCTTTTAGAGAATGACCTCGTCTTCAAAATAACATAGATCTTGCCCTAGCAAGGTTGAAATGTTTGAAGAAAAAGATGGGAAGAGATCCCAAATTCAAGCAGGATTATATAAAGCCATACTTGAAGAAGGACATGCAGAGAAAGTTAATAACCAACCTAAAGAAGGAAAAGTGTGGTACATCCCACATCAAGGTTGATTACCACTCAAAGAAACCAGATAAGATTACAGTAGTATTTGATTGCTCAGCAAAGTACGATGGTGTTACATTGAATGATCATCTACTAAAAGGACCAGATCTTACAAACACTCTGCCTGGAGTACTCTGTAGATTCAGAAAGTATCCTGTAGCAGGCATGTGTGATGTTGAAAAGATGTTCCACCAGTTTCACGTGAAGAATGAAGAAAGAGACTTCCTGAGGTTCCTATGGTGGGAGGATGGAGATACAGAGCCAGCAGAATACAGAATAAAAATACACTTGTTTGGAGCAGCATCGTCTCCAGGTTGCGCTAATTATAGTATGAAGTACCTGGCCAATCAGAATGAAAAGGATTGCCCATCAGCAGCAAATTTTTTTAAGAAAAACTTTTATGTAGATGATGGTCTTATAAGTCTAGAGTCCACAGAATCTGCAATCAAACTAGTGAAAGAGAGCCAAGAGTTATGCGCAAGAGGAAACCTGCGCCTTCACAAATTCATCTCAAATAGAGAGGTACTGGAATTCATCAGTGACTCTGAACGTGCATCAACAATGAAGAATGTAGATCTCAATTATAATCATCTTCCAGTTCAGAACATACTTGGATTGGGATGGAATGTAAAGAACGACAAGTTCTTCTTTGAAGTATCTATTGAAGAGAAAGTTGCAACTAGATGTACCATTCTTTCCGCAGTGGCTTCTATATATGATCCATTGGGATTCCTAGCCCCAGTAATCTTCAGAGCAAGAGAAATACTACAAGAACTATGCAGATAGAAGTTAGGATGGGATGAACCCATACCTGAAAATTTCAGGCCAAGGTGGGAGAGTTGGATAAGAGACTTGCAAAACTTGAGAGAAGTTCAGATACCCAGATGTTTTGTACCTCATGAATTTGAAAAGTACAAGAAAATAGAACTTCATCACTTTTCAGATGCCAGTAATTATGGTTATGGTCAGTGCTCCTACATCAGAGTGATAGGAGAAGAAAAGATACACTGTGCCCTGGTTATGGGGAAGGCCAGAGTTGCTCCTACCAGTATTCAGACAATCCCAAGACTTGAACTGACAACAGTTGTTGTTTCAGCATCAGTAAGCAAGTTTCTGAAAGAAGAATTGGAGTTAAAAATAGATAAAGAATATTTTTGGACAGACTTGCAAGTTGTCCTAGGATACATAAACAACGAAGCTCGAAGATTCCATATCTTTGTCGCCAACAGAGTTCAGAAAATTCGGGAAATAACAAGTCCAGAACATTGGCATAACATTGACACAAAGCATAACCCAGCAGATCATGCTTCAAGAGGCCTGAATGTAACAGAATTGAGGAATTCAAACTGGTTCACCGATCCAGAGTTCCTCTGGGAAAAGGAAATCATACCCTGCAAAGGTCATACAGAATTGTCTATGGGTGATCCAGAAGTAAAAGTTGTACAAACACTAAGCACTGGCGCAAATGGTCAAGATGACATACTTAAAAGACAAGCCAGATGTTCAAAATGGAATACAGTCATAAACGTAGTAGCTCGAATTCAACGTTTCGCAAAGGGAATCAGAAAGAAGGAATTATGGAATGTAAAAGAAATAATGAAAGCTGAAGAAACAGTCATAAGACTCATTCAACAGAGATTCTACAGTGTTGAAGAGACTTATTTAAGAACCTAAAAGGCTACCAAACAACCACCCATTATACAAGCTTAATCTTGTTCTGCAGTATGGTATACTGAAGGTGGGAGGGAGACTGGAAAATGCATCCTTACCTAGCAGAGTTAAGCATCCAGCAATTCTACCCAAAAACTCTACCTTCACAACATTGATTATGGACACTACCATAACAAATCCTTGCATCAAGGAAGAAGCTTTACCCAAAGCTGTTTGAGAGAAAGGGGTTACTGGATTGTGAAAGGAAGCAAAGTTATAGCAAATTATATAAGTGAATGCATTGTCTGTAGAAAGGCACGTAGACCTACCGAAGAGCAAAGAATGGCAGATTTACCGGCAGATGTGTAAACCCATCACCACCATTTCTTTATAGCGGAATGGATTGTTTTGGCCCATTTATCACCAAACAGAACCACAAGGAGTACAAGAGATATGGACTAATATTTACATGTCTGAGCTCCACAGCAATTCACCTGGAAATGTTAGCAGATATGTCAACTGATGCACATTCATCAACGCCTTGAGATGTTTTTATAGCCATTAGAGGTACCGTCAGAGAGCTTAGATCTGACCAAGGATCTAATTTTGTCGGAGCAAAGAATGAATTGAAGAAGGCTCTAAAGGAGATCAATAAAGAAAAATTAACTGAGTATTTGTTAGAGAAACAGTGTGATTTTCACATGAATGCTCCAGTAGAAGTTTGGGAAAGACAAATCAAAACTGTAAGAAATGTGTTAAGTTCAGTGTTGAAAAAGAACGCAGAAAAAATGGATGATGCTTCACTTAGGACCCTATTCTATAAAGTAATGTCTATTGTTAAAAGTCATCCACTTACAGTTGATAACATCAACGACCCAACAAGTTTGGACCCTTTAACTCCCAACCATCTACTTCACCTTAAGTCTGATTACATACAGCCACCACCTGGCAAGTTCACCAAAGAGGATTCATATGCCAAAAGGAGATGGCGAAGAGTTCAATATCTATCACAGTTTTAAAATAGATAGAGAAAAGAGAACTTAGCCGATCTGATGCTAAGAAGTAAATGGCAAACACGCAGAAGAAATGTCCAAGTTGGTGACATAGTGTTAGTGAAAGAAGATTTACCTAGAAGTCAATGGAAATTGGCCAACGTTCTAGAAGTTCAAAAGGATAAAGACAGACTAGTAAGAAGAGTGTTGTTACAAATAGGAGACTCAAAAATTTACAAAAAAGGAAAACGTCTCACTACTCCACTCAAGTTGGAATGTCCTATACAGAAGTTAGTTGTTCTACTTGAGAGTGATAAAAGACACTTGAGAGTTGAGAACCTGATAAAAAAAAATTCCTCAAATTCATGTTTATGTCCAACCACTAAAAACATTGAATTATAGGTAATTTTGGTGGGAGTGATAGCTTGCCAGCTAAGGCTAGTTTCACACTAGCGGCAGGACGGATCGACAGCTAGTTCAAGTGTGCCCCAGGACTGCTGCTCTGTCCCCATTTACTATAATGGGGATGGGGGCGGAGCTTCGGTGCAGCACTGCAAGTCCGCCGGACTAAAACTACGACATCTCCGACATTTAGTCCAGCGGCCTCTCACCGTGCACTGCCGTGCTGCGCCGGAGCTCTGCCCCTGCCCCCATTATAGTCAATGGAGACAGAGCGGCAGTCCAGTGACACACTTGAACTAGCGGCAGGATGGATTCGACAGGCTGAACAGCCTGTCGGATGCATCCTGCCGCTAGTGTGAAACTAGCCTTATATGTGTATACAGCTAGACCTGCCAATAACCTTAATACAGTTCATATGTTTATATGTTAAAGACAAAAGCAGAGTTATTTACTGTGACTTCATGTTTTTGGATGTCATGTAACAGTTATATATTGTGTTCACAGAAGCAGAAAAGATAATATGCCTTTAAGATTCATTATATGAATGTAAGGTAAGCTAAATGACACAGCAGAATTAAAACCAGAAAGTATAGAGTTAAACTGTTGTTACTGCCCTGGAGTCTTGACCAATTACAGCCAGCCTCACACTGAGCCTGTGTGGGAAATCCCCTAGCTGAACTCATAATTCACCAGAGAGAGGAGCTGAATAGACACACAGTTCCAGTCAGAGCTGAGTTTTATGGAAGCAAAGAGGCCAAAATAGGTATTTAGAACAGTTATGATATGTTCCTATTGTTAGTATAGTCATTAGAACTGTATGCTGAACTAGTTAAATGTGTTTACTTACAGTTACACCAAACAATCTGTGAATAGTTCAAACAAACTGCTCATACCAGATCATACTGAGCCATAGAAAGCAAACTAAGCACCAAACTATAGTGCAAACTGGATACAGACAAACCAATAGCAAATCTCAGATATACCTCTCAAAGAGATCATAAAGTGCTTAAATCACTTAAAGTGAGAGCATAGGTACTGAAGGGAGAAATATATCCACCGTTTTATATTGAATGACAAGATTGAACAGTTGAACCACCATTTTGTGATACTTTATTCAACACGTGTTTTGTACATGGACTATCTGCTGTGGAGATGGCAGTGTTATATATGAAGAAAAGTTGAAATTAATAAAGAAGTTATATTAAGCATTTGGTGTGCTCTTTAAGCTTGATATTTCCATAGAACAGTGCTAGAAGAATTAAAACAGAGTAACAGACAGTCTGGTTGGACTAAAAAGTTAGAGAAATCAGAATTATTCTAATGCCACAGCGCAAAAGGCACTTCATAGTGCTACGCCTGCCACACTGGGCATTAGCCCATCGGAAAATTGCGGACTATGGCCAGTCCGCCCCTGCTTTTGTTACAGCCATCCCCTTTGTGTCTGGTTGACCACATCCATCTTTACTCAGGTCACAAGAACATCTTTGTTTTTGAATTGGAGGAGGTATTCAGGGCTGAATGATGGTAACCATCATTCCCCCCCCTCCCCCCATTCTTCACATCAGACACTTATCGTTTCAATAGGCCATAAATTCATAAAGCAGGAAACCTATAATGTTTGTATTCTGCCACCTTTCAATAGATCCTACATATAAACTGGACTTGGTCAAGATAACTGGGAAGTAATGATGTTTTGTATAATCCTACAATTATTCCTTAATGGTGACATTGATTCCTTAAAAGAGACACTTGCATCAGAAAGGAGTACTCAATCATCGTAGAAAAGAATTTTCAGCATTGTTGCCTGTTTCTTTTTTCGGCAGCAGTATACCATTAAAATTTAAATACAAAATATTCTCCTACTGTAGCAGTCAAAGCAGATGATAGACATGAAAACTTTTTCAGTTTGCTGCTGCTGTGAGGGAAAGATGTTACCTGAATGCTAATCCACATTATGACAGTGTGTATAGAATTAAGATAAAATTATGATAGCTATGTTGCTCTCTTGATAGGCCTAAATAAAGATGTCCACAGAGGAACATTGTATTGATTAGTGTGATGCGCTAAGAGAGTCACTACACATGTGGGCAGGGGCTCTCTTTCTGGTCACATTGGTGGTCTAACCAAAAAGTTAAGCGAGACATGTCTGTTGCGCTAAAGGTTCAAGCAAAGAGTAAGTTAGAACTAAAACTAGCGTAGAGAATATAATACCAGTAAATAGAGTTATTTTACAAAATTATATCCAGAAAACCATCCACCCATAGATTAGTGACATAAAGGTTGATTAGGTTGATATAGATTAGTCACATATAGGTTGTTCATATGTGATTAAAAAAAAATTGATGGAAGTGCCTTTAATATCTAAAAGACTGGTTAGGCCAGCAGGACCAGCCTTAGTTATGTGTGACCTGTGGTGTTGTACAAGATGCATCAGCCATCCCTACTAAAGGGGGCACCACCATAAATCTTAATATTAATTAGATAATAGTATTATTTATTGAATAGCACCATTACATATCAGTGCCCCCACAATGTAGTTATACTCCCTTAGTGACCCACACACAGTTGTTATGCTCCCTTTGTGCCCCCTCACAGTATTTATGCTCCCTTAGTGCCTCCACACAGTAGAGTGCCCTCTTATTGCCCCCACGCGATAGTTATGCCCCCATAGTGCTTCCTGATAGTGGTGCTGACTCCTTAGTGATCCACTCACAGTAGTGCTGGCCCCTCAGTGCTGCTCTTACAGTAGTAAAGCCCCTGTAGTGTTAATTGAAATTTGTACTTTGATACTCACCTAGCCAAATAATCCTGATGAATGGAGCACATCATGCTCTCCTCAGCACCAGGTATGATGCAGTAATGTCATAGTGCCTGCTGAGCTGAGCAGGAGAATAGACAAAAATGGTGGTAATACCCGGAGGATGTCACTGCATCACATCTACTGCTGGGAAGCACACTGGCTAGTGAATGGTGGAGCATGGAGCTGAAGTCTCCCTACTTCACCATTGCATACAACGGTATCTACATCCTCCAGATGCAGATATAGTTTAAATGGGGATGTATTACAGCTCTCCCGAAAACACAGGACAGCCACAAGAGCCCGGGTCTGTCTCACCATATATGGGACATTTGGGAGGTATGTCATTATTAGATTACTTTATGCCTGAAGCAGTTATTTGGTATTATTCATATGCCACTCTTTTGGTGCTGACAATTTACTTCTCCCATATTCTAAACTGCTAAGGGGCATGTAGGGTCTTAGTTATGAAGAAAGATAAAAATAATAAAATTTATTTAGTCTTGAGAAGAGACGCCTAAGGGGGGACATGATAAACCTATACAAATATATAAATGGGCCATACAAAAAATACGGTGAATAACTGTTCCATATCAAATGCCCTCAAAAGACAAGGGGGCACTGCCTCCGACTGGAGAAGAAAAAGTTCAGTCTCTAGAAGCATCAACGCTTCTTTACTGTAAGAACTGTTAAGCTGTGGAATAGACTTTTTCAGGATGTGGTCACAGCAGCAACAGTGGACAGTTTAAAAAAGGGTTTACATGAATTCTTAAAAGTAAATGAAATTAATGCTTATGAAAATGTGTAGAAATCTGAGTCTCACTTCCTTCTGGGATTCGAGTCACCACCTATCCCTTGGTTGAAGTTGATGGTCTTTTTTCAACTGTATTACCTAATTAACTATGTAACTAAATAGTTGCCACTGGTCATTTTAGCTACTACATAGATGCTTCAAGTTGTAGGTTTAAGATTAAATTAATCAATGTAGGTCATATGAAAGAAATACATACTGACATGGAAGCCTCTGGTATCACAGATGAATTGTAGCATGTCCACCAGTTCTGAGCCACAGAGCATCTCCCTAGAGCGAGGCCTTAAGCAACGAGCGTTGGCGGTTCCCACATACAGCGTAAACACCAGAGACAGACAAAGTATCATCTGACTGATATTGAGCGGTGCTGCCTTCTAGGAAAGGTGAAAAAAGTCAATGTTATAGGCAAACATATTGAGGCAAAGGTTATCCAATAATTACTTTCATTGTGTCACATTGTCTTCATCATGTCGCTGACACTTTTGTCCTACTTATATTATTCACAATTGATACTAACATAGTTAAGTGAATTTCACTGTGGTCATGCCTCAGGATGGACTACTTACACTAACTAATGCTCACATTTTATATGACCTGTCAAAAGGTGTGAGGAAAGGAAATGACAACTGTTCCGGGTAGGGTTGAGCGAATCAGGTTTGGATTGCTGTATCCGAACCCGATTCTTTTAAAAACTACGTAATTACTGTAGAGTGTTTTATGCGAATAAACAAAGTGACACGTGAGTCGAGACTAAGTAAGTTTCGCAATATTTGCTGAAACTTTAGAAAGACCTTCATGGAGGCAATGCATATTACAGTAGGACAGAACCGATATTCTTAACTAAGTTCTTAAAAGAATCGGCTTCGGATACAGCAATCCGACCAGATTCGCTCAACCCTAGTTCCAAGCACAATTCTTTTGTTCAAAGTTTTCTCTTCATTTAACTCCATTGAGCCCAGGGATTAAAGCCTATAATTATGGCAGTAAATGTGGAAGCACTGTGGTTTTGGGTTATTCCTAAGGGCGTTATCCTGGCATTCCCTGGGTTTTCACCCTTTACAGAGATCTGGACTTTGCTGCAGGGGAACCACCAGTTTGCTACTGCCTGGAGTAATGTGTTATTGACAGCTGACCCACAGGGGTCAGAGACACCAGTGTGTGGCACTAGGGGGTCAGGCAAAAATTAGTCAGGGACAGGCCAAGGTGAGAGAATACAAGCTATCTGATAAAGAGTCAGTAAGGCACAGATCAGGTCAGGCAGCAGAGGGGCAGAATCCAAGAAATGGGCAGAAGTCTGTACATGTTTGATAAATGACCTCTATAGTATTTTGATAACTCATGATTATACTTTTTGTGAGGCAAAGTGACCAAAAGATTGATCTTCTGCGCCATTTTCTTTTTTTTTTTACACGTTCAAAGTTTTAAGGTGATATTTTTATAGAGCCGGTTGTTACAGATGCAGCGATACCTAAAATTCTTGATTATAACTACTTTGATGATTGGAAAGGTGCACTTTTTTCACTTTGAAACTTTGATATTTAATTTTTATAAAGCACTTTCTTTTTACGTTGCCTTTCACATTGTGACATTTACAGTTGCCTATGAGACCCAGCCTGGGGGATGGGCCTTCTAGGCTTCCGTAGGCGGCAGGCCTTAAGACTGCCTTAGCTGATGGAGTCAGAGAGGGAGTTATCACCAATGCCAGCAGGGCAATAGCAGGGGCTTGGCTTTCAGTAACAGCTGGGCCCTGTTGCTGATAGTCCTAGCGTTATAGACCCTCCATAAGCAACCAATCAGATTCCTCCTTTCATTTTCCAAAGGAGCTGTCCAAAATGAAAGGTGGAATCTGATTGGTTGCTATGGGCAACTAAGCCAGTTGTACTTTACATCAGTTTGATAAATGACTCCCTATGTGCCTCAAAATCGTACCAATGAACATCACCTCATCCTGCAAAAAACAAGCCCTCGCACAAGATCATCACCAGAAAATCTTTAAAAATATGTCCCTCAGAAGATGGTGACACAAAAACATGTTTTTTTCAAAAACATGTTTTTGTGGCAACTCATCCCGCAAAAAAAAATGATCCCTCACAGAGCTCCATCTAGACAAAAATAAACATTTGGTTCTCAGAAAATGGCTGTACTAGTACCCTAGAGGCTGTTTAATAGCAACATGGTCCCTGTAAACCAATCCAGTGGAGAGAGTCACAGCCAGGAAGAAAAAAAAAAGCTCGCCTTCTCCGTGGCTGTGACTCTCTCCACTGCGATTGGCCAGCTCACAGCCAGGGAGAAGGAGATGCCCCCTGAGAAACATGGCCGCCTCCTCCTCCCTGTACCGATGGCATGAATTAGCATACAGGATGGGAAACCAGAAAGGGGGACACAACAGGGGAACAGAGCAGCCCATTGGAAAAAAAGTGACATCACATCTCCTCAATATGCTCAACAATGCCAGGTACTTATATTGTAATGTTAGAACCGGTGAAAGGTTCTCTTTAATAACTATTTTATGAGGTATCGCTATCTGTCTTAAAAGCAAAAAAATTCTAATTTAGAATACATTATAAATAAAGGTAAAACATATCGACCCAAATGTGACTGACACTTATGCATACACACTTACACAGAGAATGCTATCAATCACTAATAACACCTCCCCCTGTACAGCTATCAGTGACTGACAACTATCTCTGTATACACAGTTCAACGGAGAATGCTATCAACCACTGATAACACTTCCCCCTGTACAGCTATCAGTGACTGACAGCTATCTCTGTGTACACACTTACACAGAGAATACTATCAATCACTGATAACACCCCCCCCCCCTGTACAGCTATCAGTGACTGACAGCTATCTCTGTATACACACTTACACAGAGAATGCTATCAATCACTGATAACACATCTCCCCTGTGTACAGCTATCTGTGACTGACAGCTATCTCTGTATACACAGTTCAACGGAGAATGCTATCAACCACTGATAACACCTCCCCCGTGTACAACTATCAGTGACTGACAGCTATCTATGTATACACACAAATGCCACCATGTGCATGCGTTGACCTTTTTTCCACTGAAGTTAATAGAAAGCTGTTGGCTTTTTGGTTGCAGATTTTGGTGAATGGAGAGAACATAGTGCAAGTGTGGTGTACTCTCCTTCACTTTGAGGGCCATGTTCTGGAGATAGGGGCGGGTCCCAGAGGTGAGATTCACACCTATTGGGCATGTGTGGCATATCCTAGACTTATGTCACCTACCTCAAGATGGGAAGACTATAGTCTTTTATATACAGTAAGAGTTATATATGGGAATTTGGGCTTTATTTTCACACCAATTCATTAAAACATACCAAACATACCAAGAATCTAAACAGCTCTCATATCTTTGAAACTTACTTGTTGTATTGCACTTGGTTAAAGGGGTTATCCAACGTGTAAAACATGCCTCCCCCCCCAATGTTCAGGCTCCTTATATAGATTATACTTACTCCATTCCCTGGCACTCGCATAGCTCCTTCTCCTGCATGGCTGCTGCTGCATTTCCGCTGTGCTAGGGAGGTTCGCCCTAGTCACGGGCTGCTATTGCCTAACCCATCACCCCCGTTGCTGGATTTTTTGATCCATGCAATGAGGAAATGTAGCGGTGGCCGTGCGGGGAGCCGGAACAACGCCTTTGCCGAGCAGGGTAAGTATAATCTATATGTGGGACCCGGGCATTGGGATATGTTTTACACATTGGATAACCCCTTTAATGCCTCACTAAAAACATAGTACTGAAAGATACAGCATGGCTGCCAGTGATGTGATATCCATGGCCAATCGACAATCTGCATCTCTCAGTCTCTAGACAAATATTGAAATGTTTGTTTGGCTGTGTGAAGAGTGGGGGTTATGGCTGCACAGCTGTTCATAGCTAGAGAAGACAAGATAATAGATCCTCAAGCAGTGGTAGAAAAAACTTTTAGCAGGCAGACCAAACACAAACATTGGTGTGTCTATTACTTTTCTGAAAAAAAAAAAAACCAAGGCAGCTGTAAAAGATTCACATTACCGGTTAGTTTTCCATTCTTCTGATCCATCAGTCAAAGGCCTCATGCACACGAACGTTGTTTGGTTCCGCATCCGAGCCGCATATTTTGCGGCTCGGGTGCGGACCCATTTACTTCAATAAGGCTGCAAAATAGAACATGTCCTATTCTTGAGAAGAAAAGGCATTTTCTATTATAGTGCTGGCGATGTGCAGTCCGCAAATTGCGGAATGCACATTGCCATGTCCGTGTTTTGCAGATCCGTAATTTGCGTGTTTTGCAGATCCGTAATTTGCGGACCGCAAAACACATACGGTCGTGTGCATGTAGCCAAATTTAAAAATAAGCTGTGCTTATTTTGCATTCGTCTGAGGTCCGTTTTTTTCCATGGGGGGGGGGCATTGGGGGCGGTGATGAACCCTTCATGGAAGACTTTTACTTCAAAACAACAGATCTTAGAAGGAAATAACTAAAACAAGTATCAAATAAGCAAACGGTGCTCAAAATAAAAAATCTTTTTTTTTCTGCTCTTCTGACGGATAAGAAAATTAAACAGTGATGTGAACCTAGCCTAACACACGTAAACTGGCACTTCAATAGTGAAAACCATAACTGCATGATATGTTAATTGGCCATTGTTAAAGGGCAAGATTGGAGAGAGACTTCTTGTTCTTTTGAACTAGGTATTTGTCCCCTATTGTTGCATACTTACTAAGGGCTTGTTCATATTAGTGTGTTTTCCATATTTCTGTTAAATCAGAGAAACTGAAAACCGGGGGAAAAATACTTCATCATCCTTTGTCTGAATGGATTATACCAGCACCAGTTGTGCTCAGTTTGTGTCCATTTTATCAGGTTTCCATTATTTTTGACAGTAAGTAAATTGCTATGTTTTTGCGACAGATAATGGAAACCTGATGGAAAGGAGCTTTCTGTCTTGTTTTTAACATTGAAGTCAATGAGTGATGGATAGAAATAGAAGATGTTTTTCCATTTTTTTGTTCTTCTGATGGAACAAAAAGATGGAAAAACACAGCACTTTAAGCAAAATGTAGTATTAGAAAATCTTCCTGTGCAAAGGGCCCTAAGGATGCAGCCACGCATAGTGGGTGTGCTGGTTGTTGCTCAAAATCACTGAGCGAACACTGACTGTGTGAATAAGGCATTACCCTTAATAAGCCTTTTAAATCCATGCATTTATTTAAAGGGTTATTCCAGCCTTTATATGAATTTTCAATTTGACCAGCAGAGAGCTGATCCAAAAGTAAAAAGGTCACTCATCTGCTCCCCACTACTCCGCTCCAGCACTGAGGACCAGGTCCACTTCTTCCGGTCTCCAGTCTGAACACATTCAGACAGGCTCAAGTTTACCACTCCAGTCAATCACTGGCCTCAGTAGTGACTGCCAACGGTTGGCTTCAGAGTACATGTAGCCACTTCTGAAAGTTTGCAAGCCTGGAAGGAACTGGACTGGACACTCAGCACTGGAACACAGTAGCGGCGAACAGGTGCTTTTTTTACTTTAGAACTTGAGAACTCTACTCGTCAAGCTTAAAATTTACAAAAAAGCTGGAAAAACCTTTTAAAGGAGTTGTCTGAGCGATTAATACTGATGACTTATCCTCAGGAAGCAAGTAAATGGGGCTGAGCTCCAATACTAAGCAGAGCCACTATCCAAAGGACCCCGCTGTGCTTGGTAAGATGTGAGGAAGGAAGACAGGGCGCTCGCAGATGTGCTGCAGACTCTTCAAACAGCTAGGGGTGACGGTTATCAGCCAGTCAGATAAGATACTGATGATCTATCCTGAGGATAGGTCATCAGTATCAAACACTCAGACAACTTCTTTAATGTTAAATCATCCAACACCCAAATCACTGTTGTGAAAAAAGTAATTTTACCATTAATTTAAAGTTTTGGATCGGCCTACTGATATTCTTCTCAACCATTCAGCTGTAGACATGCTTTTTTGTTTTAGATCATTGTCTAGCTCAGAAACCCAATTAAAGAGGATCTGTCACCACTCCTAACATGTCTATTTTAGTAAATACTAAACTATGATAACAATTCCGGAGCATCTTTTCTGAGAACTCTGTGCCGTGATTCTGATATTCCTCATGGAAATAAATGAATTAATTGACAACTAGATGTTACCATTCCCTTGTCAATGGAGTGTGTTCTTGCACACTCACAATCAGCACTTGCAGCTTAAGGATACATTCACACAGCGTTATGTCTATTCAAATGCGATATTGTGCCCGAAAACCATTCCATATGTTGCTCCTTCCCTTCTGAGCCTCGTGGTATTCCCATACATGCCCACAGTTACAACCACATATGGGGTTCTGCCATATTCAGAAGAAAATTTATAACAAATTGTGCAGTGCCTTTTGACCTGGTGTCCTGTTGAAAAATCTTTGGCTAAAGCAGCATTTTAGAAAAAAAAATAGCAATTTTTCATTTTCACAACGAAGTGTTTCTAAATTCTATGAAATGCCTGTGGGGTCAAAGCACTCATTGTACCCCTCAATAAATTCCTTGAGGAGTGTAGTTCTCAAAATGGGGTCACTTTTTCTACTGTAGGGGTGCCACTGTAGGGGAGTCTCTTCAAATAGGACAAGACCCAGAAACCAATGTACCCTCCAAAAACAATATGGTGCTCCTTTCTTTCTGAGTCACACAGTGTGCCCGTACAGCAGTTTATGACCACGTATGAGATGTTTCTGTAAACTGTATATTGAAGTTTGTTTTATTGTTAACCCTTTCTGTGTTACAGGGGGAAAAAATTATTAAAATGGAAAATTAGGAAAAAAGGGAAATCTTGAAATTTCTTGTGGAACACTTAAAGGGTTAACAAAGTTTTTCAAATCAGTTTTGAATAATTTAAGGGGTGTAGTTACTAAAATGAATTCTATTATGGAAGCCCCTGAGTCTAGTCAGCAAAGCAGGCAATACAGATAATAACAATACATTAGTAAGTGCATTGTATTAACTTTGTGTACATGATAAATGCCATTTGTTGAAGTGAGGCAACCCCAGGGGCGTAGCTGACGGCTCATGGGCCCTGGTGCAAGAGTTCAGCTTGGGCCCCCCTTCCCTCAGTGCTTTGTGTGTCTTCCTATGTGGCACAAGGGTCTTTGGGCCCCCTCAGGCTCCTGGGCCCGGTAGCGACTGCTACCTCTGCACCCCCTATAGCTACGCCCATGGGCAACCCTCTTAAAAGGGAATTTGTCATCAGAAAATCATTTTTGGTGTTTTTCTTTTTTTCATGTCAATATGCGGAGAGCCCCTGAGGAGTCGGCACAGAGGATGAGAGTGGTAGTGGACATGATAATGATGTCTCACAGTGTACTCCCTCAGGCCGTCGCTCATTGGGGTTGTGGCAGTGAAGGCGATGCACCTTTGGACAATATTCTCTATATATCAGTAAAGCCAGTCCCAGAATGCACACATACAAAGCCTGGGACTGGGACCGACTTTACTGATAAATAGTGAATATTGTCCAATTGTAGGCTAAGGACAGAATAAGGAAAGTGCAGCCCTAGGCACAATGACGTGGAGCATCTACCATCAAGGTGCGTCCCCGGGCGGAGCAGGTTAGAGGGCGAGATCAGGGACAGTGTTATATTTTTCACACAGTCTCCCGGAGTACTCATCCCACTGCTTGAGCCCACATGGATTTGGTGATAGCTTTCTGCGGTGTTTGTATAGGATCTTTTTGAATCTGAGTTATATGATTTTATTGGATGTAATAAAAGTTACGTTTTAGATTCTTGCCTTCAGTGATATCCCTTTCTGTTCTTACAAGGATTTAGACATTATTAGTTTTTCAGTTTTTTCCAAACATTTTATAGTTTTGTCGGCCAAACCCACCGAGAACTAAGCTGTGTGGGGAGCTTCGGACTCTCCATTGACAGATAATGTTGGGGAAGACAAGAATAGGGCAAAATGAATATTTTAGCCTGATCCTTTTGTTCTGTGGGGAGATAAGCCGCTGCCAGAACTGTCTTGGAAGCGGTTTTCTCCTCTCTCCTAATAGTATATGCAGACACGTTCAACTGAGCTGAGCATGTTTATGTATGGGCCAGCCAGTAGGGGGACGGGAGTGATAGCTGTCTGCCAAAAATTCGAATGCTTATGGCCTGCTTTATAATAGGTGCAACTTCTTGGTCTGTACAGATCACTTTACTGCAGTTATCTTCTTAACATTACAAGCAGGATTGGAATGATATATATCACCTCTCTCTCTATATATATACATAACACAGGATCCACCATTCACAACAGGTGATTGTCAAAGCGTATCTAATCCCATCTGACCTCTGCACAGGTCATCGAGTATGCCTAGAGAACTCTCCTATAGAAGTCAACGAGGTCCACTCCCGTCCACTGTGTCTATGGCTCATGTGGTTACTGTAAAGCAATTCTCTAAATGCTGACTATTTTCTGAAAATGATTATGGCAGTCCCCATAATCATGTTCAGGAAATTAAATTAAAAAATCTGCAATCAGAAAATGCAAAAAGATTTTTTTTTAAAAGGATACGTGTCGCCATCTGGTTTTAACTTCTTCATCCATTTCCTTTACAGAATCAGGGTTTGCTTTTTTTGTAGGGCAAGTTGTATTTTTAGTGTCACCATTTTAGGATACATCAAACATATTGAATTAAAAAACACTGCAATTCCACCATTGTTTTAGGGGTTCGTTTTTACGTTTTTCACAGAACAGTAAAAATTATGTTAAATGGGTCATCTAACCCCTAAAATGCTTCCCCAAATGCCCGGGCCCCTTACAAAGGTTGTACTTACCTCACTCCCCGGCATCCACGTCACTTCTGACGCCCGCACAGCATCCGCTGCACCCCCCCCCATGTTTTCAGCCAATAGCAGGCCATGACGGGAACAAACCTCTCTAGCATCCGCGCAGTGGAAAGATGCAACGGTGGCCGTGCGGGCATCAGAAGTGACGTGGGTGCCAGGTAGTGAGGTAAGTACAAACTGAGTAAGGGACACGGGCATTTGGGGAGGGCTTTTAGGGGTTGGATAACCCCTTTAACTTTATTCTGTGGGTCAGGAAGAGTATGGAGTTAAAAAAATGTATATCATTTTTATGTTTTATTAATTTTAAAGATATAAAAAAGCGTGGTGACGTCAGCGCAGGTCCTGCTGAATGAAGATAGAAGGATTGAAATTGTGTTAACATGGGGACTGTGGTCATGTAGCCGACTGCATACAAGTGCTGCTGCCGACACACGGACTGTTTCATGGACTGATCATGGTCGTATGAATCAGCCCTAACAGTGAATGTCTTGGTGACAGATTCCCTTTGTGGGGGAATAAACTATTTTAAATTGCATATCTGTCACCAGTTGTATTACACTTTATTATTGTTCTACATAAACTTTTATAGTATTTATCACTTCCTGAGTAAGATGGTGGTAAAGAACTTACAGTGATTCTAGGCCTATTAGTGACACTGCTTGGACAGCTTATATATCACCCACATTTTTATATAAAATAATGTGAATATGCTAAGTTGTCACTGCTTTGCCTTTAACTGATCTAATTTAGAAAATTGCACATTGCACTGTTTGCCTACTGATACAAGACGATTGGTAAAAATTAACTTCACGTAATAGTTGAATGTTGGCATTCCATGATATTTATTTCAGTACAGTGGGAACAGCAGGCAAATGAGGCCTGCTTTGTATAAATGAAATTTGTCTAAAAGTGTTCAGTGTGGCTAACTGATAAATGTAGGATTTGGGGCTGTATGTATCACATTAGTAGTGCTGTAAAATATCTGTGTTTCTACGATACAGATTTTTTTACTTTATGCAACATTTGAGGCATTGTGTGTAGAGATGAGTAAACTTGAGATTCGTTTGGTGTTTGTTTCGTCGTTTAGGTCTCCAGGGACTCAGACTTTGTATATCTTTTTGTTATTCTTTATTTTTTTACTAATTTTTTTTAAGCTCTTTAACACAATGACAGCAACAGCAAACAATGTCAGAGTGACACTGATATATATTTATACCTGTTAACCAATAGCAAGTTTAAAAACACACTGCTCTGTCACGTTATGCTTTTACATATTAGAAAACTTCCAAAAATTGTCCCTTATAGGAGGCAGATTGTGTTCAAATACACACAGTGTTATCAGAAAGAAACAGTAGCTTGTTGGGACCAAGTGTAAAAAATTGTGCCTTATTGGGGCAGATCCCTGCCCTTGTTTATACACACACGTTAATGTTATAAGAAACAGTGGTTTGTTCTGCACAAGCTTCTAAAAATTATGCATTAACTGGGCAGAATGCCTGTCCGTAGTTATACAAAAATGTGTCACTAGTCAGAAGAAACAGTGGCTTGTTCTGAAGATGAACAAGCCTAGAAAATGTTCCCTTTTATTTGGGAACAGTACAGCGTCGATGTGAAAAAGGTAAGATGTGTAGGGGTAATAGTTAGATATGTAGGGGAAATGGTAGTGGCTAAGGGGTAATAGAAGTGACAGCAGTGGTGTGATGGGGCCGGCAATCAATAGCTGAGTAAACTGATTGCCGTCAATCAATAGCCATCATCAGTGTGGAAAACTTCAAGGATCCATGCTTGATTCATTTTGGCAAATGTGATGTTATGTATAATGGTGGAGGACAAGTTTGTTCGTTTGAGTGTGATGACGCCACCTGCCAAGCAGAAACCCTCTCTGAGAGGATACTGAAAGCAGGACAAGACAGTAGAGCAAAAGCAAACTGGACCAGTTCCACCCACTGTTCCAACCTGCCTGCCCAGAAGTCCAGTGTTAGGAAAAAGGGCATGTGCGGGGGAAAGACCACAATAATTTAGAAAATGATAAAATTTTATATCATTTAAAAAAGAAAAGCTGGGCAGAAGTATGAATATCATACAGCAAAATTACATTTTAGTGAAGCGGCAGAACTGCAACATATTTCCATAATGACAATACAATTTTATTTCAAGACACAGAGACTCATATTGCTTAACTCTTTCTTTACTGAAACATCAGCAGCAAAGAAGATAATCAGAAAAACATTCCACCAATGAGGATAGTATTCCCTCCCCTTTAGTCCCCAATATAGGGACCTCCTTCATATCCCAACTCCCTCCTTCATTGCTGCTAATGCTCAGTTAAGTATCCCACCACAGTCCTCTTGGGCTGCGGGTGTGGATTTGTTTATATATATTGTTTTGTTTTATTTATATATATATATATATATATATATATATTATTGGTCTTTTCCTACTATTCTCCCTCCTATAAGGGATTGTACTCTTTTGGTTTTTTTTTCCCCTCATTGTGTTTTTCTTTCCACCCCCTTTTTCCTTGCCTTCATTGCCCCCCTGGTCCTACCAGTACTACCCTGCACGAGTTGCTTTACTGCCTTCCTTCATGGGGAGGGAGTTCCCTCCCCGCCCGGTTTAGTGGCGCAAGCTCTCCGCTCCCCCTTCCCGCCGCGACTTATCTGTTTCCGCGCCGGTCCCGCGGTCAGGGATCCCGGACGCCATCTTCCCACCTTCTCCTTGCGATTTGAATATCACGAGAGTTCGGCGGCCATCTTGGATCTCTAAGTATCGATATCGCGGACGCCATAGTGCCTGTAGCCAACGTCCACCTCGTACTTGTCGCGCTCCTGCTCCTTAGGTATTTTGGGCAGTTTTTTACTACTTCTATCAGCCAGTACCCCTTCTAGTGATATATTAACCCCCAGCATGTCTCAAAAATCAGCCAATCCTGCATTACTCCATAATAGCCCCACTCAGGAGGCTAATCCATCTGCTGTGCCTCTAGCGATGGCCCCTTCCGCAGAAGCTATAACCCCTTCGGCGGATGCCTAGACCAGGGCCTTACAGCAGTCCATTTCGGACGCTATATTTTCTGCAATGGGCTCTGTTTCCTCAGCCCTATCCAGCTCCCTATCGCAGGTTCTCTGCACCCAAACCTTGGCTATGACCCACGATACCACGGTATCACTTCCCAATACCTCCAGAAACTCCTTGACTGATGGCCTAGTTCCATCCTCTGACAGCGCGCTCCGGTCACGCAAAAGAGCCTGTCCGCGCCAGGCAGAACGTGCATGGAATTGGAAGTCGGCTAGATCCCAGTCGGAACAGGAATCTGACTCTCAGGAGTCTGAGGAGGAGATTACCTTGCAATCCCCAGTTAACTCAGACGGGGAAGAGCTAAATTCTGATGAGGACCAACCTGGTCCGGACTCCGGGTTACCCCAGTTATCCCACACGACTGCTGCTAAGTCGTTTTCGATGACCGACGCGCAGTCATCCCTTACGGATCCATCCGGTACCCTGCTATTTGACCCGGACTCTCTCCATCACCCCAAGTCATCAGAGTGGCTACCGGCCCCCCATGTCACTAGCTACCTAGAGTCCATGACCCGCAAGCCCCTTAGTAAGGAGGCCAGAAACAAACTGCGGGCCGAATGTCCCCGTCCAGCAATACCGAACAAGGTGTGCGAAATGCCTACGGTCGACCCTAAGGTCGTACAATTTTTGTCCAAATCAGGACTAGTGGACCCCGATGAGCTTAGAGGCTGGGTCCGGAGAGCCATATGCATGGCTGGCAATGCCAATACCTCGATTGCCATTGAGCGCAGAAAGGCCATCCTGATCAAGATGGAGCCCAAATTGGCCAACATGGCCCTCACTGAGTCGGGAAAAGATGCCCAGGGGCTCCTCTTTGGTGACCCTTTTATTAAAGAGCTGGGGAAATTTGTAGGGACATTTACCGCCCTCGATAAGGCGCAAACCTCAATGCGCAAAATTTTCAATAATCGGGTTTCCTCCAGGACCGGCAGTACTAGGGGCCGTCTGGCCGGCCGTTCCTCCTTAAAGTCCCGAGGCTCGGGTCGAGGCCTCTCATCTTCATCTTTCTGGTCCTCCAGTCAGGATCCGAGGCAACCCCCATCCTTCTTCCTGTCCCGAGGATCCTTTGGAAGGGGTAGATCCTATAGAGGACAACCGAATCTACGACGTCCCTTTGGTAAGTCAACCAATTTTTCTCCCTTCTTTAGATCAGGGCGTAGGGGGCAGACTCCGGTTCTTTTCGCATTTGTGGGCCACCATCACCTCGGACCCGTGGATTTTATACACGATCCGGGGTTTTCACATAGAACTGGTGTCAACCCGGTATTCCATTGTTCCCCCTCCTCTCACACGGATGTTACTGACTTCACAATCCCTCATAGACGAGGAATAAAACGAGCTGCGACTAAAGGAGGCCATAGAGCCAGCTTCCCAGATCCCGCTGGGGGTGATCAGCAACATGTTCCTCGTAGAGAAAAAAGGAGGTCAATTCAGACCAGTGATAAATCTCAAAGCCTTAAATGCTTTCGTGAGATATCGTCACTTCAAAATGGAGGGCATCCACCTCCTCCAGGATATGCTCCTCCCACACGACTGGCTAGTGAAACTAGACTTGAAGGACACGTACCTCACAGTCCCGATTGCCCCATCCTCAATGGACCTGTTACAGTTCCGTTGGCAGGACACCCTGTGGCGTTTCACGTGTCTTCCTTTTGGCCTGTCGTCCGCCCCGTGGTGCTTCACCAAGCTACTACGCCCAGTGGTGGCCTGGCTCCGCAGCTGGGGGGTGAGGCTCATAGTCTATCTGGACAACATTTTGATCATGTCCCTTCTCATCGACTTGGGCTTCATTATTAACCGGGAAAAATCCTGCTTGACCCCGTCCAGGACCATGGAGTTCCTGGGGTTCCTGGTGGACTCCGAGGCCTTGACTCTCAGCCTTCCCCCAGTGAAAGTGCGTGCGTTTCGCAAAGAATTACGTTGCACATTGTCTTTGCCTCAGGTGTCCCTTCGCCAGCTGGCCAGGGTGATAGGTCTTTTGTCATCTTCCATCCAGGCGATATTTCCCGCCCCACTGCATTATCGGGCCTTACAACGCCTAAAGATAGCACACTTGCAAGCGGGAGCGACCTATGCGGACCTGATTCGATTGGACTCAGACACCCGAGACGAGTTAGTCTGGTGGATTTCCAATCTCTCAGCCTGGAACGGCAGGGCCATATTTGGCCCTCGTCCGGACCTTGTCATGGAGTCCGACACCAGCCTCCTGGGATGGGGTGCCCATTGCGAAGGGGTGTCCACCGGAGGTCCTTGGGCGGACATCGAAGCGAACCTGCACATCAGTGCCCTGGAGCTCCTGGCGGGATCCTTTGCGATCCGCAGTTTCGCCAAAGGGAAAGCCAGTATTCGTCTACGGATGAACAACGTCTCAGCCGTCCGATACATCATCTCCATGGGGGGTACGCGATCCAAGATGTTAACACATCTAGCCGAGGAGTTCTGGCATTTCTGTCTTTCCAACAATGTGTCGGTGGTGACGGAATATCTACCGGGTCTCCACAATACCCAGGCCGATTGGAATTCTCGTTTCATGTCCGACTCCAGCGACTGGAAATTGGACGAGGAGACCTTCGCCTCCGTGTTATCCCTTTGGGGCCCTTTCTCCATCGACCTTTTTGCGTCTCGATGGAACACCCAGCTGCCCAGATACTTCAGTTGGAGACCGGACCCATCCGCGGAGGCGGTGGATGTATTCCTCCAACAGTGGTCGGGGAGCTTGACATACGCCTTTCCACCTTTTTCCCTGATCCCTCGGGTTCTGGCCATGGTGCGCCACCAGTCGGCGGACATGGTCTTAGTGATCCCGTTTTGGGGGACACATTCTTGGTTCTCGCAACTCCTGGAGTTGTTGGTGGATGGACCTTTGCTGTTACGTCAGTCGACGACCCTGTTGCGGGGGCCGTTGGGTCAACCGCATCCCCTAGTCGTAATCGACTCTCTGCGCCTGCTGGCTTGCAGGATTTCGGGAATCCTAGCCGCCTCTCAGAGGTTTCAGAAACGGCTAGATTCCTTCTGGAGAGCACATGGGCCCCAGAAGAGCTTACAGGTCTGCCTGGCAGTCATGGGCTGATTGGTGCCTGCTTAGGGACTTGGATCCTGTTACGGCTTCCGTGAATAATATTATCCTTTTTCTTTCTTCCTTGTACAAGGACGGTAAGGCCTATCGCACTATTAACGTTTTTAGGTCTGCCATCTCGTCGGGGCATAGGGGGTTCCAGGGCTGCCCGGCGGGATGCCATCCCCTCGTTTGTCGCCTGCTTATAGGGTCTCGCCTCACCCGGCCTCCCCGGCCTGGTTTCTCAAGCTTCTGGGACGTTTCTACAGTTTTGTCTTTTCTGGCTGCCTGGCCGGTCAATCAGGATTTGTCCTTACGCCCACTGTCAGCTAAATTAGTTACCTTACTCTGCCTCGTCTCTTCTAAAAGGGTGTCGGACGTGTGGGCGTTGGACTACGACGCCCGCTCGTTCACCCCGGAAGGCGTGACATTTAATATCTCGTCGCACTAAGACCAGTATTTGGTCAGTGGATTATCCGGCCTTTCCGGAGTCTTTGACCCTATGTCCTGTTGCATGTCTTAGAGAATATGAGGCCCGGACTTCTACTTTGCGCTCCCTGTCCCATTCACAATTGTTTATCTCGTTTCGCCGTCCCCACTTACCGGTCACATGTGTCACCCTGTGGGTGAAGTGGATTCTATTCCTGTCTGGCATTGACATCTCCAATTTCACGGCACATTCGGTACTGGGAGCTTCGGCCACGTCCCTAGCCATGTCTGGAGCTAAGTTGGAGGACGTCATGAGACTGGCAGACTGGTCTCGAGTTTCGACGTTCAGGGAGTTCTACTTCAGACCGGGTCCACATGTGTTTTCCTCCATTGTGAATCGGCTTTGAACTAGCAATATGAGCCTCCGTGTCTTGAAATAAAATTGTGGGATTTTACTAGTATATGACGTAAAGTCAGGATTTTATGAAAGACACAGAGGCGAGAATTGTCCCACCCTTTCACCCTCCCCTTACATGATTCGTTTTTTCTTGTTTCTGTGTATGATGTGGACTTTGATGTTAGCTCTTGCGTTTGAGGGTATCAGCTCTACTGCCTGGAGATCATCTTCGGCTCCTTTCTATTTATATTTATTGTCTATCCAGGTTGACTCCAGGTTTCCAGCGACCTGTGGATGATCGTTCCCCAGTACTGTCTCAAGTCCTGCCAGAGTTTCAGTTGGGGACCATTCCGTTCTTCCTGCATCGGTTGAAGGTCACGCCGTTTTTCTTCATGAGTGTTGGCGTTCCAGTTTCGGTTGCAGTTTGGTTACCAAAGAAAGAGGAAGTTGGGATATGAAGGAGGTCCCTATATTGGGGACTAAAGGGGAGGGACTACTATCCTCATTGGTAAAGAAAGAGTTAAGCAATACTCGCCTCCGTGTCTTTCATAAAATCATGACTTTACGTCATATACTAGTAAAATCCCACAATTTTTATGGATGCCTGTTTGACAAAAAGTCCAAACTGACGGCATAGAGAAGAACACAATTTTAGAAAGGAATGAAATTTTGCGGAAGGAATGCAACAGCGCTACTACAGAACTTGGCTAAAAGTCTGACTGATGGGATATTGCAAAAACTGCGGCTGATGGCATAGAAAAGAACTAAATTTTGGGGAGTTTTCTCATGGCCACAAAGTTCATTACAGATGTCTCATAATGGGGTGGAGGATAAGGAGAAGTAGGAGTCTGAGCAGGAGAATTAGCAGCAGATGATGATACAAATGACATTATACTGCTTGGAGAAGTAGGCCACAAAGAAGACTAGGAGAAGGAGTACAGACTTGTTCTGATTTGAAATGCTTGCTCATTCTATTTTCCCACAGGATCCGTTGATGGCACCTCATGTACTGCAATAGAGCCCTGTTACCTATGTTTGTGTCTGAATGCCCATCTTGCAGACTTTGCACATGGCTGTGGTTTTGTGTGTTGGCCTAGGACTGGACCATTTCGATCCTGTACCCACCCTATCAGCGGCATCACCAGTTTACAACCTGACCACAATAGAAGCAGAACTGGGTACTGCTTCTGCTCTTTATTGCCACCACATCCATCACCCTTCTTTTCTGATGTTTCCTTCTCCTACTCAGAACCTTGATCTGGCTCCCAGGTCCTGTCCAACATAGAGTCATTATCATAGTCTTTACCCTCCCTACCACTTTTATCAGACTGTGATATGTCATTGTGGGCTCCTTTGTCCTCTCCCAATTCTCTGCTTTGTATTTCTCAGGGGGTTACTGTCACTGTCACTGTCCCTACTGCCACCACTATGGCTACAAGTGCCACTAATACTACTACCACCTCCAGCGACACAGCTATCCACCAACAAAGGCTCTTCCTGGACATCCTCCTCATTGCAATCCAAATGCTGAAGCTTCTCACACAAATCATCAACAGAAAGACTATACTGAGCATCTTCTACAGAACGTGGGGTTATGTTGCCTGTTGTCAGAAAAAACAGAAAGCTCCCCACGAGGAGGGGGCAGTGAAGACAAAGATGATGCAACTGAAAGGCTTTTCTGGAGCCTCAAAGAGGAGGACCAAGAGGAATGCTATGACCCCTGGTTCCAAGGCATGGTGTCACAGCAGGATGATGTGGATGTCAGTTCTGAGAGGAGAGATCTTTCCAGTCCACAATCTCATCCTCTTTGTCCTCAATAAGCCAGGAAGAACTGTGCCCAAATACTACTAGTACTGACTGGACAGCTGGTGCTACTTCAGCTGCTTGCACCACTACCGACATTCTAGATCTTGGGTGATGAGGCATGGGTCTTTTATTTGCCAATCTTTCATTTACCAGACATTTTATTATCACAGGTTTGGTGCACAGATTATTAAATTGTAGTAGCAAAATTGCAAGTGTTTTTACTGTAATTTAAAAACAGGGGCACAATTTAATGTCCCCCCCTTTCCACAAACACAATGCACACTGGTATTGACAATTTCCAGTGGTAACAATAAAGCTTTTTCAGTAACATGCATTTGCTGTAACACTTGGAATCTTGCAGTAATATGCAATATGTTGAATAACATGGGTATAATATTGGTATTATTGCAGTAAAATGTGTTTACTGTAACACTGAATGGTATCTTGCAGTAATATGCAATGCATTCAACAACAATGGTATAATGCACGGAAATGCCTTTTTACAAACAGTAAATAGAAACCATTTTTTAGGAAAAGGGACAATTCCTCAGTGTTTGCAGCAGAATGTATGCCATTGGGGTGCTGGCAATAAGCCTATGAACTGTAGAGACTTTTTTTTTTACAAAACAAAATGCTGTCATATTGTTCATATGAAAAAATAAGTTTCTTGCAGGATTTTGTAATACAGAAGTTTCCAACAAGCTCTATGAAACACCTTGGGTTGTGACCAGTAACTCACGCTTTCCCTGTTAAAACCCTAAAATCTTTACAATTATATTTTCTCTCCCTATAGTGTCCCTAGTAACTGGCTTGTTTTTGCAATTGTTTTTTGGCAGACATTGCCATACTTTTACAAGTCTAGCTTGGAGCAGAATGGTGTTTCTTTCTTCTGAGCTGAAGGACCCCCTGGTTGGCTGATTAGGCTGTCTGCCAGCCTGTGAGCCAATCACGGAAAGCTCCCCCACTTCCTCCCACTTGGTTTCCCAGCCACTTTGCACTGGGGGCATTTGTGCGCGATTTGTCTGAAACTAATTACCCGCTTCCAGACCAGGACATTTACCCCCTTCCTGTCCAAGCCTAATTATGTGAAACTAACGTGTCACTTTATGTGGTAATAACGTTGGAGTGCTGAGATTGTTTTTTGTGACACATTGTACGTCATGTTAATGGTAAATTTAAGTCAGCATATTTTATCTTTATGAATAAAAAAAATCCTAAATTTACCAAAACTTTGGAAAAATGTACTATTTTCTAAATTTGAACCTCCCCGCTTTTAAGACAGGTAGTGATATCTCATAAAATAGTTATCAATTTACATTCACCATATGTGATAGATTTAGATAGATTTGGCTGGAATGGTCTTTGGGCAACATGTTGCAGATGAGATCCGAGGTACTCCTACGATGGAAACCTCCAAGAAGTGACCACATTTTGGAAACTACACCACCCAATTAATTTTTAAGGGGTGGAGTAAGCACTTTGACCCAACAGGCGTTTCATAGAATTTATAACATTTGGCTGTGAAAATGAAAAATGACATTTCCTAAGAAAGTGGTGCTTTAGGCCAAAACTTTCTTTCTCACAAGGGCTAACAGGAGAATATCACCCCACAATGTGCTATCCATTTTCTCCTGAATATTGTAACACCCATTTGTGGTCGTAAACTGCTTTTTGGGGATACACCAGGGTTCAGAAGGGAAGTAGCAGGATCTGGATTTTCTAACATGGAATTTGCTTTTTTTTTTATTTTTGTTGACTTTGCTCTGTGAGGGCTTTTTTTGTGGGACAAGCTGTAGTTTTTATTGGCACAATTTGGATACATTTCAATTTCTGATCGCTTTTTATCTCCTTTTTGGAGAGGTGAGGTGGGCAAAAATAGAAATTCAGTCTGTGTTTTTTATTTTTAGTTTCTATGAGGTTTATCTTGTGGTATATTTGATAATTTTATTTTGCAGGTTGATATGATTATGGCAATAACAAATTTATATTGATTTATTTTCATGTTTTACTACTTTTGCCTAATAAAATCACTCTTTTTTAAAAATCTGTTCTATTTTGCATTGCATTATACTAACATCCATACCATTATTTTTTTTCTGCCAACATAGATGTCTGAGGGCTTGCCTTTTACAGGACAGACTGTACTTTTTATCAATACAATATTGGGGTATATAAAACTTTTTGATGACTTGATAAAATGTTTTGTGGGAGGTGAGGTGACAAAAAAAGCTGTTTTGGCATAATTTTTATTTTTTACGGCATTCACCTGATGGTATAGATCATGTGATATTTTTACAGAGCCATTCATTACGGACTCGACACTACCAAATATGTCTATTTTTTTCTTTTTTTAGCAATTTTTAAATTACTTAATAGGGAAAAGGGAGCTTTTTGTATATGTGAAACTTTTTTATTTTTCTAAAACTCTTTTTTTTAAACTTTTATTTTACACTTTGTGTCCCCCATAAGGTCATACAAGACCTCTGGGGGACATTTAACATGACTGATTTCAACTATAACTGGGGCTGACATAGTAGCCCCAGTTACAGGGGGAATACAACCCTCACAGAGGCTGTACAGCCTCATTGCAGGGCTGATCGTAGTCTCAGGAAGTCCTGGCAGCTCCTGCAGTCTCGCGGCCCAGGCAGTCCGGGCCAGAACATAAAGTGGCATATCGCTTCCTCAGCTGTATACACAGTGCTAATTCAGCGCTGTGTAAACGTTTCTTGGTGTTCCTATCTTCTCTATGGGTTGCCCTGCTGCCACTGAAAGCAGCCCCCCCACTCAGCATCTGTATGAGTATGCAGAGTATGCAGCTGCAATTTCTGAATGGACGTTCTAAAACGTCCATTCAGGGATAAATCCCAACCGCCAGGATGTTTATAGTCTATGGGTGGTCACTCAGCAACAGGTTAAAAAAAACTTTGTATTCTTTTGGCGGACTCATTTTTGTGAAATTCGTAACAAATCTAATTTATTTAGAATCGATTTGCTCATCTTTAATTGAGTGTGCTCATATTTAACTTTCTTTTTGAAAAATGGATTTATGTGAGGGGTGTGATTCATTCTGAGGCTGATTTATGAAGTAGATTCATTCTGCATCTCTTTTTTTAATAATCATATCTAACTAATTTATAACACCATATTACCAATGCCACATTATGTACAGTTTTCTCCACACAATGTAGGGTTTATGTGCAGCCTTTTTTGCACATACCTATCCTTTTGTATGCCTGTAGTGTTTGTAATAAATGTTTCTAACATTTATTTCAGTGAAAAAATAAAATGTTACAGAAAAAAGGGAAAATAATTAGATTTGGTTTTAAAACAGTAGAATAAAATTTTCTCAAGGCTGGTTTCTTGAAGGGGTTGTCCGGGTTCAGAGCTGAACCTAGACATAACCCCTTTCGCCCACATTCAGCCCCCCTGAGTTGAGCATTGCTCTACCTTACCCTGCACTGTATAGCATAGGGCAATACCTTTTTTTTAAGATCCGGTGATGTACCGCGCTATGCTAGGCTGAGGCTTCCGCCTAGCAGTGAGCCCGGTGACATCACCGGAACTAATGGGTGGTCTTTAGCACTGCCACCTAGTAGTGTTAAAAGGTAAACAAACAGCCCTTGCCCTGCGCAAAGCAGTGCAGGGCAAGGGGGAGCATGAAATGCTCCAATGCTCAACTCAGAGGGTCTGAGTGGGGAAAGAAGGGGTTATGTCCAGGTTCAGCTCTGAACCTGGACAACCCCTTTTAAAAGGTATGCCCAGGACTATTCTGAAGTTTACATCAGGGGCATAGCAAAAGCAGGCAGCTGGGACACCAGCGCCAGCTTAGGTAGAGATGTCAAGATATGGTTCTGCCTTCTATCTCCATCCTCTGTCTTTACTACAAAAAGTTACAAAAGCTGGTGCTTCGTAACGGCTGCTGTAACCTGACAGGGGAAGCAGCTCTGTCAAGACTGACAAGACTGACAGCAGCTTAAGAAGGAAAACGGCTCTGCTCTGCGTACCACGGCCCTTCTCCGGCTCTGGCATGTGACAGCCCTGCGGGAGAGGTAAGTATGTATAATATGTGTAACTATGTGTATGGAATGTGTTTGTACCTGTGTTCAGTATGTGTATAGTGTGTGTAATGTGTATGTATCTGCATGTAGATATTATAAATATTTGTTAGCGTCATTTGTGTAATGTGTATGTATGTGTGTATCATATAGCAGTAATATTTATGTATGCACGATATGCATGTGTTGAGTGACATTTTATGGGAGGACATATCATTGAATTTTTGGGCAAAGAAACCCCTATCTACAGCTTTTTTTACAATGAAATAAAACTTAGGCCACTTTCACACTTGCGTTGTTAGGATCCGGCGTGCACTTCCGTCGCTGGAAGAGCCCGCCGGATCCGTAACAACACAAGTGAACTGAAAGCATTTGAAGACTGATCAGTCTTCAAAATGCTTTCAGTGTTACTATGGCAGCCAGGACGCTATTAAAGTCCTGGTTGCCATAGTAGTAGTGGGGAGCAGTATACTTATCGCCCGTGCGGCTCCCGAATGACGTAAGAGCACCACATGCGCATGGATCACGTGATCCATGCGATCACGTGAACCATGCGCGTGGGGCACCCTGACGTCACTCTGAAGCGCCCCGGGAGCTGCATGGGCGGTAAGTATACTGCTTCCCCACTCCCCTCTACACTTTACCAGGTTAACCAGGACTTTTGGCAAACAGGTATTTTCTCCGGCCAAAAAACGTTCCGGTCCTGAACTGAAGACATCCTGATGCATCCTGAACGGATTTTTCTCCATTCAGAATGCATTGGGATAATCCTGATCAGGATTTTTCCGGCATAGAGCCCCGACGACGGAACTCTATACCGGAAAAGAAATACGCAAGTGTGAAAGAGCCCTTACATAAAAGTTGAGCAACTTTATAAATGTACTGCATTGCTAATCTTGTGTTGACCAAGAGTGTCAGGTTTTTCTATATTCTCAAGCTGCAGTCACAGTTTTGCATTTTTCTAGTGAAAACAGTCAGCAAGCTATTCGGAAACATCCCTAAGATCTTAAAGGGGTACTCCAGGATTAGAAAAAGATTACAGCTTTCTTCCAAAAATAGCACCACACCTGTCAATAGGTTGGGTGTGGTTATACAGCTCTGAAGGTAAAGTGAGGTGCTGGAATAAAGGAACCATATTTTTCTAATCCTGGACAACCCCTTTAAAGGGAACCTGTCATCAACTTTATACTGACCGTACTGAGGGTAGTATAAAGTAGTGACAGAAATGCTGATTTCAGCACTGTGTCACACATCAGCTAAAAGTAAGTGGTTGCTGAGAACCAGCATCATAATCATTGCAGCCCAGGCCTTGAAAAGAGTCAAATCTACATGAGAAGAGTCCTGGTTATTCATGAATTCTTTTCTCTCCATGCCCACCTGCTGATGACTGACAGTTTTCTACCTAGTTTTCTCCCTCTCTCTCTAGGAGAGAACTGCCAATCATCAGCAGATAGGTGAGGAGAGCAGGAGATGATGAATAACCATGACTCTTCTCAGTTAGATTTGACTCTTTTCAAGGCCTGGGCTGCAGTGATTATGATGTTGGTTCTTGGCAACCACTTACTTTTAGCTGATGTGTGACACACCGCTGACATCGGCATTTCTGTCACTAATTTATCCTGCCCTCAGTGAGGTCACCATAAAGTTGATGACAGGTTCCCTTTAAGCATCACAAGAGTTTGATCTTTCTACATCAAATGACTGTACTATACCTGGGATACGGATAGCACATCTGTAATGTATATTATGACAGAAAGTTCTGTTCAGACATTGAATCCGTAAAGAATGCTGGAAGATTTCACCTCGGAAGATATATGAGTACAGCTCAGGAGTATAATACAGACTGTAATTTAGTTCAGTTGAGTACAAGATAGGTAAAGTAATATATTTACAAAGTTGTTCAATGTTTTATGTAGATTAATTCTATATAACTGTAAAAAGTGGACATATACTATTATTTATAAAAAATAAAGTTAAAAAAATACTTTATAATAAAATGTTGCCTAAAAAATAACAGAGCAGACTGTTTTTGCTGCAGCTTTCTTTGTCTTTCTTTAACAATTAATGACTAAAGCGTTGAATAATATATAGAATAAAAAAGAACAAGATATGAAACTACAACTCTTAGCATCCAAGTTTCCTGAGAATCTTAGTTTCTGGCATTCTTGGCAAGTGAAACAAAACTCTAGCTCTTTGAAAGTCGATATTAGTCACACGGCAAAAAAATTTAAAAAAAATACAAAATGGATGCAGTGTAAAATAATATCCTATATAGCACCCTGGCAGTGATGGAATATGCAGATCATTTTCATGTAGTCTCATTCGCCATGTAGAACTCTCTAAGCAGCTCACAATGCAGCTGACACATGGCATCAGTTAACCGTACCAATGCCAACAGTGCCTGGAGTGCAGCAAGGGTTTGTATGGGTTAAACGTGTGCAGTGTTCCAGGTCCAGACAGTTTTCTTTTACCCTACATAAGTACATGACTGACTTTTCTCTGCAACAATCATAACCAGTGGAATGGCTTAGCAAGCAAAGAGGGTTAAAGGTCAATGTAGAGGAGGACAAAGAAATGGGAAGTAAAATGAAGTTACCTTTCTTGTCAGCGCTAGCCTTTTTTGGTTTTTGCAGTCTTGGAGATACATGACTGTCAGTGGCCTGTATTATCGACTGTATGAAGGCATGCAAATGTTTTAACAGCTCACAGGGCTGCTGACAGGACTTTGCACTGTGGGATCTCTCAGGCCATGTAACAGCCAGTTCTGATGTCCAGGAGCTGTTTGTCTGGGAGAGAGAGAAGTCCATGAGAAGGAGAGGGTAACTCGGCAATATATGGATTTGAAAGGTGGAGGAGGTTCCTTAGTAGCTGTCCAGCTGGGAGAGACAAAGGGGGGAGGGTATTCCTTAACCTAAAGCTCAGTGCAAAACCCAAATATTGCCTTCTCCTCCCTTCCCCGAAGACTCTTGCAAGTCTTATTCCTGGTGGAGGATAGAGTAACTATGAAAACCAGTAATGGTCAAAGTTTTAGTAGACACTAGTGTGAATATATGCACATACAGTATATACCATACATACATATATAGAGTCAAAGTCAAGAAGCACCATACCTTAAAGAGATGTTGACGGCAGGTTACAACATGGTGGAGGGGTAGAGTAAACGTCACTATAGGAACATCCATTTGTATAATACAATGTTCCCCAACCTGTGGATCTCCAGTTGGTGCAAAGCAACAACTCTCATCATGCCCTGACAGACTGCTGCTATCAGGGCATGACAGGAGATGTAAAACTGGAACAGCTGGAATAGGTTTCTAATGACAATGATGAGATCCATACAGCCTTGGAGATCCTTTGGAGGTGGAGTGGCTATAATTACAGATATTCATTTAAGCATCGGATTACCTGAGCTCTACACCATGTAATCCCCTTTCTTGTACCCAGAATCCTTCTATGTAAAGACACATACAGAATTTATACGGGGATGATATGGCCCTAAAGGTTAATGTGGCCCTAAGGTAAAAATTCTCAATGAAAGTTTGTGTCTCTTTGTGAGATCTCATGAATTAAGGTTTTCTTATATATTCATCTTTCTCCTGCTCAACATTCATATTCTCATGATTATTAAAACATCTGCCATGCTATCGATTTTGGAGTTCATTATCTCATGCTTTTTAGGGATTTTTGATAGGATTTAAAATCTAAATTCTGCTCTGATTTTTTTTTTTAAACAAAAGGAATTACGGAGAAATACTCTTATGTGAATAAGCCCTTCGAAGTGGCCACTTAACTGTACATTAATTTTATCCAATATTATCACTAACAAAGCAAGAGTTCAATATGAGCCTAACCTCCCATGATAGTACACCAGACAGAACCTAATCTGGATTCACAACATAATAGCTCATCATTAAAGCCTATAAACCAGAAGAGTAGTTTGTACCATCTAGACCCCACATCAAATTCTCTAAAGGGATCTGATTCATTTATAGTGCTGGTCTTTTCATATGTACTAATCACGCTGGCTGCACAATCCACACAATGAAAAGGGGCCACACACACAATAGGGCACTAGTCATTTTTAGGATGTCACTGTGCGTTGCCCCTTTTCCCGTGCGATTAGGGTGGGTTCACATCATGTTTTATGTCTCCGTTTGATGTTTATGTTGCAAAAAAAAGATACAAAAATGCAGCACATCACGTTCTTGTATCCTGCACAGTCCGGTAAAAAAAGGTATACGTTTTTTTTTTTACAATGGAACTCTATGGTGAACAGATGCCACTGTAGGGCATCAGTCTGAGGCATCTGTTTAACATATGTTTTTTGTATACCTTAAAAGGATGGAAAAAACGTGAAGTGACCCCACCCTTAGTGCTGCTCTTAATGGGATTCTTCACTCCCTAGTTATCCACTGCCAAGCCTGAGGAGGGGCCATCAGTCCAAAACATTGACAATGGCTACTCTTATTATCTCAATCAGTACAGTGAAGCCTATGAATAAAGTAAATGAATTGCTTGCATCAAGTCTGGATTCTCTGTTCTTGGATTTTACTTGTCTCCTGGAAGCCGGTGAATCACACATCAGACAATCAACTGATTGGCGAGAAAATTGTGACCTCTGCAAATTTATATGGGGTGAAGAGACCTTTTAGGCCCATTCAGGTTTTTGATCCTGGGGCTACTGAAACCACTGCACTCCCTTTTAGTTACACCCCTACTATAGACAATACATTGCGTTGTACACATGGGGTATATTTACTAAAGACTGTTAAGCCCTGCAAAATTTTCAAAAGTGGCATGCATGGCAGAAGATCTCAAAAAGTTTCAAATTTTCAATTTTTGTACAGCCGTTTGCTGTAGTACATGTGGCCCATGGGCTTGAGTGCAACGTGAGACCTGCTGATTCAACCCAAACCAAGAGCTGACTGATCTGCTGTTCTATTGTTGCCTCTGGTTATCAGTGTGCAGCAATATCACAGTGTGGTACATAGATATGTCATGCAGAATTATAGATGTAAACTGAATCAAGCTGAGTACTCCAAATCAAAGCATTTACAGAACCAACCTTCAACCACTATTTGGGGACAGAGCAGCAGTACAGTCCAAGCTTCAGATGAGAAAGCAGTTGTGTTTGGGACACAGACGAGAAACTATGCACAAGTCACTGATCACTTTGTTCTCATGGAGCAGGGTAAGATGCATCTAAGTCACCGTTACTGAAGAAAATAAATAGCAGTGTTTCTCGTGAATCAATAGTTTTGGAGCACCTTTTCTTAGAACCTTAAATTTTGCCATCCTTTGGACAGACCCGAGTCTGTCCCTACACAGTCTTACACTGTCAACATTGATTGGACAGCATTAGAGTATATAGAACAGGCCTCATTGCCAAGTGGAATGGTAAAAACCAATAGTCAATAACAAAGGAACAATACAACACAGAGTTCTAGAAAAAGCGCTAATGGATTATTATTTTATCTGGAATATACATATTTAAAAAAATAGACATCAGAAGAGCTACGAGCTCCCGTCGAATTAGACAGATTTAGGCAGTACAGAATCAGTTTTGACCAAAAATAGAAAAAGTCTGAGGTTCAGAGACCAGAATGCAGTAGCTGGCAGCCCACTGCATGAAGGGTTAAAAACATCCTTATTTTACGTGATATATTTTTTACCGTAGAGGTTGAAGATAGGGTTAACAAACCCTTGTTACCCAACAGTTGCTAGGTGGGGTTGGTCCACCCTTCCTCATAGGGGGTGGTTAGGACTTAGGAAGAGATTTATCATCTCCCTTGTACCAGAAAAGTGGCTTTAAAAAGCTGCAAAGCTTACACCAGTTTTCTAGCACAAATTAAGCAAAAAATCTACAGCAGCTGTACTCTGCTTAAGCGCACAGACTGCCAGAGGATGCGCTAAATTTATGACGAGGCGTGTGCCTCGTCATAAATTAGGCTGATCCTTCAGCAGTGCAGGGGATAGCAATAACATTGCAGAAACTGTTGGTGATGATAAATCTACCCCATTGTGTGTGAAGTGTTGTTGCAATTGAGACAGAGACAGTGAGAGAAGAGGAAGCAGGAAGTAGCCATGGGCAGAAACCAGCCAGCTAGGGAAATGGACAGATCTTAAAACAGCCTCTGAGGAAGCCAGTAAGCATTATCTTGGAGTGTGTAGCAGCCATTGAGAAGAGGTGCATAATAAAGACTGTGGAGATAACCTGTAAAAACTCTGGACTCCATAGCACACTGGTCTGGGAAAATAGGAAGCTTTGAGAACTCAGGCATACTTTGGAGGTAGACTCAGATCTGCTAAGAGACTACAACCACGCCTGTCTACCATATTTGTAGCCTCTAGGGCAGTGAAAACTGTGTGATAATATCTATGACTGCTACAATCAGGATGTGTATTTGAACTGTTCCACAATTATCGATGGCTCCTATTATCCATCTACCTGCCATGCACCCACAAAAATTTCGAACACCAATGGCATCCCAAACCACTACAAAGTAGGAGAGCCTTCAAACCAGGGTGTGCTCTGAGGGGAAGAAAGGGTGCACCTCTCCTTTCACTTTCCCCTAGGCCCTCAGGGACAGTCTGAGAAGGATTGCCACCATGAGTACTACAACCACCATCCTCGTCTCAGCCACTACTCCCATCCTCTCTGTTTCATGGCTGCTGCAAGGACACACCAGCACAAGAGCCTGAGGAAGCAACGAAATGCTGATTGTTAAATGGACATTGTGATTGGCAATAACTGGGCATAGTAGCCCACATTTACTAATACCAGTGCAGCCACTGCATTGTACAATCCCATGAAGTTCTACGTTTTACAGCTGTCTAGACAGAAAGAATGCATTCTCCCGTGTAATGCTGCTCTCCAGTTACTGACCTGGAACTGATGGACACAGGTGCAATACTGGGCATTTATCAAGCTCAGACAAAATGACAAATAGCATTGTCCCAGCACGGAAGTCAAATGACAAAAACAAATACACAAAAATCAAAGGAAAAAAGAATTTCCAATTCTCAATTTACTAAATAGTAAGAATAATTGTAATCATGAATAAGTAATGCCAATGTCGTATATAAGAGGCCTGATAAAATATAGTGCAGCCATAAAAATTAGCAGTCTAATAGGCTTCTACGGGCGGCTTGTCCACATTTTATTTGCAGTCGTTTTTCATACCTGATGATATGTAACCAAAACCATAAATACCTCAGCAAAAAATGAAGAACCGGCTTTGGAGTTACTTTACAGAATTACAGTTTGATCAATTCTCTGACATACATCTGTTATCCAAACTGCTCCCTTTATATGTCGGAGTGCTTTGGGTAATAGAGGAGGACGAATGCAGGGAATACAAATACACTGCAGCTGCTCTGGCAGTGTTGTAAGCTGTAGGTGCTGCTTACATTGCCTGTATTTTTTGCATGGAGAAAGAATGTTTATTCATCTTGAAAATGTTTTTAAAGTTTTAGTGATCGTTTAGACATCTTCCGATCACATGCCCTATTAGGGACTCTAATGGGTTCCCACACAATGGAACTCTTTTATTAGCTAAAACTGAGATGAGTATCCCTAAAAGCTATCAAAACCAGTATAAAAGTCCAAGTCTATGGGGTCATTTATTAAGAAGGTGTTTTAGAAGCATGTCTCAATAACCCTGCACTGGCGCTTAATGCGCCTAAGTTATGTAGAGGCGCATCTACTGCCAACCTAAATCTACACCAGCTCCCTTGCTGTCGTATATTTCGATAATTTTCTACACGTAAAGCAGGCGTAGGAAATGATAAATAAGACTGGCCGGCTCCTGCCCCGTTACCGCCACACCCTCTTATATATTTATAAAAGTATCCGTACTTTGAGTGCTGCAGTATGGAAACAAGAATTTACAAGATGGCACCTTTTATGAAAACAGGTATGGCATGTAGAAGCATTGAGCCAGATTTATCAAAAATTGTCTTGTTGCCCATAACAAAAAATCATAATGCACCTTCATATAAATATGAAAACCTGGTTGCTATCCATTGTAGTAAAAGGGTTGTATGAAATTAGAATACGTTTCTACTCTAATTGCCAAAACAGCAATTATTAGCACTAGGCTCAAAGACTTAAACTAGCTTTTCAGGATTTTAACATTGAAGACTAGAGATGACTGAAAAATTAGATTTGGCAACTTCACCAAAGTTTGCCAAGAAATTCAATAAGTTACAAATTAATTTCTCACAATAAATCAGGTATACCCAGGCCACTCTGCCTTAGGGTAAAGTCTAATATCGATGAGAATATGTCATCAGAAACATCCAGCTCCTCCTCTCTCTGCATCTTGCTGACTTTTCTAGGACATGGAGACTTTGAAGGATGATTTGAAAGAAGTAAAGCCAGTAAAAGATGAGGATGGTCATCATTAAGACCTGGCCCCCTTAAGGGGTGCACACTATCTACGGATTGGTTGGAGGCAAGGCATTATGGGTGATCTCACATTTCCTGGCTTCTTACATTCATTTTGTAACACGTGCAGCCTCCATTTTAGTAAACACTAATTCGTTACTACGAAATAGAAGCAAATTCGCATTCTTTGCGAATCAAAGTTTTCCTAAACTTCAGACTGAATTCAGCTTTGAATGCTTCACCTTGCTCAACACTATTGATGATCTATTCCCAGAAAATTAAATAGGAGCAGCTTCACCTACTACATAATGGAAAGAGCTGTGCACTTCCGGAGCTGACTTCTGGCACCAGAGTTACTCTGAAACAGCTAATTGGCAGGGGTGCACTGTTTTGGACCTCTACACATCAGATATTGATCGTCTGAGGGGAGGTCATCAATATTTATATCCCAGAAGACCCCCTTAAGCTGCCCATACACATGAGACATTTGGTTACATGCGGAAGTGTTCAGATGAATGATACTACCAGCAACTTGCCAGACTAAACTGGCTGGGGGTCAGTTTTAAAAAAACATGACTTCCTAGTACTTGAGCACAATGGAAAATGATCAGCCAAACTGGTTGATCATGCCATATACATGTAGTTTCAGATGACCATGGCCAACATTTTCCAACCTGGCCAATAACATTTTGGCAGCCAATTTTCTGCCTCCAACTATTGCTAATTTCTCAAATGATGGTTGGCAAAATTGGCCATTTTAATGACTTTAAGCTCACGGTACTCTAAGCATGTGTATGATGGGATTTAGCCTGGATCCTAATCCATACGGCTGTGTAATATTCTACCCAACCAGACACAACAGCTGGAACATCCCTTTACCACCTCAGAATTACCTTCTGCTGATGCTGTGGTTTGGTTTGCAGATAATGTCAGTGCCTTAGACTCACAGATCCCAATTGTCTGTCTTTTTCACACACAACAGCTAAAATCCTTGCAGTCTCAAGCCACAAGTTCCCAGGATCTTGGATTCCAAATAGGAGGTTGTTTTTCACCTAGAAGCTATTGAAGAAGACCTGAGAAGATGAATATGCTGCATCTATTTGTTTGAGTACTGGCCTGTGTAGGGACATGGTATTATCAGCAGTGGAATGAGGTTGTATTTCCTTTCCCTTTCTATTTACTTTTTGGCTCAGGGCTAGCAGCTCACACAATAAATTGGACAAACAAGTTCCATCTGGTTAACAGTACACCCCCTAGGTAAACAAGCACTTGTTTTGGAAGAGGGTCCTCCAATGACAGCCTACTGACTGCCGATGAAGTGAGGGGGTTAGAGGGAAGATTACATTTTTTACATAGCAACAGCTTAGACAGCACTGAACAGCTGGATTGGGATTGTGTGTTCCTTTTACTAGAGACTAAATCATGTCATATATTTGCTTATGGTAGACTCAAATATTAAGTGTCGTCCCCCAGGGTTTATGCTTTATTTATACTCTTATTGACAAACAAAATAATGCACTAAGAAGGAGTTGTTGTAATGGAATGAAACTTTCTATGCGTGAATGTACTGATGATATATGTAAGTGATTACAGTATTAGATCAGAGGGATATGTTAATTGGGGAAAACTGTATAATTGAAAAGAGGCTCTATTATCCTGTTGGGCCGCCTCTAGCCTGGATACAAGATGAGGTACGGTTGGGCATGGAGGTATACAGGTTCCATATGGTATCCTGCAGCCAAGAGCATACAATAGAAGTGACTGGGCCCCAGGGCCGGCGCGTCCTGGGGGAAGGGGCGCCACCAGGAGAGCCTCCCCCCCCCCCTCATGCTGCAGCCGCCCAAGCGCTCTATATTGAGCCTCTGGCGGCTGCAGCGCTGCCCGGGCTCGCACGTCCATAAGGGCGCACCGCCCAGGCGCAGCAAGAGGAGAAGGGCTGACAGGAGGGAAGCACTCAGCACTACCTCCTGTCAGTCCCTCATTGTAGCGTGGCCGAGCCCTGTATGATCCGCAGGTACAGGGAGCATCTGTCTCCTGTACCTGGCTGGACTGACATGAAGTGCGCACACAGTGTCCACTTCCTGTCAGTCCGCTCGGGTACAGGAAACAAAAGCGCCTGTACCCACGAACCATACAGAGCTCGGCCATGCTACACTAGAGGTGGGGTGGGGGGGATGACAAGAGGGACAAAAAGAATGACAAGAGGGGGAGAGAATGACATGGGGGTGGGGGAGAAAGAGAATGACAAGGGGGGAGATAATGACAAGAGGGGGGGGAATGACAAGGGGGGGGGATGACAAGAGGGGGAAAGAGAATGACATGGGGGGGAAGAGAATGACAAGAGGGGGAGAGAGAGAACTGGCGTTAGTTAAAGGGGTTCTGCAGTTTATTTAAACTGATGATCTATCTTCTAGATCATCAGCATCTGATCGGCTCTGGTCCGATACCGGGGACCCCCGCTGATCAACTGTTTGAGAAGGCAGTAGCGCCTCAGCCTTCTTGCTGTTTACCGCAGGCAGAGTGACTTTACGACTAGTATCACTGGCCTTGGTGGGGTTAAGCTATGTTCACTTGAATGACGCTTAGCCCCACTTAGGCCAGTGATATTAGTTGTGACGTCACTGCGCCTGCGGTAAACAGCGAAAAGGCTGAGGCGCTACTGCCAGCGCCGCTGCCTTCTCAAACAGCTGATCGGCGGGGTTCCCGGGTGTCGGACCCCGCCGATCAGATGCTGATGATCTATCCAGAGGATAGATCATCAGTTTAAATAATCTGCAGAACCCCTTTAATATGGCAGATCATATGGGTGGGGCATTGTGATGTCACATGGGGGGGGCAAACTTTTTTTTCGCCTAGGGCGGCAAAAATCCTTGCACCGGCCCTGCTTGGCCCCATACCAAAGATCCAAATTGGGCCCCCATGCCCCATTCATAGCCCATCCCACTACCCGTTCCTGGCCGGCAGTGTACTATGTGAGGTATGAGGCATAAATTACACCTTGTAACTCACATATCTGTATACTGCTGTATATACCAGATATCTGTACACAGTGGCGTACATAGAGAAGCAAGGGCCCCATAGCAAGGATAAAACCAGGCCCCCCACACAGGAGAGAAGGGTTCTGCCTAAACCCTTTTCAATGACTCTTCAGACATTTTTCCACTGCCTGATTTGCAAAAAATTGTTCCTTTAGAGCAGGGGTGCACAACCTTTTCTGGTTGGGGGGCCACATTGTCAGCCTGAACCAATTCCAAGGGCCGAAAATAAAACTTAAAGGGGTATTCCCAACTGAAATACTGTATTTTTGGCATATTGAACATACAGTATATGCTATAAATGTCTAGTTTCACTTCTAGGACTCGCATCTAATAGGAGAATACATGAAAGATACATGTACAGAGCCTCAGGTTGGCCATCCCTGCGTTGCGGGGGTGCGATGGGTCGCTGTACAGGGAATCCCAGGAGTCCCAGCTCTGACTCCATATATGGTTGTGTCCATATATGGAGTCAGTGCTATGAACATGAAGGGGGTATCCCTAAGCATTGTCAGTATGCTTGGGGACACCCAATATATTTTAATCTAATTTAGCCTCTATTTCTGAAAGGTTGCCACCAGGATTCAAACTCACAACCTTTTACATCAGAGGCAAGAACACTAACCACTGAGCTATGTAGCTCAATGGTAAACTGTGTTAGAAATACCTCATAGTAGTTTATCAAGTATTAGGTATTCCTATACAGCAGAAGTATAATTTACATTTATTTTTTTCAGTAATTGTAAAAAAAATGTATGACACAAAATAAATGTGTAATTACTACATATATATAGTAATTACACATTTATTTATTTATTTATACTTCTGTAGTATAGGAATACCTAATACATGACAAACTACTATGAGGTTTTTCCAGCACAGTTTAGCATTGAGCTTCATAGCTCAGCGGTTAGGGTTTTGCCTCTGATGTAAAGGTTGTGAGTTCGAGTCCTGGTGGAAACCTTTTAGAAATAGAGGCTAAATTATGCATTCATGTATATCAGAAGTATGATAATATATGTTTATACTTCTGATATATATATATATATACATATATATATATATATATATACATATATATAAATGTATTATATATGGGAAACTATTACTGAGGTTTTTTAGCCATAATATTAGTATAGCAGGTTAATATGAAGCTCTGATGGGGGGATGTGTGGATGACACTGATGGGGGGAATGTGTGGAGGACACTGATGGGGGATGTGTTGAGGACATTGATGGGGGGATGTGTGGAGGACATTGATGGGGGGATGTGTGGAGGACACTGATGGGGGGGGGATGTGTCCGGGAGTGGGGGGGGGGGCATAAAAAAAAATTTTTTTTGCTGTGGGGCCCAGTCATTTCTAGCTACGCCCCTGGGTGACACCACTAGGAGATGAGCGCTTGCATTATGGAAGCACTCATCTCCCTACATTCATCTGTATCGCGATACAGATGAACACTGCAGCAGGGCAAGGGAGAGGCGACTCCCTTCCCTGTTCCTCTGATAGGCTGCCGGCACAAGGCCAGCAGCCTATCAGAGGCCAGCGCAGGTGGCGCGATGATGTCAGATCGCCGGGGGTTGTGGTGGGGGCCTGTTGGGGGTGCTAGAATTTGAACCCAAGCGATAACATGGATGGGGGTTTAGATAGTAAACAGACAGCTGACGTGGGGGAGGGGGGTTAAGCAGACAGATCGCCACCGACGGGGGGGTGTTGTGTTTGGGGGGGGGGTGACACCATTTTCTACCGCACCGGGTGACACCAGCCCTAGCAACGCCACTGATATATATAGAATAGGGGGCAAATGAAAAGGAAGGAGGAGAAGGAGGAGGACCTCCTCTTACCAGATAGGGACGTGTAATGAGGATGCCACCTGGGTCTGGAAGCTAAAAAGTGGGAGCTGCTTATGCTTGTCAGTAGGCCAAATGATCCTCTCTACTGGTGGTCTCTGTAGGCTGTCCGAAGCCTGTCTGCTGTGTGTGTCCTCACATAGAAACATAGAATGTGTCGGCAGATAAGAACCATTTGGCCCATCTAGTCTGCCCAATATACTGAATACTATGAATAGCCCCTGGCCCTATCTTATATAAAGGATGGCCTTATGCTCAACCGCCTGCCGCCCGCCTAAAGCAGGGCTGCGTCCAGGCAGCGGCAGGTCTGTTCCTCCTTGACGCGGCGGCGCGTCATCTCGCGAGAGGCGAGATTTGCTGTGAACGCGCGCAGATCGCGTCTCAGCAGTTATACTACAACCTGCCAGCGATGATCAATCGCTGGCAGGCTGTAGATGCAAAATAAATCGCATTAAACATGTATATCAGACGCTGTTTTGTTAACAGCGTCTGATATACCTGCTACCCGGTCCTCTGGTGGTCCCATTTGCTGGGATCGACCACCAGAAGACCAGGTAGCTATGTAAAGTAGCACCAAGCACCACACTACCCCCCCCTCCCCCCCTATCACTTATTAACCCCTTGTTAACCCCTGATCACCCCATATAGACTCCCTGATCACCCCCCTGTCACTGATCACCCCCCTGTAAGGCTTCATTCACATGTCCATATGTGTTTTGCGGATCCACGGATCCACAAAACACGGACACTGGCAATGTGCTTTCCGCATTTTGCAGATCCGCACATTGCCAGAACTATATAGAAAATGCCTTTTCTTTTCCGCAATTTTGGACAAGAATAGGACATGTTCTATATTTTTGCGGAACGGAAGTGCAGACCCGGAAGTGCGGATCCGCAATTCCGGATCCGAGCGGGACAAAGTCTGTCCCCATAGAAATGAATGGGTCCGCAATTCCGTTCCGCAAACAGAATTGCGGACGTGTGAATGGGGCATAAGGGTCCCTTATCACCGCCAGTTAGCTACTTGTTAGGTATTTAGCGCCCAGCCCAGCGCACCGCAGTCACTGATTTTGGCAGAGATTTTTTTCATCCACATTGATCGATGTGAATGAAAAATTCTGTGCCGTTCATTTTTTTTTTTTTTTCAGACCAGAAGCTGAACGGAAAAAAAAAATCTCATTATCCGTATGCTCAATATAAAGAGAATAGCAGAAACTCCTAATGCTGGCCATACGTGTAATGATTGCGGAGACCCTCAAATGCCAGGGCAGTACAAACACCTCACATGTGACCCCATTTTAGAAAGAAGACACCCCAAGGTATTCCGTGAGGGGTATGGTGAGTTCATGTAAAATGTTATTTTTTGTCACAAGTTAGTGGAATATGAGACTTTGTAAAAAATATATATATATCAATTTCCACTAACTTGTGCCAAAACATTTTTTTTTCTGTGAACTCGCCATGCCCCCCACGGAATACCTTGGGGTGTCTTCTTTCCAAAATGGAGTCACATGTGGGGTATTTATACTGCCCTGGCATTTTAGGGGTCCTAAAGCGTGAGAATCCAAATGCGTAAAAATGCCCTGTGAAATCCTAAAGGTACTCATGGGAATTTGGGCCCCTTTGCGCATTTTGGCTGCAAAAAAGTGTCACACATGTGGTATCGCCGTACTCAGGAGAAGTAGGGCAATGAGTTTGGGGGTGTAATTTTACATATACCCATGCTGGGTGTGAAATATATCGCTGTAAACGACAACTTTTAAAAAAATGTTATACAAAGTTGTCAATTTACAGAAATATTTCTCACATCCAACATGGGTATATGTAAAAATACACCCCAGAACACATTGCCCTACTTCTCCTGAGTTTTTTGCAGCCTGGGTGCCCAAAGGGGCCCAAATTCCAACGAGTACCTTTAGGTTTTACAGGGCTGCTCACAATTTAGCCCCACCCAAAATGCCAGAACAGTACAAACACCCCACAAATGACCCCATTTTGGAAAGAAGACACCCCAAGGTATTCGCTGAGGGGCATAGTGAGTCCATGAAAAATGTAACTTTTTGTCACAAGTTAGCGGAAAGGGAGACTATGTGAGAAAAAACAATAAAAAATCAATTTCCGCTAACTTGTGCCAAAAAAAAAAAATCTTCTATGAACTCGCCATGCCCCTCACGGAATACCTTGGGGTGTCTTCTTTCCAAAATGGGGTCACATGTGGGGTATATATACTGCCCTGGCATTTTAGGGGCCCTAAAGCGTGAGAAGAAAAATGCGTGAAAATGCCCTCCTAAAAGGTACTCATTGGAATTTGGGCCCCTTTGAGCACCCAAGCTGCAAAAAAGTGTCACACATGTGGTATCGCCGTACTCAGAAGAAGTAGGGCAATGTGTTTTGGGGTGTATTTTTACATATACCCATGCTGGGTGAGAGAAATATCTCTGTAAATTGACAACTTTGTTTAAAATTTTTAAAAAAGTTGTCATTTACAGAGATATTTCTCACACAAAGTATGGGTATATGTAAAAATACACCCCAAAACACATTGCCCTACTTCTCCTGAGTACGGCGATACCACATGTGTGACGCTTTTTTAGGCCTATGCACCCAGGCTGCAAAAAAAGTGTCACACATGTGGTATCGCCGTAGTCAGGAGAAGTAGGGTAATGTGTTTTGGGGTGTATTTTTACATATACCCATGCTGGGTGTGAGAAATATCTCTGTAAATGACAACTTTTTACAAAATTTTATACAAAGTTGTCAGTTTACAGAGATATTTCTCTCACCCAACATGGGTATATGTAAAAATACACCCCAAAACACATTGCCCTACTTCTCCTGAGTACGGCGAAACCACATGAGTGACACTTTTTTGCAGCCTGGGTGCGCAAAGGGGCCCTAAAACCAACGAGTACCTTTAGGTTTTACAGGGATGCTCACAATTTAGCCCCGCCCAAAATGCCACAACAGTAAACACACCCCACAAATGACCCCATTTCGGAAAGTAGACACCCCAAGGTATTCACTGAGGGGCATAGTAAGTCCGTGGGAGATTTTTTTTTTTTTTTTTTGCCAGAAGTTAGCAGAAATGAAAACTATTATTTTTTTTTTCCTCAGAAAGTGTCATTTTCCGCTAACTTGTGAAAAAAAATGAAATGATACATGAACTCACCATGCCCCTCCGCGAATACTTTGGGGTGTCTTCTTTCTATAATGGTGTCATTTGGGGGGTATTTATACTATCCTGGCATTCTAGCACCTGAAGAAACATGACAGGTGCTCAGAAAGTCAGAGCTGCTTCAAAATGCCGAAATTCACTTTTTTGCACCATAGTTTGTAAACACTATAACTTTTACCCAAACCAATAAATATACACTTATTGGATATTTTTTTATCAAAGACATGTAAAGCAATAAATTTATAGAAAAATTTATATAGAAATGTTTTTTTTTAAACATTTTACAACAGAAAGTGAAAAATGTCATTTTTTTTGCAAAAATTTCGGTCATTTTTGATTAATAGCAAAAAAAGTAAAAGTGTCAGAAGCAATGAAATACCACCAAATGAAAGCTCTATTAGTGAGAAGAAAAGGAGGCAAAATTCACTTGGGTGGTAAGTTGCATGACGGAGCAATAAACGGTGAAATTAGTGCAGTGCAGAATTGTAAAAAGTGGCCTGGTCATTAAGGGTGTTTAAGCTAGGGGGGCTGAAGTGGTTAAACTCCTTCACTGTATTTGCAGCTACCACTTCTGCAGAAAGGCTATTCCATGCGTCCACTACTCTCTCAGTAAAGTAATACTTCCTGATATTACTTTTAAACCTTTGCCCCTCTAATTTAAAACGATGTCCTCTTGTAGCAGTTTTTCTTCTTTTAAATATTCTCTCCTCTTTTACCGTGTTGATTCCCTTTATGTATTTAAAAGTTTCTATCATATCCCCTCTGTCTCTTCTTACTTCCAAGCTATACATGTTAAGGTCCTTTAACCTTTCCTGGTAAGTTTTGTCCTGCAATCCATGTACTAGTTTAGTAGCTCTTCTCTAAACTCTCTCCAAAGTTTCAATATCCTTCTGCAGATATGGTCTCCAGTACTGCACACAATACTCCAAATGAGGTCTCACTAGTGCTCTGCAGAGCGGCACGAGCACCTCCCTCTTTCTACTGTTAATGCCTCTCCCTATACACCCAAACATTCTGCTGGCATTTCCTGCTGCTCTATGACATTGTCTGCCCACCTTTAGGTCGTCTGATATAATGACCCCTAAATCCCTTTCCTCAGATACTGGGGTTAGTAGTACTGTATCACTGACCACTGCTCCCAACCTCTCCTAACAGCTAGGTCAAAGTGGCCTAAATGACAGACAATTCATCAAAATAAAACATCCTGTGAGTTTATTGGTCTTGCTGTAAAGTAAATTGTTGGCACTTTCATCCATAGTATGAGATGTCAGAAGCCTTAAAGTGGTTATCCCATGAATTGTAAACTCTTTTTACTCGCTAAACTGCTTATCTGGAGGACCTTCTTCCCCTTCTGTGAGTCAAACAGTGATATTAATATTAAATAATTACATAGTGAGCTACATGATGAGGTTATTTACTATAAGGGCTCTTTCACACGAGTGTTTCCCATGGGGGAATCACGCTCCATGTGAGAGAGGGATTGTGTGGTCTGGAGTACAGAATGGCACGACAATATCATGATTGATAATGCTGTGTGCCTCTTTGTGACTTTTCTGTAAGTAACCAATCGGAATAAATCATGATAATGCCGTGCGCTCCTGTAGTCCAGACCGTAGTCCACACCGCACAATCCGTTTTTCACATGAAGCACAATTCCCGCAAGGGACACACTCATGTGAATGAACCCTTAATGTGAGGCACATGGAAGTCTAAACTGACAAAGCCATGTGCCTCACATTAATAGTAAGTAATCCCAACATGTATCTCGACATGGGGATAATGTGAAGTACTTCATAGGGTTGTTAACTATTGAAGGGGTTATCCAACCCCTATAATGCCCCCCAATGTGCCTGGGGCCCTCATACTGGTCATACTTATCCCGCTCCCCGCACCTGACACGCTTGTGATGCCCGCACAGCCACCGCCATATTCTGATCCCTATAACTTTTTTGTAGTTATGTGTATGGAGATATCTATGGAGCTCATTTTTGTGTATGTGTATGACTTTTTGATCACTTTTTATTGAACTTTCTGTGGGAGGTGAAGTGATCCAAAAACGGCAAATTGTCCATTTTGACTTTTTTTCCCATTTCACCATTTGCCATATGGGAAGAATAAAACATTTTTACATGCGGGGATGCCCATTATTTCTATTTTTTATTGTTTATTTTTATATATATTTGGATTGATTTGAATATATATATATATATATATATATATATATATAGTCCAAACATGAGGCAGCACTCCAGCCTATGAAAAATAAGTGACCCTCTTTATTCCCCAGGCAACATTTTGGTCTTCTTAATGAGACCTTTGTCAAGCCTGACTTGACAAAGGTCTCATTGAGAAGACCGAAATGTTGTTGCCTGGGGAAAAAAGAGGGTCACTTATTTTTCATAGGCTGGAGTGCTGCCTCGTCTTTGGACTATATTACCTGGAATATTTGCCTTGTTCCCAAGAGGATCTTGCACCCTGTTCACACCTTCAACTGTGCTGCTGCTTCTCTTTGGTTTCTATATATATATAAATATACTAATACAAAAAGGATTAGCAGCACACAGCAAACAGTTAGTGGGTGCAGATCCTCATACCACTGACAAAGTGGTTCCAATATCCAGCAAGTCCAAAGAGAGAGGCCGCACACCAAAGTCAAAGGTGAAACGTGGATCTTTATTCTCCTAGCAGCGTTTCAACCACTCATTGTGGTCTTTATCAAGCAAATGCTTGATAAAGACCACAATGAGTGGTTGAAACGTTGCTAAGGGGAATAAAGGATCCACGTTTTCACCTTTGACTTTGGTGTGCGGCCTCTCTCTTTGGATTTGCTATATAAATATATATATATATATATATATATATATACATGAAAAGTAGGGCAGCACTCCTTTGCCAACTGTAAAGTGGGTGCCAGCGGTAACCCCTCAATTCTGGGTAGTAGACAAGTCACAAAAATCCAAGGCACTCCTTAAAAGTGAAAAATGTGCTTTTTATTCACACATGTAATACAGCAACGTTTCGGTTCTCTCTCAGAACCTTTCTCAAGCCAAGTGAATTACAAGGTGCAACAGTGCTTACATTTATACATCATGAAATCAATCAGTATTAATTGATCATCCTATAAAAAACTGTGAACTCCCCTTCAACAATGTTAAAATTCATTCAGACTAAAACACTCCTCAGTGTGAACCAATGCATAAGTGCAGTGTGCATAGTCAATAGCAACCACATCGGTAACCATATCTACAATACTAATCTTAGTGTCAATGTATTATAATAGTGACATTGTTATATAAGGTGCATAGTGCTTAAAAACAACTCAACCATATGCATTACAGAATACCTTGCTGGGGCATTGTGGCTGTACTTCGCATCATCCATAGGGGTAATCAGATCTCAATGGTGATTAGTAGGACTCCACACTGTAATCTGCACGTCTCTTAATTCGCAATGCGCATGCATCAATTTATCTCCCTCCTCCCCTATCAAGTGTAATGAATGCGCGACGCTCAGGGTGAAGACGGCAAAAGCCCAATGTTGGGCGCATGCACGATGTTTATCTACATAATACGCACGCGTATATACGCAGACAAAAAATTTGCAATGATGTTAAGTGTCCAAATTCGCATAATGCGCATATTAAAACCTCATCATCCCGAGCGGCGCGCACTACACTCACACCATCTTGTTTGAGGGCAAATTTGTAGGCAAATGCATAGCAGTCATACATTTTAATACTGACAAGGAGAATGATTTAAGATTCATGATCTTAGATCATGTAAAACCGGTAGAAAGGGGCGGAGATAGGCCAGTAATGCTAAAGAAAAATGAACTCAGATGGATTTTTCGTTTGGATATGTTGAAGCCCAAAGGCTTAAATGTTGAGTTCAGGGTAACTGGGGTCATGGTAGGCTAATGTTCATCCTCCCATTGTCTATATTCATATGCATTCTAACTATTGTACCAAGTAAATTCAATAGATATTGTATATTGCTGTTGCTTTGAAAGTGACGCTATTCTATAATTACTTTACAGTTGGAAAGATGGAATTGTTCTGCGGTTGGAAACATGGAAGCTGTTATGCTGGGACACATATTGGCTGAATACATGATGATTGAATAGGGAAGATCTCTAGATACAAACTTAGAATCTGAGAAGAATAGTATATAAAATGAGGATGCTCGCACTGGGAGAAAATGTCTGTATGTGGGTAAGTAACTGGCTGAGTGACAGAAAACAGAGGGTGGTTATTAACGGTAGATACTCAGATTGGGTCACTGTAACTAGTGGGGTACCTCAGGGGTCAGTATTGGGCCCTATTCTCTTCAATATATTTATTAATGATCTTGTAGACGGCCTGCACAGTAAAATATAAATTTTTTCAGATGACACTAAACTGTGTAAAGTAATTAACACTGAAGAGGACAGTGTTCTGCTACAGAGGGATCTGGATAGATTGGAGGCTTGGGCAGAAAAATGGCAGATGAGGTTTAACACTGACAAATGTAAAGTTATGCACATGGGAAGGAATAATGCAAGTCACCCGTACATATTAAATGGTAAAACACTCGGTAACACTGACATGGAAAAGGATCTAGGAATTTTAATAAACAGCAAATTAAGCTGCAAAAACCAGTGTCAGGCAGCTACTGCCAAGGCCAATAAGATAATGGGTTGCATCAAAAGAGGCATAGATGCCCGTGATGAGAACATAGTCCTACCACTTTACAAATCACTAGTCAGACCACACATGGAGTACTGTGTACAGTTCTGGGCTCCTGTGAACAAGACAGACATAGCAGAGCTGGAGAAGGTTCAGAGGAGGGCAACTAAAGTAATAACTGGAATGAGGGATCTACAGTACCCTGAAAGGTTATCAAAATTAGGGTCATTCACTTTAGAAAAAAGACGACTGAGGGGAGATCTAATAACTATGTATAAATATATCAGGGGTCAGTACAGAGATCTCTCCCATCATCTATTTATCCCCAGGACTGTGACTGTGACGAGGGGACATCCTCTGCGTCTGGAGGAAAGAAGGTTTGTACACAAACATAGAAAAGGATTCTTCACTGTAAGAGCAGTCAGACTATGGAACTCTCTGGAGTGTAATAATTATTTCTGGAGTGTAATAATATTACAGGCTACAGCTACTAGAGAGGGGTCGTTGATCCAGGGAGTTATTCTGATTGCCTGATTGGAGTCGGGAAGGAATTTTTTTTCCCCTTAAGTGAGGAAAATTGGCTTCTGCCTCACAGGGGTTTTTTGCCTTCCTCTGGATCAACTTGTAGGAAACAGGCCGAACTGGATGGACAAATGTCTTTTTTCGGTCTTATATACTGTTATTAAAATGTATGACTACTATGCATTTGCCTACTAATTTGCCCTCAAACAAGATGGTGTGAGTGTAGTGCGCACCGCTCGGGATGATAAGGTTTTAATATGCGCATGCGCATTATGCGAATTTGGACGCTTAACATCATTGATCTTTTTTTGTCTGCGTATATACACGTGCGCATTATGTAGATAAACATCGCGCATGCGCCCAACATTGCGCTTTTTCCGTTTTCGCCCTGAGCGATGCGCATTCATTACACTTGATAGGGGAGGAGGGAGATAAATTGATGCATGCGCATTGCGAATTAAGAGACGTGCAGATTACAGTGTGGAGTACATTTTTCACTTTTAAGGAGTGCCGTGGATTTTCGTGACTTATATATATAAATATATATACAGTTGCCAGAAAAAGTATGTGAACCCTTTGGAATGATATTGATTTCTGCACAAATTGGTCATAAAATGTGATCTGATCTTCATCTAAGTCACAACAATAGACAATCACAGTCTGCTTAAACTAATAACACACAAAGAATTAAATGTTACCATGTTTTTATTGAACACACCATGTAAACATTCACAGTGCAGGTGGAAAAAGTATGTGAACCCTTGGATTTAAAAAATGGTTGAACCTCCTATGGCAGCAATAACTTCAACCAAGCGTTTCCTGTAGTTGCAGATCCAAATCCATCTCTGGTGGAACCACAGATTTTTTGTTCCCTGACTAAGTTGTGCAATTGTTGTTTGAAAACAAAACAACCTCTAAAGCCCTCCATGTCATTCCTGAGGGGATTCCCAATTACTCGCAGATGTTAAAGCACTTTTTTTTCAGAGTGGCACATACCTGTATGGACTTTTCTAGTGACACTGTAAATGAACGCTTAACTGGGACATCCAAGGGTAAATCCCTCCATTGTAACTTCCAGAGATGATCATGGGGGATCAGGCAGGTGGAACTCCTAGTGATCTCCAGCTGCATATATATCCATGGGCTAAATTAGAATTTCATGTAACCTATACATGGCAACTCCCTCCTCTATCACAGCTATACACTCTATCTAATAGGGCATACAGACAGGAGTTCTGCGGAGTGGATACCCCACTTGGGTGGTATGTTTTCTAATGACAAGCTGATTGTCAGGGATCTGGCATTTATGATCAGATGTTATATCCAGAGGAAGCTACAAGTCTGCAGGGGTAACTAGTATATATTTGAATTTGAGTCACTAGAAGATGGCAGTAGATGAGCTACTGTTAATGGTTTATCCAGTGTTATCTATATATATATGTCTGTCATTCTAATCCCACCTGTAATGATAAGCTGATGACTGCAGTAATATGATCTATTCAGACAAAGAAGCAGCACCAATTATTAGGCCTAGTGGCCAGTGGAAAAACTGCATGACTTTATGTTTTTATTTTTTAGATATTGATGTGGAAAATAAAAAATAACCACATTTAAAAAAAATATATATTTAACATAAAAACATGATTTTTATTTTCTGATGATGCATTCCCTTTATAGTGGAGAAACAAGGTCTACACACAAGTGTAGATATAAAACCATCACTTTCAGGCTTTCCTGTAATGTTCTTCTTGGATATATTCCAGTCTGATGTGTATGCTTTGTTCAATTTCCATTCAAACACCATTGGGTTGGTAGTCTTGTCACAAAGATCAGGTCTTGCAGTAGCTCTGGAGGTCATACAAGGTACAGGACTGATGGCAACACTTTTCCACAATTCCAACTTTCCTCTTGTTCCGTTCTGTGAACCGATGTAAAGGACTGGGAGCTGGACCTGAAGAGATATCGTTGTAGACTTTATATGATTGAACATAGTAAGGATTCATGATTTAAATCATATTTAGTAGAAAAGGGCTTAGGGCTCATGTAAACAACCGTATGTTCGGTCCGCATTTTTTCTAAAATGAAAGGCAGCATGCTCACAGCCGGAACCATGTTTTGCGAATCCGCGATTTGCGGACAGGAAAACACTGATGGCTGTGTGCATGAGCCCTTAGCTGAACAATCTGTTGTGGTCCCATCATCCAATAACTAAATCCCTGGCTTGTTACACAGTATTTCCAGGAGGTAATATACAAATATAGTTGTCTAATCTGAAACCACCCAGTTTATTTGACTATTCAGGTGAAGGATCAGATTCCATTTGAGATCCAACCAAATTTTCCAGAATCAGATATTGATTAGGAACCATGTGTTGAAATCGAGCACACAGTATTTTTGTGTTCACATTTGTAGGCTTGTAACGTTAGTCCTGATGGACGGACAGTCAGAGACAGTGACACACGAGATGAAGTCCAAACAAAGTTCCACTTTATTGTGGTTGAAAAAAAAGCAAAAATAAATGGCCTTCACATTTCAGGCAAAACACAAAACAAATCCTGCTCGCCTGAGCACTTACTAAACAGTATTACCCTGACTGTCCTAGGTACAGTACTGTCAGCACTAAAGTAAACCACAGAAAGCTACTCATAAGCACCAGCGATATCATCCGGCTCCCAGGCCTATACTCTGCCTGGGTTCTCTTTATACAACTGGTGCAGGTGTAGCTAAATCAGGCAGAAGGCTTCATCTTTACCAGAAGTGGACTGTGGATTGGGAAACCCGCCCAACTCCTCCCCAATCTAAAACTCCAGGCCCTATACCGGCTTTTCTACAAAGCCACCTCAGAAAAGCTTGGGCTTTCCACTACATACTAGGCATTTTCTGGAGCTTAAGCTGCATATGACAGGATTCTGGGGGAAAAGTACCTGCCATCAATCACTCTTCCTGTCACTGTCTCATATACCCTCCCCCTCTGTTCGAACCTGTGGGGTCGGACACTTTTAGCTATCAGACAATGTGTCCTGAAGCAGAGCTTCCTCCAACCCCGACTGTGAAGTGGAGCCTACACTAAGAACCCAGGCTGTTACTAGCAGCTGGTTTTTAGCACTGGAGTGTTCCTGCAGCCTTTAAGCCCCCTCAACTACAGCAACGCCAAAAGACATTGCTGCCGACTGAGGACCTGCATCACCTCCATCAAAAGACAGTGGGCAGATGTTAAAGGATTATTGTTAATTATGCTTAAAGGGAGTCTGTCACCAACTTTTCATGTTCTACACTGCTTATATTGCCTTCTTGCACACACAGACACACGATCATAACGGTATCTTTGTTGTTTTAGTTGTATTTTCTAAAGCTGCAAAAACAAGGTTTTAATGGTATGCAAATGAAGGCTTGCAAGTGCCCAGGGGTGGCGTTCTGGCTGTAAGTGCCCAGGCCCCACATACCTTGAAGAAGCCGTGAGGCGAAACCGGTCGAGCGGGTGTATAGCTACAAGATTTTATGCTTAAAGGGGTTCTGCACTTTGTTTAAACTGATGATCTATCCTCTGGATAGATCATCAGCATCTGATCGGCGGGGGTCAATTGGCCTGGGCGGGGCTAAGCTCCATTCAAGAGAACAGAGCTTAGCCGCGCCCAGGCCAGTTGATACAAGTTGTGACGTCACTGGGCCGGCAGTAAACAGTGAGAAGGCTCCTGGAGCGCCGCTACCTTCTCAAACAGCTGATCGGTGGGGGTCCCGGGTGTCGGACCCCTGCCGATCAGATGCTGATGATCTATCCAGAGGATAGATCATCAGTTTAAACAAAGTGCAGAACCCCTTTTATGCCTTTTTTAATCCTATATTCTGTAAGTAGTGAAATAAAAAAGAAGTGTGTCTTTTTAATTTCTACCTATGGTGTCCGTACTTTTTTTTCTCCTTAGTTTCCACCCAGAAAATTCCTTTCGGAGAGGAGAGAGGGAGAAGTAGGGGTCGACCGATTATCGGTTTGGCCGATATTATCGGCCGATATTGATGATTTGCACAGTTATCGGTATCGGCCCCTAACCAGGCCGATATACTGATAACTGTGCTCTAACAGAACATTGCCGCGCTGCTCTCAGCGCGGCCATGTTCCCTCAGCAGCACAGGGGAGAAGGAGGCAGTCCCTCCTTCCCCCTGTGCCGCGCTGCCAGTGGAGACTAGAGAAGAGGAGGAGGAGGGGCTGAGGGCGCACTGGCCACCAATGAGAGCAGAGGAGGCGGGGCTGAGGGCGCACTGGCCACCATGATAAGGTTTAAGATATTACAAGCACATTGCCCAGACCCTGCCTCTGATAGAGGCTGCGATCCGCGGCAATCAACCCCTCAGGTGCCGCACCTGAGGGGTTAATTGCCGCGGATCGCAGCCATCATCAGAGGCAGGGTCTGGGCAATGTGCTTGTAATATCTTAAACCTTATCATTGGTGGCCAGTGCTTCCTCCCCATCCCCCTCCCCCCATCCCTTCAGTATTGATATCATTGGTGGCAGTGGCCACAGGGTCCCCCACCTCCTCTCTTCTGATCGGAGCCCCAGCAGTGTAATGCTGGGGCTCCGATCAGCTACCATGGCAGCCAGGACGCTCCTGAAGCCCTGGCTGCCATGGTTCCTGCTGCTGTGTGCCCATAGCACAGGGCAGCAGGGACAGTGTAAGATCCTATTCACCCTGATAGATCTCTATTAGGGTGAATAGGACAAGAGATGTAAAGAGCCCAGGTTCTACCCCTAGGGGGGGAAATAGTAATAAAATAAAAAGTAAAAAAATTTAAAATCGTAAAAAAACACCAAAATATTAAGTATAAATTAACCCTTTTCCAATTTTACATATAAAATATATAAACAATAAATAAAAAAACATATCGCCGTGACCAAAAAGTCCAAACTATTAAAATATATTTTTTTTAAAAAGCGTCGGACGCCGTAACAGAAAAAAAAAATCCAAAAATTAAAATGCGCAAAATATCGGTATAAAATATCGGCTATCGGCCTGAAAGTTCACAGAATATCGGTATCGGTATCGGCTCTAAAAAATCAATATCGGTCGACCCCTAGGGAGAAGCACTGGAAAGGCCCCTCCATTATAAAGGGAGACTGCTAACATCAGTTGCTGATCCAGCTGCTAACCAAGATTGTGTTCTTCAGCCACTGACAGAGACGTGGAAACCTGGGTGTGGTTCAGCCCTGACTTCACTTGGAGTCAAGGCTCATCAGGAGAAGAAGTAATACTGACACTGGGAGTGGTGAGAAAAAGACACATACTAAACGCATAAAAGATGCAAAAACTGTTTAGGCCACTCCAAGTCTTATATATATGTTTTTTTTATGTTTTATCCTTTATCACAGAAAGGTTTTTAGAAGACTTGTATTTAGAGTGTAAATATCTGCTCTGTGCGATATATATTTTTTTACAATTATTTGCATTTTTTTAACTCAAAAGGTGACATATGTAACTGTATGGGATTTAGTTATCAAAGTACAGGTTACAGGTTTAGCATCTTTAGCCTATGCATTGGGTGAATTTCACGCGGTGTGAACAGGGCCTATATTTTCAGTAACTTTATTTGCAATTACGTCAGACTGCACCAACCTTACACCACCCCACCCCTCTCCCTTCTCACCCAGGGAAGAAAAAAATATCAAAGCTCTTCTATTCTCTTAATGGTCAAACAAATTGAGGAGCAAATACTTAACAATGTGACAGTGACTAACAACCTCAATTTACAAACAATGGGAAGAGAGGAGATTCACTAACCCAGATAACAGACACCAGTGTGAGCTAACTGATCTTTCTGGATATTTCACAGCTAAAACCCATAATACAGGGCTCGACAAATCCCAGGCGCCAGGTCGCCATGGCGACCAGGAATTTGGTCCTGGCGCCTGGGTATTTGTCAGCCCGTTCTGTCAGGTGGCCGGGCGCAGGGCCGGCGCGGACTAAGAGCGCCGGCCCCCTTCATGCTGCAGCCGCCCGAGCGCTCTGTATAGAGCCTCAGGCGGCTGCAGCACTGCCCGGGCTGGCGCGTCCATGAGGGCACAGCATGAAGAGAGGGACTGACAGGAGGAAGCGCTCAGCGCTCCTCCTGTCAGTCCCTCATTGTAGCGTGGCCGAGCCCTGTATGGTCACGCGGTACAGGAGCATCTGTCTCCTGTACCCGGCCGGACTGACATGAAGTGCGCACACAGTGTGCACTTCCTGTCAGTCCGCCCGGGTACAGGAAACTAAAGCTCCTGTACCCGTGGGACGCTTACACTAGAGGCAGAGGAGGAAGGGGGGAAGTGAATGACAAAGGGGGAGGGGAGAAAGTGAATGACAAAGGGTGGGGGAGAAAGTGAATGACAAACGGGGGGAGAAAGTGAATGACAAATTGGGGGGTTGAAAGTGAATGACAAGGGGTGGGGAGAAAGTGAGTGACAAGGGGGGGAGAAAGTGAGTGACAAGGGGGAGGAGAAAGTGAGTGACAAGTGGGGGAAATAAATGACAAGGGGAGGGAAATGAATGACAAGGGGGGGGGTGGTGAGAGAAAGTGAATGACAAGGGGGGGGGGGGTGAGAGAAAGTGAATGACAAGGGGGGGGGTGAGAGAAAGTGAATGACAAGGGGAAAGATAATGACAAGGGGAAAGAGATTCACAAGACGGACCCCTCTGCCCTCCCCTTCGGACCCCTCTGCCCTCCCCTCCGGACCCCTCTGCCCTCCCCTCCGGACCCCTCTGCCCTCCCCTCCGGACCCTCTGCCCTCCCCTCCGGACCCCTCTGCCCTCCCCTCCGGACCTCTCTGCCCTCCCCTCCGGACCCCTCTGCCCTCTCCTCCGGACCCCTCTGCCCTCTCCTCCGGACCCCTCTGCCCTCCCCTCCGGACCCTGTAATCCTTGTAAGGGTTTCCACATGTCATGGCGGCCGCAAGTGGCGATCACGTGTCATATAACCTATTGAAAAGGGGAAGCATTATGGGGGGCCCTATATACTCGCACATTATGGGGGGCACTATGGAAAACAGGGGTAGGAACACTATGGGGGCCCTATGTACTGGCATGCATTATTGGGGGGCTCTATAGAGAAGTGGGGGGGGGAGCACTATGGGGGCATCTATTGTGGGCTTTATGACGCGGCTCCGCCTGGCTCCTAACTTTTTTAGCTGGCTCCTAGATTCAAAGGAAATTTGTCAAGCCCTGCCATAATAGACTAGGTGCATGCCGAGTACTCCACAGTTTAAGTTTGGGGGCAGACTGTGGCAGAATTCAGCCATATTTTGCTTTGTAAATCACCACTAATGTGTCCAATATCACTCATTGCAATGGTTCTTAAAGTACCCCGCACTAAAATAATTAACAGCAGAGTATCCCCAAGGCTATGGGATGGTGCAAAGGGTCTGGACATGACATAAGGGATCATGAATGGGTCCGTTCACATATGTTCTATGGCTGTATCACGCAGGGCAAGCACTGTTTGTTCATATTTGTTTCATTTCTATGTAGATTTAAAGGCTATAGCAGTGCTAAAGCCCGCCCATTAGTGCCAGTGACATCACCGGGCTCACTGCTAGGTGGAAGCCTCCGCCTAGCATTCCCATTCACAGAACCGGAACGTCCCCGGATGTTCTAAAAAAGCAAGGGAGAGGCAAGGGAGAGCATCAGGGCATTATCAGAGGGGCTGCCTGGGTGAAAAAGGGGATATGTTCGGGTTCAGCTCTGAACCCGGACAACCTCTTTAATGACAGAAGCCAGAACATCACACTGGACCACTGTGTGAAGGATCAGAATGGTCCCAGAGGGATCCTATTGATTTGCAGTTCTACTCAGGTTCTCATTGTTCTGCAAATCATATTACAGTAGTTTACAGCCCCAGAAATTATAATTGTTAGAAGCAACAAGGAATGTTTCATAATCTATACCTCACAGGAGCGCTGCAACTTCCTCAAAAGCTGATCGGAAAGAGTCCTGGGTGTCAGACCCCACCAATCAGATACTGATGACCTATCCAGAGTCAACTCCCATGGAGTTGAATAGAGCTGCAGTGTGGATGTCCTGTCCTTACTCCATATAACTCCTGCCCAGTCCTTAGGTAGATGATTGAGTATCGTAATAAGATTCCAATTTTGCATCCTAAATACTGCAATTGAACATGATTAGATTTAGTTCTGTCACTTACCCAAGCACTGGTGGAGGGCTGGTGCTCTTTTGCTAGGTTTGAGTGGTTTAGGACTCATTATAGAGAATGACATTAAAAATTATCTGAGTTTATATAAGTAGTTTTAGGATATTTACATAAACCTAAGAGAAACTGGAGGACGTTTTGAATGGAAGTGATTTCCATGTCAATTGATCGCTAAACCAATCAAGTAATCAATCATTCAGTCAATCCGATCTTTGCTTTTATTTGCTAATGACCTACATTAGAGAAGGGTGCCTAAAATATGGAGGCTGAATGTATTCACTTTATGCATAAAATCTAACTGTGTATGACCTAGTCATAGAATGGTAATGATATAGCTACAGTAATTTTCATAACCACACCCCCTTTCCTATAGGGACACAGCTATGAATATTATAGACCTCCCTATAGCAGCTAAAGCTTTGGTGACATATGCCCCCTTCATACCCCTACGTCCAGCCTAATGTTTTAGATTTGTCGATGTTTTAGATTTGACACCACTACAATTTTTATAGAACTAAATTAAGAACAAACTTAATTGAATTTGGCAATCAGCTACCGAGACAGAGATTAAAGGGATTGTCCAGCAAGAAGAGCCCAGCTTAGAATGTTCTAAATTAAAGAATAAAATGAAAAAATAATCATCTTACTGATAGTCCGCCACTCCTGTCCTGATGTTTCTTGAGTCTACTGCCATTCTATATTTCCTGCTCCCTCTAAACATGGACATTTGGCCGCAGTAGTGAATGGCTACCGTGGTCACATGTCTGAGTCATGGGGGAGGAAAAAAGCAGAGACTGGTAGGGGATATCGTAAGCTTTGAAATCAAATAGGCAAAGAAATAGTTAGGCGAGTATGATTTTTTTTTTTGTTATTTTAGAAGACTCTAAAGCTGGCTATGCACAAGATAACTGTCACATAAACACTTGTTTGGCCAACAGCTATCTCTTCTGATCATCATACTGGCCCACTACATTATCAGAGGAACCTACACTGGACCCAGGTTGAGACACACATTAACGAGCTTCTCTTAAAGGATTCCACACAGGCCGCCCCACTAGCATTTTATGCTCAAATGCTCCACTTTGCATTACGCTGAATCACGCATGGCAAATTTATTTTATGGAGTTCCGGTAAATTACCGGGCTCTCCATAGGGACTGCCAGACAGAGACTCCCGCACAGCAGTGAGCCTGGTGATGTCGCCGGCACTGATGGGCAGGCTTTAGCGCTGCCCTAGATTTTAAAATGGCTAGGGCAGCACTAAAGCCGGCCCATCAGAGCCGGCGATGTCACCGAATACACTGCTGTGCGGAGGTAAGCAAACAAGCCCTTGAAATGCTCCGATGTTCATATCACAGGGGCTGGAAGGGTGAAAATGTTGGTATGTCCGGGTTCAGCTCTGAACCCAGGCAACCCTTTTAAAACAGCGTCCCAGAGGTCTTTCAAAAAACAACCCCATTTGGATTTGACGTTGACACTGTGTATCTATAGTGTATGCTCTTGGAATCATTTGTCTAGGTGGATCAAGGAACCATATGTACAACATATCATATGAATGAGATAACTTATGCTTAGTTTTACCTTTGAAGTTTTTGTAATAGAGCCCTTTGCCTTCACACACCAACAGAAGAGACTCCACAAGATGAACGCCACAGAGATGATGAACACTAGCACCATGAGTTTCTGTCATGCAATACATTAACATTAGAAATATTGCAGCTCTTCTCCACTCTTCTCGGCCCATACTCCTTAAGAGTATACCGTGGAAGTGCTGTACCTGCAAATAGGATCACATTGTATGAATGCTGTAATTCATAGGAAACATACAGATCTGGTATAATAGTAATTGTTAACTTCTATGTAAACATTTTAGCTAGCTATATTTCTGAATAAAAAATAAATGTATATAAAATAATTTATTACTGTCTGAATTTGTAATTGTATCTGTTTCACTGAAGAATAATTACTTTAGAAGTCAGTGGAAGAAATCTATTAAAGGGGTTGCCCAATGTATACATAATTTGTAAAAAAAAAACAAAAAAACATAAACCCTAACATTTCACTTATGTAAGCATAACAGATTTTGCACTGTAACCCAGCTGTGAAGGTGAAGGTCCCTGGACGACCAGCAATGTAAGCACAGCAAGCTGGAATCCTCCATAGGATGCAAGATGGAGGTGGCCTGCTACCAACTTTATTTGGGGAATGTAAATGGATATGTAGAATGTAATGCATGTCTATGGTCAAACTTCCACTCCCCTGTCAAAACTGTGAGAAGCTTATGGTACATTTTTACTGGTGATTATTATTATTATATTATTCACTTGCTGACCACCCATCTCACTTTAAACATATGGGTGTTCAGCATATAACTCTGCAAGAACTTTCCTGAATGTCCTTTAACAGTTGGCAGCTGCACGCTAATTTTGTAGCTGTGGGGGGCGGAGATCCTGCTGTCAGTGATAGCAGGGCTCCCTATCCAGAAGGCAGCAATGTTTTTTTTACTATCCCTACCCTCTCCATCACTGTATACACAGTGCTCAGTGAACATTATAAGATCAGGAATCGGCTTTCTGCTCCAGTTCTAGTGATCCGGGGTAACTACACGAGCTGCTGGGTCTTAGCAGGCCCACACCAGCTCTGCACTAAGGCTCCACAGCCTTGTTAAAGTGTACAGGGGCTGAATTCCCCCTTTAACTGGAGGTAATATGTCAACCAGAGTTACAGGAGAAATCAGCAAATAAATATAATGGTAAATGTCCCCCCAAAGGGTCAAAGAGAAAAATTGCTACTAGCCTCACCCTGGCGAACATGACCCATACATCCGCTATATCAAAACAGCTGTTAAGAAAAGGGCACATAACTTAAAAAAGTATTTTACTTGCAGTTTTGCTACTAAAAATGTTTTTTTAAATGTGAAAAACAGACTATGTATGTATCACCAAAAAGGGTGCATAAAATATTTACATAACCAAACAGACAAAAACTGAAGGCTTTTTAGAAATTAGCTGTGCTTGGTATTGCAGCTCAGCCCCATCCACTTGAAGGACTGAGCTGCGTCCAGGCCATGTGACCAATGAATGTGACTTCAAGCAGCTGATCGGCGGGGGTGTCGGGAGTCAGACCTCCACCGATCCTAAGGATAGGTCAACAATATAAAAATCCCAGACAACCCCTTCAAACTTCATGTTTTTGATCTTGCGAACAGATATATCACTTAATATATATTTTGTTTAGTGGACCTAATAAAAAAAAAAAAACATTTTAAAATAAGAATTAATAAATAAATAAAACAGTTAATGTACATAAAGAAGCTTTTATGGTAGCCATCATTTTGAAAACATTAATTAGGGGCATTTCTAACTAAAGTGTATATCCACATGAATCCTGTTGCCTCAGAAAGACCTACAGTGCAATGTGTCATAGCATGGAATTATTTCCAAATCATTTTAATTTCCAAATGTATTTCAAAAATTTCCAAATAAAACCAGATTCTTCTGTTACAGATTTCCAATCCTCTAAGGCCATTTTCACACAATCATTATTTGTCAGTATTTTTCATCAGTATCTGGAAACCAAAAGTGGGTTACAAATACTGGGCACAAATCTTTCCATTATACTTTTTTCTCTGGTTTTGGCTTATAAATACAGCTGAAAAATACTGATCAAATACTGACCTGTGAAAGTTGCCTTATAGTTTGTCAGTTCTGCCGTGTCATATAAATGCCTCTCTTACCTTTTCTTTCTGAAGTGATGCACAGCTTCTGATGGTGATTTTACTAAAGTTGTTCGATGGAAGTAAGATCTTCTGGAAATGATCCATAACATCTCAGCAATGGTCTCTTATACTGCAGTCCTGCCCCTACTTCTACGAATATAAATGACTTTCTGGACAGGTGAGCAATCAGAAACAACAGAGATACAGCTTATCTCCACACTGTTGGAGGTAATGGAACACATAGGCGATAAAACTGTCCAGGGTAAGAGACATTTCCATATGTTGCTTTAACGAGTGCTACAATTTCACCGGGTATTTACTGAAACACATTGTTGTCCATCAACCTAAAGATTGTCTGTATACACAGAAACTCTTGGGAAGTGGTTGCTCTCCAAAGATGGCCATACAAGTTACATAAGGCTACATTCACACGATACACGGTAAAATGGTCTGTTTTTAACCTCCTTTTTTTCACTAATGCCATTCTGAGAAACGTACCCTTCAATTCATTGGGGCTGTCGGTCCTATTTTTTGACAGCCGTTATTCACAGGACGTCAATACAATGGCCATGTAAAAAACCTTATACACTAACATTGTTCTTATAATGGTGGTGTGACAGCTGTTAAAAAAAGCCCATAACACACAGAGGTAGACTGGGAAATTAAAGTGGCCCTGGGGAAGAAAAGCTAAATTGGCCCCATGCTGATGCGGGTCCAAATTGACAGAAGGTGGGGCAATACAAGAAGCCGAGGTCAGGAATACCATAACGCAAAATACTTTCCTGTTAGAACCATATACCAAAATGCATAACAATATATTGCCCCAAAAATGATCCCTGTGTGGTGGCCATAAATTCCTGCAATTTATTGTCCTCCTTCTCCAGTTGTATCTACGATATGGAGCAGGGGGCTTAGGAGATAAGATGTGGGCCACAGCAGTTGAATTCAGGAGGGCATGCATGGTCGCTGTCCAGGTACATGAGAACCTGATTCCCACAGCCAGCGGCAGAGAGGAGGGCATGGTGGCCCCCTGGGAACTTTCCCTGTAGGGTTTATGGCTAATCCGCCCCTGATCACATGTCTGTGAATGTAGCCTAACTGAATGAGCTGGATATTAATCCAACTGTCACCACTTATTTTAGGTAAATCCAGAGAAGGAGACTTAAAGATTCCAACCTATATAGCAAATTTTTGCATATAGTTGGCATATGTTTAGCGGGTATGGAAAGACTTTTTTTTTGTCACCTTTATTTATGCCATCATATTAATTTAGAATTAAATTATTTAATTTATTTTTATTATGTACTTTTTTCTATTGTAGCATGTCCCTTTGAGGTTTTATGGATTTCTGACTGTAACTGAAACTAATAAAGCTGAAGCTCTAATTACAGGGCAGATCAGCCATATTAGATTATTAGGACTGTCCTGGGTAGCTCCATATGATCATTACATGATGTGATCACCTGGACCAATAGAAACTCATATTATTTTTCTATTTTTTTCTTTAAATGCTCCAATTAACTGCACTTAGATTTTCTATGCTTTATCTGTGCACTTCTTCTACAATATAATCAGGTATTTTGAACTCTACCTTCTTGGTACACAATATATATCAGTCACTTTACAAGGTATGTTTCTTGCTTCATTGTCTTCCATAAGTGACATGCTCTACTAACCTTGTGGTTTATCACCCAGCTTTCCTAGACACCTAAACACCTAAATGACAAACCTACCAATTAAGGCTGAGTTCACACTTCAGTTATTTGGTCAGTTATTTCTATCAGTTATTGTGAGCCAAAACCAGCAGTGAAGCCTACTCAGAGATCAGGTGTAATGAAAAGATCTGCACCTGTTCTGTGCTTTTGACATGTACCTACGTTTGGCACACAATCACTGATGGAAATAACTGATCAAATAACTGAAGTTTGAACTCAGCATTAGGCCTCTTGCACGCGACCGTGTGCTGGCCGGACCAGTGCTGCGGACCACAAATGGCACGGGCACCGACTGTGGGGGGCATGTTCTATTTTCTTGCGAAACGGAAGCATGGAACGGAACCCCACGGAAGCACTCCGTAGTGCTTCCCCGAATGCACACGGCAGTTGCCCCGTGTATTGAGGACCCGCCGTATGCGGGGCAACGGCCGTGTGCAAGAGGCCTTAGGGTCCATTCACACATCCGTAACTGTTTTGGGGTCCACAAATTGCGGATCCGCAAAACATGGATACTGGCCGTGTGCATTCCGTATTTTGCGGACCACACATGGCCGACCCTATGATAGAAATGCCTATTCTTGTCTGCAATTGCGGACAAGAATAGGACATGCTGTTTTTTGCAGGCCCGCTGAACGGAACCACGGATGCATCTTTTGCGGCCCCATTGAAATTACTGGGTCCGCACCCATTCCGCAAAATTGCGGAACGGATGCAGACCCAGAACTACGGACCTGTGAATTGACCCTATTGCAGTGTTACTTTGACAATACCATTCAAAATGCTGAGGAAACATGGGTGATGTGGGAACCATAATGTCCTTGGAACTACAAACCCAATTCCAAAAGACTTGGGGCGCTGTCTAAACTGCAAATGAATATAGATAAAAACAGAAAGGAATGATTTACAAATCACATAGGCCCATATTTGATTCACAGTAGATTATAGAACACATATCAGATGTTGAAAGTGAGACTTTTTACCATTTCATGAAAAAAATAACTCATTTCGAACTTGATAGCAGCAACGTATCTCAAAAAATTGGGACAAGACCATGTCTACCATTGTGTAGCATCCCTTTTCTTTCAACAAAGAAACATCTGGGAGGTGAGGAGACTGATTGTTGGAGCTTTGAAGGAATGTTGTCCCATTCTTAACTGATGTAGGATTCTAACTGCACAACAGTTCTGGGGCTTCTTTGCCAGATTTTATGTTTCATTAACAATTACAGCTTACAGTCATTATTTACTTTTCTTTTATCTGGTTTTTAGAATGTCCTGGACATTTCCATGTACATGATCTCAGACCTGTGGTAAGATGTTATCAGATTAAGACTTGTACTATGTTCATGATAGAAAACAATCTCAATTCTTTTTATAACAAAAATTGTTATATCAAATTTATAATAGCATAATTCTTCTATTCAGCTGGAATAAATTATAATTTACTGACCAAAGAAAGTCCAACCTCTGGGACAACCTCAGTAGAACAAATGGTTGAGATGGTTGCCCCCGCACCATGCACATCATGCTTCTACTTTGTGTTTTTGTGCAATTTATTTGACTTTTTCCACCAAAATCTAGCACATAAAATATGTTGTCCAACAGAAAGACTAAATGTGCCCATATACATTAGCTAAAAGTAAGTTGAGATTGACAATTTTGTAGGGATTGGACAATGACCTATTGTGTATGTGGCCCTTCTGGTTGTCCCTCCAACAACAGATTTGGAAGGGGGGAAGGGGAGGGGACAAGGTTGCTGGGTTCAGCTTTTTAAACCCCTGATGATAAGAGCTAATCACTAAAGGCTGTATTTCACAGTGCAATTTAAAAGACGATTGTCGGGAAGGAAGCATTACTTCCCAGCAATCGGCTGCGCACTAGTGGAGGAGACTGCTGCTATTACCTGCAGCCATCTCATTCTCAGTATAGGGAGGAGCAATCAAACCATCGTTCTTCCCTATACTGAATCATTGTTTGCTGGCAGCAGATTGGACACCACCAAACGATGATTTTTTAACTTGTTAAAAGATTAGGATTGGATTGGCAATTGGTGGCAGGTGTAATACAGGCTTAAGGGCAGGTTCGTAACTACCATAGCGACAGACCCAGAGCAAGAGGGGGCCCAGTCTTAGTTGGGATTATCTCCCCTTCTACTGGAGGGGAAAATTTGGTCAGGACTCTCTAAAGGAACAACTTTTAGGAAGTGAGGCAGCGGAAAAATGGCCAAAGAATCATTGAAAAGGGTTTAGGCAGAAACCCATCTGTCCTTTGTGGGGGGCTGGTTTGATCCTTGCTATGGGGCCCCTATTTCTCTCTGTACACCACTGCTTAAGGGTTTCAGAAGTTGCAAAAAATTCTGAAGAACTCATCAGGTCTATGTTCCTTCCAGATAACCTATTAATTGCTACCCTGAGGGGGCACTGCCAGTAAATTTTACACTTACTGCCAGATTCCCTTGCAGTTTACAGCTAAAGGTCCCTTTTACGCTGGTCAATTTAGCTGGTGATTGTTGGGAAGGAAGCATTCCTTCCCAGCAAGCGCCTGCTCGTCAGTGGAGGAGACATTTACATGCAGAGATCTCCACAGTATGGGGAGGAGCAATCGTTAATGTCATCGATCGTCCCCATACAGACTTCTTGTTTGCCGACAACACGATCCTCTGCCAGCAAATGACGATTTAGGTGCCTACACTACTTATCCAGTTACTTGTTCATTGGGTAATTGGCAGCACCTTTACACCGCCAGATAATGACTGACGAGCGTTCCTATTAACGATTATCTGGCAGATTCTTGGCCCGTGTAAAGGGCCCTTAATTGTTGTGGTCCAAGCAGCAAGAAACCCTATGATGATTTTTTTTTTTTTTCAGGAGACCTTTCTATCAAAAAAGGAAATGTGAAATTTAGATAACCCCTCTTCAGCAATTACTACATAGGCTGGAGATAAAACAGATGCCTAAATCTTAATACAATCACATTTCTTGTATTGTTATACACACTGTCTAAACATAGATCTTTATGATTAAGTTTTGGGTTACATTCAGGATACTCTGGTGCAATATACAATGCATTGTGCTATAGCCTTTATCTGTACAGATCTTCATTAAGAGGGTAAAGGCTTGTTTTGTGCAGCTATTCAGATGGATAATACTAGTAAAGGTGTTGCCTGCGTTTACATTCAAAGTCATTTAATACACAGTTGTTGACTAGATTATGTAACAATTCCCACTTTTACCCTTAATCCTGTTGATTTAGGGCTGGAACTATACAAAATGCTCAACTATATTTTGCTGATTTGGTTGCATCCTTTAATCTTATTTTTGGGGGTGTCCCAACTTTACATTGTCTATGTGGCCCCACTGGTGTGACAACTTTGCAAATGGTGATAACTGGGATACAGCTTTTGGAACCCCCCAGTGATCAGCTTCTAGAACATGCATATATACTGCAGGGTAAAGCCTAGACCTGCTGTTTTTTATGCAGATGTTTGTAGTAGCGCTCATTAGCTATATTCTGGCAGTGTAATACTGCCGCCGATTGCCCAATTAACAAACAAACGGTAGTTCATTTGGAAATCTAAATCTTCTCACAGGTTAAAAAATTATCATGGTACTGTCTAATCATTATCTGCTGCCGGCAAACAATGATTCAGTATAGGGAAGAGCAATGGTATAACGATCGCTCCTCCCTATACTGAGGAGGAGATCGATGCATCTCATAACAGCGGTCTCCTCCTCTTGCTAGCATACGATTGCCGGGAAGTAACGCGTCCTTCCTGACAATCGCCTGTTAAATCGGGCTGTCTAATACAGCCTTAACTGCAGTATTACATGGTATCCAATAAAGTCAATGGGCAACTATGTCAGAAAGGAGTGCACCCTCTTCCAAAGTGAGAACAGTACTCTCCATCCTGATCGAAGTTGGTCCCAATCTATAAAGTCCATATAACCATATGCATATAGACTGGACATTGCCTAAAAGGATACCTTTCACCCTTACAGGATCTTGTGATTTTCCATTTTTGTATTTTCATTTCTTATTCCCGACTTTCCCAGAGCCATAACTTTTACATTTTTTTATTTTTCCATTCTCATAGCCGTATAAGAACTTATTTTTGCGGGACAAATTGTACTTTCTAATGGCACCTTTTAACATTGCATACAATGTAGTGGAAAGCTGGAAAAAATACTCCAAATGGGGTGGAATTAGAGAAAAAAAAATCCACCACAGTTTTATGGGTTTTCTTTTCATGGCATTCCCTATGCAGTAAACCTATATATATATATATATATATATATATATATATATAATGGTTCTTGCTGTCATATTACTTATAGTGCAAGGTTTAGTAATTTCAGGGACTTTATACTGAGGGAGTTCTGTTATGGGACCCCATGATTTCTGTTTTGGATTTGCGTGCTGAAAAACGACAGAGTAGTACAGTACCAGCAAAGAATATGAGATTACACGTGACATGTTTTCTGTGGGGAAATTGATCTGAATTGCGGATTTTAAAATCCACAGCATATCAACTATGTTTGCGGTTTAAGCTGCGGATTTCATCATTTCCCAATGAAGAGTGAGATCTGTGGCAAAACCACATCAAATTCACACCAAAAACTGCTGCAGATTCTTAAAAATGTTAAAAATTCCTTCTAAAATTCAAAGCCTAAAAAAAAATTGTGTACAAAATTATGGCAACATACAGTTTCTTCTTCTTTGAGGACCTGCCAAAGAACCTTTGATGACGTCATCACTCTCATCACGTGGTTAGCGCGGTGAAGTCAGCGCAGGTCCCGCTGAATGAAGATAGAAGATACTTCTATTTTCATTCAGCAGGACCTGCGCTGACGTCACCTCGTGGTGAGCGCGATGACGTTATCAAAGGTCCTTTGGCAGGTCCTCAAAGAAGAAGAAAGAAGACGATGCCAGCTGCGCGATCTAGTGTATTAAGAATGCTATTATTTTCCTTTAGAACCATGTTATAAGGGAAAATAATAAAATCTACACATCACTGAACCCAAACCCGAACTTCAGTGAAGAAGTTCGGGTCTGGGTACCACATTCAGTTTTTTACTTCAGCACCAGACCATAAATAATAGAGATCACCCGCAGAGGAGGGCTCTTAGCGACACAAAGTTCCTCGAAGGGTGTCTAAAGTCTTTGGAGAGCGAGGGAAGACATGTTTGATATATAGAAAGTCTTCAGTTGATTGTATTCAAAAGACATTCTGGGAGATTACTGAGGTTCTGGAACCAGGCTCTCGTACATCAGCAAAGAGGTGCTACCCAGCACCCTCCGAATGGGAGCCTGTTTGCTCCTGTTAAATGTAAGCAAAGAGGGGGAGGAAAGGCCTGCAATGAAATCAAAATTACCTACGACGGGAGTCAGTGGTCTATCACTTGTAAACAGTGGAGAGGAGGGTAGGTAAAGCTTGCATAATTGTGCCAAGTGTTTGGTGACAAATGGAAGAGTGTCTGTGCGACATGGCGTCCAAGCAGAGGTGCGGATCCATGGAACAGCCGTCAGCAGGGTAGGAGAAAAGGAGAGTTCCAATTTTATAGAGAGCCTATTCCCCATATGATGAAACCAGTCTAACACCCTAGCCATTGCGGAGGCTATAAAATAAGAACAACAGTCTGGAAAACCCAAGCCTCCTTGTTGTTTCCTTCTTATGAGAGTGGATCTAGCCACTCTGGGAAAGTGAGATGCCCAGATAAAAGAAGAGAACAATCTGGACAATCGGAGAAAGAAGGTTTTAGGTAAAGAAATAAGGATGGTCCGGAAGAGGTACAGTAAGAGTGGAAGGATATTAATTTTTAAAATGTTGATATTACCCAGCCACGAAAAATCCCTTCTGTCCCATTTAGAGAGGTTACCTTTAAGGTGATGAAGTAGGGGTTTATAATTCAATTTAAATATGTCATGAGAGGACTTCGGCATGAATACCACTAGATACCTGAACGCTTGCTGTTTCCAAGAGAAAGAAAACTAAGAGCATAAGGCACGGACTGTCATCTTGCGTAACATTCAGTGTCACACTCTGTCGGAGTATCGAATAGAGCACTGGAAGGGACTGTCGTTGTTGGGAGATGTCAACCAAAAGATCATCGGCAAATCCGAGCATTTAAATTGAAGACCTGCATAACTGAAGCCCTGCATGACTTCATGTCGGCGTATAGCCACAAGGAGATGTTCCATCGTGAAGCCATACAGGAGAGGGGACAAAGGACAGCCCTGTTTGGTACCATTGCAAATAGTAAATGGGTCCGATAATGATCCATTAACCCGTATCTGAGCTCGAGGAGAGTGATACAGTGCCTGTATTCTACTCAGCATATTCTGCCCCATCCCAAGTTGTTTCAGGGTAGCCCATAAAAATCCCTAGTCCACCTAGTCAAAAGCCTTTTGGGCATCAAGAGACAGTAACATAAGAGCTATGCGCCGTTTTTGGGCATGGTAGATAACCGAGAACGTTTTCAATGTATTGTCACAAGCCTCCCTGCCCGGTACGAAGCCCGCCTGATCCGGGTGGACCAAGGAACCTAGGAGGCACCCCAAACGGCATGCCAGGACTTTGGCGTTTATCTTAGCATCAAGGGGGGAAAGAGAGAGAAGGGGGGGAATTCGGAGTGGTTGAAACACTATTAAATGTGTCTAGCATAACATGGGACAGTTCAGGTTGCATTATTTTATGAATCTTGGCCCTATAGTAATCTGGGCCTGGGCTCTTACCTCTAGGAAGAAAAGAAATCACAGAATCGAACTCTTTCAGAGTAAACAGGGTCTCTAAGGAGACTATCTGTTCCTTTTATAGAGCAGATAAAGCTGTACGGGAGAGGTATTGTTAGAGCGAACTAGGGATACTAGTTAGGTCAGACAAATGGCTGGGTGGAGGTAGGTTATAGAGGGATGTGTAATATGAGTGAAAGAAGGAAAGAATATCCTCTGTGTGATACTCCAGTGTACATGATGGCTGACATATAGTCAGTATAAACATAGAGGCTCGCTTATCACGCAAGGCTCGTGCCAGTAGGTGGCTCGATTTATTGCCCCATTCATAAAAAGCCCTGGCACAAATGTACTTGTAACTCTTGGTTTTACGATCTAGCAAGGATCTGATGTCATCTCGAACCTGGGTTAGTTCTCTAAGCGTAGATTCTTTAAGTGAGCAGTTATTGGTGACTGAATGAAGCTTAATCAATAGGGTATGTAGTCGGTGAGCAGCTTCCCTTTTCAGGCGAGCCCAATGTTTGATAAGGACTCCTCTGGTCACACACTATCAAGGTCTCCCATCTCAAGGGAGGGGATGTGGGGTCCGAGCTATGGTCAGTCAAGAAGTTGGCGAACGTTTGCCTTAAATCTGTCAGACAGAGGGAGTCTAAAAGAAGGGATTCATTGAGTCGCGAGGAGAAAGCCTTTTTGGGGACAAGGGGACCCGGATGGATCAGAAGACAGGGGCGTGGTCAGAGTGTAAGATGAAACCAATAGAAGACGTTAGGACCAGTGGAAGGAGGTTATGTTGCAAGAAGATATAACCAATGTGGCTGTAGCTATTATAAGGTTGTGAAAAGTAGGTGTAGTCTCTATCATCAGGGTGTATCAGTCGCCAGATGTCTAAAAGCTGTGAGTTATGGAGCTGTTTGCGAAGTATCTTAAGGCGACTAAAGGCTATTGAGATGCGACCTGTGGATGAGTCAAGTGAAGGGTGGATAGCAATATTAAAATCTCCACACAGTATCAGGGAACCCTTCGCAAACTGTGAGAGCATATCCAGCATTTTAATAAGAAAGGTCGTCTAGTCATGATTGGGAGCATACACACAGGCTATAGTATATAGTTGATGGTGAATCTCACAATTGATAAAAAGAAACCGGGTATCAGGGTTTGCGTAGGTGTCCCTGGGTACTCTGGATTTATGGAACCAAATAGAGACACCCTTTGTTTTGTTCAAGGTGTTGCTGCTATGGTACCAGACAGGGTAGTATCTGTTTTTTAATGGTGGCATTTTGTGCAATTGAAAGTGCGTCTCCTGTAAACACAAGATTTGTACTTTCTGTTTATGCAGATCGTAAAACATGCAGTACCTTTTCTCGGGAACATTAAATCCCTTAACATTAAGGAAGCCAACACAATATTAGCCATAATCATACCCACAGATCAGGGCGAGTCCGTAGAGATACAGGAAGTAGCTATTAGATGGGAACAGGAGCTAGAAGCAACAGGGACCAGGAGCTAGAAGCAACAAAAACATCAGAAACTGTTGACTTCGAATAGAAAACTACCAGAAGAAAAAAAAAACATAATAGAACATAGCAAGTGAAGAAAGAACAACAATTGCATAAGTGCTATCACCCACAGCAGACAACTGTGTAAACAGTGTTATCCACAAAGAGGATTCACACACTGTTACCTCTGGAGGGCGTGAGGCACTCCTTGTAGAGTAAGTAGTGGTAAGACAGAAAAGGAGGATAACAGACGAAGATGAGCACCAGACGCCTGAGGGTATGAAAGTTGGAAGATAGAAGTTAAAGGAAAGAGGGGAGAACAAGATAGGTAGTAAGTCAAGAGCTTGAAGGCATCTCAATAGGCTTCTGATGGAACAGGTTGTTCTTCTGGATCCCAGTCTTCTCATCTTCCAGAGTGCTGACGTTGGCGTCTCTTGGATCTTTGAGGTCTAGGCGACAGTCCTTCTGAAGAGAGTCGTAGCAAGCCAGGGGGACAGGAGATTGACCCGGCAGTTCCATGTTTATACGGTTGATACACAACTGTACTTTAGGCTTGCCAAAGATACAGTTGATCAAGTCGATCTGGTCGGATGTCTCTTGCAGATCGAGCACTGGATAAGTGCCAACTACGTAAATCTTAATGGCACCAAAACTGAATGTATTACATTCAGTGACCAAAAAACTACACCTTCAGTACCCCAATGGCCATTGTCTTTTGGACTTGTCCCTGAGACAGCCATTCAGGTCAGGGATTTGGGAGTGGTCTTGGACTCCAGATTAACCATGGCTCCTCAGATAAATCAGGTGGTCAGTACATGTCACTACCAGCTGAAAATCCTGAGGAGGATCCTAAAATACATTGAATCCTCTCTCAGGAAAGACCTGGTGGGAGCAGCGATCAGCAGTCAGCTGGACTATTGTAATGCCTTGTACATGGGACTCCCTAAGAAGAACTTGCTTAAACTTCAACTTGTGCAGAATGCCGCAGCAAGACTACTAATGGGTGTTACTCGCCGAGAGCATATCACTCCCTCTCTTAAAGCCTTGCACTGGCTCCCCGTCCAACAACGGGTTATGTTCAAGATGTTTTATGCATAGGGTGTTCCATGATGTGGGGCCCTTGTACCTGCGATGTAAATTCACTAGGTACACCCCGTTGAGAACATTGAGGTCTAGTAACTCTGCGAATCTTAATATTCCGCAAGTTAATAAGATCAGACGTGGAGGTAGATCTTTTTCGGCCCAAGGGGCAAGATTTTGGAACCATCTACCTCTGGCACTGAAAAGGAACACCAATCTTCTCTCATTTAGATGTGCACTGAAAAGTAGGGTGTACTGAAAGGTAGGCGTTTGATCTTCCTATGTAAAACTAGGTTTGGTTTGCACAAATATAGGTGGCTTTTCCAGGTTTGGTCCGTGTTTTCACATGTGGTATTGTTTTCATTTTGAAAAACATCTTCATCGTGCTTATTAATTTGCAACTCACATTTCTACACCCCGTTCGAACCTCTGGGACCCTCTTTTTCTTCTCCCTTTCTTCTCCCTTTCTTGCTTCTCCATTTGATATGTGTTAGGTGGTTGGCGGTGAAATGGGCCTTGTGGTCTATGGTCAAGTGTTATGCTTTTTTTTCTGCCAGCTAAGCGCATCGAGGCCCTATGTGTAAGACTGCATGTATATAGGATTACACATCATCAGGAAGGTGTCCCAGTCTGGAAGAGTCACAGATGGGAGGTTTAGGGTCTGAAGAAAGCCAGGCAGGTCTGACGGGACCTTGAGAGAGGCTGTTTTGTCATTCTTACGAGCATGTAGGGCAAACGGGAAACCCCTTCTATAGGAAACATCATGGGCTTGCAGAACTAACAGAAGCAGTTTCAAGCAAACTCTTTGTCTCAGAGTCTGTCTGAACAGATCCGGGAAGAGGTGTATCTGGGTATTTCTTCCTTGAGAGCATAAAAGTGTATGCGGCATATGATGGGGGTTTAGCAGGATCTTGGCTTTTGGCCCGAAGCGCACTGTACGCTCTGTCAATCTTAATGTGAGTAGAAGCAGGCCTACTCAGTAGGGAGTTGAAAATGTGTAAAAGAGTTGGCATTAAGTCCACCGGATGTATAGTTTCCGGGAGGCCTCTGATACGGATGTTGTTCCTCCGGTTTCTATTTTCCAGCTAGTCAGCAAGGAGTAGATGATGTTGCTTAGAGGTTAGGGCTGAGTTGCGAAGTTCTTGAAGAGAGCGCGAAACTGTCTCTCTAAACTATTCCAATGCTGCCACCTTCTCCTGGAGAGTAGATATATCAGAGTGTATGGGTTGCAAATCAAGGGTCCATGTTTGTCTAAGGTCCGCGGCCAGGACAGACATGTCATACTTAGTGGAAAGCAGGGCCAATAGAGCTTTCAATTCCGGATGACCATCTAGTAGTTTCACCACATCCTCCCATAAAGGATCAAGGTGAAAGGGTCACCACAGCCAGCGTGAGGAAATAGGGAGAGGTGAGCTCCAATGTGGGAGGTGGTGGCCATCTCTAAGGGGCAATAGTCCCGTCTACAGGCTGAGCCAAATGAACCTTTTTGGGAGGCGGATCTGGGCCCGCTGTCTCAGAGGCTAGAGGCTCCACATGGCTAGGTGAGAGGCATGATCCCCTGTGGCGTTCCAGGGCCTCTCTGGTGTCGCTGGTGAGCCAGGGCTGGAGGTCATACATGTAGGCCCCAGACATGTGGCCGCGACCAAGGGTTGTGGCTGTCTCCCATCCAACCAGGCGCCCAGGGGCCGGGGTTGTTCAGCAGCTCTCTCAGCGGTCTGTGACCGGAGAGTCTGGTGGTGTTATTGGCAGGGGCAGCATGCTTGTCTCAGGCGGCATGAGTGTCGGAGGAAGACTGCAACATGGCGGTATCTCACCTCATGACAGCAGGTCAGAGTACTCTGGAGGTTTTGCAACCGGCGAAAAAAAAGCTGAAATCAGCTGAGAAGACGGCTGGGTGGTTGTTGGACTCTTTGGGGCTTTCTTTTGCTTTGATTTGCACATATTTGTAGTGTTTCTCCCCTCTAATACCAGTGCCTCAGGCAGATCCTGTGCATCAGTTTTGCACATTTGAGCATTTTCTGTCTTTTGAAAATGTAAATAAATGTTATAACTGTTACTTGACTCATTCAATTTCTAGAAGTTGGAGGGGGGGCGGGGGTCTCTGAGATTTTTCTTGTGCCTGGTTTGGAAAAAAATTGGAAACCTGAGGTAATGTACGATGTAATGCTGATCAATTAAGACAAAATTAAAAGCAGCTTTACCATGGTGTCCCCTAGTGTTCACATATGTAACATCAGAAAAGTTGATTCTTTAAAAATAAGAAAAAAATATGTAGTAGTAAAAGTATGCATACCCGTTCAACTTTTTCACATTTTTTCACATTACACCCACAAATGTAAATGTATTTTATTGGGATTTTATGTGATGGCCCAACATAAAGTAGCAAGTATATGTTAAGTTAAAAGAAAATGATACATGATTTTCAAATTTTTTCATGAATAAAAATCTAAAAAGTGTGGCGTGCATTTATATTCAGTCAATACTGTGTAGGACCACTTTTCACTGCAATTACAGCTGCAAGTCTTTTGAGGTATATCTCTACCACCTTTGCACATCTAGAGGCTGAAATGTTTTTTCATTCTTTTTTGCAAAATAGCTGAAGCTCAGTCAGATGGGATGGAGAGCGTCTGTGAACAGCAATTTTCAAGTCTTGCCACATATTCGCAATGGGATTTAGGTCTGGACTTTGACTGTACCATTCTAAGACATGAAAATGCTTTGATCTAAACCATTCCATTGTAGCTGTGGCTGTATGTTTAGGGTATTTGTCATGCTGGCAGGTGAACCTCAGGCCCAGTCTTAGGTCTTTTGCAGCCTATAACAGGTTTTCCTCCAGCCATTTTTTCATCAACTCTGACCAGCTTCCCTGTCTCTGCTGAAGAAAAGCATCCCCACAGCACGATACTGCCACCACCATGTTTCATGGTGTGGATGGTGTGTTCAGGGTAATGTGCAGAGCTAGTTTACCACCACACATAACATTTTACATTTATGCCAAAAAGTTCAACTTTGGTCTCATCTGACCAGAGCTCCTTCTTCCACATGTTTGTGTCCCCTATATGGCTTGTGGCAAACTGCAAACGGGACTTCTTATGGCTTTCCTTCAATGGCTTCTTGCCACTCTTCCATAAAGGCCAGATTAGTGGAGTACACAACTAATAGTTGTTCTGTGGACTGATTCCCCCACTTCAGCTGTGAATCTTTGCAGCTCCTCCAGAATGACTATGGGCCTGTTGTCTGCTTCTCTAATTAGTGCTCTGCTTGCCTGGGCTGTCAGTTTAGTTGGATGGCCATGTTTTGGTAGGTTTGCAGTTGTGCCATACTTCTTCCATTTTCAGATGATGGATTGAACAGTACTCTGTGAGATGGTCACAACTTGGGATATTTTTTTTATAACCTAACCCTGCCTTACACTTGTCCATGACTTTATCCCTGACCTGTCTGTTGTGTTCCTTGGTTTTCATAATACTGTTTGATGACTTACAAACCTCTGAGGCTTTCACAGAACAGTTGTAGTTATACTGAGAATACATTACATGCAGGTGGACTCTACTTACTAATTAAGTGACTTCTGAAGGCGATTGGTCACACTGGATTTTATTTATCAGAGTACAGGGGCTGAATACAAATGCACAGATTTTTGAAAACCATGTATCATTTTCTTTTCACTTCACACATAAAATCCATTATCCATAGATAGTTAAACCAGAAACTCAGTCATTCACAAAAATTGTACATTACAAAATATTGGGAGTGCTGTTACCCACTTGGGGCTGTTGGCCGGCTGCCCTGGCATTGGGAACTCCCTTATTTCCACTGACAGCAGATGTAAGGGGAAACAAGAATCTAGTGTGTTGGACTTTAGCATGCCCAATTATGTTGTTTAGAGGTGTCTCCTTTCCATTGAAATATACATGCTTATTTTATCAAGTAATTTCGATATCCACACCATTTCTATTTTTAGTGCTTTTGCTATATTAAGCTTACACGATTCTCTAGGCAGATACACTGTAATATACCCCCAGCTGTGGGCAGGATTAACCCCTTTCTAATGCAGTGATTTTTATTTTCATTTTTTACTCCTGCCTTCCAAGAGCCACAACTTATTTTTTATTTTTCTGTTCACAAAGCCATATGAGGGCTTGTTTTATTTTTTAGTTTTTTTTGCAGGACAAGTTGCACTTTTTAATGGCACCATTCAATATTGAATATGATGTAGTGGGAAGCTGTAAAAAAAATTATAAATGTGGTGGAATTGAACAAAGAAAACCAATTCCGCCATAGAGTTATGGGTTTAGTTTTTATAGTGTTCCCTGCAGTAAAACTGACATGTTAACTTTATTTTGTGGGTCAGTAAAAGTACAGTGATACTAAATTTATATAGTTTTTCTTCTGTTTTAAAACTTAAAAAAAAAACAACTTTGAAAGAAATAATTTTCTTTGCATCATCATATTCAGATCCCAGTAACTTTTTTAAATTTACAGAGCTGTGTGAGGGCTCATTTTCTCATTGGACTATCTACATATAGAGGGAGACGAGCACCCACCGCTTACAGACCAAGGAGTGCTGGTCATCCCAGCATCTATACAAGGGCTCATTTTCTGTCAGGTGGTCTGTTGTTTTGGGGCGTCTATGGCTTTTTCATCACTTTTTATAAAAAATTTTAGGGGAGGCGAAATGAACAAACAATGGTGAATTGGCCTTTTAGATTTTTTTTCCATCTCGTTTTCTGTAGGGTGGTCTGTAGCCTACTGCATGACCCCCACGATCACTAGAAGAGGGGCCCTGTACCCTGTGGAGCCCCCCTGAAATGGAAAAAATGGCTGGTCGGAAATGCACGCTTTCCATTCATTTCTATGGGAGATCTGGAGATAGTCGGGGCCCCTATTCTCGTGATCAGTGTGGGTTCCAGAGGTAGGACTTCCACCAATCCTGTGGATGGGGGATAACTTGTCATAACTGGAATACTCCTTTAACAATTCGCTCCATACATTTTATGATATCAGGACCACCTGGGAGCGTCTTCTAACTTTCCAACCTACCTTGACTATCCGTTAATGACGTTGATCAATTCCATGTGCAACCCTCGGACTTGCCTTTCCATCCTTCCCTGTTTTTCTTTTTTTCTTTTTGTCTTTGATGTCAGTATTTCTTTCTTATGTTCTTACACCACTTATAGAAGGATATTGACCTTTTCTTCTCACTACCCCACTAGTATTTTTGTCCATCATCGAAGGACTTATTTCTCTTCTTACGACATACTGATATATTGCATGTTGCCCAGCATTGTATTCCAGATCTTTTGTTGTATTTTATATCTGTGACCAGAAAGTTCCATAACTTTCCAGTGGACAATGAATTTACTTCAATACATTTCATTTTATAGGCCTTTATGCATCCAAGGTGTGTTCAGCAGTGTGAAGCTAAGAAGAGTTTTCTTAAAGGGAATCTACACCATATCAGAAATAAATGTGCACTATTTGGGAGCACAATCAGAAATCTAGTCTCAACGAGAACAAGAGGTGAACAGAACACCTCTAATTATTTTATTCATAACAGAAACTTCCAGTGATATGCTGGATCTTCATTTATTCAGCTGTCACGCAAAGTGAGGGGAAGGGATGAGACTGATGCTCTATCCAGAAAGAGGAAATCCTGGATCTCCTGGTGTATAGTTTCATATCACAGTCGCATGCCAGGTACATAAGGATCTGATGCTCTCAGCATTAATGCTGGGAGCATCAGGTACTTATGCACCTGGTCAGCAACCGCAGGGACCCTCCTAAATTCAACTGTGTCACTGTCCTCAGTACATACCCAACGTTTAAAGATCACAAAGAAGGACAATATTTTTTTAATACTAGGCCAGTCCTCTAATTCCGTCCAAAGCATAATTACTGACTGTCACGACTGCAGTAGCTGGGGATCGGTTAGGTGACTATAAGTTCCTTTATTGTTTTACAGCTTGTGGAGACCCTGGGACAATTGTTTTTTCTTGCACATCAATATTCATTTAAATATTAGCACATAAATCAGCAGATTATAGGTATTTTAAAGTCCAAATTGCACCGAAATAATGAAGTTACAATCTAATATACAGGTAGAAACAATACAGACGCTTTAGTAAAGAGCAATTTAGTAAATTTATTAATACATATTTATGCAATAATTCCCCGGGTCAAAAAGAGGGACATTTAAGGATCAAAGAGGGACAGAGGGACTTGGGTCAAAAAGAGGGACTGTCCCTCCAAAAGAGGGACAATTGGGAGGCATGCTCAGTATGGTGATAGGGCAGTATTTTGTGCTGCATTGTGGTATTTAGTTCTGCTGGGGTGGTATTTTGTACTGTACTACAGTATTGTAGGCCCCGCCTACTTCTGTTATCCCTGCCTATTTGTGGCTTGTGTTGGCCCTGCCCTGCCCTGTGTTGGCTCATTTTTTTGCAGGACGATTTGTCATTTTTGACAATACTATTTTGGGGTGTGTATGACTTGATCACTTTTTATTCAATTTTCTTGGGAGATAAAGTGATGTAAAAAACGCGAATTGGCCTTTTTTTATTTATTTTTTTGCTACGCCATTCACCATATGGGCTAACTTTTTAAATATTTTAATAGTATGGGCGTTTTTGCATGCAGCGATGCTCATAATGCTATTTATTTGGTTTTTTATTTTGAGCAATGGGGGTGATTATAATTTTTAAGTTTTTTTTATGTTTTCAAAACTTTTTTTAGATTTCTTTTTTACTTTTTGTTAGGTCCTCCAAGTGGACCACAACTTACAATCATCAGATATAAATTGCTCCATTAGTCTGTATAGAAATCACTATATCACAGTTTAGGGCTGCCACCTAGTGGCCTAAACTGGGATATACTAACAATGAGCCTGAAAGCCTAGTGCAGGCTGTGGCTTATTTATAGAACATGGTGCTTTTCCCGATCTCAGCTGGGGGAAAGTGCGCCTGAAGAGGAATACCACACTTCCGGTTTATAACACTCTCAGATGCCGTAAGTGAGGGGAACTCATTGCTGTGAGCGTAGGGGGCATGTGGCGTATTCGGGGCCATAAGGGTGAAGAACTGTTGCATTTTGGGGGGCATACTAGGGGTTGGATAAACCTTTTAACTAATAAGATACCAGAGGTTTTTTCATTTTTGCATTTTCATCTTTCTTCCCAATCTTCCTTGAGCCATTTTATTTTTCCATTCACATATCCATATATGAGGGCTTATTTTTTGTGGTACAAGTTGTAATTTAATATGGCATACAATGTAGTGGGAAGCAGGCAAAAAATTCCAAATGGGGTGGAATTCAAAAAAAAAAAAGACCTCCACCGTTTTACAGGTTTTATTCCTACGGTGTTCCCTTTGTGGCAAAACTGACCTGTGCCCTTCATTCTCTGGGTCAGTAGGAATACAACGGAGTGTGGCAGGGGAGGAGCCAGGGAAGGTGGTGGGATGGGCCAGGGTGGGTATTGGGTGGAGTTAGGGGGGCCCAATTCAGATTCTTGCTATGGGGCCCAATGATTTCTGTGTACGCCCCTGCTTGTACTGACCACTACCCCCAAACCAGTTTGTATCCTGGACTACAACAGGCACATGGGAGGGGTGCATCTTTCAGGTCAACTTCCAAAGCCCTACAGTGCCACACAAAAAACAAAAGTGTGGTACAAAAAGCTGGCCATACACATTGTACAGATGGCAATGTGCAATGCGTACGTGCTATTTCAATCTATAGGCCACAATGTAACTTACTTTCAGTTCCAAGGAGTGGTTATCAAGGCCCTCATTTTTCAAAGCCAGGCTGGGGAGGGTCCCAGTACTTCTGGAAGTCATGGTGCCCATGTCGTACCAGGGCAACATTTTCCAGGTCAAGTCCCCCAGACAGCAAGGAAGGGAAGGACCCAAAAAAGATGCAGTGTGTGTTCCAAAAGGGGGATAAGGAAAGACACCATTTACCACTGTGAAACCTGCCCTGAAAAACCTGGCCTGTGCATGGAGTATTACCGTATTTTTCCCCAAAAAGTGTGTGGGGGGGGGGGGGGAAGGCAGTGCGTCTTATGGGGCGAATGTTGCCGTTTACACTTGTATACCGCCGACCGCATGCTGCGCAGCCTAGTCAGCGGGTGTATCAGCGGGCAGGGAGGAGAAGCCGGCATCTAGTTATGTATTGACAGCTGGCCTGATGCAGTCACTGTATTCTGCTACACCGGGCCCGCTAACTGCAGGAATCCTAACTGTAGGCGTATGTACAGGTTTATTAAATTGTCTATATATCCTTTACTTACTATACTACTAACGTCCCATGCAAGAGGCAGGAGAGGAGGCTGGATCGGCGGGCGGGCGCTGACAACGTAACTCACCACGTAATGCGCCTGCTCCGCCTTCTTCATTCATAAAGTGGGCAGAGCTGGCGTGTGACATAGTGAGTTACGCTGCCAGCGCCCGCCCACCGGCCCAACCTCCTGCTTCCTGGCTATTTTTTTTCTTATTTTCCTCCTCAAAAACCTAGGTGCGTCTTATGGGCCGGTGCGTCTTATAGGGCGAAAAATACAGTAATTTCATTTACCCTGTAGTACCCTGTAGTTTTACCCCTTTATATCTCTGATTTAGTCCACATAGCTTACAGATCCACTATTCACCAACCACTACATATTCATTTCTGTGAAACACCTGTTAGGTCAAAAGTGCCTTTTTCACCCCTTAAAATGTTCGTACGGGGGTGCCTTTTCCAAAATGGGGTCACTTATTGCAGTTTTTAATTTCTGGGCACCTCAGAAATTTTTTAACATGCGACATGGCACCTAAAATCTATGTCTGTTTATTCAAGCTTGCAAAAACCATATTTTGCACTTTACCTCTAGAGCCCTGCTGTACGCCCATACAGCAGGCTACAAGCACATATGGGGTGTTTCCTGAATGAGGAGAAAATGGGGAACACATACTGGGGTGCATTTTCTCCTTTACCCCCTTGTGAAAGTGAAAAATTGGGGTCTGCTAGTAATTGCTAAATGCTTTGAAATCCTTTAACAAGTGTTTCTACCTTCTGTGAGACACCTGTTTGTTGATAAGTACCCTTTTCACCACCAATATTCGTACAGGGGTGCTCTTTCCAAAATGGGGTCACTTCTGGGGTTTTTCAATTTCTGGGGATCTCAGAAATTTTTTAATGCAACATGGCACCTACAATCAATGTCTGCCAATTCGGGTCAGCAAAATCCATATTTTGCTGTTTGACTCTAGAGCCCTGCTGTGCGCCCATAAATCATTTTTGAGCACATATGGGGTGTTGTCGTATTCGATGGGAAATGGGGAACAAAATAAAGGGTGAATTTTGTCCTCTTACTCTTTGTGAAAGTAAAAAATGTGGGTCTAAAGCAACTTTTTCTAGAAAAAAATGCAATATTTCATTTTCACTGCGAAGTGTGTCCTAATTCTAGGAAACACTGTTGAGGTCAAAGTGCTCACTACACACCTTGAAAGATTCCTTGAGGGGTGTAGTTTCCAAAATGGGGTCACTTTTTGGGGTTTACACTGTAGGGCCACCTTAGGGTGTCTTCATATGTGACATAGCTCCCAATTACCATTCCAGCTAAATCCGCTCTCCAAAAGCCATATGGTGCTCCTTCCACTCCGAAGCCTGCTGTGCGCCCATACATCAGTTTTTAAACATATATGGGGTGTTGCTGTATTCGGGGGGGAAATGGAGAACAAAATGTGGGGTGAATTTTGTCCTCTTACCATTTGGGAAAAAGTGAAAAATGTGAGTGTCAGGCCTCATGCACACGAACGTATTTTCTTTTCGTGTCCGTTCCGTTTTTTATGCGGACCATATGCGGAACCATTCATTTCAATGGGTCCGCAAAAAAAACGGAAGGTACTCCGTGTGCATTCCTTTTCCATATGTCCGTTTTTCCGTTCCGCATAAAAATAGAGCATGTCCTATTTTTTTCTAGGTTACAGACAGAGATAGGCATTATTAAAAGGATCCGCAAAAATAACAGATCCGCAAAAAAAACGGATGCCATACGGCACTTACTATTATCCATGGGTGCTGCTCTATACATACGGTATATATTATTATCTAACAATTGTTGGACCAGTGAAAGGTCCTCTTTACTTCCAAGCCGGTCTGAAGAAGCTGTCCTTCTCCAGCGTCAGGGACAAGCGCCCTCTAGCTGAGCTACCATGCGCTGCATCCCGGACAGTCGCTCCTGAAGCAGCCCCCTTTCCCTTCTCCGAGTGGCTTCTCATGCTCGGATCATCTGTTTAATTTTTATTTGGTGTGCGTTGGAAGAGGGGTAGTACAGTGAGTATAGCCCAAACCCCATATTTTAAAAGGAAAAGTAGGGGTTCGTCTTATATGCCCAGTCGTCTTATACGCAGGAAAATACGGTATTTTAAAAGTAGAGAAATTGAAATTTGCTAATTTTTCTAAATTTTTGGTAAATATGGTATTTTTTTATAAATAAAAATGAAATATTTTGACTCAAATTTACCACTGTCATGAAGTACAATATGTGACAAGAAAACAATCTCAGAATGGCCTTGGAAAGACTCCCCACAGTTCACAGTAGCCTTCACCAGGGTTGTTATTGGGCACAATAGTTTATTACGGTTGACCTCTGGGACAGGGCTTTTATGTAGTTTGAGGCACCATGGAGCCCCACATTGGAACAGGGTCCTACTCCATCATGATCACTTCCAGTATCAAGTGTGTTCAGGACATAAAAACATAACATTTCTGTCTACGCTGTGTATCGTGTGTCTTTTTCTCCTGCCCATTGTGATCATATGGTCCCCCTTAGTTTCACCCTGAAAGTTATAACCTTGTTAACACCCCTGGATCCTGGACTAGTAAGTGACCATAAGGCTACCTGGGACACCAAGGAGTAAAATCAACCCAGTAGACCCAGAGATAGCACTTTTAACCAAACCGACCAATGTCAAAATATTGATATATTCGCACCATGGATATAATATATGTAGCCTTTGGGCTTACAGTCACACGACAGTAAAAACTGTCCATTTGATGGCCTTTTTGTAATGACCATCACACAGCCGTATAGAGAACAGATTGAAGTTAAAGGGCCTATTTACGCGGCTGTTTTTTTTAATGACCAGTGAATAGCGGCTGTCAAAAAAATAGGACATGTTCTATTTTTGGCTGCTTTTACGGCCAGATAGACCCTATTGAAATCAATGGGATGATTTCTAACGGCTGTTAAACCAGAGTACACCTGTCTAACGGGCATTAAAAACGGGTACACTAGTGGATAATGGCCTTTCAGGGGTGTTCATTTTTCATGACCATTTTTTTCGTGTGAAGGTAGCCTGACACCAGGGATATTATCACTAGACTTTCTTTATATAAGGGATTTCATTAGCAACCTGCAATTTCCTTCTTTATAGCCTCCAATCCTAACTATCTTCACCCAGGATGGCCATAGGTAAAATGCAAATTTGCTACTTATAACGTTCCCAAATCAGTATGGAAAACGATAGAATCCATTAAATTGTGAAGTATATTAATTGTTACTGTGTTTTCCACCTTCAGATAACCATGTGAAGAGGATGTATGGCATTGAATGCATTCAGAATAGGACAGCATATGGAAGCCTCTGCAGGCCATATCTATAGGAGCTCTACTACATGGTGGTGTTAATTGTGTTATAACACCAACATCCCTAGACAAGTAATGAATGAATGAAAGCCACATGAATGATAATTGCAGCAAACATAGGACTTTCCTGAGTTAATTAAAATCTGCAAAGAAATTGTGACCTTCAGATTCAAAGGCAAATTTTCTAATCTCTCCTTATTTGTCTTCTGCTGTTTGTTTCTAAATAGTTAAACAGTGAAGCTGTCATTCTAGACAATCAGTTTGTGTCACCGACAAGATGAAAGATATGCCAGCTATGTTTTTTTCACACATACCCTATACGGGTACATCGCTGCATAGGCTTCTGTGAGCATTCATGGCATAAGGGCTGTGTTTTAAAAAAGAAAAAAAACGGGTGATGTTATTACAGCCCCCATAATAATGACATGCCAAGGCTGTGCAATGGCATGCTGTCATATAGTGCCATAGTCCTGCCATATACAGAACACATAATAATGCCATATAGTGCCTAACTAATCCCTTAAAAAGTTCATGTAAAACTGTGCTTCCACACTTATCCTTTTCTTGATTTTATTTGGCTTTAGAAGCATTCTTTGGGGTGACTTTTTTTAGTTTCACCTTTTTTTCAGACTTCTTATTCCCTATATACAGTGGGGAAAATAAGTATTTGATACACTGGTGAGCTTGCAAGTTTTCCCACCTACAAAGAATGGAGAGGTCTGTAATTTTTATCGTAGGTACACTTCAACTATGAGAAACAGAATCTAAAAAAAAAATCCCCAAAAATCACATTGTATTATTTCTTGTTATTAATTAGCACTTTATTGCATGAAATAAGTATTTGATACAATAGAAAATCAGGTGATACGTTTCCTGTAGTTCTTGACCAAGTTTGCACACACTGCAGCAGGGATTTTGGCCCACTCATACAGATCTTCTCCAGATCTTTTAGATTTCAAGGCTGTTGCTGGAATACATTGAGTTTCAGGTCTGGGCCACTCCAGGACCTTGAAATGATTCTTACGGAGCCACTTCTTAGTTGCCCTGGTTGTGTGTTTTGGGTTGTTGTCAGGCTGGAAGATCCAGCCACGGCCCATCTTCAATGCTCTTACTGAGGGATGTAGGTTGTTGGCCAAAATCTTGCAATACATGGCGCCATCCATCCTTCCTTAAATACAGTGGAGTCTTCCCATTTGCAGAAAAGCACCCCCAAAGTATGATGTTTCCACCCCCATGCTATCATTTATTTATCACCAGGACTGTGACGAGGGGACATCCTCTGCGTCTGGAGGAAAGAAGGTTTGTGCACAAACATAGAAAAGGATTCTTTACGTTAAGAGCAGTGAGACTATGGGACTCTCTGCCTGAGGAGGTGGTGATGGTGAGTACAATAAAGAAATTCAAGAGGGGCCTGGATGTATTTCTGGAGTGTAATAATATTACAGGCTATAGCTACTAGAGAGGGGTCGTTGATCCAGGGAGTTATTCTTATTGCCTGATTGAAGTCAGGAAGGAATTTTTTCCCCATAAGTGGGGAAAATTGGCTTCTGTCTCACAGGGGTTTTTTGCCTTCCTCTGGATCAACTTGTAGGAAACAGGCCGAACTGGATGGACAAATGTCTTTTTTCAGTCTTATATACTATGTTACTATGCTTCCCATTTGGGACGGTGTTCTTGGGGTTGTACTAATCTTCTTCCTTCTCCAAACATGGCAAGTGGAGTTGCTACTGAAAAGTTCTATTTTGGTCTCATCTAACAACATGACTTTCTCCCATGCCTCCTCTAGATCATCCAGATGGTCATTGGTGAACTTCAATCGGGCCTGAACATGTGCTGGTGTGAACAGGGGGACCTTGCGTACTCTGCAGAATTTTAATCCATGACGGTGTAGTCTGTTACAGGTCCTCCCATGTAGTTCTAGGCTGTTTTCTGACCTTTCTCAGAATCATGCAGCAGATGTTCGTTTTTATACGTTAGCTCTTTTATTTCAAGTAGCAATATGGTCATATGCGGCAGTGCGTGTGCAAACGTTTTCGGCTATACAAAGCCTTCTTCAGACACTGGAAAATTTACAAATATAACCATTTATCAATACAATATACATGTTTAAGGAAAATAATCAGGGGTCGACTTCACGTCCATATGCATTTTTTAGGAGATACATATCAAATACATATTTTCTGTTGTTCAAGTCACAATCAATATGTATTAGAAAAGAACACGTATTAGACTAGAACTTATGATTAACTTATGGAGTATCCTGAGCAAACATATCAGACAAAAACGTTATATCTAAGAAAATAATGTCAAGGAGCTAAAGGCAATTGTATGGAATATACTTATAGTAGTATAGGCTATAGTATAATCAAAACTTATCATCAGGACTTTTTTAGTATGAGAAGGTTCCTCAAAGAATATATACCGTGGTAGTTAGTTACTTCACTATCAGTTGGAGAGAGAGGCCCTCCATCCCTTACCTGTGCCGCAGAGGTTGTGGAGATATAGAAGGAAATTACACTGTGCGATAAATGGGCAATGTGCGCCAGAAGTTTGTCTTGGTGTTTGGTTCGCATATCACTGTTCTCCATTTAAAAGGTGCCAGGATCGTGCCTAATTCCTGGGCGGATTCTGCGCCGGAGTCACGTGGGACGCCGTGCATTTCACTGGCCGAATGTGAGTCGGCCCTTGGAATGCATCGGAAACCCATTCATTCATTTCATCTTAAATGTAATGACAATCATTTCTATCAACATTCACCGTGAAATGCTCATTTTTTTCATATTTTATTATCATTTTTTACTTTTTAAATCCTAACTGTATTCATTATGCGCATTTAACTCAGCAAGACGCCGCTCTCGCCAGTAGCAAAGGAACAATCTTGATTTAATGTAACGGAGATTCTATGAGTATAGGGTGGACGTTGTACATTTAACCCTACATGTGGATTGGACTTGCTTTTAATATATCTGGGACATTAAGGAATATCTAAATATTATCGCAATTGCCTGGTTGGTGGAGCTGAAAATAAATCCGATTTGATATATATGTGTTACATATGCACTTTATTCAGAAGGCCTCTGATTTCGGATTGGATTGTTTGGTATTTATGTTCTTATCATTGTTTTTATTTTAAATGAATAAACCACACAAGGATTTAATAACATTTGATCCATATTATTACCCCTGTGGTACCCAAATGTTAGAGTGCCCTACCTATCATTATTACCCTTTTTTATCTGCTGTGTAGAACTGGTGAATCTACAGTTAGGAGCACCTATTTTCGGGTGTTATATCACTCTAGTGCGACATACCACTTTCTTATACATTTTTTATTTTTTACTTTCTACTTTATTATATTTACCCCTTTTTTTACTTCAATTTTATTATTTCCTATAATTTAATATTATTCATATTATCCAACTATATAAAGTAAAACCCTCAGCTATGGTATTAATTTGTCTACTATATTTCCTGTCATATAATTATTTTCCATGTTCACCACTGACTTTAGGCCACCTTAATTTCCCATATACACATATACATACACATATAACAATAGACTTTCCCATTTATCTCTTTCTAAATTATTTCTCTGCGCTCCAACACTGACTGCGTTCCACGACCGGGCACTTCCGGCCTGTGTAACTCAACTTCCGGTTTTCGATGCGTTCCAAGGGCCGACTCACATCCGGCCAGTGAAACGCACGGCGTCCCACGTGACTCCGGCGCAAATTCCGCCCAGGAATTAGGTGCGATCCTTGCACCTTTTAAATGGAGAACAGTTATATCGGAGCCATACACCCTGACAAACTTCTGGCGCACATTGCCCATTTATCGCACGGTGTAATTTCCTTCTATATCTCCACAACCTCTGCGGCACAGGAAGGGGATGGAGGGCCTCTCTATCCAACTGATAGTGAAGTAACTAACTACCACGGTATATATTGTTTGAGGAACCTTCGTGTCCGTGATGTGGAATGGCCATGGAATGGTGCCCGTGTATTGCAGCTCCGCAAATGCGGTCCGTAATATGGTTGCGTGACACCTACAGCTGTGTGAAAGAGACGTAAAGCCTATATTAAAGGGACACTAACTGCTAGTGCGCCACATATGTGCTGTGCTTCTGCTATTGTTTACTGTCATCAGTCCTTTTTTTTAGGTAACCTAGTCTCTAAGAACCTTTACATTTCTATACACAGAGTAAAGCCTCATTCATACGTCAGTGTTTCACGGACAGCACACGTCCCCATTCATTTTAATGTGTGTATTCAGACATCAGTGTTTTAGCACAGTCTGTGGGTCAGTGTTTTCACGTCCATTATAGTCTCTGGGTCCGTGAAAACCACGGATGCAATCGTTGTTCCTGCACCTAGAGGCTCAGTTTACCTACCTTTGTTGCCTCCCTCGAAGTCCTGATTGACAGGGCCATGACAGCGCTCACATCCGTCTGCCAGCCCAGTGCTAAAGGGAAATCTCGCGCGGTTCAGTATTCTGCACACGCGCTGTGAGGGAAAGATGCTCACCGCCTGCCAGCTTCCTCGCCGCGCCTCCGCAGAATTCTGAACTGCATGAGATTTGCCCAGAGCACAGGGCTGGCAGACAGATGCGAGCGCTGCCTGACCCTGTCAATCAGGACTTGGATGGAGGCAACAAAGGTGGGTAAACAGAGCTTTTAGGTGCAGGAATAACGACCCCCCCCCCCCGCTCCTAGAGGCTAATTACCATATTATAAAAGTAAGTTTTCTGGCGTAACGGGATAGAAAGATAAAAGTGCAGCGTGCCAGACCGCAGGGGCAACACGAGAGGTGACGGTGGGCCGATGGGGGTAGTAGTTCCCTGGGAACTCACTGTTAGCAGATGCCTCCCTGGGTCGGCAGTGCAGTGATTTGGAAGACAGCACTAAATGCTGCGGGGCACTCTTGGTTGCAGGGAACACCAGCCATATGGAAGTTGAGGTGCCCTTGATGGTGGTGGTGTTTAAGGTGCTTGTGCAGCTGGGCCCCTGGTTCATGACACCAGCACCGTTAGGTCCAAATGATGAGTGTAGTAGTTGTGGTCCAATGGAGAAGGCCACTTTTAGATAATTTGGCCCCTGGCACCTAGACGGAGGAAAGGTTCATTCAACTCTTTTTTGCACCGCAATATAATGGTAAAATTAAAAAATGAGGATTCAATAAAGAAGTGCCCTGGAATACAAGAATATATGGTTGAGGGGGAGGCATTTATAAATGTCTATTCTGCACAAGGGATGGACAGGTCCTGTGGGATCCATGCCTTGTTCATTTTTATGAACGTCAGCTTGTCCACGTTGGCTGTGGACAGGCGGCAGCGTTTGTCAGTAATGATGCCCCCTGCCGTGCTGAATACACGTTCAGACAAAACGCTGGCCACCGGGCAGGCCAGCACCTCCAAGGCATAGAATGCTAACTCTGGCCACGTGGACAATTTGGAAACCCAGAAGTTGAATGGGGCCGAACCATCAGTCAGTACATGGAGGGGTGTGCATAGGTACTGTTCCACCATGTTAGTGAAATGCTGCCTCCTGCTAACACGTTCCGTATCAGGGGGTGGTGCAGTTAGCTGTGTTGTGGTGACAAAACTTTTCCACATTTCTGCCATGCTAACCCTGCCCTCAGAGGAGCTGGCCGTGACACAGCTGTGTTGTTGACCTCTTGCTCCTCCTCTGCCTTCGCCTTCCACCTGTTCCCCTGTGACATTTAGGAATGATCTCAGGAGCGCGTCTACCAGCGTGCGCTTGTACTCGCGCATCTTCCTATCACGCTCCAGTGCAGGAAGTAAGGTGGGCACATTGTCTTTGTACCGGGGATCCAGCAGGGTGGCACCCAGTAGTCCGTACACGTTAAAATGTGGGCAACTCTGCTGTCGTTCCGCAGGCACTGCAGCACGTAGTCGCTCATGTGTTCCAGGCTCCCCAGAGGTAAGGACAAGCTGTCCTCTGTGGGAGGCGTATCGTCATCGTCCTCCGTATCCCCCAGCCACGCACCAGTGATGGGCCTGAGCTGTGTCAGGTGCCACCCCGTTGTGAACCTGCTTCATCCTCATCCTCCTCCACCTCCTCCTCGTCCTCCAGTAGTGGGCCCTGGCTGGCCACATTTGTACCTGGCCTTTGCTGTTGCAATAAACCTCCCTCTGAGCCACTTCTAACAGACTGGCCTGAAAGTGCTAAAAATGACCCCTTATCCTCCTCCTCCTCCTCTTGGGCCACCTCCTCTTCCATCATCGCGGAGACATAGAAGTGGTATTGTAACGCTGATAACGGCATCATCGCCACTAGCCATGTTGGTGGAGTACTCGAAACAGCGCAACAGGGCACACTGGTCTCGCATGGAGGCCCAATCATTGGTGATGAAGTGGTGCTGTTCCGCAGTGGGACTGACGCGTGCGTGCTGCCGCTGAAACTCCACTATGGCCTGCTGCTGCTCGCACAGTCTCTCCAGCATGTGCAAGGTGGCGTTCCACCTGGTGGGCATGTCGCATATGAGGCGGTGAGCGGGAAGGCCGAAGTTCCGCTGTAGCTTAGACAGGCGAGTAGCGGCAGAACGTAAACGCCGGAAGCAAGCACAGACGGCCCGCACTTTATGCAGCAGCTCTGACATGTCGGGGTAGTTCTGAATTAACTTCTGCACCACCAAATTCAGCATATACGCCAGGAAATGGATGTGCGTCAAACCGGCTAGTCTCAGAGCTGCGACGAGATTTCACCCATTATCGCACACCAACACGACGGGCTTAAGGCCCACCGACAGCAACCACTGGTCGGTCTGTTGTTCAATACCCCGCCACAACTCCTGCGCAGTGTGGGGCCTTTTCCCCCAAACATATGAGTTTCAGAACGGCCTGCTGACGTTTACCCCGGGCTGTGCTGAAGTTGGTGGTGAAGGTGTGTGGCTGACTGGATGAGCAGGTGGAAGCAGAGGAGGAGGAAGCCGAGTAGGAGGAGGAGACCACAGGAGGCAAAGAATGATGCCCTGCAATCCTTGGCGGTGGAAGGACGTGCGCCAAAGAACTCTGGGGCCCAGCCGCCACTACATTTACCCAGTGTGCAGTTAGGGAGATACAGTTGTGTTCACAATTATTCAACCCCCACTGAAATTGAGTGTTTTGGCCAGTTTGACATTGATTTAGATCATTTCAGTCATCTTGTTTACAATTAAATCAAAAAGGCACTTGTAAGTCAGACAAATATAACATAACATTTATAATGAAATAACCACAAATGTCTTTTTTGTGCTCACATCATTATCAGTTTTATTCAACCCCCAAGTGACATTCAATCAGTACTTAGTACAACATCCTTTTCCAGTTATAACAGCTTTTAAACGTGAAGCATAGCTTGACACAAGTGTCTTGCAGCGATCTACGGGTATCTTCGCCCATTCTTCATGGGCAAAAGCCTCCAGTTCAGTCACATTCTTAGGCTTGCGCGCTGCAACTGCTTTCTTTAAGTCCCACCAGAGGTTCTCAATCGGATTTAAGTCTGGTGACTGCGATGGCCACTTCAAAATGTTCCAGCCTTTAATCTGCAACCATGCTCTAGTGGACTTGGAGGTATGCTTGGGATCATTGTCCTGTTGAAAGGTCCAACGTCTCCCAAGCCTCAGGTTTGTGACGGACTGCATCACATTTTCATCCAATATCTCCTGGTACTGAAGAGAATTCATGGTACCTTGCACACGCTGAAGCTTCCCTGTACCTGTAGAAGCAAAACAGCCCCAAAGCATGATTGACCCCTGCCATGCTTCACAGTAGGCAAGGTGTTCTTTTCTTCATAGGCCTTGTTCTTCCTCCTCCAAACATAGCGTTGATCCATGGGCCCAAACAGTTCTAATTTTGTTTCATCAGTCCACAGAACACTATCCCAAAACTTTTGTGGTTTGTCCACATGACTTTTGGCATACTGCAGTCGACTCTTCTTATTCTTTGGAGACAGCAAGGGGTGCGCCTGGGAGTTCTGGCATGGAGGCCTTCATTACGCAGTGTGCGCCTTATTGTCTGAGCTGAAACTTCAGTACCCGCATCTGACAAATCTTTTTCAGTTCCTCAGCAGTCACACGGGGACTTTTCTCCACTTTGCGCTTCAGGTAGCGCACAGCAGTCAAAGTCAGCATCTTCTTTCTGCCACGACCAGGTAGCGTTTCAACAGTGCCCTTTGCCTTGAATTTGCGAATGATGCTTCCTATGGTGTCTCTTGGTATGTTTAACATCTTTGCAATCTTCTTATAGCCATTGCCCTTCCTGTGAAGAGAAATCACCTCTTCTCTTGTCTTCCTGGACCATTCTCTTGACTTCACTCATGTTTGTAAACACACCAGTAAATGTCTAGAAGGAGCTGAGTATCACAGTCATTTTACATCTGCCTAATTGGTGCTTATTATGCTTGATTGCTGCTCCTTGACATCCAGAGGTGTTTTCAATACCTGATCAAAAATACTTGAATGAACCTCTGTTCTTAAGAGTGGTCGTCTTTAAGGGGTTGAATAATTGTGTCAATGAAGAAATCACAAAAAAAACATTTAATATTGTATTACAAAAACAATTGATGTCATTTTAGTTGCATTTGGTTCTTTAAAAAGTCCTTGTAAGATTTCATTCTGAACACAATTACAAATGTACACTAAATTCCCTAAAACCCTTTACAGCATTGGGGGTTGAATAATTTTGAACACAACTGTATAGCGTCCCTGGCCGTGCTTACTGGTCCACGTATCTGTGGTTAGGCAGTGCACACTTGATTTTATCGGATTCTTGGTTATGCAGGGAAGGCAAGGCTGCTGGGAACAACATACTGTGGGACAGCCATGGCCATCAGCTGTTTGAAACTGTCTGTGTCCACCAGCCTGAATGACAGCATTTCAAAGGCCAGGAGTTCGAGGGTGGCTAGGTGGGAATTTATGCTTTCTCTCCAAGGTTTGTGAGATGGAGAGCTGAATGCTGCCGTGTGACATGGTGGAGATGCTTGGTGACGCAGGTGGTGTTGTCGGTGGCACATCCTCTGTTTGGTGGGCGGCAGGTGCCAACATTCCTCCCGAGGCGGAGGAAGAGGCCGAGGCAGCAGCAGAAGAGGGAGCAGGGGGAGCCAGAGTGAGTTCCTTGCTTTTAAGGTGTTTACTCCACTACAGTTCATGCTTTGCATGTAGATGCATGGTCATGCAGGTTGTGCTAAGGTTCAGAACGTTAATGCCTCGCTTCAGGCTCTGGTGGCACAGCGTGCAAACCACCCGGGTCTTGTAGTCAGCACATTGTTTAAAGAAGTGCCATGCCAGGGAACTCCTTGAAGCTGCCTTTGGGGTGCTCGGTCCCTGGTGGCGGTGGCCAGTAGCAGGCGAACTCTCTTGGAGGCGGCTGTTCTGCTTTTGCCCCCTGCTCCCTCTTTTGCTACGCTGTTGGCTCGGTCTCACCACTGCCTCTTCCTCTGAACTATGAAAGTCAGTGGCACGACCTTCATTCCATGTGGGGTCTAGGACCTCATCGTCCCCTGCATTGTCTTCCACACAGTCTTCCTCCATGACCTCCTGTTCGGTCTGCACACTGAAAAAAGACACAGCAGTTGGCACCTGTGTTTCGTCATCATCCGATGAGGTGGTATTCCCATGTCCTCATCATCAGGAAACATAAGTGGTTGTGCATCAGTGCATTCTATGTCTTCCACCACTGGGGAAGGGCTAGGTGGATTCCCTTGGGAAACCCTGCCAGCAGAGTCTTCAAACAGCATAAGAGACTGCTGCATAATTTGAGGTTCAGACAGTTTCCCTGATATGCATGGGGGTGATGTGACAGACTGATGGGCTTGGTTTTCAGGTGCCACCTGTGCGCTTTCTGCAGAAGACTGGGTGGGAGATAATGTTGTGAACATGCTGGATCCACTGTCGGCCACTCAATTGACTAGCGCCTGTACCTGCTCAGGCCTTACCATCCTTAGAATGGCATTGGGCCCCACCAAATATCGCTGTAAATTCTGGCGGGTACTGGAACCTGAGGTAGTTGGTTCACTAGGACGTGTGGCTGTGGCAGAATGGCCACGTCCTCCCCAGCACAAGAGGGTCCACTAACACCACCACGACCGTTTCGCGTCCCTTACTAGATGTTTTCCTCATTGCTACCGTTCACCAAGCACCACAATGAGAAAAAAAAAAAAATTGGCCCAATGTATTGATTTAAAATTCAGGCCTTTTTTTATAGGCACCTAACACTATCTGCCTATTTATTTATGTACCGTATTACACTAATCCAGGCACAGCAGTAACCACTGATTTAGGGGAATATCAATTGTAGGCCTAGTATTTAGGCTCTGGATGAAAGGTATCCTTTTATGGACAGATTTACACTTGGAAATGCACAGTAGCTTGTGAAAAAATATGTAGGATTATGCCTTCAGCAATTGTATTTTAACACTTTGTGTAATATTCCCTTTAACAGACAGAAATACAATGGGAGATGCACGATAGGATGACCCTCTCTGCACTTGTATATATACCTTGAGTGTAATATACCCTTTTATGGACAGATTAACACTTGGCCAGCCACAGCTGAAACCACTGATTTATGGTATTGCTATTTTGGCAAGTGAATTTCACCCAAGAAAAAAATATACCCTTTTACGGACAGATTTTAACTAGGCCTGCAACTGCTGGAACACCAGATTCAGGGTATTGCTATTTTGGCAATTAAATTTCACCACAGAAAATTATCTATCATTTGCTGTACACTATTAAACTTGTGTAGCATCTCCAAGTCAGGGGAGTATGAGAGACTGACCTGGGGGATGCCAGTGATGGAGAGGCTGGCACATGGATTCTCTGGGGCACTCTCTGGGTTCTTGAGGGACACAGCCAGGTGTAGTGTGAGGTTCCCTTGGTGTTGCAGCTTAACGTGCCTATGGCTAAGTGTCCCTGATGTCCGTGACGCCAGTGCCGGTAACGGTGGCACACCGATTGATAGCAGGAATAACTGAGGTGCAGACTTGGATGATGAACCAGTAACTTTTCTTTACTGAACAGTAATAAACAGCATACACTCTCTTAACAGTTCCTCAGAAGACAATTGGTTTCAGCAGGTTGCAAGATATAAAGGGCAGACACTTACTTAGCAAGGTGATCACAGAGGGTTAAAGCAGGACTTGCAGTACAGGCGGCTTGCACTCTATTCCTGACTGATCCTGACAGGCAAAATGATTCTCCAAGGCCCCAATGCCCTATTTCTGGCTTATATCCTTGGGTATATGAAATGAGTACCTCCTCTGGTAATTGTAGTACCTCTTGCTTTATTTGCAGCTTGACTAAGGAGGGATTCCTTCTTCTCTAGTCCTAGGGTCTGGATTGCTCCTCCCAGGGAATGACTCTTCCTGAGCTGGACCCTCACAGGCCGCAGGGCCTGGGCTGGCTGAACTACACTCACAGGCTCATGGCCTGGACTCCACTGCCCCACCTCCCCTGACTGGGCCTATATAAACTAAGGCTCCCTAGCTCCCTCTAGTGGACATAGCTGAGATGACACCCCTAGCAGGCCTGCCTAAAGCACATGATAGCAGTAACAGGGTGATGAGATATATATATAGGCATTACATTATATTGCATTTACTGAAAATTACATTAACCAATCTCCCCACAAATGAGGGGAACGTACGCACCCTTGTGACCCTTCTGTAGTGTCGGGCATCACAACTCCCATACACTACACTTGGCCAGCCACTGCTGGGACACCAGATTTACGGTATTGCTATTTTGGCAATTAAATTTCACCCCAGAAAAAATATATATCTTTTGCCGTACTCTATTAAACTTGTCCAGTCACAGCTGGAACACCAGATTCAGGGTATTGCTATGTTGGCAATTAAATTTCACCCCAGAAACAAATATACCCTTTTAAGGCCAGATTTAAACGAAGCCTGCAACAGCTGGAACAACAGTTTTACTGTATTTCTATTTTTCCAACTGAATTTCACCGCAGAAAATAATAAATCCTTTGATGGACACTATGAAACTTGGCCAGCCACTGCTGGGACACCAGATTTACGGTATTGCTATTTTGGCAATTGAATTTCACCCCAGAAAATAATCTATCCTTTTCCGTACACTCTTAAACTTGGCCAGCCACAGCTGAAACCACTGATTTATGGTATTGCTATTTTGGCAACTAAATTTCACCCCAGAAAATAATAAATCCTTTGCCGGACACTATTAAACTTGTCCAGTCACAGCTGGAACACCAGATTTACGGTATTTCTATTTTTGCAACTGAATTTCACCGCAGAAAATAATATATCCGATGACGGACACTATGAAACTTGTCCAGTCACAGCTGGAACACCAGATTTACGGTATTTCTATTTTTGCAACTGAATTTCACCGCAGAGAATAATATATCCTATGACGGACACTATGAACTTCGTCCAGTCACAGCTGGAACACCAGATTTACGGTATTGCTATTTTGGCAATTGAATTTCACCCCAGAAAATTATCTATCCTTTGCCGGACACTATTAAACTTGGCCAGCTACAGCTGAAACCACTGATTTACGGTTTTGCTATTTTGGCTATTGAATTTCACCCCAGAAAAAAATATATCCTTTGCCGGACACTATTAAACTTGGCCAGCCACTGCTGGGACACCAGATTTAGGGGATTGCTATTTCGGCAATTGAATTTAACCCCTTAATAAAATATAGGAATTTCTATCCTGAGTTTCTAGGGGTGACAATAAGCACAGCCAAGCCCCTGATGTAGGATATAGCAAAAAAAAACTAGTATTGATGGATTGATGGACTTGGTGGCAGCTTGTGCTGGTGCACCACAAGACACAAAATGGCCGCCGATCAAAGTGACAGAAAAACGCTCTGTGCAGCCTAAAAACCAGTGAGCAATTAACTAGCAGAAGTTGAATCATTCACAGCTGTAGATCGATCAGTTCATTAGGTGCTGTTGCTGACTTTTCCCTGCCTAATCTCGCCCTCACAGAAGCTGCGTCTTCTCCCTACACTAATCAGAGCAGTGTGACTTGCGGCGCTACGTGACTCCAGCTTAAATAGAGGCTGGGTCACATGCTGCACTTGGCCAATCACAGCCATGCCATTAGTAGGCATGGCTGTGATGGCTTCTTAGGGCAAGAAGTAAAACGCTAGCTGATTGGCTAGAAAGCGGGAAGAAATCGCAGAACAACGGACCCAAACGCGAACTTTTTTGAAAATGTTCGGGTCCGGGTCTGTGTCCCGAACACCCCAAAATTCGGTACGAACTCAAACTATGCTCGAACTGTTCGCTCAACCCTAGTCCCATCTTTTCTTTTAACAAAAAAGAAGCCGACAGCCACAGGCAGGGGCGTAGCTAATGCCTCATGGGCCCTGGTGCAAGAGTTCAGCTTGGGCCCCCCTTCCCTCAGTGCTTCGTGTATCTTATTATGCGGCACAAGGGTCTTTGGGGCCCCTCAGGCTCCTGGGCCCGGTAGCGACTGCTACCTCTGCACCCCCTATAGCTACGCCCATGGCCACAGGTGACTTAGATGGTCTAAAATGTCCTTTTGCCAAACTCTCGGTAATATACTCTCGCATAGCTACTCTTTCGGGTTAGGAAAGATTATAAAACTGAGATTTAGCAATTTAGCTCCAGGTATAAGATTGATCTGGCAATCATACTCTCGGTGAGGGGGTAACTCCTGATCTCTGCCCTCAGAGAATACGTCTGAAAAATCAGAAAGAAATGGAGGTAACACCTTAGTGGATACTACAGAAATTTATGCGCCGAGACAGTTGTCCATACAAAAATCACTCCAATTACTGATCTGTCTAGTTTGCCAATCAATGGTAGGATTATATTTGAACCATAGTAAGCCTAGTACTAAAGGAGCAGGCAAACCATTCAGTACAACACAAGAAATTGACTCAACATGAGAATCACTTACCCTCAAATGAATATCCTGCACAATATGAGTTAGACATTTTTGCGAGAGAGGAGCGAAATCAAAAGCAAACACTGATATCCCTTTTCCTAATGCGCTGGTTTTAAAACCACTGTCAACAAATACTTCTAATTCAATATTTTCAGAGTCTAGCTCCACCGTGGCAGGCAGGAGAAATTGGGTACTGCAGGTAGAAGACAAATATACCTTTTCTGACTCCCCCATTCATGCTACCAAGAGTAAGAGTAACTCGATTTATTGGAAAGAACCCCACTTTTATTTCCTTTTTCACATTCAGGTTTAATAAAAGGACAAACATTAATGAAATGTCCTTCTTTACCACAGGAGAAACATACTCTAAAGTTACTATTACCAGGGCATGAAGAGACCCGACCCAACTGCATAGGCTCATCGCCAGACACTGGCTCACCTAAGACCTGCTGATACTGAAACAAACCCTCAGCAAGGGAGCAGAAGATAAGACAACCGATTCCTTCCACCGTGAAGGAACCAGCATCTTCCTGAGGCATAGTCAGAACATGCAAAAAATGGAAGGAGGGAGGACTTAGCTTTAGACGGACGAGGAGCAGGAGATCCACCAAACACTAGCTGAGCACTCCAGGAGGAAATATAAACCGCAAGGACTGCAGTGAGAGGCGAGTATAAATAGAGCCACTAAACAGCCATTGAGCAGAACCTGTGGAGAGGTGGGATCCTGCCCAAAACAACAAAGAACAATAAAAAAGAGAAAGATCTGTCAGATAGACTAACATACAGCAAGTCTATTAGATCTTCTCAGGCCTCTTACAGGGCAGGCAGTGCCATTGCCAATCTGTGGTATCATGCAGCTGCTGTTGCTGCCTTCTCCACACTATGTCACCATGCTACTCTGTGGCCTCCTGTTGCTGCCATCTCCACAGTATGTTACTTTGCCTACCTTTGGTATCATGCTGCCGCTGTTGCTGCCATCTCCACACTATGTCACCTTGCCACTTTGTGGCCTCCTCATGCCGCCATCTCCACACTATGTCACCTTGCCAATCTGTATTATCATGCTGTCGCTGCTATCTCTACACTATGTCACCTTGCCCCTCAGTGTGGAGATGGCAGCATGAGGAGGCCACAAAGTAGCCAAGTGACATAGTATGAAGATGGCAGCAACAGCATCAGCATGATAACACAGGTTGGCAGGGTGACATAGTGTGGAGATGGCAGCATGAGGAGGCCACAAAATGGCATGGTGACATAGTGTAGAGATGGCAGTGGCAGCTGCAGAATGATACCACAGGTTGGCAAGGTGACATAGTGTGGAGATGGCAGCATGAGGAGGCCACAATGTCACCTTGCCAACCTGTGGTATCATGCTGCAGCTGCCACTGCCATCTCTACACTATGTCACCATGCCATTTTGTGGCCTCCTCATGCTGCCATTTCCACACTATGTCACCTTGCCAACCTGTGTTATCATGCAGCTGCTGTTGCTGCCATCTCCACACTATGTCACCCTGCCAACCTGTGTTATCATGCTGATGCTGTTGCTGCCATCTTCACACTATGTCACTTTGCTACTTTGTGGCCTCCTCATGCTGCCATCTCCACACTGTGTCACCTTGTCACTCATTTATATCGTGGTGCTGCTGATGCTACTTGAAGGTCTTGTTCGGATCAACCGCCCCACGATCTAATTTAGGTTTTGGAACCGACAAATCAACTTGCTTTTGAGGCCTGCATTAATCTGCAGGTTACCGTCGTACAGCTCTACAGAAAACTTTCCATCTGCATCTTTCTCAACAATCTGTGCCCTCAGTCTTTTATGCAAACTATGTCACTTTGCCAACCTGTGGTATCATACTGTTGCTGTGGCTGCCATCACCTCACTATGTCACTTTGCCAACCTGTGGTATCATGCTGCTGCTGTTGCCGCCATCTCCACACTAACATAGTAACATAGTAACATAGTATATAAGAAAAAACCTGTGAGGCAGAAGCCAATTTTTCCCACTTAAGGGGAAAAAAATTCCTTCCCGACTCCAATCAGGCAATCAGAATAACTCCCTGGATCAACGACCCCTCTCTAGTAGCTGTAGCTTGTAATATTACTACACTCCAGAAATACATCCAGGCCCCTCTTGAATTCCTTTATTGTACTCACCATCACTACCTCCTCAGACAGAGAGTTCCATAGTCTCACTGCTCTTACAGTGAAGAATCCTTTTCTATGTTTGTGTACAAACCTTTTTTCCTCCAGACGCAGAAGATGTCCCCTCGTCACAGTCACAGTCCTGGGGATAAATAGATGATGGGACAGATCTCTGTACTGACCCCTGATATATTTATACATAGTTATTAGATCTCCCCTCAGTCGTTTTTTTCTAAAGTGAATAACCCTAATTTTGATAACCTTTCAGGGTACTGTAGATCCCTCATTCTAGTTATTACTTTAGTTGCCCTCCTCTAAACCCTCTCCAGCTCTGCTATGTCTGTCTTGTTCACAGGAGCCCAGAACTGTACACAGTACTCCATGTGTGGTCTGACTAGTGATTTGTAAAGTGGTAGGACTATGTTCTCATCACGGGCATCTATGCCCTTTTGATGCAACCCATTATCTTATTGGCCTTGGCAGTAGCTGCCTGACACTGGTTTTGCAGCTTAATTTGCTGTTTATTAAAATTCCTAGATCCTTTTCCATGTCAGTGTTACCGAGTGTTTTACCATTTAATATGTACGGGTGACTTGCATTATTCCTTCCCATGTGCATAACTTTACATTTGTCAGTGTTAAACCTCATCTGCCATTTCTCTGCCCAAGCCTCCAATCTATCCAGATCCCTCTGTAGCAGAAAACTGTCCTCTTCAGTGTTAATTACTTTACACAGTTTAGTGTCATCTGCAAAAATAGATATTTTACTGTGCAGGCCTTCTACAAGATCATTAATAAATATATTGAAGAGAATAGGGCCCAATACTGACCCCTGAGGTACCCCACTAGTGACAGTGACCCAATCTGAGTATCTACCGTTAATAACCACCCTCTGTTTTCTGTCACTCAGCCAGTTACTTACCCACATACAGACATTTTCTCCCAGTCCAAGCATCCTCATTTTATATACTAACCTTTTATGTGGTACAGTGTAAAATGCTTTGGAGAAGTCCAGATATATGGCATCCATTGATTCGCCGCCGTCAAGTCTAGAACTTTCCTCCTCATAGAAGCTGATTAAATTTGTTTGGCATGACCGATCCCTCATGAAGCCATGCTGATATGGCGTTATTTGCTTATTTTCATTGAGATACTCCAAAATAGCATCTCTTAGAAACCCTTCAAACAGTTTACCAACAACAGATGTTAAACTTACCGGCCTATAATTTCCAGGCTCTGTTTTTGGACCCTTTTTGCTATGCGCCAATCCTGTGGAAAATTCCCTGTCAGTATAGAGTCCGTCAGTGTAGAGTTCGTAACTGTGCCTTGTCTGTAACGGTAGGTGAGGGAAAGGGAGAAAACCAAATACAACAAAAACACCAGACTAGGCCCCAAAGCTAGGGAAGAGGGAAAGGTCACTACCTGACAATCCCTGAGCCTTTCCCTGACTGCTGACAACATGAGCAAATCCTAAAGGTGGAAGTACTCATGCGCTAGAACCTAAAACCTGCTGATACAGAAACAAACCCTCAGCTATGGAGCAGGAGATAAGATAACCGATTCCTTCCACCGTGAAGGAACCAGCATCTTCCTAAGGCCTAGTCAGAACACACAACAATGGGAAGGAGGGAGGACTTAGCTTTAGACAGACAGGGAGCAGGAGATCCACTAAACACTTGGTGAGCACTCCAGGAAGAAATATAAACCACAAGGACTGCAGTGAGAGGCGGGTATAAATAAGGCCACTCTGCTAATGATCAGAACCTGTGGAGAGGTGGAATCCTGCCCAAAACAACTAACAACCAGAAAAAAGAGAAAGATCTGTCAGATAGACTCATGTGCAGCAAGTCTATCAGATCTTCTCAGGCCTCTCGCAGGGCAGGCAGTCACAGTACCCCCCTTCTGCGGGTGACCTCCGGGCACCCAGGACCAACTTTATCCGGGTGTGCCCTCTGAAAGGCCTTTGCAAGGCAACTAGCATTGACATCGGTCTCTGGAACCCACATTCTTTCCTCAGGACCGTATCCCTTCCAATGTACAAGGTACTGAAGGACGCCACAAAGAACACACAAGTTGACTATTCTCGAGATCTGAAACTCCAGATTACCATCTACCAAGACAGGAGGAGGTGGCAAAGGAGATGGTTTAGCAGGTTCCACATACTTCTTCAACAAAGACCTGTGAAACACATTATGGAACTTCCAGGCCTGTGGAAGTTCTAGACGAAACGCAGCCGGATAAACAATGGTTGAGATTTTGTAAGGACTAATAAATCTTGGGCCCAGCTTCCAAGAGGGTACTTTTAACTTAATGTTCATAGTGGACAATTACACCAGATCACCCACACACAGGTCCGGGCTAGTTATACGTCTCTTGTCAGCAATCTGTTTATATCTTTCGCCCATTTTTATCAAATTAATTTGAATCTTCTGCCAGATAGAAGACAACGAAGAAGAGAATTTCTCCTCTTCAGGAATACCTGGAGGATTCAGTCCCAGAAAAAGTACCAAACTGAGGGTGGAACCCATATGCACCAAAAAATGGTGACATCAGTGGACTCCTGTCTACGGTTATTCAAAGCAAACTCAGCCAAGGAAAAAAACAAAGACGCCCTCTTGATTCTCTGCGACAAAACACCTCAAATAAGTTCCCAGATTCTGGTTAGTGCGCTCAGTTTGTCCATTCGACTGAGGATGGAATGCCGAAGAGAAAGTCAACTGAACTCTCAGACGAGAATAGAATGTCTTCCAAAACCTGGAAACAAATTGCGTTCCCCTATCAGACACCACATCAGAGGGGATGCCGTGTCATTTCACAATGTTATCAATAAACAGTTGAGCGAGAGTTTTAGCATTGGGCAAACCTGATAATGGTATAAAGTGAGACATATTACTGAAGCAGTCGACCATCACCAAAATCACAGTCTTCCCAGAGGAACTATGTAAATCAGTGATGAAGTCCATGGACAAATGTGTCCAAGGACGAGATGCGTAGGACAAAGGAAGAAGAGATCCAGAAGGCCGAATATGAGCCACCTTAGTACGTGCACAGGTCTCACAAGTTGCCATATAGCCCTCAACACATTTACGTAAACCTGGCCACCAGAATCTCTGGGAAATAAGATCCATGGTGGATCTACTCCCAGGGTGTCCCGCGAGGACAGTATCATGATGTTCCTTGAACAGCTTGTGTTAAAGTCCTGAACGAACAAACAACTTCCCTGGAGGACAGGAATCAGGTGCCTCACCTTGAGCCTCCAACACTTCCGCCTCCAGTTCGGGATAAGGAGCGCATACCCCCACCCCATCAGCCAAAATCGGAGCAGGATCCTCCGAATCTCTCCCCCAGGAAAGCTACGTGATAAAGCATCCGCTTTGACGTTTTTGGCCCCAGGGCGATAAGTGACCACAAAATTAAATCTGGTAAAAACAATGACCATCTGGCCTGCATAAGGTTCAGACGCTTTGCTGATTGCAGGTAAGCCAGATTCTTATGGTCAGTAATTACCGTAATCGGATGAATCACTCCTTCTAGCCAAGGACACCATTCCTCAAAGGCCAATTTAATGGGCAGCAACTCTCTATTCCCAACATCATAATTTCTTTTGGCAGCAGATAGCTTCTTTAAAAAAACAAGCACAAGTGCGCCATTTGCTAGGAGAGGGACCCTGCATCAAAACTGCTCCGACTCCCACTTCTGACGTGTCAACCTCCACAATGAAGGGTTGAGACACATCGGATTGCACCAGAATGGGAGCGGAAGCAAAACATTCCTTTATTGCAGAAAAAGCCTGTAATGCCTCTTCCAACCAGACTGAGAAGTCCACACCCTTTCTAGTCATATCAGTCAAAGGCTTTACAACAGTGGAATAATTCAGGATAAATTTTCTGTAGCAATTAGTAAATCCCAAAAGCCACATCAGAGCTTTCTGATTCTCCGGTCGATCCCATTCCAGTACCGAACGGACCTTTTTGGGATCCATACGAACACCTGAGGCAGAAATTAAGTAACCCAGAAACTGCAGCTCCTGAAGAGCAAACACACATTTTTCCAACTTAGCAAATAATTTATTCTCCCGGAGGATCAATAATACTTGTTTTAAATGATCCTGATGAGACTCCATATCGGGCGAGTAAATTAGTATGTCATCGAGGTAAATAACAAACCTCCCCACCAAAAGATGAAAAATGTAATTGATAAAGTGCTGGAAGACGGCCGGAGCATTAGTATGGGTGAGAGAATGCTGGGTGAGAGAAATATCTCTGTAAATTGACAACTTTGTATAAAAAAATGGAAAAAGTTGTCATTTACAGAGATTTTTTTCACACACAGTATGGGTATATGTAAAAATGCACCCCAAAACACATTGCCCTACTTCTCCCGAGAACGGCGATACCACATGTGTGCCACTTTTTTGCAGCCAAGATGCGAGAAGGGGCCCTAAATACAATGAGTACCTTTAGGATTTCACAGGACATTTTTACGCATTTGGATTCCAAACCACTTCTCACGTTTAGGGGCCCCTAAAATGCCAGGGCAGTAAAAATACCACACAAGTGACCCCATTTTAGAAAGTAGACACCCCAAGGTATTCCGTGAGGGGTATGGTGAGTTCATGTAAAATTTAATTTTTTGTCACAAGTTAGTGGTATATGAGACTTTGTAAGAAAAAAAAAAAAAAAATTCCGCTAACTTGTGACAAAATTCTCGTGTCTAAATCCCGTAATTCGAGAATACATCTCTGAGGGACATGAACATGTGGAGTCACTGTGGGTAGAAATACATGGAGCAAAAAACAATAATAAAATACTAATAGGAGTGTATTATAAACCACCTAATATACCAGAGTCCACAGAAAATCTATTACTAAACGAGATAGACGAGGCGGCAAATCATAATGAAGTCGTTATCATGGGGGACTTCAACTACCCAGATATAGACTGGGAAACTGAAAGCTGTACATCCCATAAAGGAAACAGGTTCTTGGCAATAGCCAAAGAGAATTTCCTTTCCCAACTGGTTCAGGACCCCACTAGAGGGACGGCCATACTGGACTTAGTATTAACCAATAGACCTGATAGAACAACAGATGTGCAGGTTGGGGGACACCTGGGAAATAGTGACCATAAAGTTATAACCTTCCAATTATCCTTCAAACGAGAGTTTCTAAAGGGAGGAACAAAAATACCAAACTTCAAAAAGCAAAATTTAGCCAACTAAGCGAGGCCATAGGCCTAACTAACTGGGACAAAGTCCTCAAAAATAAAAATACAACCATAAAATGGGAGATTTTTAAAAGCATTGTAACATCTAATTGTGAGAGGTACATACCTTATAGGAATAAAAGGCTAAGGAACAATAAGAGACCAATGTGGATAAATGGAACCGTAAAGAAGGCAATAAATGACAAAAAGAAAGCATATAAATCGCTAAAACAGGAGGGGAGTCAGGAAGCACTGATAAACTATAAGGAAAAATAGAATATGTAAAAACTAATAAAATTTGCCAAACTAGAGACCGAGAGATTAATTGCCAAAGAGAGTAAAACTAACCCTAAAATGTTCTTCAATTATATAAATAGTAAAAATATAAATCTGAAGGAGTCGGCCCTCTACATAGCAATGAGGGGGTGTTGCAGAGAGCGACGAGGATAAAGCAAAACTATTAAATATTTTTTTCTCCACTATATTCACTGAGGAAAATAAACTGTCAGATGAAATGCAGAATGTAAAAGTAAATCCCCATTAAAAGTGCCCTGTCTGACCCAGGAAGAAGTACAACAGCGACTTAAAAGATTAAAATAGACAAATCGCCAGGACCGGATGGCATACACCCCCGTATCCTAAGGGAATTAAGTGATGTCATAGCCAGACCATTATTTCTGATATTTACGGACTCTATAATAACAGGGAATGTTCCACAGGATTGGCGCATAGCAAATGTGGTGCCAATATTCAAAAAGGGTCCAAAAACAGAGCCTGGAAATTATAGGCCGGTAAGTTTAACATCTATTGTTGGTAAACTGTTTGAAGGGTTTCTAAGAGATGCTATTTTGGAGTATCTCAATGAAAATAAGCAAATAACGCCATATCAGCATGGCTTCATGAGGGATCGGTCATGCCAAACAAATTTAATCAGCTTCTATGAGGAGGTAAGTTCTAGACTTGACAGCGGCGAATCAATGGATGTCGTATATCTGGACTTCTCCAAAGCATTTGACACCGTACCTCATAAAAGGTTAGTATATAAAATGAGGATGCTCGGACTGGGAGAAAATGTCTGTATGTGGGTAAGTAACTGGCTGAGTGACAGAAAACAGAGGGTGGTTATTAACGGTAGATACTCAGATTGGGTCACTGTAACTAGTGGGGTACCTCAGGGGTCAGTATTGGGCCCTATTCTCTTCAATATATTTATTAATGATCTTGTAGAAGGCCTGCACAGTAAAATATCTATTTTTGCAGATGACACTAAACTGTGTAAAGTAATTAACACTGAAGAGGACAGTTTTCTGCTACAGAGGGATCTGGATAGATTGGAGGCTTGGGCAGAAAAATGGCAGATGAGGTTTAACACTGACAAATGTAAAGTTATGCACATGGGAAGGAATAATGCAAGTCACCCGTACATATTAAATGGTAAAACACTCGGTAACACTGACATGGAAAAGGATCTAGGAATTTTAATAAACAGCAAATTAAGCTGCAAAAACCAGTGTCAGGCAGCTACTGCCAAGGCCAATAAGATAATGGGTTGCATCAAAGGGGCATAGACGCCCGTGATGAGAACATAGTCCTACCACTTTACAAATCACTGGTTAGACCACACATGGAGTACTGTGTACAGTTCTGGGCTCCTGTGAACAAGACAGACATAGCAGAGCTGGAGAGGGTTCAGAGGAGGGCAACTAAAGTAATAACTGGAATGAGGGATCTACAGTACCCTGAAAGGTTATCAAAATTAGGGTTATTCACTTTAGAAAAAAGACGACTGAGGGGAGATCTAATAACTATGTATAAATATATCAGGGGTCAGTACAGAGATCTGTCCCATCATCTATTTATCCCCAGGACTGTGACTGTGACAAGGGGACATCCTCTGCGTCTGGAGGAAAGAAGGTTTGTACACAAACATAGAAAAGGATTCTTCACTGTAAGAGCAGTGAGACTATGGAACTCTCTGCCTGAGGAGGTGGTGATGGTGAGTACAATAATGGAATTCAAGAGGGGACTGGATTTATTTCTGGAGTGTAATAATATTACAGGCTATAGCTACTAGAGAGGGGTCGTTGATCCAGGGAGTTATTCTGATTGCCTGATTGGAGTCGGGAAGGAATTTTTTTCCCCTTAAGTGAGGAAAATTGGCTTCTGCCTCACAGGGGTTTTTTGCCTTCCCCTGGATCAACTTGTAGGAAACAGGCCGAATTGGATGGACAAATGTCTTTTTTCGGTCTTATATACTATGTTACTATGTTACTATGTAAAAAATAAAAATCTTCCATGAACTCACTATGCCCATCAGCGAATACCTTAGGGTGTCTACTTTCCGAAATGGGGTCACTTGTGTTTTTTTTTTACTGTCTGGGCATTGTAGTACGTCAGGAAACAGGACAGGTGCTCAGAAAGTCAAAGTGCGGAAATTCACTTTTTTGCACCACAGTTTGTAAACGCTATAACTTTTACCCAAACCAATAAATATACACTTATTGCATGTTTTTTTTTTATCAAAGACATGTAGAACAATAAAGTTAGAAATAAATTTAAAGAGAAATGTAGTTTTATTTGACAAATTTTCCAACAGAAAGTGAAAAATGTCATTTTTTTGCAAAAATTTAGTCAAAAAAGTAAAATATCAAAAAAAGTAAAAATGTCAGCAAGAATGAAATAGCACCAAATGAAAGCCCTATTATTGAGAAGAAAAGGAGGTAAAATGAATTTGGGTGGTAAGCTGTATGGCCGAGCAATAAACGGTGAAAATAGTGTAGTGCAGAATTGTAAAAAGTGGCCTGGTCATTAAGGGGGTTTAAGCTAGGGGGGCTGAAGTGGTTAAATAGCTCTCTCTAAGACAGCAGCACTGTTCTGTCTGAATGTGAGCTGCAGGGAGAAAATCACCGTCCCTCCCACGTTAGAGGGGGAGGGGGCATGGCCTAACCGAATCAGAGGTGTGGCTTATCTGGACCTGGGGGTGGGGTTTTAAGGGTGACTTGAATGGCCAGCCTAATTTCCCCCTGAACTGAACTGTGACCTCCATAGCACTCCGCTCCTTTAACAGTGTCATCCACAGCGCCCTGCCCCTTTAAAGCTAACCTGCAGCAGTGAAAAGAAATGGCCGAGTTGTTATGGAAACCTCAGGATATAAGGTACTAAGTGCTATTAGGCCCTGGCTTTACTTCTATAGCGATTATCCTGGTGACAGATTTCCTTTAAACGTCATCTAGAGCAGTGATGAAACATGGCGGGGTTGTTATAGTTACCTGGAGTAAAACTGTGTGTGTGGAGACGGACTGCCAGGGAGCAGTAAATGACAGTTTGGATTGGATTTAAGTGAAAGGCTTGCAGGCTTGTATTGGCTATAATGCAGGTCATGTTTTGGGAATATCTCAGGAACGATAAGTCCTAGAGAGCCAAACACCTGATGTACCCGTGTGCCAAATTTGGTGAAGATCGGTCCAGTCCTTTGGTCGTGCATAAAGAGCGTCTAGACAGAAATTCATTTTTATATATATAATAGATATATAGTAATGATGTGAACAGTAAAGTGCGCAGTAGACATATGGTGGGGGGGGGGGGGAGGTCTCTCACCTGGTGGTTCAGTTTCTGGGTTAGATAGCTGAAATCCAGAAAAGTGCTGCTTCAGTAAGGCATAGCTTGCTGGAGATTGTTTGGTTAAAGTTGTATGGACTGGATTTCTTTGGACTGGGAGTCAGGTTGGTAGTGGGAGTCTCTCAGTCCACACCCCTAATCCATTACAGGTTCCCTGGCCCCAGGTGAGGTCAGCGGGGTTAATCGGGGAGGGATAAATCAACCCTTTCTGTGTATCGGGTGGGGGGGAGTGGTTGATGTAGCAGAGTCCTGCTGAGGCTCTGAGCGTGGTCTCAGATGAGAAGGGCTGAGGGGCCATGGGGCTAGGTGCTAGCCACAACGTTTGGAGGGACATTGTTACAGCCAGGAGGCTGCTGGGCGAGTGGCTAAGAAAGCTGCATCTGGTGCCAGGTGTGAACGGTCGCTGTAGAGGTGAGTTAGGGAACACCTCAGTTTAGTGAGAGCCCAGCCGGGCAGGCGTTTGTTTTGTATTGTGTTACTTTTTGTGTAATGTGCCAGGGCTGGTGCAAGGATTTTTGCCACCCTAAGCAAAAACTAATTTTGCCGCCCCCATGACTCCACCTATTGACCATGCCCTTTGACCCGCCCCTTTTTTGTCGGCCACCTATTTATACAGACTGTACCCTTTATTGTGGTAAGGCCACGTTTTCTCACTCCAGCTACATACCATGTCATCCACAGAACCCCTAAATGTCATCCACAGATCCCCACAAGTGTAATCCCCCACATATCCCCCTAAATGTCATCCACAGATCCCCCTAAATGTCATCCACAGATCCCCCTAAATGTCATCCACAGATCCCCTTCCCGCCCAGCGCCGCCTCTTAGCTAATTTACTCACTTCACTTGCCTCGGTGTAATTGCAGAGAAGCGTTTAAGCTCCCACAGGTGACAGCGCATGCGCAATTCGCTTGACGATGCCTCTGCCAGTGCACCTGTGCGAGATTAAGACGCTTCTCTGCAATTACAAAGAAACAAGTGAAGTGAAAAAATTAGCTAGTAGGCGGGCCGTATAAGGAGCGGCGTCGGCGCCTCCAGCAAGAGTGCGCTCAACGCGGTGGTGTACCTTGCTTATGGGTGGCGCCGGCCCTGGATGTGCAACTAACAAATGCACCGTTGGGACATTAAAACTGTTGTCTGGAAAGAAGTCTGTGAGAATGACCCCCAAAAGTCAAGCAATCCCTTACAATAGATATACACTGAAAAGTGAAGAGGCCTCTGGTTTTATAGGGGCCACACAAAGAGAGAAGGGCCACTTTGATATTTCTGTGTGTCAACCATAGCGTGACCCTAGAGTTAAGAGGACATTTCTGATTTTCCTGTTCAGAAAATGTCCAAAGATGATGGGTCTCATGTAACAAAACAGGAAAACTGGCCTTGTTGCCCATAGCAACTAATCACAGCACAGCCTTCTTTAGAATCATTAAAGCTGCGCTGTGATTGGTTGGCTCGGTGATGATGTCACAGAAGGCATTGTGATGTCACTGCTGACTGAGGTTATATAAGGGGGCTCTGCCCCCCGGCTGCCTGTATTTCATTGGCCATTCTATGGTGCTGAAAGACTCCCGTGGAGACAATGCGGTTTACCCTATTGTTTCTGTGCTTCAGCGTGATCTATCCAGTTCATTTTAATATACTGCTGGTGAGTATCCATGTGGCGGTCATATATGTATATAATCTATAGGGAAGGGACATAGAATATACAATATCCATTTCTCACTTAGAATGCTCTGGGAATTACAATACGGTCTCACTTTTCCTCTAGGATAATGCACAAGCAGCGCCCCCGGGTGCAGAGCCGTCCAAATTACTGGACTTCTACAGATGGATGAAGAAATCTGTATTTGGGGTGAGTCAGATAATGACATCATTATCCCACATCTATCAGTTCTATTATATATCAGCGCTCTCTTCTGTAGATAGGTCCATGTTATATCCACAGTGGAGCCTCATCTAAGTACATACCAACATTGGGACAAGTAGACTAGGGTTGAACCCAAACTGTAAAAAGTTGTTCTAGGGGGGTCCAGAACCGCTGGACCACAACTGTCGGTGCGCCACTGTAGCTGCCAATTGTCCTGTGTTAAAGACCGCCTAGCGGCCTTTTATAACATGCTTTAGGGCGGCCTGGGGGGCAATTGCCTCCCTGCACCCCGTACCAGCCCGCCCCTGCCCATCACACTGCTAAAACAATGATCTCTTACTTTCTCCCCTTCTCCCCACACAGTATAATGCCCCCTACGTACCCCTCACACTGCATCATGTCTTCTTCTGTGCCCCCAACCCAGAATAATGCCCCTTTATGTGCCCCCCAGCTAAATATTCTGCCTGTGGGTGAACACTCACCTAAAGAGGACCTTTCACTGCTCCTGACATGCCTGGTTTAATAGCTCCATGGATTCCCCATGTGATAACAGCTCTGGAGCAGCTATTCTAATTAGTGTTGAGCGCGAATATTCGAAAAGCGAATTTTTTTAGCGAATATCGGCACTTCGCTAATTCGCGAATATTTCGAATATAGCGCTATAAATTCGCTATTTCGAATATTCGTTTTTTTTTTTTTTTTTTTTAGTTATATTTTTTTCTTTCCCACTTCCCAAAAGTAGTTCTTACCTGTCATGAGGATTCCTGGCTTCCTGGCTGCTCCAGTCAGTGCCCGTTGCCGCTTCTGCCGACTTCCGTGCTCATGGAGCGTCCCTTCCATGGGAAAATCTCTATATACTAAAATGTACTGTCGGATTTGAGGAATTACGTTGAAATCGCAATGCGATTAATTCAAGTTATATTAATCGCATTGCGATTACAACTTAACACTGCTATCTTACATAGGCTAGAATTAACGAATATGGAATATATAGCTATGCACTAGCAGTGCTAAGTTGAAATCGCAATGCGAATACTTTAAGTTAAATTAATCGCATTGCGATTTCAACTTAACACTACTGCTATATTCCATATTCGTTAACTTCGTTAATTCTAGCAAGCTGACCCATTATAAACCCAGCTCTAAGTTGAAATCGCAATGCGATTAATATAACTTGAATTAATCGCATTGCGATTTCAACGTAATTCCTCAAATCCGACAGTACATTTTAGTATATGGAGGCGTTCCCATGGTGATGGGGACGCTCCATGAGCACAGAAGTTATGGTTGGCTTGGTAGAATTAGCGAGGATGGCGAATATGACGAATGTATTCGTCATATTCCTCAAAGCGAAGATAGCAGTATTCTACATCTTCGTTTTAGCAACCTATTCGTCAACTTCGCTATTCGCTAATTCTAGCAATCAAATAGGAAGGTTGACTTACCAGACAGCTGTGTTAAATTCGCTATGCGATTTTTTTTTTTTTTAATAAATAGAATACTTATAATAATATTATCATATCAAGTAATATAATTATTGTATTAAAAAAAAAAATCGCATAGCAATTTACTACAACTATCTCTATAGTCAACCTTCCTATTTGATTGCTAGAATTAGCGAGGTTGACGAATAGGTTGCTAAAGCGAAGATGTAGAATACTTCGTTATCTTCGTTTTGAGGAATATGACGAATACATTCGTCATATTCGTCATCCTCGCTAATTCTAGATATGAAACCAATAGGAAAGTAGCCTTAAGTACAAATCGCAATATGCGATTATTTAAATCGCATGTTAATCGCGATAACTAGAAAAAATGACGAATATTCGATTTCGACGAATACGAAACGAATATTCATTCGAATATTCGCGAATTTCGTCGAAATCGAATATGGCACCTGCCGCTCATCACTAATTCTAATGTCTGTATGTTGCGCCATTCCTCTATTCTTTCTACCAGAAGTTATAATTGAATTGCTATTAGTCTTCAGTAAGGGTACAGAGGGGGGGTACCTGCACAGACTTACTCTATCCAATCAGTGCTGCCATGTTCAGACTGTGCAGGTTCACCCCCACCCCCCCCCCCAACTGGTTACCCCCCTCTGTATCCTTACTGAAGGCTAATGGCAATTCATTCTTAACTTCTAGTATAAATAATAAAGGAATGGCACAACATAGAGCCATAAGAATAGATGCTCCAGAATAGTTTTTACATGGGGAATGCATGAAGCTATTAAACCAGGAATGTCAGGAGTGGTGAAAGGTCCTCTTTAACCCAGTTCCCCAGGGCGAATGGGACAGATCAGTCATTGGCGATCTGCTCTGGTCTGTCTGGTGGCCAGATGCAGAAGTTGAGATGAAGTCACTTTATCGTACCTGCCAGGACCAGACTATCATTCGCAGGGTGAATGGTTGAAATCACAGCGTCCTGTTTCACCGCTGTATTCAACTGAATCCATGGCCTAACGACATAGATGTAGTTATAATAGATGGCGGGGCCAGCTGCCAGGGGGAAGCACCCCCACCTCCCCATCTCTGGGGCCCCATACAATTGTGTTATCTGCATAATGGTCAAATCCATCACTACTTCAGGAAAGCAGTGACCACTGACACCCATTACTGCCCCCATGATAAGTCACTTCTTATTCTGAAATCTGCTTTTCTTTTAATTGTTTCACCTTTTTATTGTAGGTCGTTCCACCGGCTGTTCCGCCCCCCAAAGAAGGCTTTGCCCTGTTTTGGGACTGCTGTGCAGACATACAGGAGACGGTGATTGGGGTGAGTAACTATTTACTACCAATATTACACATACATGTTCCCTAAGTTCTGTAACTTCTCTCCATAAATCTCCCATTTCCCGGTGATCACATCTGTAGTCGTGGCTCGATCCAAGAGTTAATAAGAGGATGAGGGGCGAGCAGATTGTTAAGGCTCATTCACAATCTTCTTTTTCAGATTTTTATAGAAAGACCTGTCCCAGCAAAGGAGGAACCGTCTCGGGTCGAGAAGATCCTTGGGTGGGTCGAGGAGAATATCTTCGGAGTAAGTAGACACTTCTGGAGTATTTTACTTTATACTAGACTGAATTTATGACATATAATTTCCCACCCAAAGCCAAGAATCTTACAGGAATGAAGAGAATTAGGACAAACACAATCACCATGTAAGGATTAAAAAAGATCCGAAATGTAAAATTAAGAAAACAGATACAAATAAAACCTTTGGTTATTGTCTTTCATAACTTAATGTATCATTAAGTGAAAGGTTTTCCTAGATTTTTCCCCTTTCAGAATCCAATCACCTTAACATTCTTGGCCATTGTGACCCCTGGGAATATCCATATGGAGGATTTGCGAATACAGCGTCACCACCACCTTAAATCCACCTTCCTCAGACTCATCATTTCCTTCTATTTTCTTTCAGATTGCTCCATTACCACCTGATCCACCCGAGTCACCTTGTGTGGCTTTCATACACCTCCTTAAAAAGAAAACCTCCTTTGTGAGTGTGATATTCAGAGTAGAATCATTTTTGTTATGGAGGGGGATTTATCCTTCTGAATTCACATGTTACATATTCCTAATATTCACACTATTGCATAGTTACCAACATTCATTTTGATAAATTTTGGGCATTTAAACCCATGGCTCAAAAATAAACGGTGGATGGGGGTGGTTTATATACATATGAGCCATTCTCCACCTGGGACCACCAATATTTGGAAGGATTGTCTATAAAAATTAGAAACAGTCTCTGACAATTCAGTCCCTGCTGCTTACAAGGGTTATGCCGATATCAGACATGATATGGAGATTTAAGCTCCAGAGGCCTAATAGAGACTCTGTACAGGCCCAGACCTATGTCACCATGTGCTCTTCCCTGTAGCTCTGCCCCTAAAGGACTTGCTACGGAGGAGATCTATGGTGATCAGGTGGAAAGAACTGGCTATGACATATATAGGGGTACACACACTTTTCCTGCACAGGGGACCTGATTGTTATTATGAACTGTAAATACTATTACCCCCAATATCCCCTTATACTATTACCCCCAATATCCCCAATAATGTTACCCCTTATAAGATCCTCAACATCACTTTAACAACGATCCCCTTTCTTGTTGCAGATAAACATCGATTGGTCCAGGCTCCTTTACTTCCTTGGAGATTTGGTGTCATTTATAGTTGGTGCCGCCGGCTTTCTTGCCAATCTCATTACAATCATGGAATGGATAAAAGGACCTGATGTCCATGAAACGGAGGGATCATTTCAGATAATAGATCTACGTGGAAACGAATATTCTGGTGGTTGGCGCGGGAGATAACATCTGGCGGTAATATAACTAATCTGGAAATCTAACACTGTAGAGGAGAATACATTGTCGTCTTCTTCCTAATAATCCTTTTTTGTGCTTTTTTTCTTTTAGTCCAGAACCATCTTCCAGCCCTGTCATCTCCAACTGTATGGGCTAGTGGGCGAGAAAATAACATCTGAAGAAGATGTCCCAATGACTCCCGCGCCCGTGGCTGGGTCATCTAGTGCACCCCACAGCTAATCTCTTCCACCACGCCCAGGATTCTTCTGGTGACGAGGGGCACAGAGGACCCAATGCAGAAATCCTAGCCATCTAAGACATGGTAAATGACATTTTACTAGTACATCACATTTTCTGATCTATGCTCTTCTATATCAATGTAGGGATGAGGGTTTGGTTGGAGTATTGAAGGAACCTGTCAGCATGACAATTCAGGGTAATCTGCAGGCAGCCTGTTATAGAGCAGGAGGAGCTGAGCAGATTGATAAGCGGTGCTTGTAATTGATCCATTTACATTCCTAATCTTTCTACACTTAGGAGTCCAGTGGGCGGTCCTATCAGTGACTGGAAGTTACCTCTTTATGTACACTTACAGTATGTATGGAAGGCTATCAATCGCTGGTAAGACCACCCACCGGACTTCTACATATAGGAAGAGCAGGGCTAGAAATGGTTAAGTACAAGTTCTACTGAACCTATTCCCATAAAACTATAGACCAGTCTGCTCAGCTCCTCCTGCTCTATAACCTGCACTGCTTCTTCACTGTGATGGGTTCCTTATAAATGAGGGTGGCCCCCATCCACACTGTAGTCTCTATAGACCAGTAGTAGATTCGCACCATATGAGTCTAAGGTGAATGTAAGTATTTCAATATAATTGAAGAGTTTGTCCGGAATAGTAATATTGATGGTTTTTCCGTAGGATAGGCCATCAGTATTAGGGTGGTGGGGGTGGGCACCCCTGCTGATCAGCTGTATATAGAGACCGTGGTGCTCCTGTCAGCTCTGCAGCCTCTCCATTGCTCCGTACAGTAGGTATACATTTGGCGCACGCACTGATGTTACTGATCGTGGCGGGAAGTAATTATAACAGCACTCTGCAACCAGCACTCTGCCCTGCCTCTATGACAGAAGCTGTAAGAGGTAGTTAGTGTACATTTTGATCAAAAGGTAATAAGCCACTCACCACGCCAAGGCCCCCTCGTGAGTGGTCCTAACGCTAAATCCTACCTGTTATGGGCCATGACAGCCACATAAAATCCAGGGAGTGCGGGCCCAGCATGCATGCAGGGATTAACCATACTTATTAACCCTTTCTGGTGCTATAACAGCCTCCATTAGATCCAGGGACGCAGGTACCAACATGCATGCTGAGCCCACTGTGTACTCCTCCTGGAACCGGATGGTTACTAGCAGGCACTATTCCTAACGCTAAATCCTACCTGTTATGGGCCATGGCAGCCACATAAAATCCAGGGAGTGCGGGCCCAGCATGCATGCTGGGATCAACCGTACCTATTAACCCTTTCTGGTGCTATAACAGCCTCCATTAGATCCAGGGACGCAGGTACCAACATGCATGCTGAGCCCACTGTGTACTCCTCCTGGAACCGGATGGTTACTAGCAGGCACTATTCCTAATGCTAAATCCTACCTGTTATGGGCCATGGCAGCCACATAAAATCCAGGGAGTGCGGGCCCAGCATGCATGTTGGGATCAACCGTACCTATTAACCCTTTCTGGTGCTATAACAGCCTCCATTAGATCCAGGGACGCAGGTACCAACATGCATGCTGAGCCCACTGTGTACTCCTCCTGGAACCGGATGGTTACTAGCAGGCACTATGAAAGCAAGTTCAGTTTTGTACTCACTCTGATTAAAACCAGCCTCTAAGGCAGACAAACTAGTCAGGTGTGCACGACTGTGAAGGAGACTGCCACACCTCCAACATATACTAAACAGAAACAAAAATGGGGGGTCAGTCAGCACGTCCCTGTCTGCAGGTGCACGTTACTGCAGACAGCATGCATGTTGGTACCTGCGTCCCTGGATCTAATGGAGGCTTTTATAGCACCAGAAAGGGTTAATAGGTACGGTTGATCCCAGCATGCATGCTGGGCCCGCACTCCCTGGATTTTATGTGGCTGCCATGGCCCATAACAGGTAGGATTTAGCGTTAGGAATAGTGCCTGCTAGTAACCATCCGGTTCCAGGAGGAGTACACAGTGGGCTCAGCATGCATGTTGGTACCTGCGTCCCTGGATCTAATGGAGGCTGTTATAGCACCAGAAAGGGTTAATAAGTATGGTTGATCCCAGCATGCATGCTGGGCCCGCACTCCCTGGATTTTATGTGGCTGTCATGGCCCATAACAGGTAGGATTTAGCGTTAGGACCACTCACGAGGGGGCCTTGGCGTGGCGAGTGGCTTATTACCTTTTGATCAAAATGTACACTAACTACCTCTTTCAGCTTCTGTCATAGAGGCAGGGCAGAGTTCTGGTTGCAGAGTGCTGTTAAAAATTTTTGTTTGTATATATATGTGCCACAGTAACGTGCACCTGCAGACAGGGACGTGCTGACTGACCCCCCATTTGTGTTTCTGGGAAGTAATTATGAGCCATGAAAGAAATGATTCTGATAAATTCTATGTAGAATGTAATTTCCTCTCTTTTAGATACTCCCCCATGTCATGGTCACTGTCTTCATGGTATGAACTATTCATCTCATTCCTTCTCATTTAGTTCTGAAAGGATGGGAACCAGGCGGCAGAAAAACACCAGCCTCGCCCTGTACTTCCTGATGTGCTTGACATCACAGCGCCTGAGCCGCCGCTTCTTGAGGGACTACGCAAGAGCAATAGCCCCCTCACAGGAACATCTGTGGCCGGCTCCGTCAGAATCATGATGACTGCTGGCCTATAGTAGGTAACATTTATAAGTTACTCTATGGACCACATCTATTAATGCTGCTTAATATTTACACAGCGTAAACGTAGTCCAGACAGTCACAAGATGCGCCAAAATTATCCCAGTGGTGCACGCTGTGGCCATCTTGCGTGACAATAGGTTTGTTTCCCTACTTTACACCAGCTCAAGGTTAACTTACTTTTTGGCATTATTTTGCACACAAAAACTGTCGCACTCCTTTCTTATCTCTGGGTCTTTAATACATCTACCTAGCCTCGGCCCCTTCTCTAGACTCTTTACAAAGTGTCTTGGGAGGAGCAGGAAAGCATCTAAAGCCATGAGTAATGTGGCGCCCATGGAATAGTGGAGGAATAGTAAATCTGCCCCTAAATAATAAGGATTGATACCAAATCTCTGATCTTTCTTTCTTTCAGCATCTGCATATTCTGGAGGAAAAAATCCACTCAAAAGGTCCTCTGGACAAAGAGCCAGTATACCGGCGAAATGACAAGCACGAAGCCACAGAACTGTCAGCATCAAAAGAAATTCCCCCAAAACTTTCCTCTTCTTTTACCTCATAACCCCCCTTCCCTCTAAAAAAAATAAAATAATTCTCCCCTTCCCTTCTCCCCTAAGTACCGCTGTGTTGTTATATGTTATAGCCTCTAGAAAAAAAAACTTTAAAAAACTTAACTGCGGACCCCTTTGGCGCTGCCTAGACCTTCATTGAATAAACTTCAGAATTGAAGTGTCTGGTATTAAAGGGTTTCTGTCACAAGATTTTACCCTATTAAGCTAGGTGACATTAGCGATGAGCTAATGTCAGCAGACCCTAACTAGCCTATTCCTACTTTTATCTATGCCCCCGTTACGCCAGAAAACTTACTTTTATAATATGGTAATTAGTCTATAGGAGCAGGGGGGGGGGCGTTGTTCCTGCACCTAGAGGCTCAGTTTACCCACTTTTGTTGCCTCCCTCGAAGTCCTGATTGACAGGGCCAGGCAGCGCTCAACAGGGCTGCCATCAGAAATTTCTGGGCCCCTTACACAGCTCAAGGCCTGGGCCCCCCCCGCCGCCGCCCCCTCCCCGACACTGCCCCCTTCCCGACACTGCCCTGTTGTGTTATGTGGGGTGTTACATAGGACTGCAGGGAGCATATACTACATTATCTGCGCACAGACAGTTATCACTGTTATCTGGTATGTTACATAGGACTGCAGGTGACAAATTAAAATGTAGCTGCCAAATTTAAAATGCTTAGGATTATGATAAATACTTGGGGGGGGGGATGAGACGCAGGTGACAGTAGTGAGCCCGCTGTACATATAGGGGAATCCAGCACCACCTACCTCTTACATCCAGTTTCCTCTTCTCCTCCGTTTGACCCTGACCGCCATCACAAATTCCTCCAGCCACATCTCGTCTCTGCAGAGTTTGTTACACAGACATGTTAGATTTCTCATAATTGGGGTTATTTATCAAACTGGTGTAAAGTAATTTGCCCCCCACACTGCCTCATATTAATTAATTTGCCTCCCCACACTGCCTCATATTAATTAATTTGCCCCCATACTGCCCCCATATTAATTGATTTGCCCCCACACTGCCCCCATATTAATTAATTTGTCCCCTCACTGCCTCATATTAATTCATTTGCCCCCACATTGCTCCATAATAATTAATTTGTCCCCACACTGCCCTCATATTAATTAATTTGCCCCCACACTGCCCTCATATTAATTAATTTGCCCTCACACTGCTCCATATTAATTGATTTGCCCCCACGCTGCCCCCACATTAATTAATTTGCCCCCACACTGCTCCATATTAATTGATTTGCCCCCATATTAATTAATGTGTCCCCTCACTGCCTCATATTAATTTGCCCCCACATTGCTCCATAATAATTTGTCCCCACACTGCCCCCATATTAATTAATTTGCCCCCACACTACCTTATATTAATTAATTTGCCCCCCACTCTGCCTCATATTAATTAATTTCCCCCCACACTGCCCCCAAATTAATTGATTTGCCCCCACATTGCTCCATAATAATTTGTGCCCACACTGCCCCCATATTAATTAATTTGCCCCCACAGTAATTGCAATAAACTTACCTGCTCCTCCTGTCCTGTGCTGGCTCTGTCTGGATGATGAGACTCTCCAGTTCTGGCACGCACGGGGCGTGCATGTTCCCACGAGATCTGCCGCGAGAGTTCACAGGTCTTGCGGGATTGACGCCGTCCGCCGTGCTCTCTGCTGTCCGGGCCCGGCGGTGCTGATCTGATTCTGGGGTGCCGGGCTACATGTACACCACATTGCCCCGCTGGGGGCGATTTGACCATGCCTGTCCCCTCCGCTTCCTACGCCCATGGCCCCAGGTCTAGCGGCCACAAAAAAAAATAAAAAAGGCTTGGGACCGGTGTACCATGAAAAAACCTTAAATCATGAACAAACCTTAAGTCAGCTGATTTCAGGGGGTGTGTCCTTTGGCGCATGCGCATTATGCGCACTACGCCGAAACAGGTCTAAACAGGGTTATGAAACAGGTCTGAAGCATGCCCAGGGGGGTCCTGTGCCCCCGCAGAAAACCTGCGGTTTTCTGCGTGACAGTCTATGATCCCCGCAGTCTGTGACCACAGGGATCAGAGACCTAAATGTAAAAATTAACCAATTAACCCCCCCCCCCCCCACTGCACCCCGCCATGTTACTGACCCCCCCAGGCGGTGCAGGGGGGGTGGGGAATTGCGGGCTGCAGGGGGTATAGCAGGGGGTCAGCACATTGCTGACCCCCTGCTATAAACTGCTGACATCTGTGCTGCAGATGTCAGCAGTTTAACCCCTTCAATACTGCGGTCCGTACGGACCGCAGGTATGGAAGGGGTTAACAGGGAGGGAGCGCGTACTGCGCTGAGCCGAGCGCGGGCTGCATAGAACACACCCCCTGAATATGTAATGTGAGCCGAGAGCCGCCTGAATGGGCTGCATAGAACACACCCTCTGAAATCAGCTGACTTAAGGTTTGTTCATGATTTAAGGCTTTTTCATGGTACACCGGCCGGGCCCCCCCAGGGTCCGGGCCCCTTACTGGGGTATGGGCTGTACCCCCCTGATGGCGGCCCTGGCGCTCACATCCGTCTGCCAGCCCAGTGCTCTGGGGAAATCTCGGAGGGGGACCCTTATCTACACTTGTCCGTTTGTCGGTCCAGCGCTGAATCAAGTCCGGACTTTAGGACCGCACATATCCACTCCACTGATGTCACCCCCGCTTCTTCCTGTTCCCTGGCATCCGGGTTATGCTGGACCCCACGCCGGAGCATGGTGCACCACGTGGGACGCCGCGTAAGGGAGGTTGTCGGTCAGCAACGCTGTGAGAGAGCGGTGAAGAGTGGTAAGCACGTAACCATGTACAAGTTTTTATAATACTCCACTTGTGGGAATAATAAGGAGGATTGGACATTCTAACAGCCATGAAAGAATCTATTGTGATCTAACATTTCACACATTGGTGCAGCTGCATAAACTGTTTTACACTGCGACTCCACAGTGCTACATTGGTGTGGGGGTCATAGTGCCGCTACGATATTGCGACTAACTCAAAAGGCTTTATCTGGATGAGGACTCAAACCATGTTGGACTATTTTGTTACTTATCTTCACCTTATTGATGGGAATACATAAGAAGGATATCTTAACTAGGAGATTTTATTTCATTTTACTGTATTAGTATTGTGCATAGAGCTAGCAATAAAATATTATGTGTTCTTAAGTGTGTGTGTCCCTTGACATAGCACGTTTTCTATTCAGTTTTTTGGCCAAAACGTGGACGTACAAGGAGAGCGCCTATCCATAAACGAAAAAAGGCTGAGCCGCTGAATTTTGTGACTATTTTCTAATGATGGGGATTGCTTTATAAGTTCTTTTACTCACTGTTCAGTTGGTTTGTAGATTTCATTGGCGTCCCACCTGAGGATACATACACTCACCCCACCTAAGTATACAGTATGTGTTTTTTATGTGTAGTTGTCTGCTGTGTTCGGAGTTCTAGCGTTTCACGTGACTAAGATGATGTCATGTGGTGTTTAGAGATGGCCCGAACTATCCGCCGGCGAACAGTTCCCGGCGAACATAGCTTGTTCGCGTTCGCCTCGGTGGGCGAACATATGCGATGTTCGATCCGCCCCCTATACATCATCATTGAGCAAACTTTGACCCTGTACCTCACAGTCAGCAGACACATTCCAGCCAATCAGCAGCATACCCTCCCTCCCAGACCCTCCCACCTCCTGCACAGCATCCATTTTAGACTCATTCTGAAGCTGCAGTCTTAGTGAGAGGAGGGAGAGTGTAGTTGCTGCTGATTTAATAGGGAAATTGATAGCTAGGCTAGTGAATTCAGTGTCCACTCCAGTCCTGAAAGACTCATCTGATCTCTGCTGTAAGGACAGCGTCCTGATAGCACCCCAAAAAGCCATTTTTAGGGCTGCTACATTAGTCTGCTTTTTTTTTTCTTCTCCATATATATATTGCAGTTGCCTGGCCTGCCCGTGTGTGAGGAGCTGCAGGCCCACAGACTACATAGTGCCCACTGCCAGTGCCCACCACTCATACCGTGTGGCACAGGACTTTGCATCAAACAAAGGCATTAAATTTTTACCCTTTAATCTAAGGTTAGTTGCTTGCCTGCTAGTGTGTGTCAGGCTTCCACAGACTGTAGTGTGCCCACTGCCAGTCCCCACCACCACTCATACCGTGTAGCACAGGCATTTAATTTTTACACTTTAGTCTAATTTCAGTTGCTTGCCTGCTGCCAGTGTGTCTCAGGCCGACTTCCACAGACTGTAGTGTGCCCACTGCCAGTGCCCACCACCACTCATACCGGGTGGCACAGTAGCTTGCCGATAAATAAGGCATTTAATTTTTACACTTTAGTCTAATTTCAGTTGCTTGCCTGCTGCCAGTGTGTGTCAGGCCGACTTCCACTGACGGTAGTGTGCCCACTGCCAGTGCCCACCACTCATACCGGGTGGCACAGTACCTAGCACGCGTAGTACCACTTATCTAAAAAAAATGACAGGCGGAGGCAGGCCACCCTGCAGGGGCCGTCGTGGTCGTGGTGCTGTGATTTCCACTGGCCCTGGAATAATGCCCAGTGTTCAGAGGCCACGTACCCTAAACCTGAAAAATTCTGAGGACATAGTTGACTGGCTTAGACAGGACACCCAATCTTCAACAGCTTCCGCTAAGAACTTTGAGGCACCATCCTCCTCCAGCTCAGCTTCGGTCACCTGCTCTCAAGTTACCACGCTCCCGCTAGCCGCCACCACCACCACTACCACCACAGCCACCACTGCCGCTTCACTTGATCCATCAGAGGAGTTATTTAAACATCAGTTGGATGCAATTAGTGATGCGCAACCATTATTGCCAGATGATGTAGATTACAGGGATATGTCTCAGTCAGGCAGGAGTACACACATGGACGTACAGTGTGATGATGATGATGATGTTGTACCTGCTGCTGCTTCCTTTGCTGAGGTGTCAGATACAAGTGAAGCGGTTGATGATGACGATGTGTCCACGTGGGTGCCTGCTCGAAGAGAAGAAGAGGGGGAAAATTCAGAAGGGGAGACAGAGAGAAGGAGGAGACAAGTTGGAAGCAGGGGGAGGTCGTCGCAAGGAGTTAGTGGCACAGTCAGACAGCATGTATCGGCACCTGGGGTCAGCCAGACAGCACACCAGTCAACGCATGCTGTTGCCACCACCAGAATGCCGTCATTGCAAAGCTCAGCAGTGTGGCATTTTTTGTGTGTGTCTGCCTCTGATAACAGCAATGCCATTTGCAAGCTGTGCCAAAAGAAACTGAGTCGTGGGAAGTCCAACACCCACCTCGGTACAACTGCTTTGCGAAGGCACATGATCTCACATCACAAACGCCTATGGGATCAACACATGCGTACAAGCAGCACACAAACTCAAAGCCACCATCCTCCTCCTGGTCCAGCATCTTCAGCCACATCAACTACTGCTGTCTTTCTTGCCCCCTCTCAACCACCCGCCACTCCGCCTCTCACCTTCAGCAGTTCCTGCTCATCTGCCCACAGTCAGGTGTTTGTTAAGGAAATGTTTGAGCGTAAGAAGCCAATGTCACAGAGTCACCCCCTTGCCCGGCGTCTGACAGCTGGATTGACAGAACTCTTAGCCCGCCAGCTTTTACCATACCAGCTGGTGGAGATTGAGGCCTTCAAAAAATGTGTCGCTATTGGGACACATAGACCCAAAAACTACGGACTAATTTTTGGGGGATTAGGTATTTACTATTTTTACACAAAGGCCTTACTAGGCGAAACCTACATTATCTCCCAAAACCAAGATTTAAAAACCCTTTTTTTATTATTCGTAAACTTTATTAGATACTGAAACTAATGAGCGACACACATTAAAAACCTAGTGATGTCTCGCTTGGCTGAATTGGTCAGATATATGGGGTAACCATATGGGGGTTGTGCACTAACTCCCAAAATGGTGTACTCAAGGCGTGTAGGGAGACACCCTGCTAGCGTTTTGACTATATATAGCACTAGTTTTGAACCATTGCTGGTCAGCTCACTATGCTGTATAACACCCTATTTGTTTGAATTTTGGATCAAACACGTGTGTGCTTGAATTACTGCCTAGCCAAACTATCACGCATTGCTCCCTCACATTGCCGTTCTCTTATCACAAGATTCTATTCAATTGCTATTATTTCATCAAGCGAGACCTTCACTAATAGCTTTAAAACACTAACTGCCCCCCGACATGTTTCGCCATTTACATGGCTTCTTCAGGGGAAACGGGCAGCTATTGGGACACCACAGTGGAAGGTACCTGGACGAATTTTTTTTTAAAAAAAGGCAATCCCTGATATGGGACGTAACAGGGATTAAACTGATAGGAATAGTACTAGTTAAGACACCACTCGGGTGTGACAGTAAATTGCACGGTGCAGATGCAGTGATTGTGGATTAAAACAAAAGGGAGGGAGCCAGCATTTTTTTAACCATCTCCCCGTACGAAAAATCAATTCAATAGATGGACCCCAGATTGGGGACGTAACAGGGATTAAACTGATGAGAATAGTACTACAGAAAATACCACTCATATCGGGTGTGACAGTAAATTGCACGGCGCAGACGCAGTGACCGTGGATAAAAACAAAGGGGAGGGAGCCAGCGTTTTTTTAACCATCTCCCCGTTCGAAAAATCAATTCAATAAATGGCCCCCAGATTGGGGACATTAGAGGGATTAAACTGATGAGAATAGTACTACAGAAAATACCACTCATATCGGGTGTGACAGTAAATTGCACGGCGCAGACGCAGTGACCGTGGATTAAAACAGAGTGGAGGGAGCCAGCGTTTTTTTAATCATCTCCCTGTTCGAAAAATCAATTCAATAAATGGCACCCAGATTGGGGACGTTAGAGGGATTAAACTGATGAGAATAGTACTACAGAAAATACCACTCATATCGGGTGTGAGAGTAAATTGCACGGCGCAGACGCAGTGACCGTGGATTAAAACAAAGGGGAGGGAGCCAGTGTTTTTTTAACCATCTCCCCGTTCGAAAAATCTATTCAATTGACCTTTCGGGGACCCTTGGTGTTCTACGTGGCTGGGTGGAGGAAGAAACCTTCAATGACATCACCGGGACATGGCTAGCTTGGTATCCAACCTTGTGCAAATGGGGAGTTTGCGGTTGTGCAAATGAACTGTTTGCGGTTGTTTGCGGTGCATTAAAAGGGGAGTTTGGTCTGTCAATGTCTGTAAAGTGGGCGATACAAAATCATACCTGATCGTATACACACATGGATGTTTTAAAGCATGTTATTCCAAACAATTTAGGAATGTTACGTGATTTATGCCCTTTATGGATTAAAACCCGACTCTGCGTCCACTATGTAATTTTCCATGGGAGTTTTGCCATGGATCCCCCTCCGGCATGCCACAGTCCAGGTGTTAGTCCCCTTGAAACAACTTTTCCATCACTATTGTGGCCAGAAAGAGTCCCTTTGGTTTTTAAAATTCGCCTGTCTATTGAAGTCTATGGCAGTTCACCCGGTTCGCTAGTTCGCGAACATTTGCGGAAGTTCGCGTTCGCCGTTCGCGAACTAAAGATTTTATGTTCGCGACATCACTAGTGGTGTTTCCCTCTAATGTATCGTCTGCTCTTTTCTTTGTTAAAGGAGTTGTCCGAGTTATTTAAAAAATATATTTATAGCACTGAAAATCTGATGGGCAGCAAAATATGACTAAGCTAAGCAAGTTTTAGGCAAAAAAAATATATATATTTCCTCATTTCCCTGGTTCTTTTCTGGCCCTTGTTTACATGCAATAACAACAATCTCTGCCCCTCCTACTGCAAAGCTAAGGGAATGGATACAAGAGCTGCCCTGAGTGCTGGGAGAATCAACAGCAACTTGTTTGTGTAGAACTACACGTCCCAGCTGTATAATGACACTGCTTATACACACAGGATCTTCCCCCTACCTTCTTGTGCAATGCTCTCTCTAGTCTGTCAGCTCCTGTGCCCAACATTGTCTCATCATTGCCTACAGCTACCCACTCTGTGCAGCTGAAGGGGTTAAGAATCCTAGGAGAGAGCAGGCAGCCCGGGAGTGAAGGGCTCATTTTCAGCAAAGTGATGTCTTGTTTACAGGCTTGTGAAACCAACTTTATCAGAGCAGGGAGAGAAGCTGACATCACAGGTCATGTGACCCTCAGTCAAATCTGATAAACCAGGCAAAAGTGAGTTAATTGTAAAGTTGTTATATTTGCCTGTTTTGCGCTGTTTATTAGATAGAATGTTGCAGGATATTTAATGTATTCCTGATGGGTGTTTTAATGAGCTTGCTAAACGCATTTCGAGGTTCTCTGACCTCTTCCTCAGTCGCCATATTTATAACAGAAAAAGAACTTTCTTTTTATACCCATCTAGGTTATCTCCAAAACCCGATATGGGTGTAATTATAGGTTGCCTTCCAATCCCGTCATGGATCAGCTCTAATTTTCATAAGTTATGTTACATTTAGTCCAACAAATGTTGTACAATTCAGATTTTAGTTGGATCTCCTGCAATTCTTATACTTATAGTTATTTCATGAATTTGCATGAAAAAACGCACATGTGATTCCTTTGCGTTTTAAATGCGTTTTTCTTAATATTTGCGTTTTGTTCTCCCCTTTCAAGGGTTTTTTTGTTCTCTATTTTTGTTGTTTAATGTCTTCAATGCTCTCATTCGTGAGTTTGGGTGGAGGCCCTCCACCGAGGGGAGATCGGAATGCTGGTAAAACAGCCGGACTCTGATGTCCCATCGGCGAAGGGCACCCACCCGGCTAATCTTAAAGGAAACCAAACAATTCAAAATCTGAATTAAGTCCATCAGGGATTAATGTACTGAAATCATATATACGTCATATATACGTTTAATAATCTTTTTGTTCTTCCAATATATTGCTTCTTACACTGACATTTGATTAAATACAATACATTGGATGTGTTGCATGATAGAAAGATCTATTTCATAATTAAAGGTATTACTTGTGGAGGAGGCCCTAACTGTTTTTTGGGGGGAATTTAGTGCTTTTACAGTTATTGCATGTATTACATCTATAAAAACCTTTCATGTTGAATACGTTCTGGGTGAATCCTTCTTTTGATTGTTTTGAGTTGTAAGTTTGGTGCCTTGGTATTTACAATTTTAGATCTTTTGGCTAAAAATTGGCCCATAATTTTGTCTTTTACAATATGGTGCCAATGTTTTCTCATAATAGTCTCTATTTTTCTACGTTGGGCACTGTAAGGCAGGATAATCCCAATTTGATCTTCTTGTTCTTGATGTTTAGTCTTCTTCTTAATATCCTCTACTTTAAAAAAGAAATCCCTTTCCATATTCCTTACTTCAGTCAGTGATTTTTCACTGAGGTGGGCAGGATAATTTTTAGTAAGGAATTGTTCTTTCATGCATATTGCTTCCTGTTCAAAGTCTTCTTCAACAGTACAGTTCCTTTTTAACTGTCTGAACTGACCTTTGGGGATGTTTAACAGCCATCTGGGTAGATGGCAGATAGAGTAGAGGATATGGCTGTTTCTTGTTTCTGGCTTTTGATAAGTTTGACATATTACCTGATCTTCTTGTGTTTTGATGATTAGATCCAAAAATTCGATTTGTCTTGTGCTAATATTGAAAGTAAATTTTAGACTCTTCTGGTTCTGATCTATCTCTTCCAAGAATATTCCCAATTCGCTCTCTGTTTTCTGCCAAATGAAGATGATGTCATCTATAAATCTACGCCAGAGCACTAGGTCCTCCCCCAATCTAAGCGCAATATGTTGTTGTTCCCATTGGGCCATAAATAAATTAGCATTACTGGGGGTGAACCTAGTGCCCATGGCAGTACCCTTTGTTTGAAGGTAGAAGTCCGACCCATAAGAAAAATAGCTATGAGTCAGGATAAATTCAACTCCCTCAGCTATTTCGTCTATTTGTTCTGATTTGAATTGTGCATGTAATTTTAACAGTTTTTTTAGGGATTGTATTCCTTGTTCATGACTGATTATTGTGTACAAGGAGTTTACATCCAAATTACCCAGAATCCACTGTGGTTGGTATTGTAGACTCTCAATATTATTTGAGTAATGTCCTCGATGTATGAGAAGTAGAGTTGAGCGAACACCTGGGTGTTCGGGTTCGAGAAGTTCGGCTGAATTTCCCGAAAATGTCCGGGTCCGGGATCCGAACTCGACCCGAACTTCATCCCAAACCGGAATCCCATTGAATTAAATGGGTACCCGAACTTTTGGGCACTAAAAAGGCTGTAAAATAGTCCAGGAAAGGGCTAGAGGGCTGCAAAAGGCAGCAAAATGTAGGTAAATGCCCTGCAAACAAATGTGGATAAAGAAATGAATTAAAATTAAATTAAAAAAGTAAAAATTAACCAACGTCAATTGGAGAGAGATCCCATAGCAGCGAAGCATGTGTCATATCACCCACCACTGGAAAAGGCCACTTTCAGTTATTTAGGCCCCAGCACCCAGACAGAGGAGAGAGATCCCACAGCAAGGAATAACGCGTCATATCACTCACCACTGGAGAAGGCCACCTTCAGATATTTAGGCCCCAGAACCTAGACAAAGGAGAGAGGTCCCACAGCAGAGAATCATGCGTCATATCACCCACCACTGGAGAAGGCCACTTTCAGTTATTTAGGCCCCAGCACCCAGACAGAGGAGAGAAGTCCCACAGCATGGAATAAGGCGTCATATCACCCACCACTGGAGAAGGCCACTTTCAGTTATTTAGGCCCCAGCACCCAGACAGAGGAGAGAGGTCCAACAGCAGAGAACCATGCTTCATATCACCCACCACTGGAGAAGGCCACTTTCAGTTATTTAGGCCCCAGCACCCAGACAAAGGAGAGAGGTCCCACAGCAGAGAATCATGCGTCATATCACCCACCACTGGAGAAGGCCACTTTCAGTTATTTAGGCCCCAGCACCCAGACAGAGGAGAGAAGTCCCACAGCATGGAATAAGGCGTCATATCACCCACCACTGGAGAAGGCCACTTTCAGTTATTTAGGCCCCAGCACCCAGACAGAGGAGAGAGGTCCCACAGCAGAGAACCATGCTTCATATCACCCACCACTGGAGAAGGCCACTTTGAGTTATTTAGGCCCCAGCACCCAGACAGAGGAGAGAAGTCCCACAGCATGGAATCATGCATCATATCACCCACCACTGGAGAAGGCCACTTTCAGTTATTTAGGCCCCAGCACCCAGAAAGAGGAGAGAGGTCCCACAGCAAGGAATAAGTCGTCATATCACCCACCACTCGAGAAGGCCAATTTCAATTATTTAGGCCCCAGCACCCAGACAGAGGAGAGACGTCCCACAGCAAGGAATAAGGTGTCATATCACCTACCACTGGAGAAGGCCACTTTCAGTTATTTAGGCTCCAGCACCCAGACAAAGAAGAGAGGTCCCAACTCAAGGAATAATGCATCATATCACCCACCACTGGAGAAGGCCACTTTCAGTTATTTAGGCCCCAGCATCTAGACAGTGGAGAGAGGTCCAACAGCAGAGAACAATGCTTCATATCACCCACCACTGGAGAAGGCCACTTTGAGTTATTTAGGCCCCAGCACCCAGACAGAGGAGAGAAGTCCCACAGCAAGGAATAATGCGTCATATCACCCACCACTGGAGAAGGCCACTTTCAGTTATTTAGGCCCCAGCACCCAGACAGAGGAGAGAGGTTTCGCAGCAGAAAACCATGCTTTATATCACCCACCACTGGAGAAGGCCACTGTCAGATATTTAGGCCCCAGCACCCAGACAGAGAAGAGAGGTCCCGCAGCAGAAAACCATGCTTCATATCACCCACCACTGGAGAAGGCCACTTTCAGTTTTTTAGGCCCCAGCACCCAGACAGGAGAGAGCGGTCCCACAGCAGAGAATCATGCGTCATATCACACACCACTGGAGAAGGCCACTTTGAGTTACTTAGGCCCCAGCACCCAGACAGAGGAGAGAGGTCCCACAGCAGAGAACCATGCTTCATATCAGCCACCACTGGAGAAGGCCATTTTCAGTTATTTAGGCCCCAGCACCCAGACAGAGGAGAGAGGTCCCACAGCATGGAATCATGCGTCATATCACCCACCACTGGAGAAGGCCACTTTCAGTTATTTAGGCCCCAGCACCCAGCCAGAGGAGAGAGGTCCCGCAGCAGAAAACCATGCTTCATATCACCCACCACAGGAGAAGGCCACTGTCAGTTATTTAGGCCCCAGCACCCAGACAGAGGAGGGAGGTCCAACAGCAGAAAACCATGCTTCATATCACCCACCACTGGAGAAGGCCACTTTCAGTTATTTAGGCCCCAGCACCCAGACAGAGGAGAAAGGTCCCACAGCATGGAATCAAGCGTCATATCACCTACCACTGGAGAAGGCCACTTTCAGTTATTTAGGCCCCAGCACCCAGACAGAGGAGAAAGGTCCCACAGCATGGAATCAAGCGTCATATCACCCACCACTGGAGAAGGCCACTTTCAGTTATTTAGGCCCCAGCACCCAGACAGAGGAGAAAGGTCCCACAGCAAGGAATAAGGCGTCATATCATAAACCACTGGAGAAGGCCACTTTGAGTTATTTAGGCCCAAGCAACCAGACAGAGGAGAGAGGTCCCACAGCAAGGAATAAGTCGTCATATCACCCACCACTCGAGAAGGCCAATTTCAATTATTTAGGCCCCAGCACCCAGACAGAGGAGAGACATCCCACAGCAAGGAATAAGGCGTCATATCACCCACCACTGGAGAAGGCCACTTTCAGTTATTTAGGCCCCAGGATCCAGACAGAGGAGAGAGGTCCAACATCAGAGAACCATGCTTCATATCACCCACCACTGGAGAAGGCCACTTTCAGTTATTTAGGCCCCAGCACCCTGACAGAGGAGAGAGGTCCCACAGCAAGGAATAAGGCGTCATATCACCCACCACTGGAGCAGGCCACTTTGAGTTATTTAGGCCCCAGAAACCAGACAGAGCAGAGAGGTCACACATCAAGGTATAAGGCGTCATATCACCCACAAGTACAGAAGGCCACCTCCAGTTATTTAGGCCCCAGCACCTAGACAGAGGAGAGAGGTCCCACAGCAAGGAATTAGGCGTCATATCACCCACCACTGGAGCAGGCCACTTTGAGTTATTTAGGCCCCAGAAACCAGACAGAGCATAGAGGTCCCACAGGAAGGAATAAGGCGTCATATCACCCACCAGTAGAGAATGCCACTTTCAGTTATTTAGGCCCCAGCACCGAGACGGAGGGGAGAGGTCACACAGCCAGGAATAAGGCGTCATATCACCCACCACTGGAGAAGGCCACTTTCAGTTATTTAGGCCCCAGCACCAAGACAAAGGAGAGAGGTCCCATAGAACAGAATCAAGCTTAATATCAACCACCACTGGAGAAGGCCACTTTCAGTTATTTAGGCCCCAGCACACAGACAGAGGAGAGAGGTCCCACAGCAGAGAGTAAAGCGTCATATCACCCACCACTGGAGAAAGCCACTTTCAGTTATTTAGGCCCCAGCACCCAGACAGAGGAGAGAGGTCCCACAGCAGAAAACCATGCTTCATATCACCCACCACTGGAGAAGGCCACTTTCAGTTATTTCGGCCCCAGCACCTGGACAGAGGAGAGAGGTCCCACAGCCAGGAAAAAGGCGTCATATCACCCACCACTGGAGAAGGCCACTTTCAGTTATTTAGGCCCCAGCACCCAGACAGAGGAGAGAAGTCCCACAGCAAGGAATAAGGCGTCATATCACCCACCCCTAGAGAAGGCCACTTTCAGTTATTTAGGCCCCAGCACCCAGACAGAGGAGAGAGGTCCCACAGTAAGGAATAACGCGTCATATCACCCACCACTGGAGAAGGCCACTTTCAGTTATTTAGGCCTCAGCACCCAGACAGAGGAGAGAAGTCCCACAGCAAGGAATAAGGCGTCATATCACCCACCCCTAGAGAAGGCCACTTTCAGTTATTTAGGCCCCAGCACCCAGACAGAGGAGAGAGGTCCCACAGTAAGGAATAACGCGTCATATCACCCACCACTGGAGAAGGCCACTTTCAGTTATTTCGGCCCCAGCACCCAGGCAAAGGAGAGAGGTCCCATAGAACAGAATCAAGCTTAATATCAACCACCACTGGAGAAGGCCACTTTCAGTTATTTAGGCCCCAGCACCCAGCCAGAGGAGAGAGGTCCCACAGCAGAGAACCATGCTTCATATCACCCACTACTGGAGAAGGCCACTTTCAGATATTTAGGCCCCAGCACCCAGACAAAGGAGAGAGGTCCCATAGAACAGAATCAAGCTTCATATCAACCAGCACTGGAGAAGGCCACTTTCAGTTATTTAGGCCCCAGCACCCAGCCAGAGGAGAGAGGTCCCACAGCAGAGAACCATGCTTCATATCACCCACCACTGGAGAAGGCCACTTTCAGTTATTTAGGCCTCAGCACCTAGACAGAGGAGAGAGGTCCCACAGCAAGGAATAAGGCATCATATCACCAACCAATGGAGAAGGCCACTTTTAGTTATTTAGGCCCCAGCACTCAGACAGAGGAGAGAGGTCCCACAGCAGAGAATCAAGCGTCATATCACCCACCACTGGAGAAGGCCACTTTCAGTTATTTAGGCCCCAGCACCCAGACAGAGAAGAAAGGTCCCACAGCAAGGAATAAGGCGTCATATCACCAACCACTGGAGAAGGTCACTTTGAGTTATTTAGGCCCCAGCAACCAGACAGAAGAGAGAGGTCCCACAGCAAGGAATAAGTCGTCATATCACCCACCACTCGAGGAGGCCAATTTCAATTATTTAGGCCCCTGCACCCAGACAGAGGAGAGACGTCCCACAGCAAGGTATAAGGCGTCATATCACCACCACTGGAGAAGTCCACTTTCAGTTATTTAGGCTCCAGCACCCAGACAAAGAAGAGAGGTCCCACAGCAAGGAATAAGGCATCATATCACCCACCACTGGAGAAGGCCACTTTCAGTTATTTAGGCCCCAGCACCCAGACAGGGGAGAGAGGTCCCAGAGCAGAGAATCATGCGTCATATCACCCACCACTGGAGTAGGCCACTTTCAGTTATTTAGGCCCCAGCACCCAGACAGAGGAGAGAAGTCCCACAGCATGGAATCATGCGTCATATCACCCACCACTGGAGAAGGCCACTTTCAGTTATTTAGGCCCCAGCACCCAGACAGAGGAGAGAGGTCCCGCAGCAGAAAACCATGCTTCATATCACCCACAACTGGGGAAGGCCACTGTCAGTTATTTAGGCCCCAGCACCCAGAAAGAGGAGAGAGGTCCCGCAGCAGAATACCATTCTTCATATCACCCACCACTGGAGAAGGCCACTTTCAGTTATTTAGGCCCCAGCACCCAGACAGAGGAGAGAGGTCCCGCAGCAGAAAACCATGCTTCATATCACCCACCACTGGAGAAGGCCACTGTCAGTCATTTAGGCCCCAGCACCCAGACAGAGGAGAGAGGTCCCGCAGCAGAAAACCATGTTTTCTATCACCCACCACTGGAGAAGGCCACTTTCTGTTATTTTGGCCACAGCACCCAGACAGAGGAGAGAGGTCCCGCAGCAGAAAACCATGCTTCATATCACCCACCACTGGAGAAGGCCACTTTCAGTTATTTAGGCCCCAGCACCCAGACAGAGGAGAGAGGTCCCTCAGCAGAAAACCATGCTTCATATCACCCACCACTGGAGTAGGCCACTTTCAGTTATTTAGGCCCCAGCACCCAGACAGAGGAGAGAGGTCGCACAGCAGAGAATCATGCGTCAAATCACACACCACTGGAGAAGGCCACTTTGAGTTATTTAGGCCCCAGCACCCAGACAGAGGAGAGAGGTCCCACAGCAGAGAACCATGCTTCATATCACCCACCACTGGAGAAGGCCACTTTCAGTTATTTAGGCCCCAGCACCCAGACAGAGGAGAGAAGTCCCACAGCATGGAATCATGTGTCATATCACCCACCACTGGGAAGGCCACTTTCAGTTATTTAGGCCCCAGCACCCAGACAGAGGAGAGAGGTCCCGAAGCAGAAACCATGCTTCATATCACCCACCACTGGAGAAGGCCACTGTCAGTTATTTAGGCCCCAGCACCCAGACAGAGGAGAGAGGTCCCGCAGCAGAAAACCATGCTTCATATCACCCACCACTGGAGAAGACCACTTTCAGTTATTTAGGCCCCAGCACCCAGACAGAGGAGAGAGGTCGCACAGCAGAGAATCATGCTTCATATCACCCACCACTGGAGAAGGCCACTTTGAGTTATTTAGGCCCCAGCACCCAGACAGAGGAGAGAAGTCCCACAGCAAAGAACCATGCTTCATATCACCCACCACTGGAGAAGGCCACTTTCAGTTATTTAAGCCCCAGCACCCAGATAGAGGAGAGAAGTCCCACAGCAAGGAATCATGCATCATATCACCCACCACTGGAGAAGGCCACTTTCAGTTATTTAGGCCCCAGCACCCAGACAGAGGAGAGAGGTCCCATAGAACAGAATCAAGCTTCATATCAACCACCACTGGAGAAGGCCACTTTCAGTTATTTTGGCCCCAGCACACAGACAGAGGAGAGAGGTCCCACAGCAGAGAACCATGCTTCATATCACCCACCACTGGAGAAGGCCACTTTCAGTTATTTTGGCCCCAGCACCTGGACAGAGGAGAGAGGTCCCACAGCCAGTAAAAAGGCGTCATATCACCCACCACTGGAGAAGGCCACTTTCAGTTATTTAGGCCCCAGCACCTAGACAGAGGAGAGAAGTCCCACAGCAAGGAATAAGGCGTCATATCACCCACCACTGGAGAAGGCCACTTTCAGTTATTTAGGCCCCACCACCCAGACAGAGGAGAGAGGTCCCACAGTAAGGAATAACGCGTCATATCACCCACCACAGGAGAAGGCCACTTTCAGTTATTTAGGCCCCAGCACCAAGACAGAGGAGAGAAGTACCACAGCATGGAATAAGGTGTCATATCACCCACCACTGGAGAAGGCCACTTTCAGTTATTTAGGCCCCAGCACCCAGACAGAGAAGAGAGGTCCCACAGCAAGGAATCATGATTCATATCACCCACCACTGGAGATGGCCACTTTCAGTTATTTAGGCCCCAGCACCCAGACAGGGGAGAGAGGTCCCATAGCAGAGAATTATGCGTCAAATCACACACCACTGGAGAAGGCCACTTTGAGTTATTTAGGCCCCAGCACCCAGACAGAGGAGAGAGGTCCCACAGCAGAGAACCATGCTTTATATCACCCACTACTGGAGAAGGCCACTTTCAGTTATTTAGGCCCCAGCACCCAGACAAAGGAGAGAAGTCCCACAGCATGGAATTATGTGTCATATCACCCACCACTGGGAAGGCAACTTTCAGTTATTTAGGCCACAGCACCCAGACAGAGGAGAGAGGACCCGCAGCAGAAACCATGCTTCATATCACCCACCACTGGAGAAGGCCACTGTCAGTTATTTAGGCCCCAGCACCCAGACAGAGGAGAGAGGTCCCGCAGCAGAAAACCATGCTTCATATCAGCCACCACTGGAGAAGGCCACTTTCAGTTATTTAGGCCCCAGCACCCCGACAGAGGAGAGAAGTCCCGCAGCAGAGAATCATGCGTCAAATCACCCACCACTGGAGAAGGCCACTTTCAGTTATTTAGGCCCCAGCACCCAGACAGAGGAGAGAGTCCCGCAGCAGAAAACCATGCTTCATATCACCACCACTGGAGAAGGCCACTTTCAGTTATTTAGGCCCCAGCACCCAGACAGAGGAGAGAAGTCCCACAGCATGGAATAAGGCGTCATATCACCCACCACTGTAGAAGGCCACTTTCAGTTATTTAGGCCCCAGCACCCAGACAGGGGAGAGAGGTCCCACAGCAGAGAATCATGCGTCAAATCACACACCACTGGAGAAGGCCACTTTGAGTTATTTATGCCCCAGCACCCAGACAGAGGAGAGAGGTCCCACAGCAGAGAACCATGCTTCATATCAACCACCACTGGAGAAGGCCACTGTCAGTTATTTAGGCCCCAGCACCCAGACAGAGGAGAGAGGTCGCACAGCAGAGAATCATGCTTCATATCACCCACCACTGGAGAAGGCCACTTTCAGTTATTTAGGCCCCAGCACCCAGACAGGGGAGAGAGGTCCCACAGCAGAGAATCATGCGTCAAATCACACACCACTGGAGAAGGCCACTTTGAGTTATTTAGGCCCCAGCCCTTCTTATACAAAAAAAAGTCCTGATGATAAGTTTTGATTATACTATAGCCTATACTACTATAAGAATATTTCATACAATTGCCTTTAGCTCCTTGACATTATTTCCTTAGATATAACGTTTTTGTCCGATATGTTTGCTCAGGATACTCCTTAAGTTAATCATAAGTTCCAGTCGAACAATATTCTAATACATATTGATTGTGACTTGAACAACAGAAAATATGGTTTTGAAATGTATCCCCTAAAAAATGCATATGGATGTGAAGTCGACCCCTGATTATTTTACTTTAAACATGTATATTGTATTGATAAATGGTTATATTTGTAAATTTTCCAGTGTCTGAAGAAGGCTTTGTATAACCGAAAACGTTTACATATGACCATATTGCTACTTGAAATAAAAGATCTAACGTATAAAAACGAACATCTGCTGTATCTTTATGTTATTGATAACCTGGGGTGGGAACCCTATATACAGCAGTATCCAAAGCTGAGTGCGAGCAAATCTTTATTGTGACTTTCTCAGAATCATTCTTACCCCACAAGGCGAGATCTTGCCTGGAGCCCCAGACTGAGGAAGATTGACAGTCATCTTGTGTTTCTTCCATTTTCTGATAATTGCATAAACAGTTGTTGCCTTCTCACCAAGCTGCTTGCCTATTGTCCTGTAGCCCATGCCAGCCTTGTGCAGGTCTACAATTTTGTCCTTAGTGTCTTTAGACAGCTCTTTGGTCTTGGCCATGGTGGAGAGGATGGAGTGTGATTGATTGAGTGTGTGGACAGTTGTCTATTATACAGGTAACGAGTTCAAACAGGTGCAATTAATACAGGTAATGAGTGCAGAGTACGAGGGCTTCTTAAAGAAAAACTAACAGGTCTGTGAGAGCCAAAATTCTTGCTTATTGGTAGGTAATCAAATAATTATTTAATGCAATAAAATGCAAATGAATTATTTAAAAATCATACAATGTGATTTTCTGGATTTATTACTGGCCTGGATGCGGCTCAGCGGCTGGTCCTTTGGAGTTGCCGTAGGACTAGTGTGACATCACTCGACGCCCCGGAATCCCTTACCAACACGCTCCTTCACACGTACGCCAGCTACCGGCCGGAGCGGCGCGCGCTTTTTTGAAGTCGAGCGAGAAGCACTGCGATCTGCCCTGCACCAGCGATGATCTGAAGAATCAATTTTCACCATAGTAGCATCGAACAGCCATCCATCAGGACAGGTAGCTATAACTATATTTCTGTGTATGTACACTGGTACCATTAATATTTTTATACACATATGCATGTTTATTTGGATCGGGTCAGCCGTCATCCTCTGGGTATCTAGCAGCGGCTCTGTCCACTAGTTGTACACAGAGACCGGAAAGTGACCCTTTGAGAGCGCAGGTACAACTACTACATTTATTTTTTAAAATATGTTTACATTTTTTTACTGTAATTTATAGTCCACTTAGGGGACCTGAACATGCAACTGTTTGATTACCTATACCATAGACTGCAAGGGTATACTCTTGCAGTCTATGGAATTTTTACTGCCTGGGCTTAACCGACAGTTTTCTCTGGTAGGCCTGGGAGTATTCACATGGTCTCAGGCTGCCATAGCAACCAACTGGAACCCTGCATTTTTGCAGTGGGGGCTACAATTGGAGGACAGATGAAGTACCATCCCTCTGTCTAAACTCTTAAATAACGGGATCTTAATTGACCGCAGTATCTGAGGGGCTAAATGTTTGGGCGTAGCTATAGGGGGTGAAGATAGCAGTCGCTACCGGGCCCAGGAGCCTGAGGGGGCCCAAAGACCTTTGTGCTGCATAAGAAAACACTGGTATTATTGATAGTGCATGCTGGTCAAGTTACACCTCTGGCTGGAGGGAAGGGGTTAAGTCAACAATTTGGCTTTGGGGGGTAGCCATTTCAATTTTTGCCTCCGGCAGCCTGAAGGCTATGTGCTTTCCTGCCCCTGGCCACGAAGCACTAAGGGACATGGGGCCTTAGCTAAACTCCTGCACCAGGGGCCATGACCCTTTAGCTACGCTTCTGGATAAATAACTGGGATCAGAGCTATCGCCAATCCCAATCATTTCGGCCAACTGTCAGCTATAGATATTCTGACTGATCTTTCATACACTCTTTAACAACCAACAGAATAGATGATCATGGTCACTAAGGCTAGTGTGCAGCAAGCCTAGTAGAAGCTAACGGAGGATGGGAATGGTAGTTGTGGTCCAGTGGGTGGTTGTTGTGCTCACAGATCGCAGTGACAATCTCCTCTCTTGCTCTCCCTGGGGCCATGCAGTAACTGAAGGGCACACCCTGATATAGGGGCTCCTACATCATGGTCGTTGGAAAATTTCCCATAATTTTTAATCAATCTTTTTATCTTTTGCCAAAGTCATATATGTGTAAACTGAAGAATAAATGTGGGCTCGTATTTTCAATGAGAGGAACAGTTTCACATATCACCACCTGGTGGATAAAAGTAGTATTGCAGCTTTTTCGCATTCCATAGATCTCGTGAATGTTATCTGCTGAAACAAATCACACGAATATCCTGCTTTTACAACGTTTCAATTTCATTTTGATAAAACCACAACATCTGAGTACAGTAAATCACACATCTGAGTACAGTACCACGTATTACTGTGTTAATTCCCCATTTGGAAACAATTTCTTCAATTTGTCTGGATTCCCCCATCCGTAGGAACATTTGTGCACTCTCAGCAGGTCCACACAAGAAACCCATCATTTCACAAAAAGGGGAAGAAGCATCGTCGGCTCTTGCGTCTATGGATTTTTTAGCAATTTACAAATTTCATTCTACACATGTTACAAAATAAAGAAAGTACTAACCTCAAGGAGCTTCCAGACAGAAGGTTCCACGTTTTAGCTAATGGTCTTTATTAAAATCCTCTGTATATTCAGCACCTATGTATCATATCATGCATCATTCTACCACAAACACAATATACACAGGGCAAGTCACCATGCTCATATAAGTGACAGCCATAAGACTCTGCCCTAAAGAATAAGTACCACATTGTGCTAGCCACAGTGCCCCAGCAAAAAAATTCTCATATGTGCCAACTTCAGATCTAAATTTCATTGCATTGACTGTCCAATTACAGAACTATCCAACTGAGTACCAACTATATTTTCCCTACAATCCACCTACTGTATATATACCAGTCACAGTAACAGGTACAGTGTCCCCATTATTATGACGGCCACTGTGGCTTCGTAGTCCCCTTTAAGATGTTTTCTGGGAGTTGAATACTGATGGCCTATCCTTAGGATAGGTCATCAATATCGTATCGTGGGGGTCCGACTCCCGGCACCCCTGCTGATCAGCTGTTTAAAGAGGCCACTGAGATCAGTGAGCGCTGCAGCCTCTTCCTAGGCCAGTGACATCACGTGGTCTATTTGCAGCACAGTCCTATTCAAGTGAATGGTCCTGGGCTGCAATAGTAAGAATAGCCACTCTATAATGTACAATGCTGTACTTGGTATGCTGCGTACTACGAACTCTTTAAACAGCTGACTTAGCAGGAGTGCCGGGAGCCAGACCCCCACTGATCAGATATTGATTACTTACACTGTGGACAGGTCATCAATAATGTACTCCCAGAAAACCCCTTTAACAAACCCAGAGCAGTATTATAAAACTGTTATACCTGGAGGGTGTGACGCAGACCTATGTATGAAGCTTGCTGTTATTTCATGGAAACCAATTAGAACCCCAAGTGATCAGCTGTAATAAATAAGGGAGCTAGTGTTCAATTCACCTGCAGCGCCACCACAGGAGAAATAAAAGCATTACACAGTTCCCAATTAAATCAATAGACAATCCAGTTCTTCCAGAGCAAGAGAGGCTCTTTGAGTCAGCTCGTTGCTCTTGAGAATATACAAGGGTCCTCGGTGAAGACTCCCTTTAATAACATCTATATTTCATTATTTATTTCTGAAAATAATAATTTCTAAACCAAACAAACCCTATAATTTTCAGACACGGTTCACACCATGCTTGGTTGTTAAAACATAAAAATATTCAGGAATGTGTAAATCGTTACTGTGTTTCAAATTATTATGCAAATTAGATTTCAGTGTCATAAAGATGCAATTTTTTTGTTTTTCCATTAAACTCATGGATGGTATTGTGTCTCAAGGCTCTTTGAATCACTGAAATCAATCTCAAACACCTGTGATAATTAGTTTGTTCGGTGAGCCTAATTAACGGAAAACTACTTAAGGCCTCTCGCACACCACTGTATGTATTTTGCAGTCCACAAAAAACAGATCCACAAAAAATACGGACAACGTCCGTGTGCATTCCGTATTTTGCGGAATGGAACAGCTGGCCCCTAATAGAACAGTACTATCCTTGTCCGTTATGCGGACAATAATAGGACAAATTCTATCTTTTTGCGGAACGGATATACGGAAACGGAATGCAAACGGAGTACATACAGTTTTTTTGCGGACCCATTATAATGAATAGTTCAGTATATGGTCCGCAAAAAACGAACGAGAGAGCCGCTGCCAAAATGCCATTACAAGGCAGCAAACAGGTATTTGAAGAGGCTGGTGGCTGGTGCCTCTGGAGTCCTGCAAACCTCTAGGTGTAGGATCCTCCTGAGGCTTTCAGTGGTGCATAAATCTACAATTCGGAATCAGTGCTCTCAAGCAGAAACGGTTGCAGTGGGCCCAGGCATCCATGAAGACTAATTTTTAAAGAGTCTGGTTTACTGATGAGTGGCAGGCAACCCTAGATGGTCCAGATGGATGCAGTGGATGGTTGGTGGATGGCCACCATGTCCCAACAAGGCTGGGATGTCAGCAAGGTGGTGGCGATGTCATGTTTTGGGCCAGAATCACAGGGGGAGAGCTGCTAGGCCCCCTTAGGGTCCCTAAAGGTGTGAAAATGACCTCAGCAAAGTATATAGAGTTTCTGACTCACCACTTTCTTCCATAGTACAAAAAGAAGAACTGTGCCTTTTGTACCAAAAACATTTTCATGCATAACAATGCACCATCCCATGCTGAAAAAAATACCTCTGAGTCATTGGCTGCTATGGGTATAAAAGGAGAGAAACTGATAGTGTGGCCACCATCCTCCCCTAACCTCAGCCCTATTGAGAACCTTTGGAGAATCCTCAAGCAAAAGATCTATGAGGGTAGGAGGCAGTTCACATCAAAGCAGCAGCTCTGGGAGGCTATTCTGATATCCTGCAAAGAAATTCAAGCAGAAACTCTCCAAAAACTCACAAGTTGAATGGATGCAAAAATTGTAGAGGTGATATCGAAGAAAGGGTCCTATGATAACATGAAACTTAGTCCATGACTAATGTAAAAAATGAAAATCAGACCATCTTATAGTACATGACAATAACTTTCTAACAAAGAACCAACCCTATGCATCCCATGGATCCAGAGATCTCCCCATTAATTGCTCTGCTCAAGGGGAGTGTCCATTCTGCAGCAGCTCAGGGGGCGTGTCTCAGATCTCCCTATCACAGCTCAGGAGGCAGGAAGGATGAAACTGAGCATGTGCGGCCATGTCAGTGAGCAGGTCAAAGAAATAAGAAAAAAACAAACAGCAGGTGGCGCTATATGGATAGATTTTATTTAATAAATTAGTGGCTATGCTAAATTTGTAATTACATACAATTACAAAAGAATTCGGATCCAGGTGCTGGTTTGAAAACTGTAGAATATTTTTCAAACAACCCCTTTAAGATGTTTTTAATTGAAATAGCTTTTGATTTCAGTAAATGTGACCTCTTAATAATGCTGCAAATTTAACAATTGACCACTTTCAGTTTTTTACAACCTAAAAAAATGTTTGGAAACTCTGTCATGCATAATAATTTAGAACAGTGCATGTTGAGTTTTTTAAGTTGTAAAAAAAATACTGTTATCATTGGGAGGTTTGTTCAATAAAATGTGATTTATACTCTAAAGGTTGATGATTTGAAAATGATACTGACTGTCATGTGTATCAACCATTTAGGAAAATCTAAAAAAAGTATAATTTGCATCATAATTTGGAACGCGTTGTATGTGATCCATCTGGATCCATTCTGCCCATCTTTTGTTCCATAGAAATAGAAAGATTACAGTGAATGCACGCTTTTATTTTGGTATAGAATGATATATGTCACATCAGTGCTGTCTGCCCTATCCTCAGCCGGGACATGTAACACTGGACCACCAGAGGCACAGGTGATGCCTGTGTGAATAGTGCCTGATTCTTTTTTCCTGCACATGAGAATAGTGCCTTGAAAAAACTGCCCCGAGCTGTTATACATTTTAGACGTTATTCATACAACCATATTTTTCTTCTGTCCGCAATACATTTTTTATTTAAATGACAGCACACTGACCCATAGTCAATGGGGCTTGTCGCACATGATTATTTTTTTTTTTATAGATCTTTGCTCCCCTGTAGCGCTTGTTGTGCTGCCTAGTACAGCTGGGTCCACCTTCCACCATGGTGGGCCCCACCTCCTCATACGCCTCCTCTGCGTACACTGCATCCCTACGCAGCACAGGCTGCAGAGCGCGGCGGCGGGTTTATAGTGTGCCCAGCAGGCAGCCCAGTGATTAGGGAAGCAGAAGCTGCCTCCTGCCTGTGAGCAAGACAGACAGAGGCAGTGGAAGTCACCTTCAGACTCTCTGTCTCAGGCTAGTTTACACTCTATAGGTAATAACTGTTTGTTAAAATACTGTTAAAAAAATTATTTTGCACATTTTATTGCCTTGCCCCTTGGAAAGTACACCTCCCAGCATGCTTTGTCAGATGCAAACCTTCAGGACCTGCTGGGAGTTGTAGTTTTCCTTTCTGCAACTTGCTGTAATTTTATGTTGCAATCAGGGGAGTAGCTAACAGATCATGGGCCCTGGTGCAAGAGTTTAGCTTGGGCCCCCCTTCCCTCAGTGCTTTGTGTGTCTTTGGGCCCCCTCAGGCTTCTGGGCCCGGTAGCGACTGCTACCTCTGCACCCCCTATAGCTACGCCCATGGTTGCAATTATGATGCGGGCACAGGTCTTGCATTCTCACCCACTGCCCGCACCATCACCTGCCAATACTAAGCCAGAAACTACTGTATTCAAGCACATAAGGGTGGGTTCGTACTTGCGTTCTGGCTTTCTGTTATAGGTTCCGTTTCTAACGTTATAGGTTCCGTTTCTAACGGAATGGAATGAAGAACGCAAACCTTTAGAGGCGTTCCGTTTTGATCCGTCACAACAGAAGTCTATGGGCAGCATAATGGATCCATCTGGTTTCCGTAATGCAGGAAGGAAGACAAAGTACTGTCGACAGGGTCCGCTATGCTTAGCCATAGACTTCCACTATGACGGATCAAAACAGAATGCCTCTTAAAGGGTTCCATCTGTGCATTCCGTTATAAACAGAACCTATAACGGAATGCCCAGACGGAATGAAAAACGGAAACCTTTAGAGGCATTCGGTTTTGATCCCTCATAATAGAAGTCTATGGGCTGCAAAACGGATCTGTCCCGTTTCCATTATGCAGGGGAGTCTTATCCTGCATAACGGAAACGGGACGGATCCATTATGCAGCCCATAGACTTCTTTTATGATGGAATGAATAACGGAATGCCTCTAAAAGCATTCCGTCATGGAATTGCGTTATGGTCCGGGGTAACGGAATCTATAACGCAATCCACTAAATACCACAAAACAAACCGCAAACGAATGTCAAAATATGAAATTCGCTCATCCCTAAATACCACAATGATAGCAAAGACAGAAAAAATAACTGTCAGCCTAAAGTAAAACAAATGTTTGTCCGCATCTTCAAAAAAAAAAGTTTACTGGAGTGAATACACTGTTCACCACCATGCATTGTTCCATATAGGGTCTTACTCAAGTGGCCAAGACACGTGAGAAAGACCCTATAGGGATGGTAACATGATGGCCTATTCACTCCAGTATACTTTTCCATTTGAAGATGCTGGCAAACATTTGCTTTACTTTGGATATTGTTTAGGCCTCTTTCACATCAGCGTTTTAGCTTTCCGTCCTAGAGATCCGTCCTCGGATCTCTAGGACGGAAAGCTACTGATCAGTTTTATCCCCATGCATCCTGAATGGAGAGAAATCCGTTCAGGATGCATCAGGATGCATCAGTTCAGTATGTCAACGTTTTTTGGACGTTGACAAAAGCGCAGCATGCTGCGGATTTGTCTCCGTCCAAAAATCCGGAAGATATGCCGCAACGCCGGATCCGGAATTAATGCCCATTGAAGGGCATTAGTCCGGATCCGGCCTTTAGCTAAACGTCGTTTCCGCGCATCGCCGGATCCGACGTTTAGCTTTGTCAATAGTTACTATGGCAGCCAGGACGCTAAAGTCCTGGTTGCCATAGTAAGTAGAGGGAGCGGCATACTTACATTCCATGCAGCTCCCGGGACGCTCAGGATGACGTCAGGGCGCCCCAGTGCATAGATCACGTGATCGCATGGATCACGTGATCCATGCGCGCGGGGCGCTCTGACGTCATTCAGGAGCGCCCCGGGAGCCGCACGGAATGTAAATGTGCCGCTCCCCCGCTCCCCACTGCTACTATGGCAACCAGGACGCTAGTAGCGTCCTGGCTGCCATAGTAACACTGAAAGCATTTTGAAGACTGATCAGTCTTCAAATGCTTTCAGTTCACTTATGTTGTGCCGGATTCGGCGTGCATTCCGGCGACGGAAGTGCACGCCGGATCTTCACAACGCAAGTGTGAAAGAGGCCTTAGGATGGCTGAGGGAAAGGGTGGTTCATCAAGGATAAGGAATTTCTATGCTATCCAAACTACTACTGACTGTAAATAACAGATAAATTATCAAGTACAATGAGCTGCTTAATGATAAACACTTTGATATAGTGCAGTGCACAATACCGTTCTGTTTTGCACACTGTATTGTGTACTAAACTGCAAAGATTCATGTATGTAAGGCCAAAAGATGAACAAGTAATATTTCCGTTTATGGCAGCTCCTAGAATGATTTCCACTGGTGGGCTGCCATGTAAAGAGATACTGGTGGTGGAGTGGCGGAGGATTTAAGGGGGTTGTGCAGGTTTTCAAGTTAACCCCTATGCTATTATTTTCCTTTATAACCATGTTATAAGGGAAAATAATAAAGATCGGGTCCACATCCCGATCGTCTCCTAGCAACCATGCGGGAAAATCGCACCGCATCTGCACTTGCTTGCGGATGCTTGAGATTTTCCTGCAGCCCCATTCACTTCTATGGGGCCTGCGTTGCGTGAAAAACGCAGAATATAGAACATGCTGCGATTTTCACGCAACGCAAAAGTGATGCGGGAAAATCACTGCTCATGTACACAGCCCTATAGAAATGAATGGGTCCGGATTCAGTGCGGGTGCAATGCGTCCTCCCCATGCATTGCACCTGTGCGGAAATCACGCCCGTGTGAAAGGGGTCTTAAGGATAGGGAATGTGAAAAGGTCCAACAGCTATGACACGACGGGTGATAAGTGTCTGATTGGTGGGGGCCTGAATGCTGGTACCCCCATGATCAGGGGAACGTGGTCTTAAGACTCTTGTGTACATAGATTGGCGGTAATGTAAATGAATGTCTCAGGACCCCTTTTTTCATGATCAGTGGAAGTTCCAGCAGTCAAACCCCAGCAATCTGATATTTATCACCTATCCTGTAGATAGGCAATAGGTCATTATGGTAGGACAACCCTTTTAAATATAATGTAGATTATGTGCAATCTGAGGAGGTTACGATTTGGTAAATTTTATGCCAGACATTTATTCTTAAAGGGGTTAAAGGGTTTTCTCACTTCAGTAAATGGCATTTAGGCCTCATGCACACGGAGTGCTGTCCGCATCTTTTGCGGCCCCATTAAAGTAAATGGGTCCGCGGCCGAGCTCAGACGCGGACCCGAACAACGGCCGTGTGCATGAGGCCTAATCATGCAGTTAATACAAGGCACTTACTAATGTATTGTGATTGTCCATTTTGCCTCCTTTCCATCACATTATACACAGCTCGTATCCGTGGTTACAACCATGCTGCAAACCAGCAGCGGTGGCCGTGCTTACACACTATAGGGAAAGCCTGGAAGTGCTCATAGGCCTACACCTTTACCTACAGTGTACAAGCACGGCCACCGCTGCTGGATTGCAGAGTGGTCAAAACCACGGATACGTGCTGTGTATAATGTGATGGAAAGGAGGCAATATGGACAATCACAATACATTAGTAAGTGCCTTTTATGGGCTCATGAACACGACCATTGGATGTTTTGCAGTACGCAAATTGCGGATTCACAAAACATGGATACCGGGTGTGTGCATTCCACATTATGCGGAACAGAACAGCCTCTAATAGAACAGTCCTATCCTTGTCTGTATTGCCGACGATAATAGGACATGTTCTATCATTTTGCAGAACCGCCATGCGGACATACAGACACAGAATGCACATGGAGTCATTTTTTATTTTTTTGGCGTCCCCATTGAAGTGAAGTGAACGGTACAGACATGGAAAATAACTTATTGAGCAGGAGCCCTACGGTGGGCCCCCAGAATCAGTTACACTGGTGGGCCCTAAGTACCCCGGTCCGACACTGGGCACAATAACCCGTTGAACAAGTGGCCATCAGGTGATTGCCGGCACCTTTTACACAGGTTAATAATTAGGGATGAGCCTTTCTCTAAATACTCATGTCTGAATATTGGTCGGTGTGCAAGGACCTTGGGGGAGATTTTCAAAACTGGTGTGAAGTAGAACAGGCTTGGTTGTCCATAGCAATCAGATCCCACCTTCCACTTCAAGTGTGGAATCTGATTGGTGGCTATGGGCAACTAAGGCAGTTTTTCTTTACACTAATTTTGATAAATCTCACTCTCACTTGTGTCTGCAGCTGTTTTTTTTTTTTTTTTGGGGGGGGGGGGGGTACTCTTTTACTAATACAGTTTACAGGCATTGTTGATGGGGGCACTTTCTAATATTTTTTGGGTATTGAACACGTCCAGTGATTGCTAGCACTAGTGCATGCGACCCCATCCGGAAGCTTACCAGAAGATCACTGAACAGTACAGTGGGGGGGGGGGGGGGGGGTGTTTTTTCACTAGGTGCAACATGCCGCTGGGGCAGTTAAAATGGCCAAAAGGCTGAACAACCCCTTCAAAGGGAGAGCTGTCACTTTACATGAGGGCACTCTCTGAATTTTGGGGCATAATTAACCCCTTCCCGACATCTGCCATACATGTACGGCACAGCAGAAAGTGACCGCTCATAGGCAACTGTCAGTGTAAGGGCTTACGCACATGACCATATCCGTTTTTGCAGACCGCAAATTGGGGATCCGCAAAACACAGATACCGGCCGTTTGGCTTCCGCATTTTGAGGAACGGAACATCCTCCTCCATAATAGAAATGCCTATTCTTGTCTGCAAATACGGGAAAGATTAGGTCATGTTCTATCTTTTTTTGCAGGACCACGGAAAGGACATACGGAAGCGGACAGCACACTGTGTGCTGTCCGCATCTTTTGCAGCCCCATTTAAATGAATGGGTCCAAATCCGGATGTGCACAGAAAAATACCGTTGTGTGACTTGGCCCTAATACAGACAGTTTCAATGCAATGCAATAGAGCAGCATGTATTGTACGGCATTTAAACAGGGATCATACTCTTATATGAGTAAGTTGAGGTCCCATAATAGGACTTAAAATAAAATAAAAATGTTTTATAAAATTAAAAAAAGTTTCAAGTGTAAAAGAAGAGCGTCCTTTCCCCTCATCAAGACATTAACAAATCTAAAATATAGACATATTAGGTATCGCCAAGTCCATAACGTCCAGCTGTATAAAAATACCGCAATGATCTAACCTATCAGGTGAATACTGTAAAAAATAAATACAAATGATGCCAGAAAAGCCATCTTTTGGTAACCCCTTCAAGCGACAGCCAGTTTGGACCAAATGCCTAAGCCCCATTTTGCAAATCTGACCAGTGTCAATTTATGTGGTAATAACTTTGGAACACTTTTACTTATCCAAGCCATTCTGAGACTGTTTTCTCGTGACACATTGTACTTCATGTTAGTGGTGGATTTGAGTTAATACGTTTTACCTTTATGCATAAAAAAATCCAAAATTTGCAAAACATTTTGAAAAATTCGCTATTTTCAAAATTAGAATTTCTTTGCTTTTATTTTTAGTGATACTTCATAAAATAGTTATCACTTTACATTCCCCATATGTCTACTTTATGTCTTTATAATTTTGCAAATGTAATTTTATTTTTTAGGAAGTTAGAAGACTTAGAATTTTACAAGCACATTTTTAAATTTTTAAGAAAATTTCCAAAACCCACTTTTTTAAGGACCGTTTCAGTTATGAAGTCACTTTGTGGGGCTTACACAATAGAGTAAAAACCACCCATAAATGACCACATTTTAGAAACTACACCCCTCAAATTATTAAAAACTGATTTTACAAACTCTATTAACCCTTTAGGTGTTCCACAAGAATTAAAGCAAAATGGAAGGAAAATTTTAAAATTTTATTTTTGGGGGCAGATTATCCATTTATAATCCAATTTTACTGTAACACAGCAAAGGTTAACATGCAAAGAAACCTCAATATTTATTACCCTGATTCTGCGGTTTACAGAAACACCCCATATGTGGTCATAAACTGCTGTATGGGCACACGGTGGGGTGCAGAGGGAAAGGAGCGCCATATTGTTAACGGAGGGCAGATTTTGCTGGAATCGTTTTCAGGTGCCATGTCAGATTTTAAGAGACCATGAGGTACCCCTGGAAAGAAAACCCCCAAAAATGACCCCATTTTGAAAACTACCCCCTCAAGGAATACATCTAGCGATGAAGCGAATGCTTTGACCCAACAAGCGTTTCATAGAAATTAGAAATACCTGGCTGTGAAAATAAAAAAATAACTTTTATTTCCAATATAAAGTTGTTTTAAATTCTTAATTTTCACAAGGGCTAACAGGAAAAAATGCACCTCAAAATTTGCATTTTTTCCTGAATACGGTAACACCTTATACATAGTCATAAACCGCTGTTTGGGGTCACGGCAGCATTCAGAAGGGTAAAAGCGGCATCAGGATTTTCTAACATGTAATTTGCTGAAATTAGTTTAGGGCCCATAACATTTGTATTTGTTCACCAATGTAGCTGTGTGGAGACTTGATTTTTTTTTTACGGGATGGGCTGTAGTTTTTATTGGTATCATTTTGGAGTACATATGTCTTTTTGCTCACTTTTTATACAATTTTTTGTGGAGGTGAAGTGGGCAAAAATGGCAATTTTATTTTTTATGGAGTTCGTCTTTAGTAAATATTATATGATTATTTTATTCTGTGGGTTGATACAGTTATGGCGATACCAAATTTATGCAGTTTTTTTTATGTTTTACTACTTTGTCAGCATAAAATCACTTTTGTGTTAAAAATAAATATTTTGCATCGCCATATACTAAATTCCATAACATATATATTTTTTCACCAATGTAGCTTGGTGGGGGCTTGTTTTTTGCGGGGCGGGCTGTAGTTTTTATTGGTATCATTTTGGGGTACATATGTCTTTTTGATCACTTGTTTTTTTGTGGACGTGAGGTGACAAAAATAGCAATTCCGTCATTTTTTTTCTACATTATTTTTTACGGCGTTCACCGTGCGGGATTAGTAATATGATACTTGTATAGATCAGGTCGTTACGGACGCGGCGATACAATTATGTGCAGTTTTTTTATTTTTTTTATTTTTTTAATGACATAAATGAACGGATATTGTAAAAGACAATTTTTATTTTATTTGTATTTAAATTTGTATAAATTTTTTTATTTTTTATTTTTTTCACTTTTTAAACTTTTTTTTTTCATTTATCAAGACCCATCTGGATCTTGAAGATCCAGTGGGCCTGATTGCTAAACAGTGCATCGCAATAGTCATCTATTGCAATGCACTGTATAGTCAGTGCTACACTTACACCCTCATGGTCTGATCAGCCTTAGGTACACGGCAGCCCGAACGCCTTTGTAAGACGTCCGTTTGCCATGGCAACAATCGGGCCGCTGCCATCACAGCAGTGGTGGCCCGATGCAAGAGAGAGTAAGCTCCCTCTCAACCCCATGGATGCCATGGGCGGCTGCTGACCGCGGCATCTATGGGGTTAAACGGCCGAGATCAGTGCCAGCACCGATTTCGGCCGTAGAAGCAGAGTGTCAGCTGTAAGTTACAGCAGACACTCTCTGCTGATGGCAGCAGTTTCCGTTCCATTCCAGGGGGCATTGGGGGCAAGGTGGCAGTCATGCCTGATTTCAGCCTGAAACCGGCATTTTTCTCAATAAAGAGCTCCGATTGGTTAGTTTGCAGAGATGTGTTAAAGAGTTATAGCTAGGGCTACACGGCGGCATTTGTTGCATGAATATAAGTCACGCAACAAAAAGGGAACAACTACACTGTAACATGTGTTGGCAATATTCTTTGTAATGACAGTCAATGGTGTTGCTCTGCGACATGTCACACGATGCAACTGCGAGACAGTCGCACAAAAATCCAACATGGATGCATGTCACAGTGCGACACTATTGACTATCATTATAAAAAAAGTTTTGCGACATTTTGGCGAAAAGAAGTCACGCCGATTTGGTGGCAGATTTCTAACTTAGCGGAATTTGGGCATGGGCAGCTATGCTGAAATTTCACTGAAAACCTATGTCCCTTCTTCCTCCCATACATCTCAATGGGAGGCAGTCCTGAAGATTGTGGATCGGCATCTTAAAGTCACGGCAACGTCCAGGACCGACATGTCCCTTCTCAGCGCTGCTGTGGCTATAAGCCACCTCTCCGTGATCCTCAGTGCTGCCACCCATTGAGATGTATGGGGGCAGAAAAGACTTGGTTGCTGGTGAGTTCTAGGCGAAAATTCAGCGCAGCTGTCCATGCCAAAATTCCACAGAAAAAGCTGCTGTGTGAACATCCCCTTAGAGGAGCTTTTACAAAAGTTTTAGAAGAGATTTTGGTTGAGATTTCTCTGCTTTCCTATTGACTTCTTTGAAATCCACAATCACATCGACTTCCAAGAAGTAACATCACTTCTCAAGTATCTTCAAATCAGCTACTGAGAAAACCTCTACCATTTTACACTGTGTGCACAAGGTGGAGTTTTTAACATTAAAGGGATTGTCCGATTTCCTTCACTGATGACCTATTCTCAGGATAGGTTATTAATATTAGATCGCCGGAGGTCCGACTCCCGCCGATCAGCTGGAGAGACCTCAGCTCTCGTATGAATGCAGCATTCTCTTCACTGTTTACCACCTGCTCAGTGTCGGCATCTCAACGGTGAGTAGGTGTCATTGCAGCTCCTTGATTCCATGCATGAGCTCTGCATTCTCTTCATACAGCTGATTGTTGGGGTGACGGCAGTTGGGCCCCTGCTGATCTCATATTGTTGATCTATCCTGACGATAAGCCATCAATAAAGGAGATCAAATAACCCCTTTAACCACCTAACTGTTCTACCCGAGCTCAGGGGAGGGTTCTGCTTTAGTTGCTGGAACTGGTCTTGTTTTAAAGCTGGCAGCTAAAGTCCAAGCTAAACAGGAGATATCACTGTTATAAATCGAGTCGGGAATAATCGTGGAAAAAACTTGCTTTTACTTTCACTTTCAGCTGTATTCACTGCATCCAGTGAATACTTTCAGTGATATCTTCCCATTAAGATAATGTCAGCTTTCAAACAATACAAAGCCAATATCTCTAGCTGCTATCAAATCAGAGATATGAGCAGCTAAAGCAGCCCCCCGCCCTTCAGTCTGGAGGAGGAGTAGGAAGCAGCTGCAGAGCTGGCAGGCTGCATGAGGAAAGGAAAAATAGTAAAAAATATCTAGAAATGTGACATTGTCATCATTGTAGTGACCCACATAATAAAGTTATGTTGTTTTTATCACACAGTGAACTCCGTATATAAATTCTACGAAATAATGTTACAATTGCTGTTTTTTTTAAATCTTTCTCTCTAAAAATAAAGGTTATTTACTATACTATATCTACCCCAAAACGGTTCCTAAAAAACCTACAACTAATCCCGCAAAATAAAAAAAGAATTTGAGAAGAAAAAATTAAAAAGTTATGACTGCTGGAACACAAATGGGGAAAAAATTATATTATATTATTGGTCCTTAAGGCTAAAATGAATGATGTCACTAAGGGGTTAAAAATGCAATAGTGTCCCCTGAGTTGTGCGGCAACAAGATTTACTGCAGACACACATTAAAAATCTATTAAGGCTCTGGCACACAACCGTATGTATTTTGCATTCCGCAAAACACGCATCCCAAAAAAACAACAACGATGAAATCTGTGTGATGTCCATGTTGCATCCGTTTCTTTGCACATCCATTGTAATAATGCCTGTCTTTGTCCGAAAAACGGACTTGCGGACATACGGAAACACAATGCACAATGAGTCATTTCCTTTTATTTTGCAGATCCATTGAACTAAATGGTTTCGCATACGGGCTGCTAAAGAAACACAACAGACAAGGAAAAAAAATACGGCCGTGTCCATGAGCTATAAAAGTGACATTTTTTAGAGTGTTTTTCCAATTTTAATGTGACTGTTCTGAGTTCTGAATGTGGATTTAATCAATGGCAGATTGTAGTAATGTGAGCACACGCTCAGACTGGCACTGCTTATGGCAGCGGTTCTGATGGAAGTACTGGTGCTGTTTATGGGGGCACTCTGGCCTGCTCTGGGACAATGTCTGGCTGGCACTCTTTACACAGGCACTTGTGCTGATGCAGATTGGCACTGTTTATTAGAGCAGTGCTGAAGGGAGCACTGGCACTGTTATGGACGTACTCCCTGGTTGGCACTGTTATGGAGGTACTCCCTGGCTGGCACTGTTATGGAGGTACTCCCTGGCTGGGAATGTTATGGAGGTACTCTCTGGCTGGCACTGTTATGCAGGTACTCTCTGGCTGGGAATGTTATGGAGGTACTCTCTGGCTGGGCATGTTATGGAGGTACTCTCTGGCTGGCACTGTTATGGAGATACTCCCTGGCTGGCATTGTTATGGAGGTACTCACTGGCTGGCACTGTTATGGAGGCACTCCCTGGCTGGCACTGTTATGGAGGTACTCCCTGGCTGGCACTGTTATGGAGGTACTCCCTGGTTGGCACTGTTATGGAGGTACTCCCTGGCTGGCACTGTTATGGAGGTACTCCCTGGCTGGCACTGTTATAGAGGTATATACTGGAGAGTGAATCTGGATCGCACATCCTCAACACTATGCTTTTGATATAACGACTGTCTCAGCATAATTACGTGGCATATCCGCCTAATTTGTAATACATAGTATGCTGTGCATAAGAGGCATTAGTATACAGTTTGATCAAAGAGCATAGGCCCACTAACCGCGACAAGGTTGCCTCTACAAGTGGGAAACTACTCTAACCTATAAATAGCGCAGCCGTGCGCAGCGACCACCGGCGCCCCAGCACCGCACCAGCAGCAGACAGCGGGACCCAGGAGCCACACAGCAACCCCACTGTGCAGCAAAGCCTCCTTGGCTCTGGGACCCACCAGAGCCAAGGGGTTGCTGTGTGGCTCCTGGGTCCCGCTGTCTGCTGCTGGTGCGGTGCTGTGGCGCCGGTGGTCACCGCACACGGCTGCGCCATTTATAGGTTAGAGTAGTTCCCCACTTGTAGAGGCAACCTTGTCGCGGTTAGTGGGCCTATGCTCTTTGATCAAACTGTATACTAATGCCTCTTTAGCACAGCATACAATGTATTACAAATTGGGCGGATATGCCACGTAATTATGCTGAGACAGTCGTTATATCAAAAGCATAGTGTTGAGGATGTGCGATCCAGATTCACTCTCCAGTATATACTGTTATAGAGGCACTCCCTGGCTGGCACTGTTATGAAGGCATGGAGGTACTTCCTGGCTGGCACTGTTATGGAGGTACTTCCTGGCTGGCACTGTTATGGAGGTACTCCCTGGCTGGCACTGTTATGAAGGAACTCCCTGGCTGGCACTGATATGGAGGTACTCTCTGGCTGGCACTGTTATGGAGGTACTCCATGGCTGGCACTGTTATGTAGGTTCTCCCTGGCTGGCACTGTTATGGAGGTACTCCCTGGCTGGCACTGGTTATGAAGGTACTCCTTGGCTGGCACTGTTATGTAGGTACTCCCTGGCTGGCACTGTTATGGAGGTACTACCTGGCTGGCACTGTTATGGAGGCACTCCCTGGCTGGCACTGTTATGAAGGAACTCCCTGGCTAGCACTGTTATGGATGTACTCCCTGGCTGTCACTGTTATGGAGGTACTCTCTGGCTGGCACTGTTATGGAGGTACTCCCTGGCTGGCACTGTTATGTAGGTTCTCCCTGGCTGGCACTGTTATGGAGGTACTCCCTGGCTGGCACTGGTTATGAAGGTACTGCTTGGCTGGCACTGTTATGTAGGTACTTCCTGGTTGGCACTGTTATGGAGGTACTCCCTGTCTAGCACTGGTTATGGAGGTACTCCCTGGCTGGCACTGTTATGGAGGTACTCCCTGGCTGGGAATGTTATAGAGGTACTCTCTGGCTGGGAATGTTATGGAGGTACTCCCTGGCTGGGAATGTTATGGAGGTACTCCCTGGCTAGCACTGGTTATGGAGGTACTCCCTGGCTGGCACTATGGAGGTACTCCCTGGCTGGGAATGTTATGGAGGTACTCCCTGGCTAGCACTGGTTATGGAGGTACTTCCTGGCTGGCACTGGTATGGAGGTACTCCCTGGCTGGCACTGTTATGGAGGTACTCCCTGGCTGGGAATGTTATGGAGGTACTCCCTGGCTGGCATTGGTTATGGAGGTACTCTCTGGCTGGCACTGTTATGGAGGTACTCCCTGGCTAGCACTGGTTATGGAGGTACTCTCTGGCTGGGAATGTTATGGAGGTACTCCCTGGCCAGCACTGGTTATGGAGGTACTCTCTGGCTGGCTCTGTTATGGAGGTACTCCCTGGCTGGCATTGGTTATGGAGGTACACCCTGGCTGGCACTGTTATGGAGGTACTCTCTGGCTGGCACTGTTATGGAGGTACTCCCTGGCTAGCACTGGTTCTGGCGGTACACCCTGGCTGGCACTGTTATGGAGGTACTCTCTTGCTGGGAATGTTATGGAGGTACTCCCTGGCTGGCACTGTTATGGAGGTACTCCCTGGCTAGGAATGTTATGGAGGTACTCTCTGGCTGGGAATGTTATGGAAGTACTCCCTGCCTGGCACTGTTATGGAGTTACTCCCTGGCTGGGAATGTTATGGAGGTACTCTCTGTCTAGCACTGGTTATGGTAGCACTGACAGAAGCTGTGTTTATGAGACAGGAAATAGGTAATTTAACGCTGGAATTTCTGGACCATGGCTGCCCTGCCCGGGAAGCAGTCTACTCTCATAGTAACAGCTTTCTGTGGCCCTCCAGCAGTCACAGTAGCATGCTGGACGTTGTAGTGCCACCACACCCTACACACCGTGAGGCAAACATAAGGTAAAGCCTAGTCGCTAGTGAAAAGTTAAAACCCCTCCCACTGACGTCAGAGTCCAGCCCCAGGGGGGACTGTTCGCGCATGCGCGGTGCACTTTCCAGGAGTTCCGACTCTGGGAGAAGTTTTGCGGTTCATTGATGGTTTCGGTCCAGGAGGAGGACAGATCGTGTCCACAGTGACAGGTCCCCGGAGCAGCTACTGTGTGCGGCAGGTGGGTGGAAGCCGGGATGACATGCGTTTGATGTGCGGTTCTTGACAGTACACAATACTGCGGTTTATTGATATGCGGCGTTTACTTGTTTTTTCTTATAATCCTGTAATAATACTCGTATTCATATCTCCCTGTATGAGAGCAGATCACTGAGGAAGGGTGATATGACTGATGGGCTCAGCACGCACTATAACCGCACCTATTATATTACAGTGTGTATATGATCCAATAGACAGTGTTGTGATCTACAGACCAGAATGGCTGATGCTTTCATCAACATGATCTGTTACTGTTATTTCACTACTGGCGCCGCTTATCTCCTGGGGAGGATGGTAAACTCCAATCTGCCTGATGTTCTGGCACCGTACAGCGGGGACAGCCTGGCAGACCATATATGCGTACGGTACAAATCTCTGCCCTGTTCTGAGGGTTTGTTGCAGTGTATCAGCCTTTAGTCCAGGGTGTTTATCTCACAGAGGAGTGTCAGACTGGACACAATTGTAACAAACTCAGCTGTGGGATGACAAAGCCTGTCCCTTGCAATGTAAACAGGTGCGGCACTTCTGTCTACGTTTTCTGGCAGCTCGGAGCTGGCGTAGATTTCGGACTGCCAGGGGATGCACCTAACATACAATAAGGCTGGCGCCTCACCATACGTGAGCCGCATCTTCCGGAAGCGCAGGGGATGTTGTAGACTGGCATAAAACTCTGGTCTGCGATAAATTCCCCCCCCAATGTGGTAAGAATTTGTAAGACTCTGCTCACATCAGCAGTATAGGAGCAGAACAACGAAAATAACGACAGCAGTGCTGGAGCTGAAACTAACAGTCCGAGTTAGTGTGGAGCGAACTTGTGTCTTAAGTTCTGTGTTCTGTGTTATCAAAGAATCCCGTTATGGATTCCAAATTCTGTTATGGTCCGTGGTAGCTGAATCCATAGCGGGATTCTTCAATAACCCGAACCCGAACTTTGGACGCAGAACTTAAGACACAAGTTCGCTCCACACTAACGGAGATCACAGAACACAGAAATCTCTACCACAGCGTGGAGGGTGACAGCCCCTTTAATATGAAAAGCTTCCAGCTATCATGCTGTAAAATGGCTGGTGAGTCAGCCGCTTGCCGTTTATGATCGTCCTGTTGTTCATAATAACATTTATTTATATAGCGCCACAAATTCATAGGGTTGATGTACAAAACAAAAGTAACTGGCTAACAGCTCTTTCACACTTGCGTTTTTGCATAGAGTTCCGTCGTCGGGGCTCTATGCCGGAAAAACCCTGATCAGTTTTATCCCCATGCATTCTGACTGGAGAGAAATCCGTTTAGGATGCATCAGGATGTCTTCAGTTCAGGACCGGAACGTTTTTTGGCCAAAGAAAATACCGCAGCATGCTGCGCTTTTTGCTCCGGCCAAAAATCCTGAACACTTGCCGCAAGGCCGGATCCGGAATTAATGCCCATTGAAAGGCATTAATCCAACCTTAAACTAAATGTCGTTTCGGCGCATCGCCAGATCCGACGTTTAGCTTTTTATGAATGGTTACCATGGCAGCCAGGACGCTAAAGTCCCGGCTGCCATGGTAAAGTGTAGTGGGGAGCGGGGGAGCAGTATACTTACCTCCCGTGCGGCTCCCAGAGCGCTCCAGAGTGACGTCACGGCGCCCTACACACATGGATCACGTGATCGCATGGATCACGTGATCCATGCGCATGGGGCTCTCTGACGTCATTCTGGAGCGCCCCGGGAGCCGCACGGGCGGTAAGTATACTGCTCCCCCGCTCCCCACTATACTTTACCTCATAAAAAGCTAAATGTCGGAGCCGGCGATGCGCCGAAACGACTTTTAGTTTAAGGCCGGATCCGGATTAATGCCTTTCAATGGGCATTAATTCCGGATCCGGCCTTGCGGCAAGTGTTCAGGATTTTTGGCCGGAGCAAAAAGCGCAGCGTGCTGCGGTATTTTCTCCGGCCAAAAAACGTTCCGGTCCTGAACTGAAGACATCCTGATGCATCCTGAACGGATTTCTCTCCATTCAGAATGCATGGGATGATCCTGATCAGGATTTTTCCGGCATAGAGCCCCGACGACGGAACTCTATGCCGGAAAACAAAAACGCAAGTGTGAAAGAGCCCTTATTTATTAACTTAGGAGCTAGAACCTGGAATCATTTTCATCCTATTCACCCTAATAGAGCTCTATCAGGGTGAATAGAATCTCACCCTCTCCCTGCTGCCCTGTGCACAGTGCACACAGCAGCAGGGAGCTGACCATGGCAGCCAGGGCTTCAGTAGCGTCCTGGTTGCCATGGTAACCGATAGGAGCCCAAGCATGACACTGCCAATTGAATTCCAATGTAATTCAAAACAGATTCGTTTTTGGACTTTGTCATTTTTCTTTAAAACTAATGCAAACGGATCCGTTCTGAACAGATACCAATGTTTGCATTATAGGTGCAGATCCGTCTGTGCAAATAAACAGACGGATCCGCACCAACGCAAGTGTGAAAGTACCCTTAGGCAAGAGGAGTTGGTGGGGGAGAGGTTTAGTCGGGGAAGTCATTTTAGGTAGCTTGATAAGCCTGCCTGAAAAGATGATGTGTTTTTAAGGCACTTATCAAGGTGGATAAGTTGTGAATTGACCTGATATTCCGGGACAGAGTATTCCAGAGAGTAGGTGCAGCTCGAGAAAAGTCTTGAGGACGGGTGTGAGAGGTCCGAATTATGGAGGATGTTAATCTTAGGTCAGGGCTCGACAAATCCCAGGTCGCCATGGCTACCATGAATTTGGTCCTGGCGCCTGGGTATTTGTCAGCCCGTTCTGTCAGGTGTCAGGGCGCAGGGTCGGCGCGTCCTAGGAGCGCCGGCCCCCTTCATGCTGCATCTGCCCGAGCACTCTATATAGAGCCTCAGGCGGCTGCAGCACTGCCCGGGCTGGCGCGTCCATGGGGGCGCACCTCCCGGGCGCAGCATGAAGAGAGGGACTGACAGGAGGGAAACTCTCAGCGCTCCCTCCTGTCAGTTCCTTATTGTAGCGTGGCCGAGCCCTGTATGGTCCGCGGTACAGGGAGCATCTGTCTCCTGTACCCGGCCGGACTGACAGGAAGTGCGCACACAGTGTGCGCTTCCTGTCAGTCCGCCCGGGTACAGGAAACTAAAGCTCCTGTACCCGTGGGACCATACAGAGCTCGGCCACGCTACACTAGAGGCGGGGGAGGGAGGGGGGAGAATGACAAGGGGGGGAAAGTGAATGACAAGAGGGGGAAAGAGAATGACAAGGGGGGGGAATGACAATAGGGGGAAAGAGTTGGGCGTTGTAGTGATGCGGGGACTGCAGAGGCTGAGCGCCAGCTGGGGGTTGTAGTGCTCAGTAAAATGTCATGATGCCCGCTGTGTTTGTGCCCTCCGGACCCCTCTGCCCTCTCCTCCGGACCCCTCTGCCCACTATGGGGGCATCTACTGGGGGCCCTATGTACTGGCATGCATTATTGGGGGGCTTTATGGAGAAGTGGGGGGGGGGGAGCACTGTGGGGGCATCTATTGGGGGCTTTATGACGCGGCTCCGCCTGGCTCTTAACTTTTTTAGCTGGCTCCTAGATTCCAAGGAAATTTGTCAAGCCCTGTCTTAGGTCGCTAATAGAACGGAGAGCCTGAGTAGGGTGGTAGATGGAGATAAGGGAGGAGATATATGGAGGCCCAGCACTGTGGAGAGCTTTGTGGGTGAGAAGTTTGAACTGTATTCTGTGGTGGATGGGCAACCAGTGAAGTGACTGGCACAGACTAGTAGCATCAGTGTAGCGGTTGAATGAATAGATGAGCCTGGCTGCAGCATTTAGGACAGACTGAAGGGGGGGAGAGTTAGTGAGAGGCAGACCGATTAGTAGTCAAGACGAGAATAAATCGGGACAACATCAAGAGTTTTTGCCGTTTCCACCGTAAGAAAAGGGCGGATTTTGGCGATAATCGTGAGGTGCAGACGACAAGAGCGTGTAAGTGATTGAATATGGGGAACAAAGGAAAGATCAGAGTCAAATGTGACCCCATTGAGTTGTTGAGTTGATGAGTTGTGCTCGTACACATTATTCAATTCCACAGGTGATGCTGCAGTGTAAAGCACGGGGGAGCCTCGGATGAGACTGAACTGACCATAGTTGTCTCTTGATTCAGCAGGGTTAAGAAGCAGCCAACAGCAATCAACCCTGAGAGTAATAACTAGCAGGCGGACATGTTTTCAGGCAGTGAAGCAATGGTGTGAACCTCGGCTTTATTGATTGTAAAAATGTTATGGGTATTTGACTGAAACTCATTTTCACACAGGATATCCTGAGTACCTGATGCAAAGGGGAGTGGAGGGCGCCTGCGCAGTGCGGTAATGGCTTTTACAGCATAAGTGTATTATGGTACGGCACAGTGGGCATGTATTACCTCCTCCCCGGGGTTGAATCTAACGTGCCGCTAGCTCATGTCTGTTCCTGCAGTTTCTTTGCTTTGTTACCTTCTGGCGACCACCTGACGCCAGGATTGCCAACCGCCCAGAAATGTCTGGACAGTCCGTAAAAATAGGCAACATTTTTACCAATGTCCTTAAAAAAATAAAAAGTGATGTGTACTTTTTCAAAGGCTGGTGGTACAGCTCAGAGTAACTACGTGGATTTTCACGAACCACGGTCCGTGAAAACCCCTCCTGCTGAGTGCACGAGCGCACAGCGTGATTGGTTGCTATGGCGCCGTGAGCTTCGTGCCGCCGCCACTGTAGAGTAATACACTCATATATGAGTGTATTACTGTACAGCGGCACGAAGTGTACGGCGCCATAGCAACCAATGACGCTGTGCACTCAGCAGGACGGCAGGTTGGGTTTTCACAGACCGTGGTCCGTGAAAATCCACGTATGTGTGAATGTGTCCTAAAAGCTGGTAATGAGTTAGCAGTATATTAAACTATAGACATGTATTACTTATAGTTTTTATCATTCATTATGGTTTTCCAATTTGTCCGTAAAAATTTTTGGCTGTGATTTTGGGATAAGTTTTCCAGGAAAAAGAAAAATTCAGCCTGGCTACCCTGCCTGACACAGTATTATCAGAGTATGGAATGTAACACTACATTGCTAGGCGCAATTGAGGAACCTGTGATTACATGTATTCATCATGAAAGAACTTGCATTAAGCACTTCCTCTGTTATTCCTCTTGGAAATGTATGAGCACGCTGACAAGTGCAGTTTACCGTTCCCCTTGTCAGTGGAGCTTGGTCATGCCCAGTGCAGGACCTTAGGGGGCATAACACCAGGCAGAGGATCCATGTATGAGGCCACGCACTAAGAATAATATATAGTTATCATGGCGCCTTATTTTTCAGATCCACAGAACGCACTCCGCTGTAAAAATCAAAGCTGCATAGTGATTGGTTGCTATGGGCAACAAGGCTGGTTTTTCCTGTTAGACACCTTTGATAATTGAGCTTCTCTGCATCCGTTTTGGCCAGTCTGTTCCTCTAAGAGGGTTTCCCAAATACTTGACCTGCTGCTCACACCTCTTCGGTCAGCTTTCCAAAGAAATCGGGGGCCGAGACGCCAATGTTCTTGTGTGACATTTGCTGCGGCATATTGCCGATTTTACTATTCGGGTCTAGAAACACAAAAAAAAAACAGGAGCACCGTATCGGTCATATGACGGACACGGCTTTCTATAATGGGGTCCTTCCGGTTTCTGTTACGGTGTCTGTCATTCTAGCGGACTAAATAGCGAGGCATGCGGCACGTGAGCTCCTCCTAGATCCTGGCTCACTTTTAAACCTACTGTAAGTGCCCATTTACACCAAGGGTTTTACAGCGTAATTTTGGCGCAGGCAGCTGACACATCCCACTCATTTAAATGAGAGGCAGCACTGAGGATCGCGGAGTGACACCTAAAGCCGCAGCCACACCGAGAACGGACATCTCCCTTTTCGGAGCAGGCGCAGTTTTAAGCCGCAGCTCCTCGATCCTCAGCACTGCGGTCCACTGACATGTATGGGAGGTAGCTCGCACCAAAATTACGCTGTAAAACCCGCCATGTGGATGGGCCATCTGACTGCTGGAACACCCACTGATCATGAAAAAAGGGGTCCTGAGACATTCAATTACATTACTACCAATCTATGTACACAAGGGTCTTAAGACCACGTTCCCTTGATTATGGGGGTCCCAGCAGTCAGACCCCCACCAATCAGACACTTATCACCTGTCGTGTCATAGCTTTTTCACCTTTTCACATTCCCTATCCTTAAAGGTTTTCTTTGGGTGTAAAAAAAATAAATAAATTCAAATCTGGCCCAAAATATGTGTCAAACTAAATTAGAAATACTCGCCTGTTGAAGGGCCTGTGTCCACTTTTCTAGTTATCCTCTATCCACAGGATCGGGGATAACTAAGTGATCCGTGGGGGTCTGAATGCTGGAGTCCCCACTGATCCCTCTTCTTGATTGAGTGGCAGGTCGAGCATATGCCCTGCCTCTCCATCCATTCTATATGGGGTCACTGGAGATGGCAGAGTACAGCGCTGGCTATTTCCAGTGGTCCCAAAGAGAATGAATGGAGCAGCAGGGCATATGTGTGGCCTGCCACACCAACAAAAAGGGGAACAGGACCCGTACCTGGGATCAGTGGGGGTTGCAGAATCGGACCCCACAATTCATACAGTTATGCCCTATGGTGTGGAGAGGATAACTTGAAAACCTGGACAACCTCATTAAATCCTCCACCACTCCACCACCAGTATCTCTTTACATGGCAGCAGTGATGCCTGTAAATACGGAATATCATCACTGCCGCCATGTAAACCATACGTTACTGTGTGATATCAGAGGACATTATATGGAAGAGGCATTAGAGGAGAAGACTACAACACCCAGCATACCTGGCTGATATTATGGGCTATCAGAGGACATTACAGGAAAGAGGTATAATAGGAGGGGACTACAACTCCCAGCATGTCCTGGCTGATATTATGGGCTATCAGAGGACATTACAGGGAGCCCCCTGGCTGTGAGCTGTGGTCCTGCACCGAGGCCGTCTCCAGCCGGAGATGGAGGAGACCCTTCACTGCCTGCAGGACAGCGGTTTAACTACTTTGTGCAGCAGCGTGCAGATGTCCCTGAAGAAAGGACGACAGACGGACCTTCCAGAGCAGGTTATGCTTCATTCTGATTGTTTTCCAGGGTTTAGTGGCCCCTTTAAAGGAAACCTGTCAGCAGTGACCTCCTATCAAACTGTATTGCTGTGTCCACGCTGTTTTTCTTTTGTTCATCAGAGGCTCCGTTCCCGAGTTATGATTTTTCTTAATATGCAAATTAAGTCTTTGGTGTAATTATATAGCATTTATATAGCACTGACATATTCCGCAGTGCTTTACAGATATTGGCATCACGCTATCCCTAATGTTGCGCACAATCTAAGTTCCCTATCAGTATATCTTTGGAGTGTGGGAGGAAACCGGAGAACCCGGAGGAATTCCACACAAACACGGGGAGAACATACAAACTCCATGCAGATGTTGTCCTTGGTCGGCTTAGAGCCCTTGACCCCATGCCACCGTGCCGTCCCTTGCACCCAAGCTCCATTCCTTTTCATGGCCAGGCAGTAGGAAAGCAGCCAGGAAGGGCTAGCCGCAGAAAGGAGTGGAGCTTGGGTGCAACAAGAGCAACGGTGACGCACCTCATTGTACTATTGCATTGCCTCTACAGCAGTATTCTTCCAATGCGCTGCATGCAGACATGGGTCATGGGTGTGACCCTGTAGTAAAATATCAGGTTACGTGGGGACGATGGACTTTCACAGTTACATCATAATGATGTCACAGGTAGGAAATGAGCTAAAATCACTAGATCCCAACCCTGACATCAGGGAAGGACTTTCCTAAAGGGGTTGTCCAAGATTAGCCAAAATTGGGGCAAAGTCAGAGAATGGTGTAAAATAACAAAATAATGGTTACTTCCATGTTGAATCATCCGCTCTAGGCCATCATTCTGGTCCTTCCTGCCGGTCTTTATTTACAGGGCTACAGTGCAAACGTCACATCAACATGTGACCTCTTCAGCCAATCACTGGCCTCAACAGTGTCCCTTTTAGATGGGCAATTCAGCAGGTACTGTAAGTAATTCTTATTTTGTTACGTTACACCACCCTCTGCCCCGTGCGCTGGCCATATGCATTCAAGTCAGTGGGTCCACATCCGCAGCATGGAGTGTACACGGCAAGTGCCCGTATTTTGCAGACCCGCGGTCTGCAATATGGGCACAGAGCCCTTACATTTGTGGGCGTGAGCCCTAATTTTGCAGCAAAATCTGCAATAAATCTGATATGCAAATTCTACCCCGTATGGCTGCACCCTTAGGATTCTTTTTGCAGTCTGCTGCATTTTTAAGGTTTTTATTTTAGTTTTTTGTTTTTTAGCCAGATATTACTGTATACTGTTATATGAAATACACTGTGTACAAAGCGTTTTTTGTAGCATTTTTGTAAAACTGCAGGTTCTGAGTGTTTTTCCTAAAGGCTTCTCTATAGGACTTGAAAAGTGGCTGAAATAAAACATGATTTATCTGTTACTAAGAAAAAAGATTTTAAAAACTCTCAAAAAATGTGTGTAACCCTAAGTTCACACCTGAGCGTTTTACAGCGCGTTCAAACGCGCTGTAAAACGCTCAACACATGAAAACCAATGCTTTCCTATGGTCCTGGTTCTCACGTGAGCGTTTTACAGCGCGTTTGAACGCGCTGTAAAACGCCCGACGCATAAACAACTTAGTACTTGAGCTTTTTTTGGGGCGTTTGTCGCGCGTTTTGTGATTGACACCACAGTAGTCAATCACAAGAACGCGCGTACGAACGCGCGTTTCCTATTTGCAAAAACGCGCTGAAATATGCGCGTTTCAAGAACGCTCAGGTCTGAACCCAGGGTAAAGGAGCTGAAATCCCTGCCAAACTCAATAGTCAGCAGATCCAGAGTCTTTCTCTTGAACACTGGAATTCAAAGCAGAAAAATATGTTAACTACCTTCATTGCCTCAGGGTTGTAATTAGGGATGAGCGAATCGACTTCGGATGAAACATCCGAAGTCGACTCGCATAAAACTTCGTTCCAATACTGTACGGCGCAGGATCTCTGTACGTATTAGAATGTATTGGCTCCGATGCGCCGAAGTTATTGCTTCGCGAAGTCTCACGAGACTTTGCGCAAAAAATTCATAAATTAAATTGTACTGTAAACAACCATTTCTCAAACTCGGGTTCGGCCTTGAAACTGAACCCGAGTTCGAGAAATGTTTTTTTACAGCACAAATTAATTTATGAAGTTATTGCGCAAAGTCTTGCGAGACTTCGCAAAGCAATACCTTTGTCTCATGGGAGCCAATACATTCTAAGGCCCCATTCACACGTCCGCAATGTTCGTCCGCACCCGTTCCGCAAATCTGCGGAACGGCTGTGGACCCATTCATTTTGAATGGGGACGTGATGGATGCGGAGAGCACACACTGTGCTCTCCGCATCTGCATTTGCAGAGCATGCCGCCGATCTTCCGGCCGGCGGCTCCGCAATAATAAAGAGCAATTGCGGACAAGTATAGGCATCTCTATGGGGCTGATGGCAAGGTGTGTTGCGGATCCGCAACACACTACAGACGTGTGAATGGGGCCTAATACTGTACGAAGTTTTATGCAAATTGATCTCGGATGTTTCATCCGAAGTCGATTCGTTTATCCCTAGCTGTAATAGTGGAACGATTTTTAAAGGGATTGCACGAGATTAGGGAGAAGAAAAAAAAAGAAACGGCACCCCTTCTTGTCCATTGGCTGTGTCTGGTATTGCAGCTCATCCCTATTCTAGTTAATGGGGCTAAACTGCAATACCAGACACATCCCAGACACCAGAGTGGCGCTGTTTCTGGAAATAAAGTCAATCTCCTCTTTAGTAGTATGTCTTCCTGCCTATAAAAGGGCTAAGCACTCGGCCGTAATTTTCTTCAATGTCCTATATCTTTTTTCATGGATGGCATCCAGAACCATTCTTATCTATAGGCCGATACATACAGCTGGTTTTTGTTAGTTTTTTTATCTTTTTTTACAGATCTGCATGCCTGGTCCGCAAATCTATTCTAGTATGTATTGCGGATGAGAATAGACCTTTCTGTTCATGGGAGTGCAAAAAATACAGAATGCACATGGACGTTATCTGTATTTTGCAAATCCGGACGTGGTTTCATGCACGAGGCTTTACGGGCACAAGCCTTAGGAGGCTCCTCGGCTGACCGTGTCCATGGCCATCATGACCATAAGGCTTTTAGTTTGGGATAGGTCACTGTTCTGCTTGGAGTTATGTGCAGGCAATACAAGCTCATTATGCAAACTTTACCATGTGTACCTCTTTTCCTAGAATTTGTCGTATGCAGAAAACCAGCCCAGTGACATTCCTGCTTGTTTTGCAGAAAAAGCCGTCTTGTGCCTTCATTGAGATGACCAGCATGCATTTCTACTCTTCACTGGAGGATATCTGCATTTCTGCAACCAAATTGTATTGATATAAAGTGCCAGTAAACTGTAGCAAACAGTCTAGACTAATAAAAATCTACTATTTTTGTGTATACAGCTCCAAGGGTGTACACACATATCACAGCTGTGCTATTCAGATAGTCCCTGAGTTACTGAAACAGTGTAGGACTGCGATCTACGGTGTGCCCATAGTCCCTGAGTAATGGAAACAGTGTAGGACTGCGAGCCGTGCTGTGCCCATAGTCCCTGAGTTAGGGCTCATGCACACCACTGTATGTATTTTTGGGTCCGCAAAACCCTGATCCGCAGAAAATACGGATGATGTCCTTGTGGAGTCTCCGTATTTTGCGGAACGGAATAGCTGCCCCAAATAGAACAGTCCTATCCTTGTCCGTAAAGCATACATATGGAAACGGAATGCACACGGAGCAGCTTACGTTTTTTGTCGACCCATTGAAATGAATCGTTCCGCATACGGTCCGCAAAAAAACCCAGAACAGACACAGAAAGAAAATATGTTGGTGTGTATGAGCCCTTACTGAAACAGTGTAGGACTGCGAGCCGCAATGTGCCCATAGTCCCCGAGTTATAGAAACAGTGTAGGACTGCGAGCTGTGCTGTGCCCATAGTCCCCAAGTTATGGAAACAGTGTAGGACTGCGAGCTGTGCTGTGCCCATAGTCCCCGAGTTATGGAAACGGTGTAGGACTGCGAGCTGTGCTGTGCCCATAGTCCCCGAGTAATGGAAACAGTGTAGGACTGCGAGCTGCGCTCTGCCCATAGTCCCCGAGTAATGGAAACAGTGTAGGACTGCGAGCTGCGCTCTGCCCATAGTCCCCGAGTAATGGAAACAGTGTAGGACTGCGAGCTGCGCTGTGCCCATAGTCCCTGAGTAATGGAAACAGTGTAGGACTGCGAGCTGCGCTCTGCCCATAGTCCCCGAGTAATGGAAACAGTGTGGGACTGCGAGCTGCGCTGTGCCCATAGTCCCCGAGTAATGGAAACAGTGTAGGACTGCGAGTTGCACTGTGCCCATAGTCCTTGAGTAATGGAAACAGTGTAGGACTGCGAGCTGTGCTGTGCCCATAGTCCCCGAGTAATGGAAACAGTGTAGGACTGCGAGTTGCGCTGTGCCCATGGTCCTCGAGTAATGGAAACAGTGTAGGACTGCGAGTTGTGCTGTGCCCATAGTCCCCAAGTTATAGAAACAGTGTAGGACTGCAAGCTGTGCTGTGCCCAGGGGCGTAGCTAACGGCTCATGGGCCCTGGGGCAAGAGTTCAGCTTGGGCCCCCCTTCCCTCAGTGCTTTGTGTGTCTACCTATGCGGCACAAGGGTCTTTGGGCCCCCTCAGGCTCCTGGGCCCGGTAGCGACTGCTACCTCTGCACCCCCTATAGCTACGCCCATGGCTGTGCCCATAGTCCCCAAGTTATAGAAACAGTGTAGGACTGCAAGCTGTGCTGTGCCCATAGTCCCCAAGTTATGGAAACAGTGTAGGACTGCGAGCTGTGCTGTGCCCATAGTCCTCGAGTAATGGAAACAGTGTAGGACTGCAAGCTGTGCTGTGCCCATAGTCCCCAAGTTATGGAAACAGTGTAGGATTGCGAGCTGTGCTGTGCCCATAGTCCCCAAGTTATGGAAACAGTGTAGGACTGCGAGCTGTGCTGTGCCCATAGTCCCCGAGTAATGGAAACAGTGTAGGACTGCGAGCTGTGCTGTGCCCATAGTCCTCGAGTAATGGAAACAGTGTAGGACTGCGAGCTGTTCTGTGCCCATAGTCCCAGAGTTATGGAAACAGTGTAGGACTGCGAGTTTCTCTGCGCCCATAGTCCCCGAGTAATGGAAACAGTGTAGGACTGCGAGCTGTGCTGTGCCCATAGTCCCCAAGTTATGGAAACAGTGTAGGACTGCGAGCTGTGCTGTGCCCATAGTTCCCGAGTTATGGAAACAGTGTAGGACTGCGAGCTGCGCTGTGCCCATAGTCCCCGAGTAATGGAAACAGTGTAGGACTGCGAGTTGCTCTGTGACCATAGTCCTCGAGTAATGGAAACAGTGTAGGACTGCGAGTTGTGCTGTGCCTATAGTTCCCAAGTTATAGAAACAGTGTAGGATTGCGAGCTGTGCTGTGCCCATAGTCCCCAAGTTCTGGAAACAGTGTAGGACTGCGAGCTGTGCTGTGCCCATAGTCCTCGAGTAATGGAAACAGTGTAGGACTGCGAGCTGTGCTGTGCCCATAGTCCTCGAGTAATGGAAACAGTGTAGGACTGCGAGCTGTTCTGTGCCCATAGTCCCAGAGTTATGGAAACAGTGTAGAACTGCGAGTTTCTCTGCGCCCATAGTCCCCAAGTTATGGAAACAGTGTAGGACTGCGAGCTGTGCTGTGCCCATAGTCCCCGAGTTATGGAAACAGTGTTGGACTGCGAGCTGCGCTGTGCCCATAGTCCCCGAGTAATGGAAACAGTGTAGGACTGCGAGTTGCTCTGTGACCATAGTCCTCGAGTAATGGAAACAGTGTAGGACTGCGAGTTGTGCTGTGCCTATAGTTCCCAAGTTATAGAAGCAGTGTAGGATTGCGAGCTGTGCTGTGCCCATAGTCCCCAAGTTATGGAAACAGTGTAGGACTGCGAGCTGTACTGTGCCCATAGTCCCCAAGTTATGGAAACAGTGTAGGACTGCGAGCTGTTCTGTGCCCATAGTCCCCAAGTTATGGAAACAGTGTAGGACTGCGAGCTATGCTGTGACCATAGTCCCCGAGTAATGGAAACAGTGTGGCACAGCTCATAATTGCTGCCACATATGGTGGGTATTCTGATCTCATCCATAAGTGCTGGAAGCTGCTGCCAGACACATCTAGTGGCGTCTTATCTCCTAGGAAAACAAAAGGATCGAACAGAGATATTCACATCGCCTTCTCTCCCTGGCATCATCTGTGGGGGGGGCGGGGAGTTGGGGGCTCCTCATACACATTAGGCTTCGTTCACATCACGGTTTAACCATTCCGTTCTCCTGCTCTGTTTAGTTAGGAGCAGGAGAACGGAAAGGACGGATTCGGCACATAACTGAGCAAACGGAACCCAAGGTCCCTATAGACCAGTGATGGTGAACCTTTTACAGACCAAGTGCCCAAACTGTAACCCAAAACCCATATATTTATCGCAAAGTGCCAGCACAGCAATTTCACCTGAACACTACAGTCCAATAATCTTCCTCTGAACAGAAACCTAACGGACCCCATTATAGTCTATAGGGTCCTTAGGTTCCGTTCTTCTCAGTTATGTACCGAATCCTAAACGGAGCAGGAGACCGGAAAGGATGAACGGTGATGTGAAGGAAGCGTTAGACTGTCAGCTGAACCCGCCATTGCAGGAGGCACAGCTGACAATACGCTGTGCTAGCCATAAATCAGCTTCCTGTGATAGATGAAAGCGGGTAATGACCCTTTACTGTCCCCTCCTCCACATTAGTTTGCCACTGTCTGTCTACATCAGTGTAGGTTTCTAATCTGCTATTACTGTAATTCCGAGGTAATTAAAGAGGGCAGAGTATCACAAGGAAGAGTCTCTAGACGACTATGCAAATTCCTTTTCCTGCCATCTTCACGTCACACCCTAGATCAGTCATTCCAAGGATCTGCGTGCAATGAGTCAGGGGAACCTGCCCCCGTACAATGGGGAAATCCCTGCTTACATTTGTCACAATGGATCTTGATAATATTGGCCTAATTTAAAAGGGGTTTTCTGGCACATGTTTAACAAAGAGGTTGGAAACAGTTAAAGAATAAGAAAAAAAAAAAATCCTTACTGTGCCACCTGGCACTGCCACTCTGCTCTCCAGCGGACTCTGCTAGGTGATTAGCTGAGCTGCATTTCCTGCATGTCGAAATATATTGTGAGGATTAGCATCAGGAGAGGTAGACAAAGCAGGTTTTACAACACATCGGGAAAAGTCCACGTCGGGCTTCCCTATGTTTTATTCTTCACGTCTAGAGGCAACTAACACACTGCCTTTTACATATCCGGCAATAAACAGAAAAAGCAAAAACTGCCCATCCGAGCACTTACTAAACGGGGCCCACCCTGATCCTCCCCAGTCCAGGACCCTTTCCTCTGGTTTTCCCAACCAGTCAGTTCTTGCAATGTCTGAGTTTTCCATTACCATCTACACAGTCCCTGGAGCCAAAGACACATATGACAGGATTCTCGGGGACATGTACCTTCTCTTAATGCCGTTACCTGTCACTGTAACATACATACCCACAGTGGGGGAGATTTATCAAACCGGTGTTACATAGAGTTGCCCATAGCAACCAATGAGGTTCGATCTTTCATTTTTGACAGCTCCTTTGGAAAATGAAAGGTGGAATCTGATTGGTTGCTATGGGCAACTCAGCCAGTTCTACTTACCAGTTTGATAAATCTTCCCCAGTATATCTATCTATCTATCTATCCATCCATTCTCTATCTCTTAGGCCCCTTTCACACGAGCGCGTTTTCCGCGCAGGTACAATGCGTGGTGGGAACGCATTGCGCCCGCATTGAATCCGGACCCATTCATTTCAATGGGTCTGTGTACATGAGCCTTGTTTTTCACGCATCACTTGTGCGTAGGGTTGTTTAGGGTACCCAATCGATACTTTTCTCTGGTATCGAGCTCGATACCAGGATTAGTATTTTATCGATACTGGGCTGCGCTACTGCACAGCCCAGTATCGGAGAACATGGATCGCGCTGCACTCAGCGCGGCCATGTTCTCCTCGGCAGCACGGGGAGAAGGAGGCAGTCTCTCTCTCCCTCCCCCTGTGCCGCGCTGCCAATGAGGAGAGACGGGAGGAGGAGGCGGGCGCACTGGCCACCAATGACTAGTAACGTTTCATATATAAATACAGGCAGAAAAAACACACTGCCGGCACCTGCCTGTGACCGAGCGCTGCGATCAGAGGCAGTTAACCCGCAGCGCTTTGTCACAGGCAGGTGTCGGCAGTGTGTTTCTTCTGCCTGTATTTATATATGAAACGTCACTAGTCATTGGTGACCAGTGCTCCCGCCCCCCCCTGTCCCCAGTATTAAAATACATTATTGGTGGCCAGTGCGCCCTCGCCCATCCCCCCCAGTATTAATATCATTGGTGGCAGTGGCCACAGTGTCCCCTCACCTCCTCATTGGTGGCAGTGATCAGAGCCCCAGCAGTGTAATGCTGGGGCTCCGATCGGTTAACGTGGCAGACAGGACACTACTGAAGTCCTGGCTGCCATGGTCGGCTCCCTGCTGCTGTGTGTACTGTGCACAGGGCAGCAGGGAGAGGGTGAGATCCTATTCCCCCTGATAGAGCTGTATCAGGGTGAATAGGATGAAAATGATCCCAGGTTCTAGCCCCAAAGTTAATAAATAAACAGTAAAAAAAAGTTAAAAAAATATACACCAAAATATTAGGTATAAATCACCCCATTTCCCAATTTTACATATTAAATATATAAAACCAAACAGAAAAAGACACCGGAGGTATCTCATGCCCTGTCTACAAAATGTACACTCAGTGGTGGGGCCTCTATTGTTGAGATGCCTGTGAATGTATATATCTGCATATACTCTGCGACAACCACATCAAAAGCAAAAAGACAAAGAGCAACATGCAAAGGTGTTGAAAAATTATCAAAAAGATTTTATTAGTCATATACTAAAACAGGGCTTGACAAATTTCCTTTGAATCTAGGAGCCAGCTAAAAAAGTTAGGAGCCAGGCGGAGCCGCGTCATAAAGCTCCCAATAGATTCCCCCATAGTGCTCCTCCCCCCCCACTTCTCTATAGAGCCCCCCAATAATGCATGCCAGTACATAGGGCCCCCAGTAGATGCCCCCATAGTGTTCCTACCCCTGTTTTCCATAGTGCCCCCCATAATGTGCGAGTATATAGGGCCCCCATAATGGAGGGAGGGCACAGGGTCCGGAGGGAGGGCACAGGGGTCGGAGGAGAGGCACAGGGGTCCGGAGGGGAGGCACAGGGGTCCGGAGGAGGCACAGGGTCGGAGGAGAGGGCAGAGGGTCCGTCTTGTCAATCCCCTTGTCATTCACTTTCTACCCCCTCTTGTCATTCACTTTCCCCCTTGTCATTCACTTTCTCTCACCCCCCTCTTGTCATTCACTTTCCCCCTTGTCATTCACTTTCACCTCCCCTTGTCATTCACTTTCACCCTCCCCCTCCTTGTCATTCACTTTCTCCCCCTCCTTGTCATTCACTTTCTCCTCCCCCTCCTTGTCATTCACTTTCTCCTCCCCTCCTTGTCATTCACTTTCTCCCCCCTCCTTGTCATTCACTTTCTCCTCCCCCTCCTTGTCATTCACTTTCTCCCCCTCCTTGTCATTCACTTTCTCCCTCCCCCTCCTTGTCATTCACTTTCTCTCCCCCTCCTTGTCATTCACTTTCTCTCCCCCTCCTTGTCATTCACTTTCTCCTCCCCCTCCTTGTCATTCACTTTCTCCCTCCCCCTCCTTGTCATTCACTTTCTCCCTCCCCCTCCTTGTCATTCACTTTCTCCCCCTCCTTGTCATTCACTTTCTCCCTCCCCCTCCTTGTCATTCACTTTCTCCCTCCCCCTCCTTGTCATTCACTTTCTCCCTCCTCCTTGTCATTCACTTTCTCCCTCCCCCTCCTTGTCATTCACTTTCTCCCTCCCCCTCCTTGTCATTCACTTTCTCCCTCCCCCTCCTTGTCATTCACTTTCTCCCTCCCTCCTCCTTGTCATTCACTTTCTCCCTCCCCCCTCCTTGTCATTCACTTTCTCCCTCCCCCTCCTTGTCATTCACTTTCTCCCTCCCCCTCCTTGTCATTCACTTTCTCCCTCCCCCCTCCTTGTCATTCACTTTCTCCCTCCCCCTCCTTGTCATTCACTTTCTCCCTCCCCCTCCTTGTCATTCACTTTCTCCCTCCCCCCTCCTTGTCATTCACTTTCTCCTCTCCCCCTCCTTGTCATTCACTTTCTCCCTCCCCCCTCCTTGTCATTCACTTTCTCCCTCCCCCTCCCCTCCTTGTCATTCACTTTCTCCCGGGTACAGGAGCTTTAGTTTCCTGTACCCGGGCGGATTGACAGGAAGTGCACACTGTGTGCGCACTTCATGTCAGTCCGTCCGGGTACAGGAGACAGATGCTCCTGTACCGCGGACCGGCTCGGCCACGCTACAATGAGGGACTGACAGGAGGGAGCGCTGAGCGCTCCCCTCCTGTCAGCTCCTCTCTTCATGCTGTGCCCGGGCGGTGCGCCCTCATGGACGCGCCAGCCCGGGCAGTGCTGCAGCCGCCTGAGGCTCTCTATAGAGCGCTCGGGTGGCTGCAGCATGAGGGGGCCGGCGCTCCTAGTCCGCGTCGGCCCTGCGCCCGGGCACCTGAGAATACGGGCTGACAAATACCCAGGCGCCAGGACCAAATTCCTGGTCGCCATGGCGACCTGGCGCCTGGGATTTGTCGAGCCCTGTACTAAAAATTACAAATCATAGAAGGAGGTGACAGGAGAACACAGACGCCACCCTGGACCCTATAGCAAGATGTACAAAACATATCTAGCACCGCTGGAATGATTTATAAAAATGCCAACCGCTACACTGTTATATTATCAATATAGTATATCTAGGTCTTGCTACGGCCTTCAGGACATCCGCAAATATAGCCGTAGTGGATACAAGTGTCTTTATACATTAGCAATGCGGATAGTGTAAGGCAACAGAGAATGACATCAGCAGTGCTAACACAAAACCCAAAAGGGTACTCACCAATGCGTAAATAGAAGTGAGGGACCAGGACGGCGTCAACCCCGATGCGCGTTTTCGAATAAAATATTACATATCGCTGCGTCTCAAAAGTCCAAACTATTAAAAAATCCTCTTCTATACCGTAAAAGAAAAAAAAAAAGAAAAGAAAAAAAATGCACCTTTTTCTTTTAGTCGCCTTGTCCCCACAAAAAAGTAGGATAGGACTGTTGTATTATGAGCCGGCGGTTCCATAAAATGTGAAATGCACGCGGCTTTTTTGGCGTTTTATTTTTTTCGCGTGGTATCGAGTATCGCAATACTTTTTTATGGTATCGATACTGAATCAAAATTTTGGTATCGAAACAACTCTACTTGTGCGTTGCGTGAAAATTGCAGCATGCTCTATATTCAGCTTTTTTCATTTAGCCCTGACCCTATAAAAGTGAATGGGGCTGTGTGAAAATCGCAAGCAAGTACGGATGTGATGCGTTTTTCACGGATAGTTGTTAAGAGATGTTTGTAAACCTTCAGTTCTTTCTCACGCGCGTGAAAAACGCATCAATGCGCATTGCACCCGCTCGATAAAAACTGAACAACAGAACGCAATCACATACAAAACTGAATGACCTTGCTTGCGAAATCGCGCATTTTTCACTGAACGCATCCGGACCTAATCCGTCATGCTCATCTGCAATGGGCCTTAGTGTTCTTGCGTGCTGAATTATAGTATATTCCAAATATCATTGGGAAGTTGCTGCCACGTGCTTCTGTGGTCTGCTGTCAATACTGCATTCCCCCTGAAGTACAGTAATTCTGGAGCATCTTTTCTTAGAACTCTACATTTTGCCGTTTTTATGAGATTACTCCTAGAATTGTATGTATAAACTGAACATTTATGGGGTTATATTCTCTTTGCCAGAGAGGCATTTCATTATATAGTCCCATCCTGTCCAATCACTGCTGACATTAATACAACCTATTAGCAATACCTAGTTGTCAATTTATTAATACATTTCCAGGAGTAATAAAAGAGGCACTGTAGAATGCAAAGATTACCCAGGATTATTAAGTTTAAGAGACTGTTGTGGCATTAAAGAGATGGCAGGGCAAACAGGTAAAAGAAAGGTTGTGTAGAAGGTTGGGAAGGTGCTCTGATCGGGATCGGCGGGGTGGGGATATGGAAATATTAATAGCTATTACTTCTTTTCTTTTACTTTTTTGTATATTTTATAGATAATAAAACAATTTAAAAACTAAACAGATTGCGAGCACCTTATGCTTTGTCATCACTTTATGATCAGCGAAGAGCCAAGCTCTGGGACCCCCACCAAGCCTAAGAATAAAGGGGACATAGTGCTGCCTTATGCGTCTCCTAAATTTTTCCTGCTCCCAGCCACCCGCCTGTGCAGCAAACTGTAGCCAACCCCATTCACTGCAGGGATAAAACCATGAGCGGGATGCGGCCCTGCACCATTCCTAGTCGTCGGACCCCCACCAATCATAAATCTGCTAGCCAGTAAAATGAGAAAACCTCTTCATACTCTCATGAAGCTTAGGCTACTTTCACACTTGCGTTGTCCTTTTCAGGTATTGAGATCCGGCAGAGGATCTCAATACTGGAAAAAAAAAAACGGTTCCATGTTGTCCCCATGCGTTCTGAATGAAAAGAGATCTGTTCCGGCAGCATTGCGTTTTGTGACCGGAAACAAAACCGCTGCAAACTGAGGTTTTGTGTCCGGTGATAAAAAAAAAAAAAAAAAAAAAAAAAACATCTGGCACTAAAACAATTTAAATCAATGGTGATGGATCTGGTCACCAATTGACTTTCAATGTATGTAGTGACGGATTAGTTTTTTTTCCGTTTTGATTTCACACAAACGCATCCTAACGGAACGGATGCATCCTGATGTGCAAAATCAAAACGGATCCGTTTAATTGCGGTATTGAGATCCTCTGCTGGATCTCAATACCAGATTTACAAATGCAAGTGTGAACGTAGCCTAAGATGTACCGTAATTTACTTTGCAGACTTATGCCCGCATAGATGTATGAAATGATTACATAACATGTATCTGTAGAGATATATACATTTTATTTTAGTATTTTTTTAGTACATATAGCATGTGTGATCATAAGCACCTGCACGCATGCAAGCAATCGTGAAGTCTGAAAAACATGGCCTTTGTTTCAAGTGCATCATTCAGACCAATGGCGGCTCAACTGACCCAAACTCACTGCATCGTAGTAATTGTACAGTACAACAGACCCATGGTCAGATAGACCTCACCATATCATAAATCACCATGATGCAGTAATTCCAGGTCAGATGAGCTTCCGTCAGTCCAGGAGATGCGGTCGACACAGGGGCCATGTTTCCCAGACTGCACACGATCGGGTGACTCAGTCCTTATGAAGTTAGGCCTCATTCACACATATAGATAACATACACCAAAATGTCAGTGATACAACAGTCACTGACCACAAATACAGCATAATACACCGACTATCCAGACCATTCCATGATTATAATCATTATAATTTTATTGAATTCATATTAAAAATCAATACACAATAAACAAAGGACAATGACAATACATAAATGTGCATCGGAGACTGGAGAAAAACCTCCCTAAAAAATATACAATGGTCAGTTTGAATGCAATAAAAAACGGAGATCCAGATAAGCACTATGCTGCCATGGACCATGAGCTAATAAATGAGGTAGTATCAATAATAAAGTGCAAAAAGTGCCAAAGCATAACCCCAGGCAGCAAAGTGCATTCCCTCCAAATTACAACATGACATATACAGACCAGAGTACACCACCCGGCGATCGTTTTGCCTGAACAGCTTTTTCAAGGGCGTACGCGGCACCTGAGGGGTTAATAGCCTCTGATCGCAGCGCTCTGTCACAGGCAGGTGCCGGCAGCGTGTGTCTTCTGCCTGCATTTATATATGAAACGTTACTAGGCATTGGTGGCCAGTGCGCCCACCCTCCTCCCGCCCCAGCTCTGCCCTCCACTCCCTCTATTGGTTGCAGCGGCAGCACAGGGGGAGGGAGAGACCGCCTCCTTCTCCCTGTGCTGCCGAGGAGAACATGGCCGCGCTGAGAGCGGCGCAGCCACGTTCTCAGTATCGATAAAATACTAATCCTGGTATCGAGCTCGATACCAGAGAAAAGTATCGATTGGGTATCGAAACTTCGATACCCGAAACAACCCTACCGTGGTCCGTGAAAATCCACGTATGTGTGAATGAGGCCTTACCTGGTGGTCCTACTCATCTAAATCATTTGTAATAATTGTCTTCTCATCCCTGGGTTCCTGTATTTTAGAGCAGTGATGTGGAATGGATACCACGAAAAACCCCACAAATGACGACCTCAGCCTAATAAAGGTGAAAGCAGAAACAAAGTGCGTCTTGGAAGCCTTTTTAAAAAGATCCTTGAATCAGGAGGAGGGAAGACATCTAGGACATGTGGGGCGCACATACCATGACCCTAAGAAGTATTTTCACAGGTACATCCTCTCATAGATAATAGTTTTAATGCTCCTTATACAAGACTTTGTCTTACTGCCTGACATGGTGATTAAACTGGGCTGGGGGGAGAAGCTTTTGTAACCATATAGATTCGATATTTCATTAGAACTCTTTAATTTACGTGGATCTCCTTGCAATGCAAATAATTTAGCAATTTTCCTTAAGGAAATGATGGTGCTCACAGCTAAGTGGGTATTTGGACTTGCAGATGTTCCACAAGTTGTAGGTGGTGATTGGGGTGATGCTCCTACAGGTTCACAGAATGTCTTTGTTTTTTTCCTCTCAAGGGTGAGCCATGATGAAAGTAAAGAACTGTTTCCAAAGAAAACTAAAAAGTCAGATCGAAAAAGAAGCAAGGAGGCTGGAAAGGATGAAAGAAGCAGGAGCCCAACATTTGGTGAGCAGTCAACTTGGGGGAATCGTGGAACCTGGAATTCCCTACATGAAGAGATCAATCGGGTAGAGGAGACAAAGCATGGTTTCAAAACTAATATTAAGAAGCTGCTGAAGAAACATAGCCAAACCAAGGAGAAGGCTGGAACACCAAAAGAAAGGAATGGAAGTGTTCACAGTAAATCCAGAGACTCTATTGATTCTGTACTCGAAGACCATGGGAAAGGTGCGGCCAAAGGGGATTCCTTGAAACGTCCCAAGTCACCTAACCCCTTACTTGCCTGTACTGTGGGGTCCTCTACAGTTTCTTTGCCAAAAGAAGAACAGTATGAAACGGACTCTCGTGAGAAGCACTTGCCAAGTGGAACGTCAAAAAAGCTAAGTCGTTCCTTCTCCATGAAAAGACTGTTTAAGAAGAAAACACACAAAGAGGCTTCTGTGGGTACAGACTCTAAGCCTACCAGGCCTGACTTTCTACCTGTGAAATCCTGTTATGAGGAACATCCTGCTCAGGAAACTGGTAAGAATATATTTTTGTCTTTTTATTAAACTTTTGCTATGTCTTCATCCAGACCTCCTGTACAATATATATCTTTGCTGTGCATTTTTGGTCGTAAGAACCTCTTGCTGAGGCAAGGGCTGGATGGCAACATGCACTATACACATATATGTATAATGGCACAATACACGTTAGGGGTCGACCGATTATCGGTTTGGCCGATATTATCGGCCGATATTCATGATTTGCACAGTTATCGGTATCGGCCCCTAACCAGGCCGATATACCGATAACTGTGCTATCACAGAACATTGCCGCGCTGCTCTCAGCGCGGCCATGTTCCCTCAGCAGCACAGGGGAGAAGGAGGCAGTGTCTCTCCCTCCCCCTGTGCCGCGCTGCCAATGGAGAGAAGAGGAGGAGGAGGGGCTGAGGGCGCACTGGCCACCAATGAGAGAAGAGGAGGCGGGGCTGAGGACGCACTGGCCACCAATGATAATAAGGTTTAAGATATTACAAACGCAGGCATTAGAAGCACATTGCCCAGACCCTGCCTCTGACAGAGCGGTGCCGCACCCGAGGGGTTAATTGCCGCGGATCGCAGTGCTCTATCAGAGGCAGGGTCTGGGCAATGTGTTTCTAATTCCTGCGTTTGTAATATCTTAAACCTTATTATCATTGGTGGCCAGTGCGCCCTCAGCCCCCCCTGTCCACAGTATAAAAAACATTGGTGGCCAGTGCGTCCTCGTCCTCCCCCATCCCCCTCCTCCCCCCCCCCCCCTCATCCCTTCAGTATTGATATCATTGGTGGCAGTGGCCACAGGGTCCCCCACCTCCTCTCTCTGATCGAAGCCCCAGCAGTGTAATGCTGGGGCTCCGATCGATTACCATGGCAGCCAGGACGCTCCTGAAGCCCTGGCTGCCATGGTTCCCTGCTGCTGTGTGCCCATAGCACAGGGCAGCAGGGACAGTGTAGATCCTATTCACCCTGATAGATCTCTATTAGGGTGAATAGGACAAGGGATGTAAAGAGCCCAGGTTCTACCCCTAAGGGGAGAAATAGTAATAAAATAAAAAGTAAAAAAATTTAAAATAGTAAGAAACACCAAAATATTAAGTATAAATTAACCCTTTTCCAATTTTACATATAAAATATATAAACAATAAATAAAAAAACATATCGCCGTGCCCAAAAAGTCCAAACTATTAAAATATTTTTTTTTTAAAAGCGTTGGACGCTGTAACAGAAAAAAAAAATCCAAAAATTAAAATGCGCAAAATATCGGTATAAAATATCGGCTATCCTCCTGAGAGTTCACAGAATATCGGTATCGGCTCTAAAAAAATCAATATCGGTCGACCCCTAATACATGTCCCTCCAAACTGACAATCATGAAGATTATAGGTGTTAGCCCATTAAAAGTAGCATTTTGTCCAGTCCAAATGGCCAAAGATGGCTTGGTCCCATCTAAAGGATAATTTATTAAGCTACTCTTTTAAGGTCTTGTCTAGGACTAAAAATATTGTTGACCTATGCTCAGGATTTCAGCAGTTTGAATGCTTTAAAACAAGACCAGAATCATAGTATTATCTCCTCTACATCAGGAGATATAGCTGTTATAAATTGGGTTGAGAGTGGTAGCAACTAAAAGTGAAAGCGGGTTTAAGCTGCTTTCACTCCTGATCAGATTTCTAACAGCTATATCTCCTGATGTAGAGGAGATAATACTATGATCAAAGCATAAAACTGTCAGCTCTTAAACTGCTGAAATCCTGAGCATAGGTCAGCAATATTTTTAGAAGTTGAGATAATGCTGTGATTCTGGTCTTGTTTTAAATCTTAGATTGTCCGTTTTCTAATAAGATCTCTAGTTTTTACCCATCCCAAAATATGGAGACTTAAAGGGGTTGTCCAGCTGTAAATATTAATGACCTATCATCAGAATAGATCATTAATATCTGATCAGTGGTCGTCAGACACCTGGGACCCCTGCTGATCAGCTATTTGAAGAGGAGGCGGTGCTCCATGTGATTGCCGGTTCTGCTTCATTACACTGCACTTCGTCTCTGAAGTGCAGTGTAGTACAAGTAACTGCTCTTGAGCGGGTACTTGTAATTGGGCTATGCCCCCGCTCCACAGAAGATGAGACATAGTGTAATGGAAAGGAAGCGGCACTTGCACAGATGATCGGTGGGGGTCCCGGGTATTTTTTTTATCTTTCCCCTAAAAGTAAGTTATTTAATACATATATATACTCCAAAATGGTTCCTGAAAAATCCTACAACTCGTCCCTCAAAATTCGAGGTCTGATACAGCTAAATTGAAGAAAAAATAAAAGAAAGTTATGACTGGAACACAGGAAGAACAGTGTAAAATTAGCTATGTCACTAATGGGTTAAAATGCACGCTCAAAGTGATATTAAAAAAATAAGAGGGAGTCCACCCGATTACTGAAGGTGTCTGCTTCCTGGTCCCACCTTGACACACAGGTAAGGCCTGGATGGAAACAGCAAAGCTGTTCCTGTAACCTCTATAGAGTTGTATGAAGCAGCCGCTCCACAGAAACACCTCCTGGGCTGAAGATTGGGTTTTACCAATTAGTAGGGGCAATTGGACCTGTCCAATGGATTCTGCTGGAATACCCCTTTAAGGTTAAATCCCCTTCCCCCAATATGATGAAACTGTACGTGACCATTATGAGCATTGCGAAGTTCAGCTACATCATGTGAATGATGCGGGCTCAGGAGCTGAGCCTGTGCCATCCACAGCGAGGGCCAGCTGTAATATACCGATGACTCCTGCTGCAACAACCAGAGTCGAAGATAACCCCAATATCATCCCGTACATGCTGTGGTCAATAACAGCGACAGCATCCAAGTGATTCTACAGAGGTAGGATGGCCACTCACCTCATCATCCCCCACCCATGCTGCAACGCTATCACAAGATGCTAGGGGGGTTGCCTTGGCAGGGGGGCGCCTATTAATGGGAAAAACAAGTGCAAAAGTAATAGTATCATTTTGGTATTGCCGTAGTAAAGCCACATAAGGCAGTGGTGAAAGAAAACCTAAAAACGTTCTGGCTCTCAAGGTGGGGATGAAAACGGTAAAGGCTCACTAGTGAACTGTACTGACCTCCTTGCTCTTATATTACTGTATTATTAGGGAGACTTGAAGACTCTGAGATTTTCTCCTTGGCTGCGGAGAAGCTGGAGACCTTGCTCAAACACAAAAAGCTGAAGAGTCCCCTGGAGCCCCCGAAGATTAGTGTTGCTTCTCCAATATTCAATGCAGAAGGTATGATGATGTTTCTGATTTCTTAGAAGAATGGACCTACTTTGTATCTCTTCCATGGTCAATCTGTACTGGTGACTATTCTTGTACACGTCCAGGTTGTTTCTAATGGATGACCTTTGTTTTTAGTTGTAGTGTCTTGTCTGCCCCTTTAGAGCACGGGTGCAGACATAGTTCACAAAGACAAAGGGGAAGATTTATCAAAACTGGTGTAAAGGAAAACTGACTTAGTTCTCCATAGCAACCAATCAGATTCAGCCTTTCATTTTTCAGAGCCCCTTTGGAAAATGAAAGGTGGAATTTAATTGGTTGCTATGGGAATCTAAGCCAGTTTTCCTTTACACCAGTTTTGATAAATCTCCCCCATAGTGGTGTGTAGAAGGCTGTGTCTTTCTGAGGAAGAGGATGGAGGGCTGTCATTAGAGAATGGATGGTAAATGCGAGCAGACAAACATATACGTGCTTCTGCCCCAGTCATCTCTGGGGAACTTCTGGAGGTCCCCGAGTACAGCACTCGGCTATCTTTGGCAGTCTCATAGTGTGAAAGGAGCAGTGGTGCACATGCTGGACATGCCACTTCAGAGATACAAGAGAATGGGACCCCATTCTCATGATCGGTGGGGGTGTCCAACAATCTAACAGTTATTGTCTATCCAGTGGATAAGGCATAGATTGTCTAACTGGAGAACCCTTTTAACCACCTAACTGTTTTGCCGGAGTCCAGCTCGGCAGTGGGAAAAGTAGGTAACTGGAGTGGGAGGGCTGCTTTAGATGGTGATGTTTCCTGAATGGTAGCTGCTAAAAACATGCAACTGGTCTTGTTTGAAAGCTGACATTCCAGCTAAAGTCCAAGCAGAGGAGAAATCACAGTTAAAAATCGAGTCGGGAATAATCGTTGGTAAAACCTGCTTTTACTTTCGCTTTCAGCTGCATTCACAGCATCCCAATTTCTCTCAGTGATATCTTCCCCTGTACTGAACATATTGCTGCCATTCTGGTATTGTCAGAAAGCTTTCAAACCAGACCAGCATGTTTCTAGCTGCTATCATTCAGGAGATAGCAGCCTCTAAAGCAGCCCTCCCCCTCCAGTTAGCTACTTTTCCCACTTCTGGAGCTGGACTGGGGCAAAACAGTTAGGTGGTTAAGCAACTTGAAGCAATCCAGTTAAGGGCCCTTTCACACCTGCGTTCTTCTTTTCCGGCATAGAGATCCGTCATCGGGTCTCTATGCCGGAAAAATCCTGATCAGGATCATCCCCATGCACTCTGAATGGAGAGAAATCCGTTCAGGATGCATCAGGATGTCTTCAGTTCAGGACCGGAACGTTTTTTGGACGCAGCAAATACCGCAGCATGCTGCGCTTTTTGTTCCGTCCAAAAATCCGGAACACTTGCCGCAAGGCCGGATCCGGAATTAATGCCCATTGAAAGGCATTAATCCGGATCGACTTTAAGCTAAACGTCGTTCGGTGCATTGCCGGATCCGACATTTAGCTTTTTCTGACTGGTTACCATGGCAGCCAGGACGCTAAAGTCCTGGTTACCATGGTAAAATGTAGCGGGGAGTGGCATACTTACATTCCGTGCGGCTCCCGGGACGCTCCAGGGTGACGTCAGGGCGCCCCAGTGCATAGATCACGTGATCATGTAAGTATGCCGCTCCCCCGCTCCCCGCTCCTACTATGGCAACGGCTGCCATAGTAACCTGAAAGCAATTCGAAGACTGATCAGGATCCTGATCAGTCTTCTAATGCTTCAGGCGACTTGCGTTCTGACGGATCCGGCGGGACGGAAGTGCCTGCCGGATCCTCAGAACGCAAGTGTGAAAGGACCCTAAGACTTTCGGTTTGTTAGGGGCTGCATTGGGGGCAGTGCATGAATGAAACCCTGTGTTGCGCCACCTCCATGTACTCTGTGCTTGGCATAACCCAGTCTGTCAGTTTTACCCAGTGTGCGGCGGTAAAAGGGGTATTCCCATCTAAGATATTTATGGCATACCCGCTAGTTTGGGTTTCTTCTCTGGAGCTGATTTACATAACCTTAAAGTGTTCTGCAAGCTGTTATGTATGCTTTTTCCTAGATGTATTTTTTTTCTTTTCCTTTGTGGGATATCACTAGGCCAGTGTTTCCCAACCAGTGTGCCTCCAGCTGTTGCAAAACTACAACTCCCAGCATTCCCGCACAGCCAAAGACTGTCCGGGCATGCTGGGAGTTGTAGTTTTGCAACAGCTGGAGGCACACTGGTTGGGAAACACTGCACTAGGCTATGCCATAAATGTCTGGTAGGTGTCGGTCCCACCTCCGGGACCCGCTTCTATCTCCAGAATGGGACCCCCAAAGTGAGGGGAGAGCAGCTGCACATACACATATCGCTGTACAATAAAGATATCCCGTAGGTGTCAAATTTAATACACTATCACTGCAAAAAACACCACCTTTAATAGATATATTATTAGAAAAAAACAATGTCTAAACGCAGATGTCTAAAATAACTAGATCGGGAGCATATCCTAGATATCAAAAGGTGACAAGATTGACGGCTACTTAGTCCTGTGTCATGGAATCCCAGCGCTACTGTGTGCCAGTCTTGTATAACCTGTAAGTCGAGCTGAGGTATTCACCATTAAAGGCAGTCTGTATTTCACGCATCTTATTCTTTGTTACAGTTACTGTGGTTTTAAGGGTAGAGTATCATAATGGACTGTACTGTGCCTATTCACCCTAGCTAACTGCAGAGTAACAGCTTTGATAAGGGTGCCCCCGCACCACAGAGGCTGTCACCTATGCAGTCACTGGATGGCCCTAAAACATAAGTGAACAGTCCCAACGCATTTCCCCTTTGTGATAGTATCAGGTTCTTCAGAGGACTCTAAGGCCCCTTTCACACGGGCGAGTTGTCCGCGCGGGTGCAATGCGTGAGGAGGACGCATTGCACCCGCACTGAATCCGGACCCATTCATTTCTATGGAGCTGTGCACATGAGCAGTGATTTTCACGCATCACTTCTGCGTTGCGTGAAAATCGCAGCATGCTCTATATTGTGCGTTTTTCACGCAACGCAGGCCCCATAGAAGTGAATGGGGCTGCAGGAAAATCGCAAGCATCCGCAAGCAAGTGCGGATGCGTTGCGATTTTCCCGAATGGTTGCTTAGCAACGGGACCCGATCTTTATTATTTTCCCTTATAACATGGTTATAAGGGGAAATAATAGCATTCTTAATAAAGAATGCATAGTAAAATGAAGTGGAAGGGGTTAAAAATAATAAAAGTTAACTTACCTTAGCCACTTGATCGCGTACTCGCGATCTCTCCTCTCTTTCCCTGCAGCATCTAAGATCTACATGACCTGTGATGACGTCACATCACATGGTCCAATCACATAGTCCATCTTACCATGGTGATGGACCATGTGATTGGACCATGTGATGTGACGTCATCATAGGTCCTTTAGAGCTTAGCTGATGCTGGGAAAGAGAGGACAGATGTTATAAGGGAAAATAATCAATTCTCCAGAAGACCCGAAACCGGACTTCAGTGATGAAGTCCGGCTTCGGGTCTGGGTACCAAACATGGCGATTTTTCTCATGCGCGTGCAAAGCGCGTTACAAACGTTTGCACCCGCGCGGGAAAAACGCGCATATTCCCGCAACGCACCCGCCTCTTATCCGGGCGTCAAACATGACGCCCGTGTGAAAGAGGCCTAAAGGTGCATTTAGATGCACCAATAATTGTCCAGATTATCGGAAACGTCCGTTGCTGCGGACAGTCATCTGGCCGTCTAAATGCGCCGCCGATCACCTGATGGGTGAGCGAAAAGCTCGTTTACCAGTGATCCTCTCACTTGTGCAGGCACCACCAGTCATGGCTTCTGAGCAGCAGATTGTGCGTTCTAAACAACAGCCTGCTGCTCAGAAGCCATGACTCTGTATAAGGACGAGGATTGTTATAGTGATCTCCCGTCCCGTAAATGTGCGATCTTCTTCACTGAACAAGCAGCCGACTGTCAGGAAGGAACACTTCCTTCACGACAATCAGCCGCTCATTCGGCCAGTCTAAATCCATATAGCTTAATAGATAATAGTATAGGGCTGTGATGGCTAACCTCCGGCACTCCAGCTGTGGTAAAACTACAACTCCCAGGATGCACACTTGTTGGCTTTTATCAGAACTCCATACAAATGAATGGAGCATGCTGGGAGTTGTAGTTTCACCGCAGCTGGAGTGCCGGAAGTTAACCATCAGTGTTATAGCGCATTCTAGTCCTGGAATAGATGTCCCACCACAATGGCAGTTTTCTGAACAAGTGTACCACTGTGCCCTCTAGTGGTCATATTAGTGAAAGACTGTCTTTTTGACTTTGAAAGTAACCCCTTTACAAAATATACAGGCTAAGAGGATGATGTAAATAAAGGCAGCTTTAATGGCATTATCAATTACTGTTCCTGTGCACAACATATGAAAATGCAGAGAAATAGAGGGTGGGTGTCTATAATAAGGTGTCTGCATCTGTAATGTAACATCTATGGAAACGGGTCATTCCAACACTAGGAAGCCCTATATTTCTAGCTATTAAAGTCCCTTGAAGAACCTGATACCATCAGAAAGGGGAAACGTGGTAGGACTGTTTACTTAAGTTTTAGGGTCATCCAATGACTGTATCGGTGACCGCCTCCGTGGAAAGGGGGTGTCCTTATCTGGGCAGTTACTCTACAGTTAGGTAGGGTGAATTATGCCTCATTCACACGTCCGCGTTTGGTCAGTGATTTTCATCAGTAATTCGGAGCCAAAACCAGGTGCGGCTCTAAGCACAGAACAGATGCAGAACTTTCCCTTATACCTTATGTCTGTGGAGGCTCCAATCCTGGTTTTGTCTCGCAATCACTGATGGAAATTACTGACCAAACACTGACATGTGAATGAGGCTTTATGGAGGGAATTGGCACAGTACAGTCCATTATGATACTCTACCCTTCAACCAACAGTAACTGCAATAAAGAATAAGATGCGTGAAAGGAATTCAAATTGACTCCTGGAAGAATACTGACTGATGTAGAACACCCCGGTAGGCTGGACTTAGATTATATAAGACTGGAAAGAAAAAAGACAGACGCAAAAATGACATCCTGCACGATATGATAAATAAGTGCGCATGTACAGGGGCACAATTAAAGAAAGACATAACAGCACTCTCAAAACTCTAAATGCAAAATCTATATATTAGCTAATACCGCATTGGAAATGGTAAATATGAGGTTGGAAAATGTATTTTGTTCAAAAAAATATCTGAGCCCACCTGCCCCTGCAAGGTGACCTTAGTCCAGGCAGGAACCTACTCTGTTTAAAGGGATTATGCAACCCCTACAATGCCCCCCAAAATGCCGGGGCACCTTATACAGGTTATACTTACCTCGCTCCCCGACACCCACATCGTTCCTGCTCCCCGTACGGCCACTGCTGCATCTCCCCGTCGTGCGGATCAAAACATCCAGCGACGTGTGGGGTATTTGGGTGGCGGTCAACCAATAGCAGGCCACAGCGGGGATGAGCCTCTCTAGCATCGCGGGTGACGGTAGGGAGGCTCTTCTCCATTGCAGCCTGCTATTGGTTGACCGGCATGGGTGGGGTAAGTAAAACCTGTGTGAGGTGCCCGGGAATTTTGGGGGCATTATAGGGGTTGGATAACCCCTTTAATATCAATCTCTATGCCTCATGGACATCTTAATTAGGGAGAGAGGAACCTGCACATATATTGTGTTGCTACTCAAGAATCCATTGGGAGGAAGAGCAAACTTCGCTGTATGTATCACCTAATTAAAGGGGTATACTGATCTATCCTCTAGATAGGTCATCAGTATCTGATCGGTGGGAGTCTGACACCCGGGACCCCCGCTGATCAGCTGTTTGAGAAGGCAGTGGCACCCCCAGTAGCACCACTGCCATACATTGTATAGTGGCTGTGCTTGGTATTGCAGCTCAGCCCCATTTACTTCTGTGGGGCTGAGCTGCGCCTAGGCCATGTGGTCAATGAACGTGACATCACTCTGCCTAGGAAAAGCTGGAGAAAGCTGTGGCCAAACCGCTGATTGCCAGGGATCCCGGGTGTCGGACCCTTGTCAATCTAGGGGGGGTCTCTTGAGCAGCGGAGCCAACCCCTCACTTCCCACAGACTGTTTGATGAACCCGTCGATTTGTAAGAATCAGTTTGCTCTGCTCCTATGCAGATGTATGTGTATCCATGATCACAGACTACGCACAAGACTTGTGTTGATCCTGCAGTCATACTCCCTCCGTTTGGCCCTTGCTTCTTTTCTGTAAATCAGGAAGAAAGGAGACAGAGGGAGGAATATAAAGGGCTATTCACTCTGGATGTGCAGTGTATGGACTCCCAATTTAGCAAAACTGGTGTGATGGAAGACTGGCATAGAAACCAATCAGATTCCACCTTTCATTTTCCAAAGGAGCTGTGAAAAATGAAAGGTGGATTCTGATTGGTTGCTATGGGAAACTATGCCTGTTCTGCTTTACACCAGTTTTGATAAATCTCCGATATGCAGCCAGCAGTGCTTTCCTATACAGTAAAGCGCCGTGTGGCCTGTGTGATTTTTCTTTAACTCTGGTTAATGCATATATTCAGTGGAATATGTCAGGACGGAGTAGTTCCTGTCACACGTGTCATGGTTTGCGCTAAATGAAGTCGTGTGTGACCATGGAGACGCATAACTCTGTATTTGTAAAAGGTTCAGTTTCTGTATGCCTGTGAGCCGTTAAGAGACTACCTATCCATTGCTGTGCGTTCATCGTGGCCTTCATGGCAGACATCTAATTACTTAGATTTTTTATTTTTTTTTGTACAAGTGACAGACAACAATAATGTGACAATTCACGACGTGCCGGCCGTCGAGGACAAGGACGAGGTGATACGGAAGATAGTGGCCCTTCTGCAGGAACAGGCTGTAGTTATCAATGAAAAGGTGAGTGCTGACTGCTCAATCTGACAAGTGATCATTGTCCAAACTGTCCCAGGACATATTTGCCCACTTATCCAGATTTCTTCTATTTTTCACTACTTGTCGGTAAAAGCGATTACAGAAGTTTTCCAGGACTAAAACGTTGATGGCCATGAATGTCTGATTGATCCTCAGGTCCTCTGCCTATCATCGTTGTTAATTCAGGCTCAGCGGCTTGTTGGTACGGGTGTCTGCCTCGTACCACAGATCAGCCCCACTGGACTATTTGGGCTGAGCAGCAGTACACATACAGATGAGCCGCCGTGGCTGAATCAATGGTAAAGGGACTGCCATGCTTCCCTCGCTGACAGTCATGGAAAACACTCTCTAGATGTGTATGGAATAGAAAGCTTGGGGCCCAGAAAAGGGTTATTCAAAATAGCTCTACATTTCCCCATACCCCGTGTCTTCAGCCACATTCTCTCCTTTCCACTGGTTGATCTTAAAGGCCTTATATCATTTTTACACCAGTACTAACTATGGTATCTGCCTATGAATTTCTAGAAAATCTTTTTATGGCCCCTTTCACATCTCCGTTTTTGCTTTCCGTCCTAGAGTTCCGTCCTCAGGGCTCTAGGACGGAAAGATACTGATCAGGATTATCCCCATGCATTCTGAATGGAGAGAAATCTGTTCAGGATGCATCAGGATGTCTTCAGTTCAGTACTGACACGTTTTTTGGCCGTAGCAAAATCCGCAGCATGCTGCAGATTATCCCCCGTCCAAAAATTCTGAAGACATGCCGCAAGGACGGATCCGGATTAATGCCCATTGAAAAGCATTAATCCGGATCCGACTTTAAGCTAAATGTCGTTTCGGCACATCGCTGTATCCGACGTTTAGCTTTTAAGAATGGTAACCATGGCAGCCAGGATGCTACTAAAGTCCCGGCTGCCATGGAAAAACAGCGGGGAGCCGGGGTAGAAGCTACTTACCTTCCGTGCGGCGGCCGTGTGCTCCTCGATGACGTCACCGGGTCCCTGCGTCGCATGGATCACATAGCTACACTATGTGAGCAATGCGCCGTATGTAGCTATGTGATCCATGCGACGCAGGGACTCGGTGACGTCATAGAGGAGCGCCCCGGCCGCCGCACGGAAGGTAAGTAGCTTCTCCCCCGCTGACTTTAGTAGCGTCATGGCTGCCATGGTAACCTGAAAGCATATTGAAGACTGATCAGTCTTCAAATGCTTTCAGTTGTCTTGCGTTGTGACGGATCCGGCGGGCATTTCCGGGGACGGAAGTGCACGCCGGATCCTCACAACGCAGATGTAAAAGGCGCCTAAGTTGGTTGTCCAGGATTATAAAGGCATAGCTGCTTTCTTTCCAAAGCAGTGCCACACCTGTCCACAGGTTTTGTTCGGTATTGCAGCTCAGCTACATTAAAGAGATTTTCAGACAGTTTTACACTGATGACCTATCCTCTGGATAGGATCATTAGTGGTATCTGATCAGTGGGGTCCGACACCCGGGACCCCTGCCGATCTGCTTTTTGAGAAGACATTGGCGCTCGCAGTAGCGCCACAGCCTTCTCTCAGCAAACCAAGCACAGCACCGTGCATTGTATAGCGGCTGTGCTTGGTATCACAGCTAGAAACTGCTTAATAGTGCATAGCATTCTCATCCTTCCAGTATGTGTGCCCTATAGAAGTAGGCATGCTGGGATTTGTAGTTTTTGAATCAGGAATGCTGCATACAGTTCCTAAAACTACAGCTGCAAATAAGCAGCAGAGGCATGCTGGATCCACACTGCTGAACAAGTAAGGGCTGTGTTAAACCAGGAGATAGTCAGGCAGATCATGGCCGTCCATAGGAAAGATCGTTAGCGGTGATCTGCGTGTGTTAAAGTTAGCTCATTCATCAGACAATCACAATTTTAAAGGGGTTGTCCAAGTTCAGAACTGAACCCGGACATACCCCCATTTTCACCCAGGCAGCCCCCCTGATATTAGCATCCGAGCATAAAAAGCAGGGCAAGAGCTTTTTTTGTTTATGTTTTTACAGTGCTAGGCAGAGGCTCCCGCCCAGCAGTGTATTCGGTGATGTTACCGGCACCGTTTTACAGGCTAGGGCAGCGCTAACGCCCGCCCATTAGTGCTGATGACGACACGGAATACACTGCTGGGCGGAAGCCTCCGTCTGGCAGTCCCCATGGAGAGCCCGGTATGTCACCCGATCTCCTGAAAAAGCCTTTTCTCTGCGCGATTCAGAGAATGCTCCGATGCTCAACTCAGGAGGGCTGCCTGGGTAAAAATAGGGATATGTCCGGGTTCAGCTCTGAATCCGAACAACCCCTTTGAGCAAGCTAAAGAATCCTAGTTTGCCGGCGGCAGATCTTGCGGTCTAATCACAGTCTGCTGCCGGCAAATAATGATTCTATATGGGAACGAGCGATGGCATTAGCGATCACTCTTCCCCATACTGTGGAGGAGATTGATGCATGTAATAGCTTCTCAATAAGTCCTCCATAAGTTCCCCAATCGTTGGCCCGTGTAAAAGAGCTTTAAGGGGGTTTTCCGAGACTTTACTACAATATCTGAGACTTTACTACAGTATCTGATTGGTTGATTGGTGGGGGTCTGGCACCCGGGACCCCCGCCGATCAGCTGTTTGAGAAGGTGCCACGGCCTTCTCTCAGTGTGACGTCATGTTCATTGGTCACATGGCCTACAATACCAAGCACAGCCGCTCTACCATGTACGGCCCAGTGCTTGGTAAGCTGAGGGAAGGACGCGGTGCTGGTGCAAGAGCCGCAGCCTTCTCGAACAGCTGATCGTGGGGGTTCCAGATGTCAGACCCCCACCATCAGTAATAAAATCTTGGAAAGCCCAGTTAAGTAGTTGGTTGAGTTTGCAGTTGGCGTGTGTTTTAACCATTTGTGCTAACTGGATATTCTTTTGTAATGGAAATTGGGGCAACTCTTCCAGTTGCATTGTCAGTTCCCCAGCATGAGCTAGATCTACATTCTGAATTTCCATGTGGGAGTTCAATTTACATTACTGGGCTTATTGAATAGAGCAATGGAGAAATTTGAAAGGAAAGCCAAGTGGCTGTTGCCTATGAATGAAGCCAAGCCTGGGGGTCTGGAAAGCCATTTATATAGTAAGTAGGTCCATGAAAGGAATGGCCGGTCACACAACACAGTACTTCAGAATCACCAGCGCGCAATGTGTAAAAGAAAAATGATAACCAAAGCCGTGTCGTTTTAGTATCAGTGATGTCACGTTGTTGGTTGACGTGATCTGATTTTTATCCTCTAGATGAGTAAGGATCCCTTCCTCAGGAATACTCTCAGCAGGATGTCCTATGGGAGCTTCTTCCGTCTTGCAGAAGTTTTCACAAGTGAGGCGGAGGTCGAAAAGAATGAAGCCGGTTCAAATGTGAGCTCAGAACTGACAAAAATTGCCCTGACGATGGAGCTGACCAGGAAGGTGGCCGGGATCAATAGCCATGCCGTTCACACACTAATGGGCTACAGCCTTCAATACATGGACATGTTTGTTCCCTGGCTGCAGGAGCAAGGAGGCTGGGTATGTTCTTCTCATTTCTACACATCCTACAGGGTTATCTGCTTTAGAAAGTGTGTTTTCAAGTAAATTCTTAATCCTGGGTTTATCTATTGCCAAAAGCTTGGAACAGATTAACAATGGAGGACATGTATAAAAGAAAAGACTGTCATGTTATCCTATTGAATCTACTCCTCCCTTTGGGATCAAAAACTGCATCCTAAAACCTGAACGCGTAAATCCAACCTCAGAAATTCTTAGATAAAAGAGCAGATTTATCTACTACAGCTAGCATCTCTAGCTCTGGAGGACGTGACACTTAAAGGGATTCTCCAGGATTTGCATATTGGTCCATCTCGGTGTTCTCAGTTGGGGTGTGTCCCTGCACAATCTGACTCCATCCAATCAGTGCTGTCTGCGTCAGACTGTGCAGGAACACTCAACTGGAAACACCCAGGTGGACCTTTATTGCAGACTATAGGCAATGCATTTGTAAACTTCTAGTGGGAATAATAGAGGAATGACAAAACATAGAGTAATAAGAATAGATACCCCAGAATCGGTATGACATGGGGTATGCAAGTAGCTACTAAAACAGACATTTCAGGAGAGGTCTTCCTTAAAGGGCTATTCCCACCTGGATATTTATGGAATATCCACAGGACCCCTGGGACACATACCTATCTCACAGCTACCCCCTGCACTCACGGTGGCCAGGAGATAGGAGCATATTTTTAAGATACCTGTCGGACATTCATGGCGTATCCTGTGTCTAGATAAGAATAACCCTTTAAGAATGTTTACCCCAGGGGTGCACAACCTTTTCTAGTTGGGGGCCACATTGTCAGACTGAAGCAATCCCAAGGGTCGAAAATAAAACTTAAAGGAGTATTACCAACTAAAATACTGTATTTACGTCATATTGTATATATAGTACATGCCCTAAGGCTACATGCACACGACCGTTGCCTGCCTCCGCGTCCGCTCCGTCCACAAATTTTGCGTCCGTCAAAAACGGATCCGTTTTTTGAAAGATCCATTGTAAAAATGCCTATCCTTGTCCGCAAACGTGAAAAAATAGGACATGCTCTATTTTTTTGACGGAAGGTAAACACGGACCACGGATGCGGAACAAAAACTGTTAACCATCCGCATTTTTGACAGACCCATTGAAGTGAATGGGGAAGCATCCTATCCGTGAAAAAAAACGGAACGGACGCGGAAACAAGCAACGGCCGTGTGCATGAGGCCTAACTGTCTAGTTACACTACCAGGACTCCCATCTAATGGAGAAATACATGAAAAATACATGTGAACAGCCAAATAGATATAGACATACATGTCTGTTACCAGATGATTGGGGGGGCTACACAGAATGGTACGAGGGCCGCAGGTTGTGCACCCCTGGTCTACCCGTTTATATGTAACGTCCTACTTTCAATGTCCTTATAGAAATATCTGCTATGTACTCCTACAGTGTGATCATGCCCATCCGCAAAGATACCTCCGGTGCCCAAAAACTTGAGATCCCCATTACACAGTCCCTGTTGCTTATAGTCCACATAGGAGCTTGTGAACCAGTTTTCGGGGTTGATTCAGTCGATCTGTCAGCACGTTTTCTGACCATGCAGTAATATTTTTTTTTGTTTTTACCTGCAGGAAAAAATAGTGTCCCATGGAGATATTTTTGACTTACAGATCGACTAATGTGACCAAATCCCTGAACTACCTCACGTGACGTGTTATCCCAGCCTGGGCAGACCCGAAACCTCACTAAGGACACTACATGTCAACATGGCTCATCTCCCCATGCCTTCTGTGGCATAAGACATCTTACGATACCTCAGGGAGCCAAATCCTCCAAACGCCGCTTTGTGACTATTTATTAAGGATTTTTTACTTTTTAAAATCGAGACTTTTCTATATCATTGGCATCTGCAGGCACGTGCCATTGCCTTATTTTATCCTCTGCCCACCTACACTCTCGGGGGGGACTTTTATTGACTCGTGGACAACTTCATGAGGGGTGAATTTTGCCACTAAGTGTAAGAATGGTTATATAAACTGACCAGTCCTGCGGCCTCAGTGCAGCCATACTGGGCATTGATCCTGTCGGCTGGCACACATGGGGCAGTATTTTACCTCATGACTGGCAGGGCTGATGGCATACACTGTACAGATACTGTATTGCACTATTTAATTGTTTAGAACATTTGAATGGAAAAATAGACTTTTTTAAAAATTACTTTTATAATTGAGAAATATTGTTTTTGTCGGCAAATGTTAATTTAAAGGGGTTATCCAACCCCTATAATGCCTCCCAAAATGCCCTGGCCCTCACACAGATTATATTTACCTCGTTCTCCAGGACCTGCGGCGCTCTTAATGGCCGCCACTGCATCTCCCCATCACGTGGATGAAAACATACAGGGGGGTGGGGAGAGTGGCAAGGGCAGCCAATAGCAGGCCACGATGGGAACGAGCCTCCCTACCATCGCAGGTGACACTATGGAGGCTTGTTCCCGTTGCGGCCTGCTATTGGCTGTCGTCGTCTTCAACTTCCCCCCCCCCGTCCCCCGATGTTTTCATCCGCACGACGGGGAGATGCAGCAGCCACCGTGTGGGCATCAGGAGCAACACGGGTGCAGGGAAGCGAGGGAAGTACAATCTGTGTAAGGGGCCTGGGCATTTGGGGAGGCATAATAGGGGTTAGGTAGCCGCTTCAACTGTAGGAGGTGCTATCCACTATATTGGTTCTATTTGCATGGCAATAAAGCGAACGTTAAGTTTCTTTTGCTTTTATTACATGTCCATTCTGGGCCATCCCAAAGACCATCGGTCAGTAGGATCAACCCTATTATACAAGTCATAATGCTTAATAGGGTTGATCGTGCTGACTTGAATGATAACTCAATTATAATATTCTGTTTCACTGTTCCTGAGAAAAATAACTTTTTTCTTAAAGGGAGTCTGACACCTAATCTGAGCCTTTTAGACCGCTCAGGTAAGGTTATAGACTACTTTGCCCACATTACAATGTTACCTTTATTTGTGCTGTCCCTCGCCGAGATCTTCCAAGAAAGACCTTTACAACTTATGCTAATGAGGTTCGGCAAGTGCCATGGGGCAGCGTTACTGCAGCAAGTGTCCAGGCCCCTCGGTGATGTGCCCAGAAAACCACACCTATTTTCACCCCTCTGGGCCGCCCTCCTTTCCTATTATTATTACCTCCTCCTCTCCATCCAAGATCTCGCACCTGCACCGACCCGGCCCTTCTTTGGCTTCACTGGCGTCCTCTACTGCGGCTGGTTACTTCCGCCCGCTGGATTTCGAGCTACGGACAGGTGCATGCTCAGGCCAACTCCCTTTTCCTCTTCCCATAATGGACACAGCAGTGCGCAGGTGCGGGACAAGTGTGGAGCAGCGCAGGCGCGAGATTTGTGAGGGAGAGGAGGAGGTAATAATAGGAAAGGAGGGCAGACCAGAGGGGTGAAATAGGTGTGGTTTTCTGGGCACTTGCTGCAGTAACGCTGCCCCTGGGCACTTTAGCGTTAAGTTTTAAAAGTCCTTTTTGGAAGATCTCGGCGAGGGACAGCACAAATAAAGGTAACACTAAAATGTGGGCAAAGGAGTCTATAACCTGATCTGAGCGGATCAATAGGACACATTGTGGTTGGATAAAGGATCATGGATTTGAAGATATATGAATAAAAGTAGCTTGTGAGGTTGAAACTGAGGGATGGAGAGGAGAAGGTGTACGAGGTAGATTGTTGTATACTCAGAAACAGAGAGGCAGTACCATTCCTGGTTGACACGGTAGCAGCCAAAACAGTACCAGAGTTTCTTGCAGCCTCATCAGTTAACCCCTTGTTATGTACCAGCTGTGGGATTTAAAGGAGAAACTGTTTTTGTCCGTAAATCTGAGCCAGTTAAACTAAAGATAAAAGACGGTATGGTTGTTACCCAATTGTTAGTTAAAGAAAACCTGACAGAACTACTTTTAGGGACTGATGTTTTGCAAGCACTGGGAGCCCACATACACTTTTATCCCGATGGCACCATGTAGATTTTGGGGCTCAAGAGGAAGTATTATGTCCCTTAATAGCAACACAGGCCCTGCCTGAGACTGAACCGTCAGAATAAACCCTTGTAGACCAGGCTGTTCTTGAGGTGGTACTGAAGGATTTATGGGCAACATCAAAAACAGACATAGGGAAACTTCCCGTGTCTCCGATCACTGGACATCTTAAAGAGGACCTTTCATGACTTCTAAATATATAAACCAAGTATGCTCACATGGAGAGCGGCGCCCAGGGATCTCCCTGCACTTACTACTATCCCTGGGCGCCGCTCCGTTCTCCCGGTATAGGCTCCGGTATCTGTGCTCAATAAGTTATAGTAGGCGGGGACTTGGTGGAATTGGTTATAGTAGGCGGAGCATGCCCTTCATCTCCTTCTCCCAGGCTGCAGCGCTGGCCAATCGCAGCGCAGAGCTCATATCCTGGGAGAAAAAAAACTCCCAGGCTATGAGCTCTGCGCTGCGACTGGCCAGCGCTACAGCCGGGGAGAAGGAGATGAAGGGCAGGCTCCGCCTACTATAACCAATTCCACCAAGTCCCCGCCTACTATAACTTATTGAGCACAGATACCGGAGCCTATACCGGGAGAACGGAGCGGCGCCCAGGGATAGTAGTAAGTGCAGGGAGATCCCTGGGCGCCGCTCTCCATGTGAGCATACTTGGTTTATATATTTAGAAGTCATGAAAGGTCCTCTTTAAGCCAGGATGTCTGCCCCCTCAAGTAAAGCAGTACCCCCTCAGTCATGCCCAGGAGATAGCAGTGGCCAGTCAAATTGATGCTTTTCTCCAGGTCGGTGTATTGATAAAAACAGTATCTCCCGATAATACCCCACTGTTCCCAATAAAGAAGAAACCAGTTAAGGGACAGCCTGTCATTTACAGGATAGTTCATGGTGTCCCGTTGCACCAAGACTGCCAGTATCTGTTTGCCTTTACATTTAAGGGTAACCAGTATACCTGGACCGCCCTGCCTCAGGGAGCTCCGAACTCCCCGACCATGGGCTGGTGCCATACTGTCGCCCCTCGATTAGACATCCTCGATTAGCCTCCATGTTAATGCAGCCTCTGTATGATTGTCAGTCATCTGACCCACCTGACAAAAGAGGCAGTGAATAATTTCCAAACATTGAAGCTGTGCATAACCTTGGCCCCAGCCCTGGGTATTCCAAAATATGATAAATTGCCACCGAGGAATTTCACCTGTTCTATTCAGAAATACAGGGTCACAGCACGGCTGTACTGACTAAGAAACACGATGACCACCAGCATCCTGTGGCGTACTTTTCAACCAGATTAGATCCTGTCGCCAGAAGTGCCCCCTCCTGTGTCAGGACGGTAGCTGCAGTGCAGGCAATGATAGAAAAAGCCTCCGAAAGTGTGTTAGACTACCCGGTGATTGTACAAACACCTCATGACATACAGGGCATACACGCCCCCACTCCTCAGCCGACAGGGATTAAAAAAATGAAGTTAAAAATCAACTTCTGTCAGCTGCAGAGGTGGGAGGGACTGTGACTTTCTCCCTGCAGCTCACACTCAGACAGCACGGTGCTGCTGTCTTAGAGTGAGCTGTACAAAGGAACACACCCCCGATAAGGTTAGGCCAGTATATTAGTGTTAGGGACCCATCTGCGGAAGCCACCTTGATGCCTGGTAGATGGGTCTGACACACGTTTGATCAAAAATGTGCGCTAAGACCTTCCATTTACTCATTTATAGTAGGTATAATACCACTTTTATTTAGAATGATCCCTATTTCTCAGTTCTATTGTTTGCATGTATAAATACAGGGGTCTCCTCCACTGGCGAGCAGCAGATTGTTGGGAAGGAACCCTCCCGATAATCTGCTGCTCTGTGGTCCCATGTAAAGGGACAATTAGGCCTGTGTATACAGTAATCCTCAGTAACACTGTGTCCATAGCACAACATATATATGTGACCACCACCCACTGTCTTTGGCTTCTAGGAACTCTTAAGGTGCATTTGGATGCACCAATAATCGTCCAGATGATCGAGAATGTCCGTTTCTACGAACGGTTGTTCCCGATCATCTGGCCGTCTAAATCTGCCTCTGATCACCCGATGAAAGAGCGAAATGCTCCTTAATCTGGTGATCCTGACGCTTGTGCAGGCACCACCGGTCATGGCTGCTGAGCAGCAGATTGTGTGGTCTAACAGCGATCTGCTGCTCAGAAGCCATGATTCTGTATGAGGACGAGCGATCCCCCGTCCTCCTACTGTGAAGGAGATCGGTGCATGTAAATGCGAGTTCTCCTTCACTGAACAAGCAGCCAACTGTTCAGAAGGACCAATTTGTTACCAACAATCGGCCACTCAGTTGGCCTCTCAAAATCCACCTTAATTCTCCCCACAGGTTGGGACACGAGAGTTGGGACTAGATCTTGTGAAAAGTACCACAAATGTCTAACATATTTAGTGCCACATCATGGGAAAGCAGGAAAACTTTTTTCCTAAAAGGATGCATTTCAATTATTGGGTCTGGAAGCCCAACTGATACCTCACCGTGGACATGTCTGAAACTATCAGGATTCTGAATTTAGCTTTAGACATGATGGAATGCATTTCAAACCAGGATCAAACTTCTTATGTAGCTGATCACTGAAGGTCTGACCAATGGGATCCCAACTCATCATGAGAATGGGAGGTCCTCTGGTTCCCAATATGAACGAACCACCACTCCATTTACTTTTAGAACTCTACTGTGCAGTCCCATAGACAGTAAATGGAGTGGTGGTCATGTTCGCACTACTGCTCGCATTCACAAGGGGATCTTGGGAACCCTCGTTCTCGTGACCCCAGGAGTCATACATTTCTCACCTATGGTATGGTGGGCACTCAGACTCCGTGTGGTATACGTAGAAAGGTAAGCCCCATGAAACTTATATTAGAGAATCTCTTTGCTTGTGATCCTCCACAGAATACACGTTTCAGCCCATCTCAGCTGCTAGTGGTCGATAACTGCCTGCTACAGGCCGAAATGCGTTTGTATTCTGCTAAGGATCGATATAAAGAGTTTGTATCTGCTGGAATTCTCTGCTATAAATGTTGTTTTTTGGCCCAACCACATTTAAATGATGCTAATACACGTGTCCAGTCCCATTGAGAACAGTTGTAGGGAAATCTTCCTGTGATACACTTCATAGAAGAAACGGTGGGACCCCGATCAATCAAATGTACGTGCTTCCATCTTCTGGTGGAATGAAGTTTTCTTTAAAAATAATGTCAACAGATTGTGTGCAGGCTTGTAGCTATAGGGGGTGCAGAGGTAGCAGTCGGTACCGGGCCCAGGAGCCTGGGGGGCCCAAAGACCCTTGTGTCACATAACAAAACACTGGTATTGTAGAAAGTGCATGCTGGTCAAGTTACACCTCTGGCTGGAGGGAAGGGGTTAGGTCAAGAATTTGTCATGGGGATAGGGTGGTCAATTTTTACCACGGGCAGCACAAAGGTAATCTGCTTCCCGGCCCTGGCCACAAAACTCTGAGAGAAGGGGGGCCCAAGCTGAACTCTTGCACCAGGGCCCATGAGCCTTTAGCTATGCCCCTGGCAGCACTAAAACCTGTGTATAAACTGGTATGTGCTGCGCTAGTATGCAAACTGAATGGGGAAAGAATGATCACAGTAACGATCATTCATCCCAACTTCAGTTTCCATCGAGCTCTGTATAAGGCCCTTTAAATGAGGACGGATTGACTTGTATATAGTTGATCGGGGCTGAAACTGCCCCTTGAAAAGGGTCCACTTATGCTCTCATGGTAAATAGTAGAGGGTATGGGCTTCTAGAGTATCTCCCCAGCATTGTAATAGCGCTCCTCAAATTGTAAACTCCACACCAGAGATTTGTCTATAGAAGCAAGGACAATCGGTGATATACCAATACTGGCAGGGTAAGGTAGAGCTGGGGTCTGCAGCCCCCCATCACACTGGCCCTATAAATGTAAAAATCAATCACTTCATTGCTCCCATAAAGGATTCATGTGTGACTTTTATAAAACAGTGTAATCAATAGTGTGTCATTAATGTTACAATAGATTGTGCCGATCACATCGGATGGGCACAGATTATTGGCAGATTGTAGAACATTCAGAGCTGAATTCACACTAGGGCACGTTTTCTACAGTCATAGCCATGCCTGGCCTCGCTCCTTTCTAGCACACGATCACGCGGGCGCCTCCATTAACGACGTCGCGCATGGAGAGAAAGAAGCTCATCGTCTGCTAGTGGGCGGGGCTTATGAGCGTTACACGCCCACCTTTTCCAGCCTCAGCCAATCCTGCAGGAGAGGCGTAAATCGCTAAGGGCGCCAGAAGATTTCAGCTGTGGGCGGAGCCAGCGTCCTTTATATAGAGACGGGCCTTTCCGCATGTCGCAGTTCTCCTTCAGGAAGCCGTTTATTCATCCTCAGGCTTCGAGCGTGTGTGGTGTGTAGGGAGCGAAGGAGACCGCGCGGATAGCATGGCGGAGGCAAGCACCTGCAATATGGAGGTAAAGAACAGAAAGAGAGCGGCCGGGCGCGAAATGGCGCCGCGTCTCATTCATTGTGAGGGAGGGGGGAGAGTAGAGGTTCCCTTAGGCTTATATGCGGTATAAATGTTGTGCTAGTGCAGCAGTGACGTCATGTAGTAGCTGGTACCCGAAGCTGCTGACGTCACTGCGTATGAGACCCGAGATGTAGATGGCAGCCTCCATTTTGCTGCTCTCGGCTCTGTCTCTATGAATGGTAGCCCCGCCCACATGCCGGCAACAAAGGGCGGCCTTGTGTGGAGCCCACGTGTGTCCCCGCGCCCGGCCTGTGAATGGCCTCCTGCAGGGGCCACATGCTGCTACTTTTCTCCCCATTAGTGTGGCCTAGTAATTCATCAGTAGGATCAGAGCCGTGCCTGGGCCTCGTGGTTGTTCCCTGTTGGGGCTTTTTAGGCTTAGCAGCGAACGATCAGCCGGCGCCATTGATAGCTGCTTGAGCATGAGTGTTAGGCGGGAGATCTACCCTAAAATACACCGTGGGGGGGTAACAAGCCTGATCCACTGGATCTTCAGAATGTCCTGCCTGTGGGCTTCATTTATTGAGTGACATCTTTGGCCCAATCTGCACCTGGAGGCCTATTTCACATGGCTGTGAGAACATCCTTGACAAGATGGTCAGCATTTTGTCTGTGGAGATGTCCATGAAGGGTCTGTATCTCAGATCTCGAACATGGTTGCTATCCATAGTGTCAGCGGTTTTCATGGACCCCTGGACTTCAGTGGCCATGTCTGGTCCCCATTAGGCTTTAGTGACTCAACCTTTGGATCATAGATCCAAAGTCAATCTGTTCAAATACTTCAGTTTTAATGTGGTTTCTGTCCAGTATTGGAGGCAAGGTCTTCTCACCCAAAGTGAGATTTGGCTGAATTACTACGGAGTGCATCTCGGTACTGGAAAACAACCTAAAATGGCAATCTGAACTGGGTTCTTGTGCCGGCTGTAACCTCGGTACCAAAGCCCAGTTTGGTTTCCTATTCTAAATAGTTTTTCAATATGCAGATATGAGTACTGTAGTAATTCACTGAAGTCTCCTGTGACTTTGGGCGAGAAGAGCTTTGGCTCCACAGAGCCAGTGCCCCTTAATGCTGTACCGAAGCATTTGAATGAATTGGCTTTGGATCTATGGTCTGAAAGTTGACTTGCTCAGGCCTAGTCCATGTCACTGACTAAAATGGTGCATGTCTCTGGCTTTTCCACTGACCCATGGTCATTGGAAAATCGCTCTGAACAAACACTTTAACATCGATGGACAGAGCACGGCCATGATTCAGACATGTGAAAGAGGCCTAACAAGTGGATTTACTGCTCAATAAATGACTTGGTTTGACATCACATCTACACAACTTTTGGGACCCCCAACCCCCCGCCCAATTTACACCCCATACAAACCAGACTCTAGTTTGTCTGGTGATAGGATCTTCTGTGCCCAACAAAAGCATAGAGGGAGCGGCCGCCATCAAATGAAGTGTATGGAGATGAGCTGTTACCGCTGTGTCCTGCTCTTACTGCTGCAGTTAAGCACCTTAAAGGGGTTGTCTGGTCTTGGTGCTGACATCCAGGATGCAGCTTGGTCCAATGACCACTGTTGATCACAGGTCTCATCAGTCAGTGGCTTGAACATGCTTGTATCCAAGCTGCTGTGACCACTGAGGCCTGTGATTGGCTACTGGTCATTGGACCAAGCTACTTAAAGTTATAGGATCCCAAGAGACTCGTTCACACTCTGTGGAAACCCCTGAACACTAAGCACTTGCCCACAGGGATGCAGTCTTCCATCAGAGGTATATGTTGACATGGTGTGAACTGAGGTAGAGAAGTCTCAAGAGCTTCTGTCTCATGTATGATTTCTGGAATACCTTGGTTTCCCAAATCCTATTGTTTTAACCTTCACAATTGTAGGGGCATAGTCTAGATGTCAGGGAGGGAGCTTCTGTAGCAATCGCTGTTCTTTCTGAAATATCCCCCCTCTCATAATTGAGAACTTGCACGTTCCACCACCGCTTGTCTCATGAGTCTTGGTTTTCCCATCCTTTCTGCCCTGTGAAGTTACTGGTGGTGGCTGTAGAATATGAGGTTAATCCAGTGTCTCTCCTTGTCACTTTCTTCTAGAACTTTGTAGCCAAGTTGGCCAATGGAATGAACCTGGCGACTGCAGTAGAAGATGTAAATATCCTTTGCATTTGGCTGGTTAAACCTTGGCCAACAGGGCTATGGACCTTTCTATGTAGAGCTCCTTGTTTGTTTTCTTGTAGCTTGTAAGTTCCCAGCTTCCACACAGTCCATTCCTGTGGAGGCTCAGTGGCAGAAACTAAAGGGGTATTCCAGTGCCTAATAAATATGAAGTCCAACAGGGTAGGAATAAAGTCACAGCTCCTCCAGTCCATATGTCACTTCCTCTTCTTGGGCTCGACACCAGAGACGTCTTGGCCTGCCTCAACCAATCACAGGCCGCAACCAGCATGGACTTGCAGCCAGCGACTGGCTGAACCAGCAGTTTCTGTTGTAGAGCCCAAGAAGTAGTGGATCGTTGAGTACATGTGGTCTGTCTTGCCTTCAAGCTCATTTTTATTTATTATGGCACTGGAATACCCCTCTAACCTAAGAACTCAACCATAGAATTGGCAGAGTTGACAAGCTAATTCCCTAGCAGGTAGTCTAGGATCTTGTCTTGCCCCTTGGTGCCCAGGCTTTATTACCCCTCTTGATTAAACTTGACCATTGCATAATCTCAATTGTAGTCCAAAGTAGGACCTCTTATTCAGTAGACAGTCTGTCCTAGCTTCCACATTAGAATGAGACGTGAGGTGAATGGTTCTCTTCCGTTCTTGAGATGAATGCTTGTGTTCCATCTTATTAACCAGGTTTCCTGTACACAACCAGAGGGCGGTGTGAAGCCTACAGCAGAAGAAATGACTTCTAAAGATTACTATTTTGACTCGTATGCACACTTTGGTATCCATGAGGTAGGTTTGGGCCTAGATTTTGGCTTTGTTGGGTTGGTTGTCGTCTTTCTGTCTCCTAATGGACTGTCTTTGTGGCTTGTTTTTTTTGCAGGAGATGTTAAAGGATGAAGTCCGGACCCTCACCTATCGTAACTCAATGTTTCACAACAGACACTTGTTTAAAGATAAGGTTGTCCTGGATGTGGGGAGTGGAACAGGGATCCTCTGCATGTTTGCAGCCAAGGCTGGAGCAAAGAAAGTTATTGGGGTAAGGGCTCTATTACAGCGCCTGATCGGGCATTGTGAGCGTCCGATGACTACACAGGCCAATGCAAACCAGATGTATGCCACTGAACACCTAGCTGTCAATTCAAGGAGACTTGGATTTCTGTTTGATTTTTCCAAGAATGCAGCAATGTAAATGAAGCCCTGGAAACCCTTCTTAGCTACTTGATGACACAGGGCGTGTATGCTGGGCTGCTGGCAGTTGCTGCATCAGGGAGAGCTTAGTTGTCCTGCTAATCACATGGGCACAGTAGGTATGCCGGTGGGATCAGGAGCAAGGCGACACCTGTACAAAGCCATGATCTTAATGGTGGCATTCATCAAGAGACTGGAGGGGCATGGTCATGTTGGCTCTCCTGACTGGGTACGTCCCAGAGTCCTAAATGTTTTCGGGCGCACAGACTGGTTCATACACCAGACTTAATAAAAAAAAAAAACTACAGACTGTATCCATTTTCTAGTGTAAATGTTTACCATGTCTGTTGGAAAATCTTGGTTGTAAGTTAGTTTGCACAGAAACGTATAACTTTTGCATGCCAGGAATCGTAGTGTCCTATAGACATCCAAAGATCTCAACAGTTTGATGTGGAATACAAATTCCATGTCTGCTGTTGTCGTGTATAAGTGACCTAACCTCAGGATAGGTTCAACAGTATGTGATCTCAGCGGGGGTCTGACATCTGGAACTCCTGCCAATCAATTGTTTTAGAGGACGCCTGTGAGCACCACCACCTTCTTGGGTACTCCTACACCAGGGATGATGTGCACAAGCTGCTGCCAGTCTTTAAACAGCACCCCAAGCCATCTAATAGTCTACAATGTTTTCTTACAGATTGAATGCTCCAGTATCTCTGACTATGCTATCAAGATTGTGAAGGCAAACAAACTGGATCACAGTACGTTCCATTCATTTCCTACTTGCTATAGGTGTAAATGATGTATTTAAGCACTTGTTCTGCGCTGTTGAGTCGTATGGTCCTAAACTTTGCTGCTATAACGTTTTACAGTTGTAACAATCATCAAGGGAAAAGTGGAAGAAGTTGAGCTGCCTGTGGAAAAAGTTGACATAATAATCAGTGAATGGATGGGATATTGTTTGTTCTACGAGTCCATGCTGAACACTGTAATCTATGCACGGGATAAATGGCTGGTAGGTCCTGTCCTCGTACTTCTGCAGTTTACAGTATCTTGTAGCTGTTAAGGTTAATTTCCCAAGCCACATACTTGGCATGATTTGTGACTTCAGATGCTGAACTTTTTTTCCTTTCCTGCAGACCCCTGATGGTCTTATATTCCCAGATCGAGCAACTCTTTATGTGACAGCCATTGAAGACAGACAGTACAAAGACTACAAAATTCACTGTAAGTTCCTGTGTGGTAGAGTTTGGTGGTTTAGGGTAACTTCACACTTTGTTTTCCAGCATAGAGTTGTCCTCGGGGCTCTTTGCCGGAAGAATACTGATCAGTATTATCCTAATGCATTCTGAATGGCGAAAGCCGTTCAGGATGTCTTCCGTTCAGTGTATGAATGTTTTTTGGACGGAGAAAATATATGCTGCGGTTTTGGGATGCAGAGCAAAATGGATCTGTCATGACCCAAAATGTAAGTCAAGTGGGACAGATCTGTTTTCTCTGGCACATTCTGCCACAATAGAAAACAGATCCTTCCTCTTGACTTTTAATGGAGTTCAAAATAGATCCTTTTTGACAATGTTAACAAATGGTTGGTTAATACAAGTAGATACGTTCAAATTTTTATGCCGGCACTAATACATTTGAATGGAAATTAATGCCGGATCGGGCATTTTGGACGGAGATAGAACTGCAGTATTTTCTTCGGACAAACTGTAAAATGACTGAACTGAAGACATTCTGATGCGTCCTGAACAGATTTCTCTCCATTCAGAATGCATTAGGATAAAACTGATCAGTTCTTTTACAGTATTGAGCCCCTGGGATGGAACTCAATGGCGGAATAGTTTACCACAAGTGTGAAAGTACCCTTTCTTTTCAAGCATGTCAAGGTGTGGTTTTTTTTTTTTTTTTTTTTTTTTTTGACTAGTCATGTTAATCCCCTGCACAGCCAGTGGCTAGCAGTACTTGTGTGAAGGGGTGTTTTCTTGAGTGGTGAGGGTCCCCACTGATTGGAAAGTGATGGCATCACCTATCAATAAGTGATCACTTTCTATGGAATTCCACTTTACTGAATTGTCTAAATTAATGGAAACTAGAAATGCTCCACGAAGTCTGTATTTGCTGTATAGCCTTAACACAAGCTTTATCTTTCAGGGTGGGAGAACGTCTATGGGTTTGATATGTCCTGTATTAAAGATGTAGCCATTAAGGAACCTCTTGTTGATGTTGTCGACCCCAAACAATTGGTCACAAACTCATGCCTCATCAAGGTTTGTATGAAATACTGGCCCGATGTAAATTGTGCTGCTGACTAAATGGTAGAATACAAATAATGCAGATTTATAATGGAAATCTTTTCAGCCTTAACCCCTTGGATACCAGAGGGTTTGTTTTTGCATTTTAATTTCTCTTCCCTATTTTCCTGGAGCCATAACTTCTCCCTTTCACATATCCATGCGAGGGCTTGTTTTTTGCAGGACAAGTTGTAATTTCTAATGCCACCATTTAATATGGCGTACAATGTAGTGGAAAGCAAGGAAAAATGCAGATTTTTTTTTTTAACCTCTTAAGGACACAGAACGTACATGTACGTCCTGTGTCCGGTCTTTAAAGATGGCGCCCGGGCGGGCGCCTTAGCCGCGGGTGTCCGCATGGCTCCTGTAGCAGACACCCGCGGCTAATGTCCGGACATTTAACCCGTCAGATGCTGTGGTCAATCCTGACTACAGCATCTGAGTGCGCACAAACCGAAAGTTTTACTTTTGGTTTGTGCTCCGGCTCCCCCGTGTGGCGATCGGAGGAGCCGGAGCGTGCCTGTAGCAGCCTGGGTCTCTATGAATGAAACCCAGGCTACTCTGTAGTATTTCCTATGGAGCCTTGCCTGTAATAGGCTTCATAGGAAATATGCGCTTTTTTTTTTTTTCATATATTCCAATGCTATTGCATTGGAATGTATGAAAATCACAATCAGATGATTGTAAGTTAAAGTTCCCTATGGGAACTATATAAAAGTGTAAAAATAATGAAAAGTTAAAAAATAAAAAACAAAAGTTTAAGAAGCCTTAAACTTTTTTTTTTTTTGCAATTTCACCCTATTTGGAATTTTTTCCCCGCTTCCCACTACATCATATGCAATATTAAATGGTGGCATTGGAAAGTACAACTTGTCCCGCAAAAAACAAGCCCTCATATGGCTATGTGAACCGAAAAATAAAAGTTATGGCTCTGGGAAGGCAGGGAGCACAAAACGAAAACTCAAAAAGTAAAAAAAAACTCCTTAAGGGGTTAATACAGGCGTTTTCAGACAGTGATGCCTATGATATATATATATATATATATATATAATTTTTTTTTGTATTCTACAGAAAGGGGTGATTTAAATGTTACTTAGATTACTTATGCCAGTGTTTGAGGCTATAAGTTTATTTCTTAAAGAACCATAATCCTGAATTGCTCACTTCTTGTGTGGGCCTGCCACCTGCTGGCCAAAATAAGAATTGCTGTTCCAATACCCTAGGTCTCTTCAGAGACCAAGTGTATTAAAACCAATTACCTGCATCCTCACTGGCCATAGACAATGCAGGTAAGAAGCCCGGAACACCTGACGGCCTTGGTGCCCACTGTGCGAGCGGGTGCCATGTTTACCCATCACTGATAGCTAAAGGGTTAAACTGTTAATGTTGCCTAAAGTTATTGTCCTGATACAACTTGCTGATCCTCCAATGAAAATGGCTTTACATGAATAATTCTTGGTGGTCCCACCCTTTATTTTTATGGGTTGGATGGAGAGCTGGCTATATCTATGGAGAACGATCTAAATAAACTGCAGCAGTTCTGTCCCATATATTTCATTGTCATGGGTTTTGTAGCGGTCTTATCTAACAGTGATGTTTGATTCTAGGAAGTGGATATCTACACGGTAAAAGTGGATGACCTGAGCTTTACCTCTCCCTTCTGCCTCCAAGTGAAGAGAAATGACTACATCCATGCCCTGGTTGCTTATTTTAACATTGAGTTCACAAGATGTCATAAAAGGACAGGCTTCTCTACTAGTAAGTGCACTACATGTCAGTGAGTTCAGTCTGGATGCGTTCTGCTATTGTGCAAATGGAAAAAAGCATCTGGTCTGAACCCTGCCCCGTTAATTTCAAACAATATGTGCAATTTTTTTATTTTTCCCCTCTCACTATTTGCCTATTCAGGAAAAATGGCAGCATGCTTTTCGCTATATATATTTTACATGGGAGTGGTCCATTTAAATCATTGGCTTAGTGAAAATAAACGGCACTCGCTGAGGTGCTGTGTGCTTCAGTTCTTCACATATGGTGCAATAATGGCAGAAAAAACATGAAATGCCAAATAGATCAGTGTCTGATCAGTGGGGTCCAACACCCAGGACCCTTGCCGATCAGCTGTTTGCGAAGGCGGCCCAGGCCAGTTGCTAAGTCATGACATCACTGAGCCGGCGGTAAACACAGAAGGCCATGGCGCTCCAGGAACGCTGCTGTCTTCTCAAACAGCTGATCGGCGGGGGTCCTGGGTGTCAGACTCTTCCCGATCAGATGCTGATCTATCCAGAGGATAGATCACCAGTTTAAACAAAGTGCAGAACCCCTTTAAAGGGGTATTCTCATCTGAGACAATGGGGGTGTGTTGCTAGGATATGTCCCCGTTATCTGATAGGTGCAGGTCCCACCTTTGGGATCTACACGCAGAGCAGGTGGTGGCTTGAGGACCCCGGGTCTGTCCACCAAGCACTTACCAGAGTGGTGAATGGGAGTGCACTGTGCTTGCACAACCACTGCTCCCATTAATTTCTTTGGGGCTGATGGAATAGCCGAGCCACATGTCTCGGGGCTCCATTCTGTATAGCGATGTGCCCCATGGTCTGAAATGGGAAATCCCCCTTTAATGTGGGCTCTTAACTTGTCACAATTAAGAATGGACAGGCTAACACTATGCTCCGGTTTATAGGCCCTGAGTCTCCTTACACTCACTGGAAGCAGACGGTGTTCTACATGGAGGACTACTTGACTGTTAAAACTGGGGAGGAGATATTTGGAACGATAGGCATGAAGCCGAATGCCAAGAATAATGTAAGTTGGTGGCCACTAAGTCTGTGGGGGGTGAAATCTACCGTTTGAAACAAAGCCCTAACTGTGTTTTTATCTTGCAGCGAGATTTGGATTTTACCATGGACATTGATTTCAAAGGTCAGCTTTGCGAATTGTCCTGTTCTACAGACTACAGAATGCGCTGAATGAAGACAACTAAACCATTTGACCAGACAGAAGACGGATGCATCAAGTATACATTTAGCTGTGTGGTTTTATTTACATATAGCATACACCTTTTTATCTACCCACTAATTTCCTCAGTGGGGTAAAATATTTTAGAACCCCTGGACCAGTCTGTATATCGGTGCCTTGTCCACACTGATGACTTGGTCTTTATCCCCAAAAAGGCTGCATGGCTTGAGAAAAAAAATCATCTAGCTTTAGAAAGCTGGTTTAACCTATAAGTATGTAATCCTGAATGGGTTTGTAGACTGTTCTCAAACTGTCATCAGGCCTTGCTAGGACAGCAGGCTTCACTCCAGTAGAGGCCTCTCGAGTCACCTGCAATTATTGGCAACGCCTAAAGAACAGTTTGCAAACACAAGGACTGCCATTCCTCTGCGCAGTAGCCTCAAAGTGTTGCATCTTCTCATTGTCTTCTACATATCTCGACTTTTCCGTTCCAAGTACCGCATGTGGTAAAGGCAATCAGTCTGCTGGAAAGAAAGGGAATAGACCATTGGAACCTGATGTGGACACTAAATAATTTGGTCACTCCTGGTTGCAAGCAGTGTTTATCGCCTCTAGACCCCCCACACGTTTATCACTGTGGAGCAGTGGGCTCATAATCTGCCATTTTGTACGGTTTTGTATGTCCTTTTCAGCTCCTGACATGGAAAGGTGCTTTTTGTTTTACAGATAGTTTAAAGGTTGCCCATCAATACTTTCATAAATTATGGTTTTTATATGGTTACATTCATAATGAAATTAAAAAGTGAACTGTGATGTGGTCTCCTGGCTCCTCTGTTTGGTATGTACTTGGTTTCAGGTATAAATTGTCCATCAAGTAACTGAGAACAGTGATGGTATTACAAGGGGCCATTAAGATGGTCTTCTCAGATCTGGGGATGGGAGCTACACACAGAGGCTCTGGAGGTGAGCTCCTTGTAGTGTGTGTTTTTTTTGTTTTTTTTTTCGTATCGCGATTTTGATTCGGTACCGTGATTTTTATTTTTTGATACTAGAGTGCACTATTGCGCAGTCTAGTGTCACCTCTTATGAGAGATCATGGTGCCTGCCCTACTGCACTATCATTACCATACACTGTGTATGATGACAGCCCTGCCCACCCTGCACTGTGTGCTACAGTCTGTAATACACATCTGTAAAGAATAAATGGTGAATGATAAGGACAGCACTGCAGGGCAGATAATACTGTGCCAAACAGGTTACTAGAAGCTCCTGTGTTGCACTGAGTTAACAGGACAGCTCTAATCTGGAAAGGAAAGGGTTACCCAGGCTGCCCCTCACTGTATTTCTGTGATCCGGGAGCAGGAACGAAGAATGAGCAGCTCGGCCAATAAGTCAGGACAGCCGATCAGATAGAAGACCCGCCCTCCCTGCAGTTTACACCGGAGAGTAAAGACACGTGCTTCTCCTGGGCTCTTAGGCTTTCCTGGGAGACACTGCATTGTGTGTATGGGGGCGGGGGGATTACTACTGTGTGTGAGATATAATATATATATATATATATATATATATATATATTCTCTATCTATCTAATTTTATTATAGGGGCAGTGCAAGAGTATTAGGCTAGGGCTACAGACTTCTTGTAGCGCAACTGATTCTAACTATTGAATGACAGCTGCAATCCATAAGATTGCATTCAACTGAACGCATTTATTTGGATTGCAGCTGTCTAATATTTAAAATCAGTTGCGCTACAAAAAGTCGCAGTGTAGCCCTAGCTTTTGGGGTGGACCCATGTGCCTCACATAAATAGTAAGTGGTTTTTCTGTTTAATTCACTAACGATTAAGTTTAAATCAAAAGTAGAGATGAGCGAACATTTAAAAAAAGTCCGTTGTTCGGGTGGTGGTTAATCGCACATCCCGTTATGGATTCCACTATAGCGCATATGGAATCCATAAGGGGCGGCTGCCACCTACCCGAACTGTTGCACAGCCGAAGGACCTGGCGTGATGTCACTGTCATGTGATCAGTGCAGGAGGCATGGCTCAGCACAGGATTTGATCCCGTGCTGAGCCACGCCCCCTGCACTGATCACATGAGTGACGTCACGCCAGGTCCTTCGGCTGTGCAACAGTTCGGGTAGGTGGCAGCCGCCCCTTATGGATTCCATATGCGCTATAGTGGAATCCATAACGGGATGTGCGATTAACCACCACCCGAACAACGGACTTTTTTAAATGTTCGCTCATCTCTAATCAAAAGGCTTTTTTGGGTTTTATCCTGCATGATATCGAGTATTACAATATTCCCCCCTTCCCCCCCACTGATTGCTTGAGCAACTAAGATATCGGTCTGTTAGTTGGGGGTTGAGCAGTGATGCCTTGTGTCTGGGTCGTGCACTGCCCACGTCAGACCCTCCACTAGGAAAAAAAAATCTTGTATGCCTGGTGAGTTCCAATAAGATTACATCTACATTTTCCAAGCTGTTAATGCATGAAATACACACTTGTGCAGCAAATAAATACTTTATTGTATAGCTAATGCACTCACTGAAAGTATAATCGGTGGAGCCAAACCCTAAGTATTGAACATATAAACGAAGAACATAATGGAAGCTGACAAACAATGGTGTCCAGTCTGATCCTACTTCTCCAAGGGGGCGTAATTCAGAAGCTTCTCAATCAGGTCAACGTGTGAGAGTAGCATCCGCCGGCAACAGTAACGCTTCAATCCTAAAGCATCCAGGGCGTCCCTTAAAAAAAACAAACACAATTTAGGTGTCTTGTCTGGCCAGCAAGTGTAATATGCAGGCACTATGTCAGAATGGGAGGAGAATAAAAACTCTAGAACTTGGGGTACTTTCACATTTGCGGCATAGCTATCCGGTGTGTGAACAGCCTGCTGTATCCGCCATGCTGCAAGTACCCGTGTGCTGCCGCTCCGTCCCCATTGACTATAATGGGGCAGAGCTATGGCAGTGCACAGCCGGAGATCGCTGGACTAAAAGTACTGCAGGTCCGACGATCTCTGCTGTGCTCTGCCCCCCATCCCATTATAGTCAATGGGGCTGGAGCGGCAGCACAGTAGTGCAAGGGTACTTGCGGCATGGCACATTTGAACAGACTGCCGGATAGCTATGCCGCAAATGTGAAAGTACCCTTACACATTTATCTGTTTCTGAGCTCTGTCATGTGGGACTGTGTTCGCAGTCACTGAGCTTTGTGTCTATTCACTAATACAGGAAGGTTTAGTAAGAGCAGGGAGTTCGAGGACCCGTCACCACTCCTGACATGTTTGAGGTCAGGCGGCACTGCGTGTTGGTCGGTGGGTGCTCGGTTTTGCGGATGTAATCCCGAAGTCTGCACAGCGAAGAAAAACAGTCACTACAATATTCTTTGCTCGAAAGGATTTATTGTTCACTCATGTTAAGGTGTTTAATAGCTACATGCATTCCCCGTGTAATCGTTCTGATGACTCCATGTTGTGACATTCCTTTATTTGCACTAGAAGTTAGAAATTGCTTAGGCTTCACTAAGGGTCCAATGGGGTGGTAACCAGTTTGGGGGGGGTGTACCTGCAGTCTGAAAATGGCAGCACTGATTGGATGGAGTGAGACTGTGTAGGTACACCTCCCCTAACTGGTTACCTTCCGTCTGTAGCCTTATTGGAGGCCAATAGCAATTCATCCATAACTTCTAGTAGAAAGAAAGGAATGGCGCACATAGAGCCATAAGAATAAAGGCTCCAGAATTATTACATGGGGGAATGCATGGAGCTATTAAAACAGGCATGTCAGGAGCGGCGACAGGACCTCTTTAAGAATTGCAGCTTTTTCCATAAAACTTATCCCTCAGCTTCCCCTGCTCTGTAACATGCTGCCTTTCAGGGTTTTGTGAGAATTCAAGTCAGGTCTGAGATCAGAGCCTTTGCTTGTATGGACAGCCCAGACCATCCTTCTGCAGAACCCTTTGTGTAAAGAGACCTGGGTAAAATCAGAACCAAAAAGTAAGTTGTTTCAAGTAAGAGGGGCAGCCATATATCAGAGGAATTTTAAATCTGATACATGAGGTCAAGTCTTCCCTGGCGTCATTAAGGGGTTCCAGTTCTAACCCTCTTAAGCGTCCTGGATTATCAGTCCTGAGATGGATGAGGAACAATCTACTTCCAGACCTTATTACAGAAGTTTTCTACTCACCTTCAGATTTCTGAAGGTAAAATGGAAGAAATACTGTTTTCTCCCATGACAGCACCCAGAGAGAGATCAGTGTCTGCTTCCCAGGACAGGAAAAACTTCAGAAACTCCTCTCCTCTGTGGTTTCCTGTCCTTGGAGGCAGGAAACCTAGGAGCTTATGCTCCGGAACTTTAGGACGAACTGCAGAGTCCTTCTAGCTACCAGGACTTAGTGGCGTCCATGGGGAGGCTATGCAGCATCAGTCTCCAGAACTGAGCGGCTGCAAATTGCGCTCTTGGTCCCCTTCATATTCATGTCTCGGATCTCCCTGGGGGTTACTTAGGCAGGTGGCTCATACCCCATGGCATACCAGCAGGCTGCACAGTCAGCTTTCCACATGGCAGCAGATGTGAGATTTACCCCGGGTTCAGACCTGAGCGTTCTTGAAACGCGCGTTTTACAGCGCGTTTTTGCAAACAGGAAACGCACGTCGTACGTGCGTTCTTGTGATTGACTACTGTGGTGTCAATCACAATACGCGCGACAAACGCCCCAAAAAAAGCTCAAGTACTTGTTTATGCGTAGGGCATTTTACAAGGCGTTCGATGCAGTCCCATAGGGAAGCATTGGTTTGCATGTGTTGAGCGTTTTACAGCGCGTTCGAACGCGCTGTAAAACGCGCAAGTGTGAACTTACCCTGGGAAGACACCTGAGCGTTTTTCAGCGCGTTCATACGCGCTGAAAAACGCTCAACATGTGAAAAGCCATGCATCCCTATGGGCATGGTTCACATTTGGGCGTTTTACAGCGCGTTTGAACGCACTGAAAAACGCCAAACGCTGTCGCTTCAGCATGAGCTTCTTTTGGGCGTTTTAACGCGCCTATGGACCATACTGAAATAGGGGAGAATCACTGAATCGCGCGTATGATGCGCGTTTCTTAGTTTCGTCATACGTGCGATTCAGAAACGCTTAGGTGTGTTCCCAGCCTTAGGGTTACGGAGCCACTGAAAGAGGGTTTTTTTTTTTTTTTTTACACACCTAGGAGAGCAGCCTGTTCTGAATCTATACCAGCCAGTAGCCTCGGGTGTTTTTCTTTTTTGGGAGGTAACTCCCACGCATGTCTGAGGGACAGGAGACTCCTATAACCCTGGCCAAGGTATGAATGAGGTTTATTGATATCCACTTCAGGAGATGTAAGTAACCATCTGTTAAGAGAAGATGTTTCTTGCATTTTAGGAGTCTTCAGCCAGAAAGGCTAGCAAGTGAGAGAGAATGTACTTTATGTAGAAGAAGGCTTGTTTGCTATTGGTTATACAAAAAAGTTATGTCAAACATGCATTCAAAAGGTTGTGTCTGAAGAGTCAGCGTCTCTCTTTGAGATAAAAAGCCTCATCAAAACTAAAGTCCAGAATTTGGTAGTGGCGCTAAGTAGAACCGAAGCATCTACCTCCTAAGCAATCCCACCTCCTATATTGGATTCTGATCCGGAAGCGGGACTGGTAATGGATAATGAATGACGATATTCTAGATTTTGATTCTTCATTGGAAAGAGGTCTTAGGCAGGGAAAACCCTTATGTCCATCAGAGTGAAACAGAACAATTACTTAAAGCAATAAGGGCTACTCTAGATATTGGGGATATAAGAGAGCCCAAATTGGTTGAAGACTCACTATTTGCAGAATTAAGGACACCAAAATGTAGGGTGTTTTCAGTCCATAAAAATATTCAGGATTTAATTAAAAATGAATGAAAACATCCAGAGAGAAATCCATATGTACCTAGCGCACATATCCCTTTGAAGAATCCGAGACCTCTACATGGGATAGGTACCCAAGATGTTTCTTTGTCTAAATTAAAGTATCAATGAAAAATTCTCTCCTGTTTGAGGATATGGGTCTTTTAAAGTACCCAATGGATCGTAAGGCAGATAGATTTCTTAAAAATTAATGGGAGGCAGCGGCTGCGTCTTTTAAACCTAGTATCCAGGACTATGTTCATTTAGGTTACAACAGTTAGGCCTCTTTCACATGGGGGTCATGGTTGACGCCCGGATAAGAGCGGGTTGCGTTCTTGTGATTGACTACTGTGGTGTCAATCACAATCTGCACTAACGCCCCAAAAAAGCTCAAGTACTTGTTTATGCGTAGGGCATTTTACAGCGTTCGACGCGCTGTAAATCGAAATGAACCAGTCCCATAGGGAAGCATTGGTTTGCATGTGTTGAGCGTTTTACAGCGCGTTCGACGCAGCTGTAAAAGCTGCGCAAGTGTGAACTTACCCTGGGAAGACACCTGAGCGTTTTCAGCGGCGTTCATACGCGCTGAAAACGCTCAACATGTGAAAGCCATGCATCCCTATGGGCATGGTTCACATTTGGGCGTTTTACAGCGCGTTTGAGCACTGAAAAGCGCCAACGCTGTCGCTTCAGCATGAGGCTTCTTTTGGGCGTTTTAACGCGCCTATGGACCATACTGAAATAGGGAGAATCACTGAATCGCGCGTATGATGCGCGTTTCTTAGTTTACGTCATACGTGCGATTCAGAAGCGCTTAGGTGTGTTCCCAGCCTTAGGGTTACGGAGCCACTGAAAGAGGGATTTTTTTTTTTTTTTTACACACCTAGGAGAGCAGCCTGTTCTGAATCTATACCAGCCAGTAGCCTCGGGTGTTTTTCTTTTTGGGAGGTAACTCCCACGCATGTCTGAGGGACAGGAGACTCCTATAACCCTGGCCAAGGTATGAATGAGGTTTATTGATATCCACTTCAGGAGATGTAAGTAACCATCTGTTAAGAGAAGATGTTTCTTGCATTTTAGGAGTCTTCAGCCAGAAAGGCTAGCAAGTGAGAGAGAATGTACTTTATGTAGAAGAAGGCTTGTTTGCTATTGGTTATACAAAAAAGTTATGTCAAACATGCATTCAAAAGGTTGTGTCTGAAGAGTCAGCGTCTCTCTTTGAGATAAAAAGCCTCATCAAAACTAAAGTCCAGAATTTGGTAGTGGTGCTAAGTAGAACCGAAGCATCTACCTCCTAAGCAATCCCACCTCCTATATTGGATTCTGATCCGGAAGCGGGACTGGTAATGGATAATGAATGACGATATTCTAGATTTTGTTTCTTCATTGGAAAGAGGTCTTAGGCAGGGAAAACCCTTATGTCCATCAGAGTGAAACAGAACAATTACTTAAAGCAATAAGGGCTACTCTAGATATTGGGGATATAAGAGAGCCCAAATTGGTTGAAGACTCACTATTTGCAGAATTAAGGACACCAAAATGTAGGGTGTTTTCAGTCCATAAAAATATTCAGGATTTAATTAAAAATGAATGAAAACATCCAGAGAGAAATCCATATGTACCTAGCGCACATATCCCTTTGAAGAATCCGAGACCTCTACATGGGATAGGTACCCAAGATGTTTCTTTGTCTAAATTAAAGTATCAATGAAAAATTCTCTCCTGTTTGAGGATATGGGTCTTTTAAAGTACCCAATGGATCGTAAGGCAGATAGATTTCTTAAAAATTAATGGGAGGCAGCGGCTGCGTCTTTTAAACCTAGTATCCAGGACTATGTTCATTTAGGTTACAACAGTTAGGCCTCTTTCACATGGGGGTCATGGTTGACGCCCGGATAAGAGGCGGGTGCGTTGCGGGAATATGCGCAACTTTTCCGCGCGGGTGCAAACGTTTGTAATGCGTTTTGCACGCGCGTGAGAAAAATCGCCATGTTTGGTACCCAGACCCGGGTCTTCTGGAGAATTTATTATTTTCCCTTATAACATGGTTATAAGGGAAAATAATAGCATTCTTAATAAAGAATGCATTGTAAAATGAAGTGGAAGGGGTTAAAAATAATAAAAGTTAACTTACCTTAGCCACTTGATCGCGTAGTTGCGATCTGTTCTCTCTCGGGTCCCGTTGCTAAGCAACCATGTGGGAAAATCGCAACGCATCCGCACTTGCTTGCGATTTTCCCGCAGCCCCATTCACTTCTATGGGGCCTGCGTTGCGTGAAAAACGCACAATATAGAGCATGCTGCGATTTTCACCGCTCATGTGCACAGCCCCATAGAAATGAATGGGTCCGGATTCAGTGTGGGTGCAATGCGTCCTCCTCACGCATTGCATCCGCGCGGAAAACTCGCCGTGTGAAAGGGGCCTTAGAGTTGCAGTTCAGTAATAATAAGGGAGATTTATCAAACTGGTGTAAAGTAGAACGGTCATATTTGCCTATAGCAACTAATCAAATTCCACCTTTCATTTATCACAGCACCTTTGGAAAATGCAAGGTACAATCTGATTGGCAACTAATCAATGTACAAAAGTTTGATAAATCTCCCCCAATGTGCCTAGTGAAGAAATTTTTGCTGCATTACCAACCATTAAGCAACAGAATTCATTATGGACGCGGCCAGAGCCTCTGCTTTGGCGAACTCAACACACAAGTCCATATGGTTCAAGACATGGTCAGACTGTGTGGGATTTCCTGTGAAGGGGATTTTCTTTTCGGTACAAATTTAGACAACCTCCTGACCAAAGCAGCAGATAAAAGGTCCTTTCCTCAATCCTATACAAAGCCATGTAGATTTTCTTCTGAAGAACAGACAACAGAAAAAAGGAGAGGGGCAGAAAGGGAGTAATTCAAAATTTCCAATAGGTAAATCTAGGGGGTCCTTATTTGGAGGGAAAGAAAAGGAGACTGATAAAAAATCCTTTTCCCAATGACACCAGGGACTTAGCGGGCTGAAGACTAACCAGATTTGTTCCAGAATGGGCAGCTATCTCCAACAGCAAATGGGTGCTCGGTGTGATTCAGGAAGGCTTAAGACTAGGAGTATCCCATCCTCCCCCCCGAGAGGTATGGTGTCAAGAGTACATTCAAAGGAGATGAATATGACTTTGAATCCAGAAGTACAAAAACTTCTATCCTTAAAGGTAGTGGTTCCAGTCCCAGCAGATCAGAGAGGGCAGGGGTTTTACACAAACAGGACGTTCAGAACCATAATCAATTTGAAGCCCCTAAACAAGTTCTTAGTATACAGAAGATTCAAAATGGAGCCAATAAGATCCATAGGAAGTCTCATTTTTATGGATTGTTACATGGTACCAATTAGGGATGAGCGAGTCGACTTCGGATGAAACAACCAAAGTGGATTCGCAGAAAACTTCGTTCTAATACTGTACCACTTGGAACTGAACCCGAGTTCGGGAAATGGTTTTTTACAGTACATATTAATTTATGAAGTTATTGCGCGAAGTCTAGCGAGACTTCAGCTCATCGGAGACAATACATTCTAATACTGTACGGAGCTCCTGCTCCGTACAGTATTAGAATGAAGTTTTATGCAAATCGACTTCGGATGTTTCATCCGAAGTTCGTTCGCTCATCCGTACTGCCAATAGACCTGAGATGCAAAATTTTAAGATTTGCAGTGACAACAGAAGAGGGATTTTCAGGCTCTTCCCTTTGGCATCTTGATGGCGCCAAGGACATTCACAAAGATAGTGGCATAGATGGCAGCTCGCATAAGGGAACCTTCAGCTTCTACACTTCAGTAGCCTGGAGTCAACTACACACACGTACTCTACAGATTTGCATTCTACAAAAATGGAACAAAAAGCAATCATCCCTGGACAACAGAATCCCCATTACGGGACAGGTTAAGTTATCCCTGGACTGGTGGCCGAAGACATCAAATCTGGTCCAAGATGTTTGCTGGCAAAGAAACCCATCAGTCCAAATACAGACAGATGCAAGCAGGGCAGGTTGGGGAGCAAAAAGAAGAAAATCACTTTTATCAAAAGCATCTGGTCCCAGGACATAAGCAGCAGTTCCTCCAACCATCGAGAGCTCAAAGTGGTCTGGGACACCTTAACACATGCAGAATATCACCTAAAAGGAATGCATCTAAGGATGACAATAGTGGCGCATCTCAAACACCAAGGAGGAAGAAGATCAGAAGCTCACAGAATATTTTGCTGGGCAGAGTTAAACATTTACTCTGTCTCAGCAATCCATCTCAAGGGGTTGTAAAATCAGGTGTCAGAATTTCTCGTCAAAGAACGTTAGACCCAGGAGAATGGTCCCTAAGACCTCAGATTTTCCAGATGATTATAGACAGATGGGGCCTTCCACAAATAGACCTCATTGCATCCAGAACAAATGCTAAGGTACAGAAATTGTGTTCCATAAATCCCAAAGAAAATCCATGGGCAGTGGATGCCTTCTCTCTAACTTGGACATGGAATCTGGCCTATGCATTTTTTCCTTTGATACCCTAGATCAGGTGTGCTAAAACCTGTGGCCCTCCAGCTGTTCTCTGGGGGAAGTGATAATTTAATTTTGTTTAGGGAGGCGTGCAAATTGTATTTTAGGCTACGTCCACACTCATCTGGGCATGAGATTCAGAGAGTTGGAGTCCCGCTCAGTCATGGGCTTTTTCTCTGCCGACCGGATCGCAGTCTCTCCGGTTAGTGGATGAATTTTTCAAAGCTCTGGGTTTCATCTATGATGACCAGGATCGGACCTCCCTGGCCGAGACCAAGCTACTTGGCCTTCGCCAGGGAGAGCGTTCTGCTGAGATCTATTGCTCTGAGTTTAGGAGGTGGGCTACGGATGCTGGGTGGAACGATCGGCTCTCCATAGTCAGTTTTGTCAGGGATTATCAGAGAGGCTGAAGGACGCATTTGCCCTTCATGGAAGCCACTATGTCTCTTGCAGTACACATTGATAGGTGCCTGAGAGATAGATCTAGGGGCCCCCACTCTCAGGACGTCACATAACGTATCGTCTTCCTCTGACACTTTGGGTGAAAATACTCCTGGGTTTACATCTGGGGACGAACCCATGCAATTAGGGGGAGCTACTCCTCGATCTGCTTTAAAGCATATTAGTCGTTGAAAGGGAGTGTGTTTTTTCTGCGGACAAAAGGGACATTTTATCAATGTATGTCCATGCATTCAGCAAAAAAGAAAAAAAAGGGGACATCTAATTCCCATCTGACTCTTGGAGTGAGGAGAGGAGAGTCAGAGAACGTGTATTTGTCTTTGATAGTACCTTATTTCTCCTGAATGCCGAGGTGGTGCTAGAGTCCAACAGTGGGGCAGGGATGAACCTGATTGATGCTCAGTTCGACCGTATGCACGGGTTGTCTCCAAGTGCATTAGAGAAAAACATTTTCATTTTTGCTACTGATTATGCACCTCTAACTCAGAAGTGTTTATCTCAGATGGTGCATGACATCCGATTAAGAGTGGGTGACTTTCATCAGGAATTCATCTTGTGTTTTGTATTGGAGGGTCTCGCTGCTCCATTGGTTCTGGGTTTACCATTGTTAAACAAGCACAATCCAACCATCGATTGGCAAGCTAGACAGATTCTGGATTAGGGTGATTATTGCATTGGCAATTGTCTGAATACTTCTTTTTCTGCTTTAACCTGTTACGGACACAGGACGTACTGGTACGCCCTGATGCCCTGGTACCCAAGGACACAGGCCGTACCGGTACGTCCTGAGTATTTCCGGTCACCGCCGCGCATAGCAGGGTGATCGGAACAGAGTGCCTGCTGAAATCATTCGGCAGGCACTCTGTCACCATGCCTAGGGGGGTCCTGTGACCCCCCACAGCGGCGATCGCAGAAAACCGCAGGTCAACTCAGACCTGCAGTTTTCTGCGTTTCCAGGTTATTTGGGTCTCTGGTGACCCGATAACCCGGAATAGGATGGTGATCAGTGGTGTGATAACACACTACCAATCACCATCCTTCGATCCTGTCAGGGGATGGTGACATCACCTCACAGGATCGATTTCTATTGGCTGCACGGGCAGGCGGGGGTTAACTCCCCCTGCTCTCCTCCTCCATTCTGCGCCAGGAGCGAGGAGAGAGAGCAGCCTGTGTAGCAGCAGCAGTAGCAGCACCCTCCAAAGTGCCATCTGGCACTATCAGGTAGGTTAGGGACAGCTAGGGAAGGCTTTAGGTCAGGCAGGGAGAGTTAGGGAGAGTTTAGTGTTAATTTTTTTTTTTTTAACTCTTGCATCACCCTCTTAGGTTGTCTGGGGTCCACAGCACAGCTGTGTGACCCTAGACCCTCTCAGGGGTGCTGCAGCTTGCTCCCCCCCACCTTTGTTTGGCCGAGGAGACATACGCCCAGATTGCCTCCGAGTCCGAGAGCCCCAGTGAGGACGAGGATGACCCCACGTTCCTTTTGTCATCCGCGTCCTCATCATCTAGCGATGATGACGAGCCCCCAAGGCGGCGGAGACGCCGCCTGGCGGAGCAAGGGGGCCATCATGCTAGGGACCCTGTGGCCCACCCTAGTACGAGCAGCTCTGGGCTCGTACTAGTTTCCCGGCCCACAAGATAAGTTCACCTGAGCCCCCTACCGGTGAACTTGTCTGGTGTACCCCAGAGAATTTTCAGCCCGTGATTCCTGATTTTGTTGGTCAACCAGGAATCTAGATTCCCACAGTGGGATTCACTGAATACGACTATATCAGTCTTTTTTTCAGTGACCACCTTGGGAATCTGATGGATGGAGCAAACTAATCTGTATGCCCAACTGTTCGTTGCTTAACACCCGGGCTCTTTTTTTTGGCTAGGCCCGGTGGCTGGACGCCGGTCAGTGCAGCCGAGATGAGGACGTTTTGGGGCCTCGTGCTGCACATGTGCCTAGTCAAAAAACCCAGTATCAGGCATTACTGGATTGGGGACGTCCTTTACCAGACCCCACTTTACAGTACGGCCATGACACGCTCCCGGTTTGAGGCCATCCGGAAATGCCGGCATTATGAAGATAATGCAGCGTGTCCCCCCCCCAAGGTGATCCTGCCTATGACCGCCTATACAAAATCAGGCCGGTCATCAATCACTTTGGGGACAAATTTGTGGAGGCCTATGTACCTGGAAGGGAGGTTGCGGTTGATGAGTCTCTCATTGCTTTTAAGGGGAGACTCATTTTCCGCCAGTATGTTCCCTCTAAGCGGGCGAGGTATGGCGTGAAGCTGTACAAACTTTGTGAGAGTACTTCAGGGTACACTTATAAGTTTCGTGTGTACGAGGGGCGAGATTCCCGTATTCAACCCCCAGAATACCCCCCACTCTGGGTGTTAGCGGGAAACTTGTGTGGGACCTTATGCACCCACTGCTAGATAAGGGTTACCACCTGTACGTGGATAACTTTTATACTAGTATCCCCTTGTTCCAGTCCCTCGCCGCCAGATCCAAGTCCGCTTGTGGGACCGTGCGGAAAAATCAACGTGGCCTCCCTACCTACCCCTTCCAGGTACCTATCCCCAGGGGTGAGACCCGTGCCCTTACCAGTGGAAACCTGTTGCTGGTCAGATATAAGGATAAGAGGGATGTCCTTGTACTGACCACAATCCACGGTAACGGCATCTCCCCTGTCCCTGTGCGAGGTACTGCGGCAACAGTCCTCAAGCCCGATTGTATCGTCGACTACAATCGGTATATGGGAGGAGTTGATCTCTCTAATAAAGTCCTCAAGCCATATAATGCCATGCGCAAAACCCAGGCCTGAACAAAAAAGTTGCGGTCTACTTGGTACAGGTTGCCATGTACAACTCTTTTGTGCTGTCCCGGAGCGCTGGCAACACAGGGAAATTCCTGCAGTTCTATGAGGCAGTCCTCAAGGACCTGATCTTTTCTGACCGGGAAAGAGCAGGCCGTAGTACCTCGGGAACTGGAGGCGTCCGGATCATCCCTGGCCAACACTTTCCAGGTGTGGTCCCCCATACTGGAAAGAAGGGACGAACCCAAAAAAATGCAGAGTGTGTCACAGGAGGGGGATATGGAAGGACACCACCACTCAGTGTGACACGTGCCCCAGGACCTCTGCGTTATTGGTTGCTTCAGGGAGTACCAAACTTCCATGAAGTACTAAATTTACTATCCCTTTTTCCATTTTGCCACTGACGATCGGATAAAAACTATGGTTCTCAGACTTGAGACACCCAAAAATGTTCAAAAAAGTAGAGAAATTAGGTATCGCCGTATCCGTAATAATCTGCTCTATACGGTAAAAAATAAAAAAATAAAAGGTGCAAAAAAATTCATGTTTTTGTCACCTTACATAACAAAACCCGTAATAGCAAGCGATCAAAAAGTCATATGCCCCCCAAAATAGTGCCAATAAAACCGTCCTCTCATTCCGCAAAAAATGAGTCCCGACCTAAGACAATCGGGTAAAAACTTAAAAAAAAACTGACTCAGACTGTGTAGATAGTTACATTTTTTAAATTTGTTTCAAATACGATAATATAGTGTTAAACCTAAATTTTTTTTTAAAAAGTAGACAAATTAGGTATCGCTGCGTCTGTAATAATCTGCTCTATAAAAATACCCCATGACCTAACCCCCCAGATTAACATGGTCAATAAAATAAAAACGGTGCCAAAAGAGCTATTTTTTCGCAAATTTTCAATTTTTATCAATTTTTTCCAGTAACAAAGCAAGGGTACACGGCAGGGCGCAGAAGGAAAAGAACGCCATATGGTTCCTGGAAGGCAGATTTTGATGGCCTTTTTTTTGACACCATGTCCAATTTGAAGAACCCCTGATGCACCCCTAAAGTAGAAACTCCATAAAAGTGACCCCATCTAATAAACTACACCCCTCAAGGTATTAACCATTTAGGTGTTCCTCAAGAGTTTATGGCAAATGGAGATGAAATTTCAGAAAAATCATATGTACCCTAAAAATAGTCCCAACAAAACAGCCTCCTTATCCCGTAGTTTCCAAAATGGGGTCACTTTTAGGGAGTTTCTACTCCGGGGGGGGGGGGCATCAGGGGGGCTTCAAATGGGACATGGCGTAGATAAGCAAAATGGGCCTTCCAAAAACCACACAGCGCTCCTTTCCCTCTACGCCCTGCCGCGTGGCCATACAATAGTTTACGACCACATATGGGGTGTTTCTGCAAACTACAGGATCAGGACAATAAAAATTTGGGTTTTTTTTGGCTGTTAACCCTTGCTTAGATACTGAAAAAAAAAGGATTAAAATGGAAAATTTTCCCAAAAAATCTAAATTCTGAAATTTTAGCCCCATTTCCCATTAACTCTTGTGAAACACCTAAAGGGTAAACGACGTTTGTAAAATCAGTTTTGAATACCTTTTGGGTTGTAGTTTCTAGAATGGGGTCATTTTTGGGTGGTTTCTATTATGTAAGCCACACAAAGAGACTTCAAACCTGAACTGGTCCCTAAAAAGTGGGTTTTTGAAAATTTCGGAAATATTTCAAGATTTGCTTCTAAACTTCTAAGCCTTGTAACGTCCCCAAAAAATAAAATGGCATTCCCAAAATGATCCATACATGAAGTAGACATATGGGGAATGTAAATTAATAACTTTTTTGGCGGCATTACTATGTATTATAGAAGTAGAGAAATTGAAACTTGGAAAATTGCAATTTTTTTCAAATGTTGGTATGACTTCATTTTACCAGTGTCATGAAGTACAATATGTGACGAAAAAACAATCTCAGAATGGCCTGGATAAGTAAAAGCGTTTTAAAGTTATTCACACATAAAGTGACACTGGTCGGATTTGCAAAAAATGGCCTGGTCCTTAAGGTGAAAATGAGCCCGGTCCATAACGGGTTAACCCCTAAAACATTACCCTCTTTTATATCTGATTTTGCTGATGTATTTTCTGAAAGTGGATGCCAGGATTTACCTCCGCATCGGGAATATGATTGTCCTATCAACCTTATTCCTGGAGCTAAATTGCCTAAATCTAAGTTGTATAACCGTTCTGGACCCGAAAGAACGGCCATGAGAGAGTATATTACCGAGAGTTTGGCTAAAGGACACATAAAACCTTCCAAATCTCCTGTGTAAGCAGGGTTTTTATTTGTTAAAAAAAAAAAAAGGACTGAACTCTTAGGCCATGTCTGGATTTCCGTGAGCTCAATCGGATTACTGTCTGTGATCCTTACCCCCTTCCTTTGATTTCTGATTTGTTTAACCAGATTGTTGATGCCAAGGTGTTCTCCAAGTTGGACTTAAGGGGGCATATCATCTGGATCAAGGAAGAGGATTAATGGAAGATGGCTTTAAATACCCCAGAGGGTCAGTTTGAGAACCTGGTCATGCCTTTTGGGTTGACCAATGCTCCTTCGGTTTTCCAGCATTTTGTAAATGACATTTTTCATCACCTGGTGGGGAGGTTTGTAGTCGTGTATTTGGATGACATACTAATTTATTCTCCAGACATGGAGACTCATTAGGATCACGTTAGACATGTATTACAGATCCTAAGAGATAATAAATTGCACGCAAAATTAGAGAAGTGTGTTTTTTTCTGTACATGAAGTGCAATTCTTGGGTTACCTGCTGTCATCTTCAGGTTTTCAATTGGATCCAGAGAAAGTCCATGCTGTAATGGACTGGGATCGACCTGAAAATCTGAAGGCCCTTATGCGGTATTTGGGGTTCACTAACTATTACCGTAAAATTTATTCAGAACTATTCAACAGTGGTGAAACCCTTAACTGACACTTGCCACTCGCTCCTGTCATGGTGGACGTCAGTTTGGAATTCAAGATCGCCAAGATTATTGACTCTCGGGTTCTTCGTCTTCAGTATCCTGTTCACTGGAAGGGTTGTGGACCAGAGGAGAGGATGCGGGTACTGGCAATGCCAGTTGTTTGGTGAAAGTCTTTCACAGGTCTCATCCAGATAAAGAGCTTACCATGGCAGCCAGGGCTTCAGCAGCCTCCTGGCTGCCATGGTAACCGATCGGAGCCCCCTACAACTCCACCACCAATAGATGAGGGGGGGGGGGCCACTGCAACCAATGACTAATACTGGGGGGAGGGATGGGGGGCACTGCACTACCAATTACTATAATACTGTGGATGGGGGGGACCCCAATTAATATAATAATGAGAAGAGGGGGAGTAGGAGGGGAGGGACTGTGGCCACTGCGCCACCAATGAATATAATTTATTCCTGAATAGAAACGTAGGCTGCGGCATCCAGGCTCTATGACTGGCCACTGCGATCCGCGGCAATTAACCTCTCAGGTGCAGCACCTGAGGGGTCAATTGCCGCAGTTCGGCGGATCGCAGCGTGCAGTGATAGAGGCCGGGTGGCGGCCATATCACATACCCGACACCCAGCCTCTATGGCCGATATGACTAGTATCGGTATATAGTAAATTCCGGTTTCTAGTCGATCCGGGCACAAAAGTATGAATTGGGTATCGATAATTCGATACCCGGTGCAACCCTAGTAGGCTCCTCTACTGCTCCCCCCACTAACTGTCAATTCACTGCTCAGATCCATCTTTACAAGCCAAAAAAGAAGCCAGGTAAAAAAGCAGCACTATAAAGGGACTGTCCAAATATGACAACTTGACACCTATTCACACAATAAGTGATGAGTCTGATCGGTGGAGTTTTGACCACTGGGATGCCAAAGATCATCAGAATGGGGGTTGAGCCATGTGCACTTCTTTTTCATTCAATGTCTATGGGATTGCTGAAGGTAGGTGATAAGTTTTCATTCTGGGTCATTCCCTTAGAGCTGTTTCACACGAGTGAGTCCATTGCGGGAATCATGCTCCGTGTGTGAGCGTGATCCTCCGTTCTGGACTTGCAGGAGCGCAGGGCATTATCATGATTGATAATGCTATGTGCCTCTGCTTGACCTTACTGCTACAGAATCAAACTGACATAAAGCTGTCAGTATGATCCTGTAGAAGTACGGTTAAGCAGAGGCACATAGCATTATCAATCATGATAATGCCCTGCGCTCCTGCAAGTCCAGAACGGGGGATCACGCTCAAACCTGGAGCGTGATTCCTAGGGACTCATTTGCATATATTAAAACTTCATTTTTCTCAGCAATGTGGGCACATATGAACATGGGACCAACACGGATGTCTTCAGCTGCCAAGTGCACATGTAACAGGTCACCCAGTGTCATAGGTACAAATCTGCTGACAGATGCCCTTTAAGCAGTATATTTTTATTTTAACAGGACTTTACTTTAAATTTGGTCCCCTGAAGCTGATAAAGAGGGGTCAGGAGTTGCTGTATTTTTAAACATCCACAGTAGAGTCCTACTTATACAGGAATCTGAAATCCCCATCAGTGCTAGGTTTTCACTGTCTAGAACTAGACCTCACTTCCATTGCTGAACACGTTACAGAGGCATCTAAAACCTTACCCTTCTGTATATTCCGCTTGAAGAAGACCCAGGTACGCCTCCCATTTGTTTCCGACCACCTTCCCACAAGTGAAGCATCTGACTGGTATAATCATGTTGCACTAGTGAATAAAAACAAGTGTTATCACATATCTATGCAGGAAATGGCAACAAAAAACCATCTTGCAACTAAGGCTACTTTCACACTAGCGTTTTTTGCGGATCCTTCATCGATCTGCAAAAACGCTTCCGTTACTATAATACAACCGCCTGCATCCGTCATGAACGGATCCAGTTGTATTATGTCTACTATAGCCATGACGGATCCGTCTTGAACATCATTGAGGCTGGGTTCACACTTGAGGGTATGTATTATGCGCGTTTTCGTTGCGCGTTTTACCACTGTGGCGTCAATCACAATACGCGCGACAATACGCCCCAAACAAGCTCCTGTACTTCTTTGGGCGTTTTACAGCGCGTTCGTACACGCTGTAAAACGCTCAGTTGAGAACCATGCCCATAGGGAAACATGGGTTTTCGCCTGTTGAGCGCTTTACAGCGCGTAGGAATGCGCTGTAAAACGCTCAAGTGTGAATCCAGCCTGAAAGTCAATGGGGGACTGATCCGTTTTCTATTGTGCCAGATTGTGTCAGAGAAAACGGATCCGTCCCCATTGGCTCCGCTTCCTCAGACAGACAGCAAAACACACCAGGCAGCATTTTGGTGTCCGCCTCCAGAACGGAATGGAGACTGATCAGAGGCAAACTGATGCACTCTGAGCGGATCCTTTTCCATTCAGAATGCATTAGGGGAAAACTGATCCGTATTCGACCGCTTTTGAGAGCCCTGAACGGATCTCACAAACGGAAAGCCAAAACGCGACTGTGCCTTAGTTTGGAAAAACCCAACATACACTACTCACAGAAAGTTAGGGATATTTGGCTTGTGGGTGAAATTTCAGGATGAACCTAAAATGCACTCTAACCTTTACAGGTGAACCTTATGTGACCTTCTCTAAACTTTTCAATGCACACGTCCAACTGTTCAATGTTTCAGTACTTTTGGCATATCTGGTGGCATTTGAGGCAGACTTGTTAAACGCTCATTTGCATCCCTTACTTCCTATTTAAATGCTTAGCACCTATGTCTCCATGTTGAATGAGGAAGGGGACAAGAAGGGACAGGAAACCCATTGTCCCCATAAATGCTAATCAATTATGTAGATGACATGTAGATGGATATAATGTATACAGGCACCATTGCCTAACCTTTACCAAGAGATTTGCCAGAATGTTGGAGCTATCACCACACCAGATAAAAAGATAATCGAATCACATATACTTCTATAAAACTGCACTTCTCCTTTTCATGTCTTCCCATACACGGTTGAGTCATATTATTATGACCACTTCCTACTTTGGATGCCTGCACTGTGTAGCTCATGAAGGAAGTCACGTGTGGTGAGACGGCTTGGTGGGTATATAAGGTGTGCGATAGGCTGTCTGCTCACATATCCCTTGTTGCTGTCCTGGCTAAAAGGGGCGATTTATCAGATTTGCAAAAAGAGATGACTACTGGCTTTCAGGCCAAGGGTGGCAGTATTTCTGAAACTGCAGTTTGTGAACTGTTTGTGTGCTGCAGTGGTGACAGTGTATCGTGAGTGGACAAATGGCACCATTGTGAATAAACGACGTGAAAACTGAGGAGTACCATGTATCACGACACGCTACAGGGGAGCAGCTCATCAGCAAAATGAACCAGGTAGCAACTGTCACGAGGGTGTCATGACCTATCGCTGACCCTGTTGTACCTGGGTCAGAAAGACTCAGCGGGTGGCTAGGCGCTCAGTTTCTCAAGGGATCGCTCCATGACCTAGTGGTGAGAATAGATCCCGGTCCAGGTTTTCCTGCTTAGGTTTGCGATCCTTTTTGTCCCATTTAGGAATCTGTAGCTTTTCTTTTCAGTGATTCTCTGTCATCCACTCCCAGCTGCTATATATTCTCCCTTTCTGCTTCCCTTGTTGCCAGATATAGACCTTCCTTCCAGATCTTCTATTCTGACCTCAGGTGGAGTTGGAACAACTGTTACTGTGGTGCTGTTGGAACTGGTGCTGTCGGATCTCCGGTTCTCGTCTCCCTTTAGGGATTGTTTATTGTGTTTTTAGGGCTTACAATCTACATGGTATGGGAGAAGGACACAGTAGGTGAGGGTTAGTTACCCTAAGGCCCCTTTCACACGGGCGAGTTTTCCGCGCGGGTGCAATGCGTGAGGTGGACGCATTGCACCCGCACTGAATCCGGACCCATTCATTTCTATGGGGCTGTGCACTTGAGCGGTGATTTTCACGCATCACTTCTGCGTTGCGTGAAAATCGCAGCATGTTCTATATTCTGCGTTTTTTACGCAACGCAGGCCCCATAGAAGTGAATGGGGCTGCGGGAAAATCGCAAGCATCCGCAAGCAAGTGCGGATTCAGTGCGATTTTCCCGCATGGTTGCTAAGCGACTGGAACCGATCATTATTTTCCCTTATAACATGATTATAAGGGAAAATAATAGCATTCTTAATAAAGAATGCTTTGTAGAATGAAGATTAAGGGGTTAAAAATAAAAAACTTAACTTACCTTAGCCACTTGATCGCGTAGTTGGCGATCTCTCTTCTCTCTTCAAGCACTAGCTGTAGTCTAAAGGGCCTGTGATGACATCACATCACATGGTCCAATCACTCCCAGCCTGTCTGTCTAGCTGCTTGCTGTCTGTGCTGCACGTAGAGGTTTCTCTGAATATTAGATTATTTTTGTTAAGTCTTTTCTTGGAGCTTTATAGGTAGTCGTTTCATGTGACGTTTTAGCCTTCTGCTGGGCACCAGGGAGATAACCGTATGAAGACTTATCCATTTACTTCAATGAGGCAAAAAGAATAAACTCTGAACTTCATGTACTCTGCTTTCTGTTTGTTACATTTTTTTTGGAGTAGGCAATAACATAGTCTAACACAGTGTTTCCCAACCAGTGTGCCTCCAGCTGTTGCAAAACTACAACTCCCAGCATGCCTGCACAGCCAAAGGATGTCCGGGAATGCTGGGAGTTGTAGCTTTGCAACAGCTGGAGGCACACTGGTTGGAAAACACTGGTCTACCACACCAATGTGTCCTGCAAAAAAGACATACAAAGATAGAAAGCGATCTAACAAAGTGAAAAATGTAACCTTCTGTTTGCCTCGCTTAGGGGAACAGATCCAACAAAGAACAAGTTTGAATACTGTTTTTGGGTACACACATACAGTGCCTTGAAAAGGTATTCATATCCCTTGAACTTTTCCACATTTCTTCCCATTACACCCACAAACCTAAATGTATTTTATTGGGATTTTATGTGAAGAAAATGGTACAGGATTATAAAAATTGTTAAAAAATAAAAATCTGAAAAGTGTGGTTTGCATTTGTATTTATCCCCCTGTACTCTGATACCCCTAAAAAAAATCCAGTGTGACTATTTGCCTTCAGAAGTCACTACCGCATGTTTCGCCCTATAAGACGCACTTTTTCCCCCCCAAAAGTGGGGGGAAAATAGTGCTGCGTCTTATGGGGCGAATGCAGCAAACACTGATACACCGCCGCGCTGCTGAAGAGCGCAGCCGGCGTGTGTATCAATGAGGAGGGGCTGTGGGCGGCATCTTGTTTGCTAATGACAGCGGGCCCGTGCAGTAACATCGCCTATAACATTACTACAGCGGGCCCGGTAGCAAACAAGACGCCGCCCACAGCCCCTGTATTAGGGGTCATCGCAGCCACTGTTATGGGGGGTGGGAATCTGTGGATGACACATAGCATAAGATGCTATGAGTCATCCTCAGATTCCCCCCATAGCAGTGTCATTCCCAGATGCCTCCATACAGTGCCATCCACAGATTCCCCCATACAGTGCCATCCCCAGATTCCCCCATACAGTGCCATCCCCAGATGCCCCCATACAGTGCCATCCCCAGATGCCCCCATACAGTGCCATCCCCAGATGCCCCCATACAGTGCCATCCCCAGATGCCCCCATACAGTGCCATCCACAGATTCCCCCATACAGTGCCATCCACAGATTCCCCCATACAGTGCCATCCCCAGCTCCCCCACATAACAGCGGTTAACCAGAGATCCCCACATAACAGTGTGTCCTCCACAGATGCCCCCATAACAGTATGTCCTCCACAGATGCCCTCATAACAGTGTGTCCTCCACAGATGCCCCCATAACAGTGTGTCCTCCACAGATGCCCCCATAACAGTGTGTCCTCCACAGATGCCCCCATAACAGTGTGTCCTCCACAGATGCCCCCATAACAGTGTGTCCTCCACAGATGCCCCCATAACAGTGTGTCCTCCACAGACGCCCCCATAACAGTGTGTCATCCACAGATGCCCCCATAACAGTGTGTCATCCACAGATCCCCCATAACAATGCATCATAATTGTGTCATGCACAGAACACCATTAGTAAAAAACCCACCAAAAGTACACCTTTTGGTTCAAAATATTTTTTTTCTTATTTTCCTCCTCAAAAACCTAGGTGCGTCTTATATGTAGGTGTGTCTTATAGGGCGAAAAATACGGTAATTAGTAAATAGAGTCCACCAGTGTGTAATGTATTCTCATTATAACTACAACTGTTCTGTGACCTCAGAGGTTTGTTAGAGAACATTAGTGATCAAACAGCATCATGAAAACCAAGGAACACACCAGACAGGTCAGGGATAAAGATGTGGAGAAGTGTAAAGCAGGGTTAGGTTCTAAAAAAATATTCCAAGCTTTGAACATCTCACAGAGCACTGATCGATCCATCATTCGAAAATGGAAGGAATATAGCACAACAACTAGGGATGTCCCGACACCGGTATTTGCACGAGTACTTGTACTCATGCAAATGCCGCCGATACTGGAAGTTCCAGCCCTGCAGCTCCTATACAGTATTTATGTAAACCTAATCTATGTAAAAGTAGCCCGAATTTACTAACTATTGCGGCGCAGTCTCCCACAGTCTCTCTAAGTTCCTCCATGCGCCTCCTGCATCCTTCATTCATAAAGTGGGTGGAGCAGGAGGCGGGACAGGAGGAGCATGGAGGGACTGAGCGCTCAAGCTGATAGAGACTGCGCTGCAATAGTTAGTAAATTCGGGCTACTTTTAAATAGCTTAGGTTTACATAAATACTGTATAGGAACTGCGGGGCTGTATTAGTCACACTGCACCGGCCGCCGCGGCCCGTGCCCCCGGACACTTGATGATGACCCTGTCATGGGGGATGTGTGGGTGACCCTGTCATGGGGGGGGGATCTGTGGGTGACCCTGTCATGGGGGGATCTGTGGGTGACCCTGTCATGGGGGTGGATCTGTGGGTGACCCTGTCATGGGGGGGATCTGTGGGTGACCCTGTCATGGGGGGATCTGTGGGTGACCCTGTCATGGGGGGATCTGTGGGTGACCCTGTCATGAGGGGGGATCTGTGGGTGACCCTGTCATGAGGGGGGATCTGTGGGTGACCCTGTCATGGGGGGATCTGTGGGTGACCCTGTCATGGAGGGGATCTGTGGGTGACACATATATAGCATAAGATGCTATATATGTTTCATCCACAGATCCCCCTTGACAGGGTCACCCACAGATTCCCCATAACAGCGTCACCCACAGATCACCCCCATGACAGGATCACTCACAGATAACCTCATAACAGCGTCACCCACCGATCACCCCATAGCAGCATCACCCACAGATCACCCCATAGCAGCATCACCCACAGATCACCCCATAGCAGCATCACCCACAGATCACCCCATAGCAGCGTCACCCACAGATCACCCCATAGCAGCGTCACCCACAGATCCCCCCATGACAGGGTCACCCACAGATCCCCCCCATGACAGCGTCACCCACAGATAACCCCATAACAGCGTCACCCACAGATCACCCCATAGCAGCTTCACCCACAGATCACCCCATAGCAGCTTCACCCACAGATCACCCCATAGCAGCTTCACCCACAGATCACCCCATAGCAGCTTCACCCACAGATCACCCCATAGCAGCTTCACCCACAGATCACCCCATAGCAGCTTCACCCACAGATCACCACATAGCAGCGTTACCCACAGATCACCCCATAGCAGCTTCACCCACAGATCACCCCATAGCAGCTTCACCCACAGATCACCCCATAGCAGCGTCACCCACAGATTACCCCATAGCAGCGTCACCCACAGATCACCCCATAGCACCGTCACCCACAGATCACCCCATAGCACCGTCATCCACAGATCCCCCATGACAGGGTCACCCACAGATAACCCCATAGCAGCGTCACCCACAGATAACCCCATAGCAGCGTCACCCACAGATAACCCCATAGCAGCGTCACCCACAGATAACCCCATAGCAGCGTCACCCACAGATCACCCCATAGCAGCGTCACCCACAGATCACCCCATAGCAGCGTCACCCACAGATCACCCCATAGCAGCGTCACCCACAGATAACCCCTTAGCAGCGTCACCCACAGATAACCCCATAGCAGCGTCACCCACAGACAACCCCATAGCAGCGTCACCCACAGATAACCCCATAGCAGCGTCACCCACAGATCACCCCATAGCAGCGTCACCCACAGATCCCCCTGGAGGCACATTGGTTGGGAAACACTGTTATAAGCCCATTTATTAACCCTTGTACAAAGGAAAAGTAAAGCCGTTGTCCATAGCAACCAAATTCCAGCTTTAATCTTTTTATTTTTTTTATTGCTATCAGCAACTGCGCCACTGTTTCTTTATACAAGGTTTGATAAATCTGCCCTATGTTATAATTGGTATCGGTAATTGGTATCGGTACTCGGTATTAAAAAAATTGTATCGGGACAAAGCTACAAAGACATGGCCATCCACCTAAACTGACAGCCCAGGTAAGGAGAGAACTTATCAGAGAAGCAGCCAAGAGGCCCATGGTCACTCTGGAGGAGCTGAAGATCCACAGCTCAGGTGGGAGAATCTGTCCGCAGGACAACTATTGTGTACTCCACAAATCTGGCCTTTATGAAAGAGTGGTAAGAAGAAATCAGTTTTCAAGCCATAAGAAGTCCTGTTTGCAGTTTGCCACAAGCGGACACAGAAAACATGTGGAAGAAGGTCCTCTGGTCAGATGAGACCAAAGTTGAACTTTTTGGGCTAAATACAAAACGCTATGTGTGGTGGAAAACTAACACTGCACATCACCCTGAACCAGGGGCTTAGCGTGGGGGGGGGTCGGTGCGGTTGCCTCGGGCGCCAAATTGCAGGAGGTGCCAGGCAGCAAGCATTTCAATGAGGGCCAGTCCCCTCAGTGCTGTATTCTCCTGTATATTTTGTAGTGATGTATGTAATGTCCATCCACATATCTGTTTTACAGTAGGGTTGGGGGGGTGGATATAGAATTTGACCCACACTGCCGCATACCGCCCCAGACATTCTGAATTCTGGGGTCTCACACCCATCTATTACAATATCTGTACTCAGAGTTATAACTGTGTAAGGCTAGTTTCACACTAGCGGCAGCCTTCTCCAGCAGGTGAACAGCCTGCCGGATCTGTGCTGCCGCTAGTGCACGCATGCCGCCGAAGGTCTGGTCTGGCCCCATTGACTATAATGGGGGCAGGCCGGAGTTCCGGCGGCAGCACGGCAAACATGCCGAGAGGCAGCCGGAATAATCGTAGTTTCACCTGCTGGAGCAGCCTGCCGGAGAAGGCTGCCGCTAGTGTGAAACTAGCCTTATCTGTGGTGTTACAAAGGACTACTACATTATGCTAATCCCAAAAGTGCACATTGAAAGCGGGATCTACCCAATGGCACTAGGCATCAGTGACGGTCCTAGTGGTTGGACTCCAACTGATCAGCCATTGATGGCGGATATTATCCAAATGCAATAAATGCTGACAGTAACAAAATCTATTCAAGAGGGATTTACACCAGGGTCCTTCCATCCACCTCTCACCCGGGTGTTCCTTCCTTATTCCTAGGTGCCACTGATCCTCCAAAAACATACTAATGTGTTAGGCTACTTTCACACTCGCGTTTTGGCTTTCCGTTTGTGAGATCCGTTCAGGGCTCTCACAAGTGGTTTTGCCCTAATGCATTCTGAATGGAAAAGGATCCGCTCAGAGTGCATCAGTTTGCCTCCGATCAGTCTCCATTTCACTCTGGAGGCGGACACCAAAACGCTGCCCGCAGCGCTTTGCTGTCCGCTTGATGAAACTGATCCGTCCTGGCACACAATGTAAGTCAATGGAGACGGATCCGTTTTTCTCTGACACAACCTGGCACAATAGAAAACGGATACATTTCCCATTGACTTTCAATGGGAGTTCATGACGGATCAGTCTTGGCTAGGTTACAGATAATACAAACGGATGCATGCGGTTTTATTATTGTAATGGATCCATTATTGCAGATCCATGACGGATCCGCCCAAAACGCGAGTGTGAAAATAGCCTTAAAGGAGTGGCCCATTGGGACAACATTTTTTTTTTTAGAAAGGGCTCAGAGTGGGGTGAAAAAATAAAAGAATCTTACTGACCTGACTTATCCCCCAACTGGGTCCCCACCGATTTCTACTTTCTGGTCCCACGTAGACACACATGAAATGCCAGCTCGGCCAATCACAAGAAGTGGGAGACCAGCAGGGAATCAATTCTTTTATTTTTTTACCCCACTCTGAGCCCTTTCCAGAAATGTTTTCCTCGCTGGACAACCCCTTTAAATTGCTTACTACCGAATTTTCCCTATCAGTTTGTGAGCCTATTGGGGCTCACGGACTCCGTCATTTTACTGGACGAATTTGTGCAGCATGCTACGCTATTTTGTGTGGCATTTTTAATGGAATCTGCGCCCCTAAAGGCCCCGCCAAGGTACATGTGAATGCGGCCTTATAGGTATCTGCCCCGTAAAGCGGTTGTGTCACTTCAGCAAATAGCATTTATTAAGTAGGGAAAGTTAATACAAGCCACCTACTAATGTATTGTCATTGTCTATAATGCTTCCTTTGCTAGTTGGATTCATTTTTCATCACATTATACACTGCTCGTTTCCATGGTTATGAGTTACGACCACCCTGTAATTTAGCAGCGGTGGTCGTGCTTGCACACTATAGAAAAAAAAGCACCAGCAGGGGCGGACTGCCCAAAGACCTTACAGGGAAACTTCCCAGAGGGCCGATGCCCAGGAGGCCGCCCAAGACCCTATCTCTGCCGCTGACTGGGTACATAAGCTATCAGTGGTAATTAAGGCCTACTTCGTGTGCGCCCTGTTGCCGTATTGCGGACCGCATATGCGGATCCGCAATACACGGGCACTGTTCCGCGTGTATTGGACATCACGGACTCGGACCTATTCACTTCAATGGGTTCGCAAATCCAGAGATGGGGAATGGGCTCACGGAACGGAACACTACAGAAGCACAACGGAGGGTTGCTTCCGTGGGGTTTCGTCCCGTACTTCAATTCCGCAAAAAGATAAAACATGCCCTATCTTTTTGCGGAACGGGCGGATCGCGGACCCATTCAAGTGAATAGGCAGCACGGCCCGGTCACCAGAGAGGCCGGCACTTTTTTCTATAGTGTGCAAGCACGACCCCCACTGCTGGATTGCAGGGTGGTTGTAACCATGGAAACGAGCGGTGTATAATGTGATGGAAAAATGAACCCAGCCAGCAAAGGACACAATATGGATAAAAACAATACATTAGTAAGTGTCGTGTATTAGCTTTCTCTACAGATAAATGCCACTTGCTGAAGTGACACAACCCTTTTAAAGGGTTGCTTGGGTGACCAGCTTCCCTTGCATCATGTGACTTGGTCATGTGACACACGGAGAGATGGTCACCTCTGCAGCCAATTGGCTGTGGCCACGTCAAAACAGATGTTGAAATAAAATACAGCTATGGCCGGGGAGCAGGTAACTATGAGGGGGTTGCCAAAAAACCCCAAAGGGTGGCTAACCCCTTTAACCTGCCAGTCACTGTGATTCTTCCTCAGACTATTTCCATTCTTTATATAGGATGCATGGCAATCTGACCTTTAATTGTCAGGCTGTGTATTTTAATGCTTTCTTCTTGCACACCATGCACTCACCACAGGAGGGTCCTCAGCTTCTTCCTCTCTGGATTTCTCTCTGAATAAGGTGCACTCACCCCAGCACAGTAAGGAACTTTCTGGGCGAACTAGGTGCTGTGCGCATGCGCTTTAGGCAGTCCTGGACTCAAACCACTGCAACTTGTTTATGCCGTTCGCGCAGTTGTACGCTAGAGGGCAGCAAAGGACGTGGATTATTTCTAGCTGCGGCAGAATCTGGGCCGGTTACGTAACGCTGACTGTGCAGCTAGTGGTGCAGGCCTGTAGATAGATCACTACTGCACCGAGCATGGCAGATTAGTGTGCCGATAATGGGAGTAATACTTCTGCAATCTAATAATGATACGTGGATCTGTAATTTATATGCTGCAAAGTAGGTGTCATGATATAGAATTCATGCCAGTCTATGCCAAGTGCAGAGAACTGGTACTTGTGTATCTCCCATAAGAGTGTCAACAGGGTATCAGCTACAGTGATCCCAGTGCCAACTGTGGCGCACCCATTAATAGGTGCTGTGTACAATCCACAGTGTCCCTAGTGCCTGCCATATTGCCAGCTACTGTGCACCTAGTACATGGTAAAGATGCCCCAATAGGAGACGCCATCTGAAATTCACGTCGGCCTCCACACATAACCCTAAGGCCTCATGCACACGACCGTTTTTTTATGCTGTCCGCAAAAAGGGGTTCCGTTGTTCAGTGATCCGTGTCCGTTTTTGCCTTCCGTTGTGTTTCCGTGTGTCTTCCATTTTTTTAGCGGACATGACCCAAAAGATTTTACCAAAAGACAGGCTGACAATTTTTCCCAAGTGCCTGCCAAGGGATCCGCAAAAAAAACGGACACGGAACGCGGATGACACACGGATGGCCATCCGCATTTTTTCACGGACCCATTGACTTGAATGGGTCCATGAACCGTTTTTCACGGACAAGAATAGGACAGGTTATATTTTTTTGACGGACTGGAATCATGGGGACCACGGACGCGGAGGACAAACGGTGCATTTGCCGAGGTTTCCACGGACCCATTGAAAACCAATGGGTCCGCAGAAAATCACGAAAAACGGAGCAACGGACACGGAATCAAACAACGGTCGTGTGCATGAGGCCTAAGTTCACACTTGCGCGTTTTACAGCGCGTTCGAACGCGCTGTAAAACGCTCAACACATGCAAACCAATGCTTCCCTATGGGACTGGTTCACATTTTCGCGTTTTACAGCGCGTTCGAACGCGCTGTAAAATGCCCTACGCATAAACAGGTACTTGAGCTTTTTTGGGGGCGTTTGTCGCGCGTATTGTGATTGACACCACAGTAGTCAATCACAAGAACGCGCGTACGACGCGCGTTTCCTATTTGCAAAAACGCGCTGTAATACGCGCGAAAAAATGCGCGTAAAATGCGCGTTTCAAGAACGCTCAGGTCTGAACCCAGGGTAAAAGATGATGAATGACACGTTGGTATCTCAGAGACCGTTACCCTCAGTTCACACTTGCGCGTTTTTCAGCGCGTTCGAACGCGCTGTAAAACACTCAACAGGAGAAAACTCATGTTTCCCTATGGGCATGGTTCTCATCTGAGCGTTTGAACGCGCTGTAAAACGCCCTACGCTCAAAGAAGTTCTTGAGCTTCTTTGGGGCGTTTTGTCGCGCGTTTGCACCCATAGACTTCAATGGGAACGCGCGTAAAACGCGCGTTTAACACGCGTTAAAGTGTAGATATGCCTTTTTCAATTGGTCTCCAGAGTCACGAACGCTCGTATGACGCGCGTTTTCTATTTGCAAAAACGCGCTGTGATATGCGCGACAAAAACGCGCGTAAAACGCGCGTCTCAGAAACGCTCAGGTGTGAACCCAGGGTCATCCAAAAATCTCTGCTGGGTCACTTACTGCTTGGTGACGCATCACCGCTGAGGCCGGTCGCTGGCTGCAGTGGCACACGTGACTTTGTCCATACACTGGCCCGAAGTAAAGAAGCCAGGGAGCGGAAGATCACTGAACAGGAGAACAGGCGAGTATGATTTATTTTCATTAGGTACAACACTCTATGGGGCTAATTAAAAATGACTATAAGGCCTCATGCACACGACGGTATGAAACGGATCCGCAAAAAATACGGATGACGTCCGTGTGCATTCCTTATTTTGCGGACCGGAACAGTACTATCCCTGTGCATAAGGTGGACAATAATAGGACACTATTATTTTTGCGGAAAGGACATACGGAAATGAAATGCACACGGAGTAACTTCCATTTTTTTTGCGGACCAATTGAAATGAATGGTTCCGTATACAGTCCGCAAAAAAGAAAACGGAATGGACACAGAAAGAAAATAAGTTCGTGTGCATGACGCCTAATCCTGGAAAATCCACAAAAAAAAATTGCACAAAGAATTGACATGCTGCAGGTTTCAAAATCCACACAGCAGGTCAATTTCCGCACAGAAAAAAAGCTACGTGTCCATGAGATTTGTCCAGTCTTATACACTGTGCTGGTACCAGGGCCGGCGCTTTAATAAGGCAGACCAAGCGGCTGCCTTCGGGCACAGAGAAGGGGGGGGGGGGGGCAGGAAAAAGAACTTTTTATTTTTTAAATAACTTGTGGCGAGTTGCACCGCTGGCCGCCCACCCCAGCCTGCTTGTGCCGTACAGCCATCTCTCACAGAGCAGCTGCACAGCAACACGGAGGGGGGGGCAAAATGTAGCTTCGCTTGTGTTGGCAAAAATCCTTGCACCGGCCCTGGATAGTACTGTATTAGGCTGCGCTTTTTCCACATGAGAAACCGTGTGTAATCCGCTACATGTGCAGGTAGCCTTAAGGCTGGGAACACACCTAGGCGTTTCTGAATCACGCGTTTTAGGATGCGCGTTTTTGTAACTAAGAAACGCGCGTCATACGCGCGATTCATTGATTCTCCCCTATGGCATCATTGTCCATAGGCGCGTTAAAACGCCCCAAAGAAGCTCATGTACTTGTTTGGGCGTGGGGCGTTTTACAGTCGCAGTTGTCGTGTCGCAGTTGCAGCATGTCACATGTTGCAATGCGACACCATAGAGTACTATTATAAAAATTGTTGCACGACATTAATGCAACAAAATATTGTGCGACAAATGTTGCAGTGTAGTCGTGCTCTATTTGTCGAGCGACTTAAATGTCGTCGTGTGAACCTAGCCTTACACTGGGTTCAGACCTGAGCGTTTTGAAGCCTAGCATTTTTGGTGCGTTCAAGACTGGCGTTTAGGCGCGTTTTTTTCAAGCGTTTTGGTAAATAGTGTAGGCGCGTTTGACGCGCGTTTATGTGATTGACTGCATAGTTGGCCAATGACCAATGATATAGTTTGGCCAATCTGAGTGCTTTAGAGGTGTGACATTCCATGGTGGCTGATCCAGCATGTTGCAAACTTTGTAAAACGCGCATCCATAGGCGCGTTTTACGCTGCACAAACGCCCGAACAACACGCCTATCGCGTTTCCCATTGAAGTCTATTGGAACCAAACGCTGGATAAACGCCCGAATTAACGCGAACATACTTGCCTATGCGTCGGATGTTTTTAGGCGCCTACGAACGCGCATTAAAACGCGCAAGTGTGAACCACCTCCATTGGAATGCATGGTTCCTGTACTGTTGTGCGTTTTTTTGCGCGTTCGAAAGCGGCGTTTTACGCGAAAGTGTGAACTGAGTGTAAATGGTAAAACACTGGTTAAGGTCACGCTCCCATCTACGCCAGTAGATCCAGCAGGGTGTTCTGGGAGAGGTTTTCCCTGGATCCAGCATTGCTGGAGTCTATAGTTAACAGCGGCTTAACTGATGGAAACACAGTTGGTATGTCACTCAACCCCTTTGCCCATTATGATGTACAGTTACGTCATAATGCCTCAGGGGATAAATGGAGTGGGCCCGCTCCATGCACGGCAGGGGTATCATACAGCCAGCACCCACCCGCACTAACAGGAAATGGCGATCCCGCCGTCCCTGCCATTTAACCCCTCAGGTGCCGCAATCAACGCTGATCGAGGCACCTGTGAGCTTAGGCAGAGGGATGCAGCTCCGATCGGAGCCCCCGCAGTGAAATTGCGGGGCTCCAATCGGTTGCCATGGCAGCCTGGACTCTGCTGAAGAGCTTCAGGCCTGCCATGGCTTTCTCCATACTGAGCTATGGATGAGGCATTTTTAGATATAAATGTAAACCCCTCAGGAGGTCTGCAACGCTCTACTCGTGTAAGTTGCATTATTGGTCAAACAGACCTATGTCGTTTTTTGTGCACCCTCACTGAATAATATTAAAATTCTACTTTTTATTAGTATCGCCTCTAAGAGCAATTGGTGTTTAACAGGAACAAAAAAGAGTGAAATTAAAATCTTCAGGGAGGTCGGGTTAAAGGGAGAAAGTCACTCAGGAGCATAGGACTGCATCTATATCAGCAATAGCTGTGGCTCCAGGGTGTTCAACCCGTTCGTTCACCACTCCTGCGCATGTGTTCGCTACATCCACTCTAATGAGCTGTGCTTTTCCCAATTACTGGGCTTACCTGCCTTTACATCCCCTGAAGACGCCGAATGCTCGGCGAAACATGTTTGGATGCGAGGAATAATGTGTGTCTGTGAAACATTTTAGCTATCAGGGAAAGTCAGGAAGGGACCCAGTATGAGAGTGAATGTAGTGAACACATGCGCGGGAGTGGTGAACGAACAAAAGGTACTCCGTGTGTATTTCGTTTCTGTATGTCCGTTTTTCCGTTCTGCAAAAAAATAGAGCATGTCTTATTTTTTTTCTAGTTTGCGGACAAGGGTAGGCATTAGGCTACATGCACACGACCGTTGTTTCTCTTGGCTTCTGTTTCAGTTGTTTTTGCAGATAGGACAGGAACCCATTCATTTCAATGGGTCAGCAAAAAAAATGCTGACAGTTCACCCGTTTGTGTTCCGCATCCGTTGTCCGTGTTTCCCTTCAGCAAAAAAAGTAGTACATGTCCTACTTTTTTCTCATTTGTGGACGAGGATAGGCATTTGTTACAAGGGATCTGTGAAAACAAAGGAATCCTCCCAAAAAAACTGATGGACCATCATTTTTTTGGCAGATCCTGATTTTCGGACAGCAAAAAACAACTGTCGTGTGCATGTAGCCTTATTACAATGGATCCGCAAAAAAAACGGATGCCATACGGATTGTCATTCGTTTTTTTGGCGGATCCGCAATTTGCGGACCACAAAACACGTACGGTTGTGTGCATGAGGCCTAATAGAGATCTATTAGGCCCCTTTCACACGAGTGAATTTTCCACGCAGGTGCAATGCGTGACGTGAACGCATAGTACCCACACTGAATCCTTACCCATTCATTTCAGTGGGTCTGTGTACATGAGCGTTTTTTTTCACCCATCAGTTCTGCGTTGCGTGAAAAACGCAGCATGTTCTATATTCTGCGTTTTTCACGCAGCCCTGGCCCCATAGAAGTGAATGGGGCTGCGTGAAAAATGCATTGCATCCGGAAGCAAGTGCGGGTGCGATGCGTTTTTCACTGATGGTTGCTAGGAGATGTTGTTTGTAAACCTTCAGTTTTTTATCACGTGCGTGAAAAACACATCAAAACGCATTACACCCGTGCGGAAAAAACTGAACGCAATCACAGACAAAACTGACTAAACTTGCATGCAAAATGGTGCGAGTTTCACTGAACGCACCCTGAACGCTTTCAGAACCAATCCATCACGTCCGTGTGAAAGAGGCCTTAGGCCCCTTTCACACGAGCGAGTTTTCCTCGCGGGTGCAATGCGTGATGTGAACGCATAGCATCCGCACTGAATCCTGACCCATTCATTTCAATGGATCTGTGTACATGAGCGTTTTTTTTCACGCATCACTTGTGCGTTGCGTGAAAATCGCAGCATGTTCTATATTCTGCGTTTTTCACGCAGCCCTAGTCCCATAGAAGTGAATGGGGCTGCGTGAAAAACGCAATGCATCCGCAAGCAAGTGCGGGTGCGTTGCGTTTTTCACTGATGGTTGCTAGGAGATGTTGTTTGTAAACCTTCAGTTTTTTATCACGCACGTGGAAAACGCATCAAAACGCATTGCACCCGCGCGGAAAAAACTGAACAACTGAACGCAATTGCAGGCAAAACTGAATGGCTTTGCCTGTGAAATCGCACAGTTTTCACTGAACGCATCCGCAACGCATCCGGACCTAATCCGGACACGCTCGTGTGAAAGGGGCCTTAGGGTGAATAGGAGAGGGGATCAAGGCTAATAGTTAGAAAAAGAAAGTGAAAAAAAATAAATAAAACACCAATATATTAAAAGTTTTGATCAACCCCCTTTTCCCACTTTTATATATAAAAATATATAAGCAATAAAAAAATAATCATATTAGGTATCGCCGAATCTGAAAATGTCGGAACTATTAAAATTTGAAAGAAAATATTCCTGTACAATGAACACCGAAACAGAAAAAAAATAAAAAACACATGATTCTGCATTTTTTTGTCATCTTGTCCCCCCAAAAAATTAAATAACAAAAATGGTACCAATAAAAAATACAGTTCAAAAGAGAAGCCCTCATACACTTCTGTAGACCGAAAAATATAAAAGTTATGGCTGTCAGAATATGGCAATGCAAAGAATTTTTTTTTAAAGGTTTTACATTTTTTTAAAGTAGTAAAACAAAACCTGTACAAGTTTGGTATCGCCGCCATCGTATTGAGGACGTCAGGTCATTTTTAGCGCACACTGAAAGCTGTAATATCAAAACCCCAAAAACCTTGACGGAATTCTGTTTTGTTTTTTTTTCAATTTTGCCACATCAAGAATTTTTTTCCCGGTTTCCAATACAAGATGTAGTAAATTATATGAAGGCATTAAAAAATGCATCTTGTCCCACAAAAAGTAAGCCCTGATATAGCTGAACGGAAAAATAAAAAGGTTTTGGTTATTGGAATGTGGGGAGGAAAAATGCAAAAATGAAAATAGGCCTCAATGCCAAAGGGTGCAGCTGACCTGACGGGAACCCACTTGTGATGTCACAGCAGCTTACCTGACGGGAACTCACTTGTGATGTCACAGTAGATTACCTGACGGGAACTCACTTGTGATGTCACAGTAGATTACCTGACTAATACCCACTTGTGATGTCACAGTAGATTACCTGACTAATACCCACTTGTGATGTCACAGCAGCTGACCCGACAAACTGACCTGTGATGTCACAGCATATTAACTGATGGTAACAGAATTACGATATCACAGCAGCTGACCTGACTGAAACCCACTTTTGATTAGTGTTGGGCGCGTATATTCGAATCACGAATATCGGCACTTCGAGAATTCAGGAATATTTAGAATATAGTACTATATATTCGTAATTTTGAATATTCATATTTTTTTTTTCATCAGTAACCTCCCTCTTGCTTGTGGGCCAATGTATTTGTCTGAGCTTAGCAACATCCCTAGCAACCAATAGGAAAGTTGCCTACCCCTTACTATAGAAGAACCTCCCCACAGCCATTTTCTGCTGTGTAATGGAGTTCTGAGAGAGAGACAGCAGTGTGATTGCTGTGCTCTGTGCTTTGCTGTATATACATTAGACAGTTAAAGGGAATCTGTCATCTGGAAAATCAATATTAGCCGCTCCCGGACCGCCGCACGCAGGATCGCATTCTGCGGGCGGCCGGGCTCTTCTGATCCGACGCATCTACGCGTGATCTCGCGAGACGCGAGATTTCGCATAGATGCGCCCGCGCATGCGCAGATCGCGCACGGCAAAAGGCGCAGGAGGAGTTGGTCATCAGCCTGCCAGCCAATCGGAGAAGGCCCAGAAAAGTGGATATTAAACAGGTAGCAAGAAAAAGAAAAATCTTGAGTTAGTTCAGGTTTTTATGTTCATGTTTTATAAAAGTTTTAAAATGTTCTGGTTTTATAAAGTTTGCAACGTTCAAGTCATGTGCCTGCTGCCTGTTTTTTCTTCTCCCCCCCCCCCCATAACCACCCTTTATTTTCCAGGTATACCAACGGACCAACCGACGAAAACGCCGCAGCACTGATGTGAATTCTGAGAGAAGCATTGCGCTGCTGTCAGAAGACACGTGAAGTCAGTGTATGCGGCGCTGCAAGACGAGATTTCTCCTCTGCAGGACAGGTACGTTTGCCCTGGCATGTGAGCTGAGGAGAGGTGTTGGAGTTCATATGCTTTGGCAAACACTTTATATCAAAAATCTGGCAAAGATGTCTTCCTCCACACCGATGGATTGATCGATGTGAATGGAGAAATCACGTTTGCCAGGACATAGGAGCTGAGTGGGTATGGATGTTTGGGCGGAGCCCCTATGTCCTGGCAATCGCCAGGCCCCTCTTGTTTTTTTCTTGCATATTTTTTGGCAGAGATTTTTTCATCCACATCGATCGATGCGAATGAAGAAATCTATGCCGTTCATTTTTTCATTCAGCCCAGAGGCTGAACGGAAAAAAAATCTCATTACCTGTATGCTCCATATAAGGAGAATAGCAGAAACTCCTAATGCTGGCCATACGTGTAATGATTGCGGAGACCCTCAAATGCCAGGGCAGTACAAAACCTCACATGTGACCCCATTTCGAAAGAAGACACCCCAAGGTATTCGCTGAGGGGCATATTGAGTCCATGAAAGATTGAACTTTTTGTCACAAGTTAGCGGAAAGGGAGACTTTGTGGAAAAAAACAAAAAAAAAATCAAATTCCGCTAACTTGTGCAAAAAAAAAAATCTTCTATGAACTCGCCATGCCCCTCACAGAATACCTTGGGGTGTCTTCTTTCCAAAATGGGGTCACATGTGGGGTATTTATACTGCCCCGGCACAGCAGTAGCTGACCTTGGTATAAAGATAAAGGATCCCAGCGAGTGCTATTCAATTCTTCAAGCTTTATTGCATGTCAAATATAATAAATGGACGCGTTTCGGCCCGTCCAGCCTTCATCAGCATATCACATAAAGAAATTCACAAACTATTTATAACAAACGTGTCCATTTATTATATTTGACATGCAATAAAGCTTGAAGAATTGAATAGCACTCGCTGGGATCCTTTATCTTTATACCAATATCTATTTATCCACGTGCGGGTGCGCTATCGAGTGCCGGCTACTATTGACTTTGAACAGCAGCTGACCTGACTGAAACTCATTTGTGATGTCAGAGCAACTTACCTGACTGAAACCCAATTATGATGTCACAGATTCTTACCTGACTGAAACCAACTTGCGATGTCACAGATTCTTAATTGATTGGAACCCACTTGTGATGTTACAGAAGCTTACCTGACTGAAATCTACTTGTGATGTCACAGAGTCTTATCTTACTGAAACCCACTTGTGATGTCACGGTAGCTGACCTGACTGAAACCCACTTGTGATATCACAGTAGATTACCTGACTGAAACCCACATGTGATGTCACAGTAGATTACCTGACTGAAACCCACTTGTGATGTCACAGTAGATTACCTGACTGAAACCCACTTGTGATATCACAGTAGATTACCTGACTGAAACCCACTTGTGATGTCACAGCAGCTGACCTGACTGAAACCCACTTGTGATGTCACAGTAGATTACCTGACTGAAACCCACTTATGATGTCACAGTAGATTACCTGACTGAAACCCACTTGTGATGTCATAGCAGCTTACCTGACTGAAACCCACCTGTGATGTCACAGTAGCTGACCTGACTGAAACCCACTTAAGATGTCACAGTAGATTACCTGACTGAAACCCACTTGTGATGTCATAGCAGCTTACCTGACTGAAACCCACTTGTGATGTCACAGCAGCTGACCTGACTGAAACCCGATATCACAGTAGATTACCTGACTGAAACCCACTTGTGATATCACAGTAGATTACCAGACTGAAACCCACTTGTGATATCACATTTGGCTGCAAAAAAGTGTCACACATGTGGTATCGCCGTACTCAGGAGAAGTAGGGCAATGTGTTTTGGGGTGTATTTTTACATATACCCATGCTGCGTGTGAGAAATATCGCTGTAAACGACAACTTTTTACATTTTTTTATTCAAAGTTGTCAATTTACAGAGATATTTCTCTCACCCAGCATGGGTATATGTAAAAATACACCCCAAAACACATTGCCCTACTTCTCCTGAGTACGGCGATACCACATGTGTGACACTTTTTGCAGCCAAGATGCGCAAAGGGGCCCAAATTCTAATGAGTACCTTTTAGGAGGGCATTTTTACGCATTTTTCTTCTCACGCTTTAGGGCCCCTAAAATGCCAGGGCAGTATAAATACCCCACATGTGACCCCATTTTGGAAAGAAGACACCCCAAGGTATTCGCTGAGGGGCATAATGAGTCCATGAAAAATTAAACTTTTTGTCAAAAGTTAGCGGAAAGGGAGACTTTGTGAGAAAAAACAATAAAAAATCAATTTCTACTAACTTTTGCCCAAAAAAAAAATCTTCTATGAACTCGCCATGCCCCTCATGTTTACAGCGATATTTCTCACACGCAGCATGGGTATATGTAAAAATACACCCCAAAACACATTGCCCTACTTCTCCTGAGTACGGCGATACCACATGAGTGACACTTTTTTGCAGCCAAGATGCGCAAAGGGGCCCAAATTCCAATGAGTACCTTTTAGGAGGGCATTTTTACGCATTTTTCTTCTCACGCTTTAGGGCCCCTAAAATGCCAGGTCAGTATAAATACCCCACATGTGACCCCATTTTGGAAAGAAGACACCCCAAGGTATTCCGTGAGGGGCATGGCGAGTTCACAGAATTTTTATTTTTTGGCACAAGTTAGCGGAAATTGATATATATATTTTTTTTAATTTAGTTTTTTACAAAGTCTCATATTCCACTAACTTGTGACAAAAAATAAAATTTTACATGAACTCACCATACTCCTCACGGAATACCTTGGGGTGTATTCTTTCCAAAATGGGGTCACATGTGGGGTATTTATACTGTCCTGGCATTTTAGGGGCCCCTAAATCGTGAGAAGAAGTCTGGAATCCAAATGCGTAAAAATGCCCTGTGAAATCCTAAAGGTACTCATTGGTTTTAGGGCCCCTTTGTGTACCCAGGCTGCAAAAAAGTGGCACACATGTGGTATCGCCGTACTCAGGAGAAGTAGGGCAATGTGTTTTGGGGTGTATTTTTATATATACCCATACTTTGTGTGAAAAATCTCTGTAAACGACAACTTTTAAAAATTTTTATACAAAGTTGACAATTTACAGAGATATTTCTCTCACCCAACATGGGTATATGTAAAAATACACCCTAAAACACATTGCCCTACTTCTCCTGAGTACGGCGATACCACATAAGTGACACTTTTTGCAGCCTGGGTGCGCAAAGGGGCCCAAATTCCAACGAGTACCTTTTAGGTTTTACATGGCGGCTCACAATTTAGCCCCGCCCAAAATGCCAGAACAGTAAACACACCCCACAAATGACCCTATTTCGAAAGTAGACACCCTGAGGTATTCACTGAGGGGCATAGTGAGTCCGTCTGAGATTTTTATTTTTTTGCCAGAAGTTAGCAGAAATTGAAACTTTTTTTTTATTTTTTTCATCAGAAAGTGTCATTTTCCGCTAACTTGTGAAAAAATGAAATGATACATGAACTCACCATGCCCCTCTGCGAATACTTTGGGGTGTCTTCTTTCTAAAATGGTGTCATTTGGGGGGTATTTATACTATCCTGACATTCTAGCACCTGAAGAAACAGGACAGGTGCTCAGAAAGTCAGAGCTGCTTCAAAATGCGGAAATTCACTTTTTTGCACCATAGTTTGTAAACGCTATAACTTTTACCCAAACCAATAAATATACACTTATTGGACTTTTTTTTTATCAAAGACACGTAGAACAATAAATTTAGAGAAAAATTTATATAGAAATGTATTTAAAAAAAAATAATTTACAACAGAAAGTGAAAAATTTCATTTTTTTGCAAAAATGTCGTTAAATTTGTATTAATGGCAAAAAAAAGTAAAAATGTCAGCAACAATGAAATACCACCAAATGAAAGCTCTATTAGTGAGAAGAAAAGGAGGTAAAATTCATTTGGGTGGTAAGTTGTATGACGGAGCAATAAACGGTGAAAGTAGTGTAGTGCGGAATTGTAAAAAGTGGCCTGGTCATTAAGGGTGTTTAAAGCGAACCTGTCACCTGCTTTTTACCTCTTAAGCTGTTAACTGTACCTTATAGATCATTGTAACCTTGTTTCCAAACAGGTGTTCTTCGTTTTTCTGGGGTTTATATTACTGAAAAAATCACTTTATAATCTCCTGCTCTGCTGCGTCTGAAGTCACCAGACAAGTCAAGGAGGCTGACCCTCCTTGACTGCTGGATGCGACTCCCCCGCCCTAACCCCGCCTCTCATCCCTATGATTGACACTAGCTCTTCTGCCCGGGACCGCGCTGGTCTCGGCGGCGCATGCGCCGTCTGCCTTCATAGCAGCGCGATCCCGAGCCTCGCGCTGAGTGAAGCGCGATCCCTTGCTAGATCGCGCTGCGCACTTCTCTCCTCTCTAGCCGGGCCGCTGGTGAAATGCAGATCACTCAGCGCGAGGCTCGGGATCGCGCTGCTATGAAGGCAGACGGCGCATGCGCCGCCGAGACCAGCGGTCCCGGGCAGAAGAGCTAGTGTCAATCATAGGGATGAGAGGCGGGTTAGGCGGGGAGTCGCATCCAGCAGTCAAGGAGGGTCAGCCTCCTTGACTTGTCTGGTGACTTCAGACGCAGCAGAGCAGGAGATTATAAAGTGATTTTTTCAGTAATATAAACCCCAGAAAAACGAAGAACACCTGTTTGGAAACAAGGTTACAATGATCTATAAGGTACAGTTAACAGCTTAAGAGGTAAAAAGCAGGTGACAGGTTCGCTTTAAGCTAGGGGGGTTGAAGCGGTTAAAGAGGACCTGTCACCACTCATGGCATGTCTATTTTAGAAAATATTTGTTTTCTTTGTAAAATAACAATTCTAGAACATTGTGTGTTGTTCCTCTGTTATTCCTCCTGAAAATGTATGAATAAATTGATAAGTTGGGGGTGTGTTCAATCAGTGCCAGACTGTGTAAGAACAAGGGAAGCCATAACACCCAGTTGCTAATTTATTTAGAAATACTCAGGGGGGATTACAGAGGAACGACACAACACAGAGTTAGGGCTCATGCACACAACTCTATGTTTGGTCCGCAATCGATACTCATTTTTTTGCGAATCTGATGTGGACCCATTCATTTTAATGCAGATAGAACACCATGTGCTGTTGGCATCAGCGTGTCCGCTCCATGACCCTGCAAGAATGATAGAACATGTCCTATTCTTGTCCTTTTTGCGGACAAGAATAGGACACTTCTTCAGAAGTTAAAAAACAAATGGCAGCATGCACTTGGCCGGGATCCATGTTTTGCGGATCAGTGATTTGCAGACAGCAGAACACGCCAGTGTGCACGGGCCCTTATGAGAAAAGATGCTCCAGAATTATTTCATTGAGAATATAAGTATTTCCTCAAACAGATGTCAGGAGAGGTGATAGGGTATCTTTAATAGTAGCATATTTATTCTTTGTACGTATAGCACCATGTGAATACGGCCCTGCCAACATCCGACGAGACGCCTGTTTGTCTGCATTAGTCACCTATAGTGCTATACAAAACCTCCACAGAGCCTTCAAGCTGTCTGCAATAATTCAGAGTGTTATCTAATATTGCTATGTACGTCCTGCAGTTAATCGCAGCTTATAATCATCGCCTTCAAGGCCGCAGCAGTTAATCAGGTGGCTGACGTTCACTTCTTCATCGTAACCATTTCCAGGCTGTACCTTCATATAATAAGACTCAGTAAAAGGCTCCCTTCATGTAATGTGTGAGGTACTGGATAGGCTGGTGGTGGCAGATGTCTATGTGTCAAGTCTCCTAGGTCAGCACCATTCATCACTGAGATGTTCTGCCATTTACAGTAAGGCTACTTTCACACTAGCGTTTTTTGCGGATCCGTCATTTTGTGCCAGGATGGATCCGTTTGGCTCCGCTTCATCAGGTGGACACTAAAACGCTGCCTGTCCGCCTCCAGAGCGGAGTGGTGACTGATCGGAGGGAAACTGATGCATTCTGAGCGGATGCTTTTCTATTCAGAATGCATTAGGGTAAAACTGATCCGTTTTGGACCGCTTCTGAGAGCCCCGAACGGATCTCACAAACGGAAAGCCAAAACGCTAGTGTGAGAGTAGCTTAATATCTGCAGGTTCATGAAATATGAACCCATAGAAGCTGGTAATAAATAGCTGCAATCCTCTGCATACCGTGCTTACCTCTGAACCCTGATCCGCCATCTGCAGCATTGTTGCCTTCGTTGACCGTATCTGCATGGAGAGAACCCTTTTTCGTATTTTTCGTTTTATAACGCACTTTTTAAAAGTCACTGCGTCTTGTCTATAAAACGAATGCGATGTAAATTAGGTGGCTCAGGAGCTCTCACTAACAGTTCCTGAGCTTGCCATTAAACTGTTGGGCAGGCTGGCGGCTTCACTGAAGTCTTCTGCCACCAGCCCATGCTTCCTTAACAAGACCGCACCAGGAAAGGGCGATTTGGCGGCTTCACTTATTATGCTCCACTGCTGCCATCGCCCGGGATCGGAGCCCGCAGCTTCAGTAAGTGCAAGTGTTTCCCTCCTGTCCCCTCCGCCAGCCCACGCTTCTGGTGCGCACCCGGCCCCGGAGTCCGCAGCTGCAGTAAGGGTGCTTTCACACTGGCGTTTTTACTTTCTGGCGTAGAGATCCGTCGTCGGGTCTCTATGCCGGAAAGAAACTGATCAGGATTATCCCCATGCATTCTGAATGGAGAGAAATCTGTTCAGGATGCATCAGGATGTCTTCAGTTCAGTATGTGAACGTTTTTTGGACATTGACAAAACCGCAGCACGCGGTTCAAGAAAGGTACTCATGGGAATTTGGGCCCCTTTGCGCACCCAGACTGCAAAAAAGTGTCACACATGTGGTATCGCCGTACTCAGGAGAAGTAGGGCAATGTGTTTTGGGGTGTATTTTTACATATACCCATGCTGGGTGAGAGAAATATCTCTGTAAATGACAACTTTTTAATTTTTTTTATACAAAGTTGCAAAGTTGTCAGTTTACAGAGATATTTCTCTCACCCAACATGGGCCCAAATTCCAACGAGTACCTTTAGGTTTTACATGGCTGCTCACAATTTAGCCCCACCCAAAATTCCAGAACAGTAAACACACCCCACAAATGACCCCATTTCGGAAAGTAGACACCCCAAGGTATTCACTGAGGGGCATAGTGAGTCCGTGGGAGATTTTATTTTTTTTTGCCAGAAGTTAGCAGAAATGGAAACTTTTATTATTATTTTTATTCCTCAGAAAGTGTCATTTTCCGCTAACTTGTGAAAAAAAATGAAATGATACATGAACTCACCATGCCCCTCCGCGAATACTTTGGGGTGTCTTCTATCTAAAATGGTGTCATTTTGGGGGTATTTATACTATCCTGGCATTCTAGCACCTGAAGAAACATGACAGGTGCTCAGAAAGTCAGAGCTGCTTCAAAATGCGGAAATTCACTTTTTTGCACCATAGTTTGTAAACGCTATAACTTTTACCCAAACCAATAAATATACACTTATTGGATTTTTTTTTTATCGAAGACATGTAGAACAATAAATTTTGCGAAAAATGTATATAGAAATGTAGTTTTAAAAAAAAAAAAAATACAACAGAAAGTGAATAAAGGCATTTTTTTGCAAAAATTTCTGTCATTTTTGATTAATAGCAAAAAAAGTAAAAATGTCAGCAGCAATGAAATACCACTAAATCAAAGATCTATTAGTGAGAAGAAAAGGAGGTAAAATTCATTTGGTTGGTAAGTTGCATGACGGAGCAATAAACGGTGAAAGTAGTGTAGTGCAGAATTGTAAAAAGTGGCCTGGTCATTAAGGGTGTTTAAGCTAGGGGGGCTGAGGTGGATAAATGATGGGGGTTATAGTCATATTTAATATAAACACATGCCAATTACAGAACAGTCCCTGGATAGTGTTTATAGTTAATCTGACTATAACTCCCGCCATCCCTGAGAATACACCAATGTATAGTACCTACTGTACATCAGTGTATTCTTTAGGATGATGGGTGTTAGAATCACATAAGTGTCATCCAGAGATTCCTCATAACAGTGGCATCCACAGATCCCCATAAGTGTGTCATCCACAGATCCCCATAAGTGTGTCATCCACAGATGCCCCATAAGTGTGTCATCCACAGATCCCCCATAACAGTGTCATCCACAGATCCCCCATAAAAGTGTCATCCACAGATCCCCCATAAAAGTGTCATCCACAGATCCCCCATAAAAGTGTCATCCACAGATCCCCCATAAAAGTGTCATCCACAGATCCCCCATAACAGTGTCATCCACAGATCCCCATAATAGTGTCATCCACAGATCCCCCATAAGTGTGTCATCCACAGATGCCCCATAATAGTGTCATCCACAGAAAACCAATAGTTCAAAAGCACACCTTTTGGTTCAAAATATTTTTTTTCTTATTTTCCTCCTTAAAAACCTAGGTGCGTCTTATCATCAGGTGCGTCTTATAAAGCGAAAATACAGGGGAAGCCACATTCTTATCAATAAGATAAGAACTCAGCTAAAATGAATTCTTATGAGGGCAGAGAGCAGAGATAAGGAGTCCTTCTGCTCCTGGTCTGACAGAAGGGTGCTACTAGAGCATGTCAGAAGCGCACAAAAAAAAGGATGCCATATTTATAATAAAAAACAATGAAAAAATTATTTTTAGCTTCAAATGGCATACACCCCCATATTCCCCGTAAGGGAATTAAGTAATGTCATAGCCAGACCCTTATTTCTGATATTTGCAGACTCTATACTGACAGGCAATGTTCCACAAGTTTGGCGCATCGCAAATGGGGTGCCAATATTCAAAAAGGGTCCAAAAACAGAGCCTGGAAATTATAGGCCGGTAAGTTTACCATCTGTTGTTGGTAAACTGTTTGAAGGTTTTCTGAGAGATGCTATCTTGGAGGATCTCAACAGAAATAATCAAATAACGCTATAATATCAGCATGGCTTCATGAGGGATCGGTCATGCCAAACGAATTTAATCAGTTTCTATGAGGAGGTAAGTTCTAGACTTGACAGCGGCGAATCAATGGATGACGTATATCTGGAGTTCTTTAAAGCATTTGACACTGTACCTCATAAAAGGTTAGTATATAAAATGAGAATGCTCGGACTGGGAGAAAATGTCTGTGGGTAAGTAACTGGCTGAGTGACAGAAAACAGAGGGTGGTTATTAACGGTACACACTCAGATTGGGTCACTGTCACTAGTGGGGTACCTCAGGGGTCAGTATTGGGCCCTATTCTCTTCAATATATTTATTAATGATCTTTTAGAAGGCTTGCATAGTAAAATATCAATTTTAGCAGATGACACTAAACTGTGTAAAGTAATTAACACTAAAGAGGACAGCATACTTCTACAGAGGGATCTGGATAGATTGAAGGCTTGGGCAGATAAGTGGCAGAAGAGGTTTAACACTGACAAATGTAAGGTTATGCACATGGGAAGGAATAATGCAAGTCCCCTGTACATACTAAATGGTGCACATGGGAAGGAATAATGCAAGTCCCCTGTACATGCTAAATGGTAAAACACTGGGTAACACTGACATGGAAAAGAATCTAGGAATTTTAATAAACAGCAAACTAAGCTGTAAAAACCGGTGTCAGGCAGCTACTGCAAAGGCCAATAAGATAATGGGTTGCATCAAAAGGGGCATAGATGCCCAAGATGAGAACATAGTCCTACCACTTTACAAATCACTAGTCAAACCACACATGGAGTACTGTGTACAGTTCTGGGCTCCTGTGAACAAGGCAGACATAGCAGAGCTGGAGAGGGTTCAGAGGAGGGCAACTAAAGTAATAACTGGAATGGGTGGACTACAGTACCCTGAAAGATTATCAAGATTCGGGTTATTCAATTTAGAAAAAAGACGACTGAGGGGAGAGCTAATAACTATGTATAAATATATCAGGGGTCAGTACAGAGATCTGTCCCATCATCTATTTATCCCCAGGACTGTGACGAGGGGACATCCTCTGCGTCTGGAAGAAAGAAGGTTTGTACACAAACATAGAAGAGGATTCTTTACGGTAAGAGCAGTGAGACTATGGAACTCTCTGCCTGAGGAGGTGGTGATGCATGAGTAGAGTACTAGAAGAGTGTACTACTTCTGGTGCAGACGTTTTTTTTTTTTCTCTCTCTCTCTCTTCGTTCTCGCCCTATCCTCTCTGTTGTTTTCTCTCCTTTTCTCTGTCCATCTCTCCACCTTCTTCCTGCCCTTGCCCTTTCCTCTTTCCTTTCTCCCTCCCTTCTATGGGTTAGGGAAGACAGGAATGTGGCTTGCTATGACTTTCTTACATACAGCAATAAGTGTTGAATTGTGATGCGTATACTCTAATGGAACATTAGAGGTCTAGGAACGGGAACTAAGAGGCTAGCGGTTTTTAATTTAAATAGATTACTCTCTGCTATCATTTTTCTCCAAGAACACATCTATTAAAGGAAAATTGTATTTCCATTGAAAAACCATGGGTCCAGTATGCGTTTCATTCGACTTTTTCCTCATATTCCAGAGGTGTCAGTGTTCTGATTCACAGAGCTATAAATATACAGATAAATGAGGCGATAATTGACCCCGAGGGACGCTTTGTTGTTTTAGATTTTTTCTGGAACAATAAACTGTGGCTTCTTGCGGTGGTATATATTCCTCCTACCTTTTCTCCCACTGTATTGTTAAAAATTGACGAACTCACGATGTCGTAGTAATAGGGCACTTTTGATTGTTGGTGATTTAGTAGGGAGTAGGGAAGCTTAATAAGGGGCCCACAGAATCAAAAATTAGTAAGTATATTTTGGAATTTGGATGGTTTGATATTTGGAGACGTCTCTATCCGTTGAAAAGGAGTTTTTCATGTTTTTTAAAAACACATAGGGTATTTTCACGAATAGATGTGGCACTAGTTAATCAAGGGGCACTTTATTATATTAGGAATGTTAATTATTCCCAGAGAGGGCTATCTGATCACTGTCCTTTATTAGTAGATTTGGTGGAGGGGGATTTAGGAAATACAAATAGGTGGAAATTAAATTTAAAGAATCTGGATATTAAAGAAGCACAGGAGAAAATTCAGGAGGAAATGGAGGAGTTTTTTGTAAGCAATAAGGGATCTGCCCCCTCGGACACCATTTGGGATACGAGTAAAGCATTCCTTAGAGGATTACTCTTAAAGCACGTAGTTGTGCAAAAGAAGAGTCGTGATAAATATATCAGAGAATTGGAGGAAATAGTCTCTACTAAAGAACAAGATTTTATTAGAGACCCTAAACCAGACATATATGAGAGTTGGTTGCAACATCAAAACAAATTAGAAGATGTATATCTTCTACAAGCAGAGAGACAAAATTAAGGTATGTAAGTTCCAACTATGTACAAGGCCATCTCCCTGGTAAAAGGCTAGCTGCTCTGATTAAGGCCCAAAAACCTCAAAATTATATTTTTGGTTTAAAAAATCAGCAGGGTAGGTATTCAGTGAGGATATAGATAAGGCTCTACTAGCTAAAAACTTTTTCGAAAGTATGTACAAAACAGAATTTTCGGGAGAATTAAAAGATGTTAAAAGTTTCCTGTATTTTATATCTGTGAGACCTTTAGAGAAGGAGCAGCGGGAGGCTTTTGAGGCGCCGATATCGGTTCAGGAAATAGATTTGGTCTTCAAGTCATTTGCATTAAATAAATAGGCGGGTCTAGATGGACTCCCCTATGAGATATATGTTATGCTCAAGATCCGCCCTCTGAGATTGTGGGAAATGTGGAATTATTCAAGAGAAAGGGGCTTTCTTCCTGATTCTCTTAGGGAGGCACTTATTATTTTAATTCTAAGGGAGGAAAGGACCCTAGTTTATTGGACTCGTATCGCCCGATTTCCCTAATAAATTTGGATTGTAAGATACTATCTAAAATATTGTCTGATAGATTAAAGTCGGTCATTACTACAATTATTTATGAAGATCAGACCGGATTTATTCCAGGGTAATCTACATCAATTAATATTAGGAGATGCTATCTGAATATGCATTTGAGGTTGGACAATGTGGGTCAGAGGTTTCTTTTATCGATTGATGCCTCTAAGGCCTTCGATACTGTAGAATGGCCCTTTCTTTTTGAGACCCTCGAAAAGATGGGGTTTGGACCATATTTTATTCAGTGGATCAAGTTGTTATACTCTGATATAAGAGCTAGAGTCGGCCTCAATGGGTTGGTTTCCGAGCCATTTCGGATTTAGAGGGGGGTACGCCAAGGGTGTCCCTTGTCCTCTCTGTTATTTGCAATTGCCTTAGAACCCCTGGCATCTCTAATAAGACAGTACAAAGACATAGTTGGGTTTAAGTTTGGTTTGCATGAAGAAAAGATCGCACTATATGCGGATGACTTGATGTTGTTTGTGGATTCTCATGGATCCTTAGCACAAATTTTGGAGGTCTTTGAAAACTATAGACATGCAGCCGACTTGAAAATAAACTGGGATAAGTCTGCTTGTAATGCTATAGATCCCTTAGGTAACTTTGTTCCTGCCCCGTTAAAAATTCACCAAGAGGGAGTGAAACTCTTGGGGATAGTGGTCTCTGCATCACCAGGAGAATTTATTAACTAAAATGTAACCCCTATGATAAAGAAAATTAAAGTGAAAATTAGGGTATGAAAAAAATTGCCCCTCTCCATGTCAGGACGGATAGCTTTGACTAGGATGTGTTTATTACCTTTAATTAATTACATCTTATGGAATGCGACGGTGGCAATCCCAGATAAGATTTTCAAGATACTTGAGGGTCTGCTTTCCGACCTGATTTGGAGAGGCCGCAAACCGAGAATGCGATTCCAAAGGCTGAAGTATCCTCAGAAGCAAGGAGGTTTGTCTATTCCTGATCTCAGGTTATATAGTTTGGCTGGCCAACTGAAGAGTTGCTTAGATTGGGGAAACTCCCAACTATTCCGTTCTATTCTGCTTACTTATCCTACGAGCTTAAGAGAGGTGGGTATATGTCAGCTTTTGGATGCAGGATTTCATCTTCAAAAATGGATAAATAAATCTCCAACCATGTTATTGATGGATAGAACTTGGTCTGCTTTGAAAGGGATGTGTGGAGTTTCAGACTTACACAAGGATACGTTAATATGGAATAATTCTATTATAAAAGATCTGGCCGGGTTAGACATTTCAGTTTGGAGTAAGAGAGGGATTTATGAATTGGGTCAAATTTGGAACAACTGTAGGATGATTTCTTTCCAGGAGCTTAGAAGGGTGTACGATATTCCCGACTCTTTTGTTTTTTTCTACTACCAACTACAACATGCTTTGAAAACGTGCCTGAAGGATAAGGAGGACCTTCGGGAGTTACCTTCCTTATTAATTAGCATCATGGGTATGTCCGAAGGGAAAAAAAGGATTTCAAAACTTTATAAAATATTGTATGTATTCCAAGCTTAATGTGCAAGAACATATTAAAAAGTGGGAGAGTTTTACTTCTCCCGGTAGACAGTATAACTGGTCAGGAAATTATGGTTAGTCCGTTTCAGGTATCGAAAAATCGGGCACATCAATTAATACAATTTTTTGTAGTACATAAATTATATTACACTCCAGCAAAATTTGAGAAGTTTTAAAAATATAACCTTTAGTTGCCTGAAGTGTGGGGAAAAGGGATCTGATGATGTGCATCTTCTATGGACCTGTAGCTATATCTTGAGATTTTGGAGAGAAGTGATAAGTAGGATTTTGGAGTTACATAAGCTGATCATACCAGAAGTTTTTGAAATCTGTGTTCTCGGAGACATGTCTGAATTTAGGTCTGCCTCACACCGAGTAATAGCCTCTAAACTCCTATTTCTAGCGGTAAGATGCATTGTCAAATTTTGGAAAAAAGCCCCCCCTTTTTAAAGTTTTGGGAGAACTCCGTGAAGTTGGACCTGTTCTGTGAGAAATTAACTGTAGCTTTTGGGAAAAAAAATAAGTCTTTCACTGAAACTTGGAAGAGATGGCTGGTGAACCTGGAGGGGACGGGATTGAGCTTATAAGGTGTCAGAGTGTGAGGGAATGGAGAGTGGAGAGAAGTCTTTTTCTTCTGTTTCTTTCCTTTTTTTATTTTTTATTTTTTTTGGGTGGGAGGGTGCTTTTTAGGGTATTTGGGGAAAAATATTATGATTATGTGTTTTTGTATTTAAGCAGTTCTGGAAGTAGCGAAACTTGTCTCAGAAGTGTATGGAAATGTCATGTATTTTTCTTACCAGTTCTGTATTTTTCTATTGTGTATTTAATAAAAAAAAAGAAAAAAAAGTAATAACTGGAATGGGTGGACTACAGTACCCTGAAATATTATCAAAATTAGGGTTATTCACTTTAGAAAAAAGATGAGAGCTAATTACTATGTATAAATATATCAGGGGTCAGTACAGAGATCTCTCCCATCATCTATTTATCCCCAGGACTGTGACTGTGACGAGGGGGCATCCTCTGAGTCTGGAGGAAAGAAGGTATGTACACAAACATAGAAAAGGATTCTTTACTGTAAGAGCAGTGAGACTATGGAACTCTCTGCCTGAGGAGGTGGTGATGGTGAGTACAATAAAGGAATTCAAGAGGGGACTGGATTTATTTCTGGAGTGTAATAATATTACAGGCTACAGCTACTAGAGAGGGGTCGTTGATCCAGGGAGTTATTCTGATTGCCTGATTGGAGTAGGGAAGGAATTTTTTATTCCCCATAAGTGGGGAAAATTGGCTTCTACCTTTTTTTTGCCTTCCTCTGGAACAACTAGCAGGATGACAGGTCGAACTGGATGGACTTTTTGTCTTTTTTCGGCCTTATGTACAAAGTTACTATGTAATGCAATAATTTAAAAAATGCCTCCGAAGGTGTAGCCTTTAAGGAATAATAGTTACCGTACTTTACATATTACTGGAATCTTGGATGGCTTGTAATGGGATGATGTGACCGGCCGATGTGTCGGTCCTCTGTCTTTCTTAGACTAATGGGTCTTCACTATACTACTGTCTTCAGTTGTAACTACTGTTTCCATAACATGATTTGCTCCGTTTCACACCGTAGATGAGAAGCAGTTCACTCATCCTCCCTATAACAACACTGCTGCTAGATTTACTGCACTGACTGATTTCCTGACATAGAAGATTTTAAGCTGTGAGCGTCATTTGTTGAGTGGTGCAAATAAAAGGGCATTCACAAAAATTCTAATGCCAACTTTCAAGACATCAAATGTAGCCTCAAATACTGGCCATCTGTCCATAGAGGTGCAAGTTATTGGGACAGAGGCAGCAGGTGCTACAACAACTGTTTAAGGGTTTGGCCACTTTCTGGCTACTGTTGTGTAGGTAAGATGACTGTATGAGGAATGTTTAAAAAGATGGTGAGAGGGCACTCTTGTATTTGGAGTTTGTTGCTATTTTATTAAATATAAATAAAAACAATCAGAATATTTGGAATATTCAGAATATAAATATACAAATCAGTAGAGAAATACACACAATACACACAATAAATTTCTCCTGTGGAGGTTACTATCTAAAAATTATTAAAATAGTTCATCTTGGTTATTATTCAATATTCACTTAGTTTTTAGATGAAAAACACACTTCCTGGTTTTCTTGTGTGTGCTCTGAAGGTGATTTGACCATAGGATGTTAATAGATGGTAAATGACTTGTATTTTTGTATATTGTAAGTAAAGTCCTGTATGGTCAAATACCTTGTATTTAGAGCAGCAAGTTGTGGTGAAAATAATAGTTTGATAGAGTTCCTGGAGTGCCACAGTAGTATTTGTTTGGTGGACAACCCCCAGTATTCAGTTGAATTGTTTTTTAATTCAAGTATTGCAGATTGTTAATAACAGAGCATAACAGTCTCAATTGCAGGTTTAAGTCAGATGCCACACTGGCTACATTACCAGTCCTGCTGCGATGTGTGGCTGCGTCTCCTGGTTCTTTTTCCAGTATCGTGGGTTCTGGTAAGCGTTCCCTGCGATGTGACAAAGTATACCGCTGTCTCTGTGGGGTATCCACGTTGTGAGAATCTCTCTGTAGGACGTTCCTGTGGATGCTGCTCCTCGTGCGCGCGATTCTCCTGTGTAGGACTGATACCGGTTCTCCAATTGTGGAGAGTGGCGTGCCACGTGGAGCGCGATGTCTCCGGTTTCCACTTATTTCACTGAGCGCTCAGTATTTCTTTTCATGTGCAGGAAGCTGGCATACTACCCATACGCGTTTCGGGACTAGCGGTCCCTTCTTCAGTGGATGCCAGCTTTGCCCAAAATGGTCTTTTATAGAGAAATGGTGTTTAATGTGTGGGTGACGTATGTAGTGACGTCACCATTGGGGTTGAGTTTCTGAGGTTCTTCATTTAACTCTTCCTATGCTGTTAGGAATTATCCTATAAGTCCATGTGTCACTGTATTGATGTTAAATTGATATATTTAGTCTTCCATTATCCAAGGGACAAGTATGACAATTGGTTAGATCATATAATCATAAATGTGACATCATTCGTTCAGCAGTAATATTAAAAATATTAAAATATTGAAATATTAAAAATATTGAAAATGTAGAATTGGAAAATTAGATTACATAGGAAAATAAAAGGTAAAATAAAGGGTAAACTTTTATTATTGGGAACCCGTGGAGTATTTCTATTTATTGTAGTAGACATTTGTTGAGGAGATATATAATATGTCATTCTATGAAAAAGGATTATTTTTTGCACCCATCTTATGGGTCCCCTCCCCATAAGGACCATTTGTTCCCATGTTGTGGTAGTGTATAAATTGGTTGTTCATTTTATGGTAGATAGTTCTGGATTTATAGTTAGTGTCTTGTGTTTGTGATTGTGTTCAAGTGTGATATTGCTATTGGTGGATTCTTGTTTTCTTTTTGAGAGGTTTGTTGGAGCCTTACAGGATTATCTCTTTTCTATCTTGATGTTGAAGTTTCACTAATGTGGTGTGATAGGGAGACTGGCCAGCTCAATACAATATACAGCACTAATGAAAATAAAAAGACCATGGAGGGGAGGAGACCATATTTCTAACATGTCCAGGGCAGAATCTAGAATGATTTTTAATTTTGACTCCATGATACCACATGGACTCAATGCAGAAATGGAAATCTTTGGCTTCCTGTAAACACCACCTGGGGGACGGGCCAGACGGGGGACGAGGGGTCGACTGCCAGGCTGCCTATCAGCGCGTCGACCCCCCCCCCCCCTTCCCTGCTGGCCAATCTCCCTATCACATCACAAGTGAAACTTCAACATCAAGATAGAAAAGAGATAATCCTGTAAGGCTCCAACAAACCTCTCAAAAGAAAACAAGAATCCACCAATAGCAATATCACACTTGAACACAATCACAAACACAAGACACTAACTATAAATCCAGAACTATCTACCATAAGATGAACAACCAATTTATACACTACCACAACATGGGAACAAATGGTCCTTATGGGGAGGGGACCCATAAGATGGGTGCAAAAATAATCCTTTTCATAGAATGACATATTATATATCTCCTCAACAAATGTCTACTACAATAAATAGAAATACTCCACGGGTTCCCAATAATAAAAGTTTACCCTTTATTTTACCTTTTATTTTCCTATGTAATCTAATTTTCCAATTCTACATTTTTCAATATTTTTAATATTTCAATATTTTAATATTTTTAATATTACTGCTGAACGAATGATGTCACATTTATGATTATATGATCTAACCAATTGTCATACTTGTCCCTTGGATAATGGAAGACTAAATATATCAATTTAACATCAATACAGTGACACATGGACTTATAGGATAATTCCTAACAGCATAGGAAGAGTTAAATGAAGAACCTCAGAAACTCAACCCCAATGGTGACGTCACTACATACGTCACCCACACATTAAACACCATTTCTCTATAAAAAGACCATTTTGGGCAAAGCTGGCATCCACTGAAGAAGGGACCGCTAGTCCCGAAACGCGTATGGGTAGTATGCCAGCTTCCTGCACATGAAAAGAAATACTGAGCGCTCAGTGAAATAAGTGGAAACCGGAGACATCGCGCTCCACGTGGCACGCCACTCTCCACAATTGGAGAACCGGTATCAGTCCTACACAGGAGAATCGCGCGCACGAGGAGCAGCATCCACAGGAACGTCCTACAGAGAGATTCTCACAACGTGGATACCCCACAGAGACAGCGGTATACTTTGTCACATCGCAGGGAACGCTTACCAGAACCCACGATACTGGAAAAAGAACCAGGAGACGCAGCCACACATCGCAGCAGGACTGGTAATGTAGCCAGTGTGGCATCTGACTTAAACCTGCAATTGAGACTGTTATGCTCTGTTATTAACAATCTGCAATACTTGAATTAAAAAACAATTCAACTGAATACTGGGGTTGTCCACCAAACAAATACTACTGTGGCACTCCAGGAACTCTATCAAACTATTATTTTCACCACAACTTGCTGCTCTAAATACAAGGTATTTGACCATACAGGACTTTACTTACAATATACAAAATTACAAGTCATTTACTATCTATTAACATCCTATGGTCAAATCACCTTCAGAGCACACACAAGAAAACCAGGAAGTGTGTTTTTCATCTAAAAACTAAGTGAATATTGAATAATAACCAAGATGAACTATTTTAATAATTTTTAGATAGTAACCTCTACAGGAGAAATTTATTGTGTGTATTGTGTGTATTTCTCTACTGATTTGTATATTTATATTCTGAATATTCCAAATATTCTGATTGTTTTTATTTATATTTAATAAAATAGCAACAAACTCCAAATACAAGAGTGCCCTCTCACCATCTTTTTAAACATTCCTATTGACATTTTCTAGGCAAGGGTGTAGCCTAGTGAGAGTGAGCACCTACTCCATAATATCTGGAGGGAGAGCCATTGAAAATATATGCTACTTTTGTAATCACTTGTATTTCACCCATCAATAGAGCTCCCCAACAGAGAAATATGGATATTTGGAGCCATATGGAATCAAAATGTAAAAAAGTAGATATGTATATTTTTGGTGATACAGACACCTTAGAAAACAATGTGAAAAATACTACAGACTTATTTAAGGATTTAGAGAAACAGCTCCATAAACAATTGAGACATAAATGGGAAATTAGAACATTAAATCAATACCTTGAAAAGGACATTATCCCAAAAGGACTACAACTAACCAAAGAACCAGCACAGGACCTATATAGTGAGGAATTCTCCAGAGAGTGGACACAATTCCTACACACACAATCCCGGACACTGATACAAATGATCATTAAGAGACGCACACAAATGGTGGAACAGATAGTACAAGAAATTACGACACTAAAAAACAAAATTGATACACTACCACAAGATGAGGAATTCAACAAATGGCAAGACCGGATCTGTAAAGGTCTGGACACTTTAGAACAAGAAATTCTATATAAAAAAACTAAAAAACTTAAGATCAATATACTACGAGTCACATCACCCAGTATCACCAAGAATACCACGAATAAGAAAAAAGAAAGGAATAACACAATGACTGATAATCAAGAGTATGGGGGATATAGTATCCCAACATACAATCGATATGAAACTCTGTCTGACCAAACTTTTTTAGATCAGACTCCTCCCCATCACAGAATAAGAAACAGAGAAATTCAAAAATCACCAACCGAGAGGAACAAGACTACACCTCAAAATCACCAACACAGTTCACGTCAGACACACGATTACAACACACGTTACAGGCACCAGAATCACAGGACCAGTCCAAGGAGGGAAATACACACGAATCACAACCACGAGAACCATCAAGGGAGAGGGAGATACACGTCACAAAACCAGACAAGGTACCCAAGAAGATACGAAGAGGTAGAGGACGCCAAAGGAAACACAGGAAGGACATACAGAACACACACATAATAGAAGACACAATAGTGAACATAAGCAATTTTCCTCTAACTGAGTCACACTGCAAACTCCTGAACAAGGGATTAAAATTTGCACCTACGAGCACTCTAGATAAATTTGACACCTACATAGGCATTGAGAAATTCATTAGGAGATTATGTCTAAAGAAATATTTTATGAAAAACCCAATCCTCCTTAATGCGGATGAACCAGTTGCAAGATATAAACACACGCCATTGAAGGAAAAATCCAAAAAATATCCTAAGCAAGAAATAAGTCAGGAGATTGCCACATTCAGAAAAAACATAGAATCAGACTTGAGAGGCTTGAAAGACAAAAGAACCAAACATAATTTAACGAGATCTGAAATAGAAGCCATAAAACAACTACAATCACAAAACAATATAACTATTAGACCAGCAGACAAAGGGGGAGCTATTGTAATACAAGATATAGACAATTACAACAAGGAATGTGAGAGACAGCTAGCAGATACAGATACTTACAAACAATTAACTCAAGACCCAACAACAAAATTTCAGAAAGAACTAGTACAATATTGTGAAAAAGGCAAAAGGACCGGAATCCTATTGGATCGGGAATATAACTATATCATTAACACTCCACAGCGGACACCAATCTTTTACTGTCTCCCTAAAATCCATAAAAATCATACTCATCCACCAGGCCGGCCTATAATATCAGGAATAGGATCAATAACCTCAAACCTATCACAATACATAGATAGATTACTCCAACCCTCTGTTAAACAAATCCCCTCCTACATCAAGGATACCACAGATATCATCACTACATTAGAACAGATCAAAATAGAGGATGATTGGATACTAGGTACACTGGATGTTTCTTCACTTTATACTAGTATAGACCACAGACAAGGTATAGAAGCAGTAGGCTCACAACTCAGTAAATATGAACAGATGGACATTGAACAAATACAATATATACAAGAAGGTATAGAATTCATCCTAACGCATAATTTTTTCCAATATGAAACAACAATTTACCTCCAGGAACGAGGGACCGCCATGGGTACCAGGTTCGCCCCTAGCTATGCAAACCTATTCATGGCAGAATGGGAAGATGCGACCATCACTCCGCTACTAGGGACGAGCCTGGTACTCTGGCGTAGATTTATCGATGATATCATCCTTATCTGGAAAGGTACAGAAAAAGATTTACTGGATTTCATGGAAAAACTAAATACTAATACAAAGAATCTAAAATTTACTAGCAATATAAGCAAAGAGAGCATTGAATTTCTAGATTTGACAGTTACAGTTAAAGAACAAAAAATAATCTGCAATACATACCATAAACCAATAGCCAAAAATAGCTTCATTTTATATTCAAGTTGTCATCTCCCCCGTTGGCTTATTAATGTCCCTACAGGACAATTCAGATGCTTAAAAAGGAACTGCACACGAACAGAAGATTTTGAAAGAGAAGCCTCAGAGATGAAAAAACAATTCGAAAATAAAAATTATCCATCTAAAATCATAGATACAGCCCTGGATAAGGTGAGGATTATGAAAAGAGAAGATTTTTTTAAACCCAAACAAGTAACAACTAATAAGGAGCCAATAATCCGCCTAATTCTACCATTCAACTCACAATACAAAAATGTAGAGAACATAATAAAAAAACATTGGCATCATTTGCTAAAAGACAAAATGATTGGCCCTCTCTTGACAACCAAACCTACAATCACCTACACTAAAGCACCAAACCTTGGCCTTATAGTGGCCCCATCTGTTAAAAAACACAAAATAATAAATAATGGAAGGAATTGGTTATTTTCAAAAGGCTTCCATCGATGTGGCACCTGTATAAACTGTAGAAATACAAACTTCCCTAGGAAAACCATTGAAATCCAATCAACAAGTAATTCTTTCCTTCACAAAATTAAAGACAGCCTATCATGCAACTCGACAGATGTTATCTATTTGATACAATGTCCCTGCCACAAACAATACATAGGACGCACAAAAAGACCATTAAAAACACGAGTTGCAGAACACATCAATAACATAAAAAAAGGAGTAGAAACACACTCACTATCCCAACACTTCAAGCAATACCACAATCGAGACCCGAGCTCAATACAATATACAGCACTAATGAGAATAAAAAGACCATGGAGGGGAGGAGACCATATTTCTAACATGTCCAGGGCAGAATCTAGAATGATTTTTAATTTTGACTCCATGATACCACATGGACTCAATGCAGAAATGGAAATCTTTGGCTTCCTGTAAACACTACCTGGGGGACTGGCCAGACGGGGGATGAGGGGTCGACTGCCAGGCTGCCTATCAGCGCGTCGACCCCCCCTTCCCTGCTGGCCAGTCTCCCTATCACACCACATTAGTGAAACTTCAACATCAAGATAGAAAAGAGATAATCCTGTAAGGCTCCAACAAACCTCTCAAAAAGAAAACAAGAATCCACCAATAGCAATATCACACTTGAACACAATCACAAACACAAGACACTAACTATAAATCCAGAACTATCTACCATAAAATGAACAACCAATTTATACACTACCACAACATGGGAACAAATGGTCCTTATGGGGAGGGGACCCATAAGATGGGTGCAAAAAATAATCCTTTTTCATAGAATGACATATTATATATCTCCTCAACAAATGTCTACTACAATAAATAGAAATACTCCACGGGTTCCCAATAATAAAAGTTTACCCTTTATTTTACCTTTTATTTTCCTATGTAATCTAATTTTCCAATTCTACATTTTTCAATATTTTTAATATTTCAATATTTTAATATTTTTAATATTACTGCTGAACGAATGATGTCACATTTATGATTATATGATCTAACCAATTGTCATACTTGTCCCTTGGATAATGGAAGACTAAATATATCAATTTAACATCAATACAGTGACACATGGACTTATAGGATAATTCCTAACAGCATAGGAAGAGTTAAATGAAGAACCTCAGAAACTCAACCCCAATGGTGACGTCACTACATACGTCACCCACACATTAAACACCATTTCTCTATAAAAAGACCATTTTGGGCAAAGCTGGCATCCACTGAAGAAGGGACCGCTAGTCCCGAAACGCGTATGGGTAGTATGCCAGCTTCCTGCACATGAAAAGAAATACTGAGCGCTCAGTGAAATAAGTGGAAACCGGAGACATCGCGCTCCACGTGGCACGCCACTCTCCACAATTGGAGAACCGGTATCAGTCCTACACAGGAGAATCGCGCGCACGAGGAGCAGCATCCACAGGAACGTCCTACAGAGAGATTCTCACAACGTGGATACCCCACAGAGACAGCGGTATACTTTGTCACATCGCAGGGAACGCTTACCAGAACCCACGATACTGGAAAAAAGAACCAGGAGACGCAGCCACACATCGCAGCAGGACTGGTAATGTAGCCAGTGTGGCATCTGACTTAAACCTGCAATTGAGACTGTTATGCTCTGTTATTAACAATCTGCAATACTTGAATTAAAAACAATTCAACTGAATACTGGGGTTGTCCACCAAACAAATACTACTGTGGCACTCCAGGAACTCTATCAAACTATTATTTTCACCACAACTTGCTGCTCTAAATACAAGGTATTTGACCATACAGGACTTTACTTACAATATACAAAATTACAAGTCATTTACTATCTATTAACATCCTATGGTCAAATCACCTTCAGAGCACACACAAGAAAACCAGGAAGTGTGTTTTTCATCTAAAAACTAAGTGAATATTGAATAATAACCAAGATGAACTATTTTAATAATTTTTAGATAGTAACCTCCACAGGAGAAATTTATTGTGTGTATTGCGTGTATTTCTCTACTGATTTGTATATTTATATTCTGAATATTCCAAATATTCTGATTGTTTTTATTTATATTTAATAAAATAGCAACAAACTCCAAATACAAGAGTGCCCTCTCACCATCTTTTTAAACATTCCTATTGACATTTTCTAGGCAAGGGTGTAGCCTAGTGAGAGTGAGCACCTACTCCATAATATCTGGAGGGAGAGCCATTGAAAATATCTGCTACTTTTGTAATCACAAGATGACTGTATGACACTTATTAATATATGCTTTCTTAATATCATAAGGCATGTCCCCTTAATGGTCAGATCTTCTGTGCTGTCCACAAAGAGGTCCTGTCCATAAGATGCCTGCTGATGGAGGGTTGTGTGACCAGATGCATTATTCAGCCTCCTCCATAAAAACATATTGTACGTGCAGTAAATTGCTGACAGTGCAGGTACAGAAGGCAGGTACAGTGTATTTTAATGGTGGAGACAGGTGATTTGCCTGGTCACATGACCCTCCTTTTTACTATGAAGGGGGCAGAGACTGCATTACTACTGTGAAGGGTGCACAATGGACATTATTACTATGAAGGGGGCACAGAAGGCATTATTACTATGAAGGGGGAAGAATGGCTACTGTGAAGGGGGCACTGAGGGCATTACTACTGTGAAGGGTGCACAATGGGCATTATTACTATGAAGGGGCCACAGAAGGCATTACTACTGTGAAGGGGGCACAATGGGCATTTAATACTATAAAGGGGGCACAGAAGGCATTACTACTATGAAGGGGGCACAGAGGGCATTACTACTGTGAAGGGGGGGGGCATAACTGTTATGGGTAGGGATGAGCTAATCGACTTTGGATGAAACATACAAAGTCAATTCTCATAAAACTTTGTTTCAATACTGTACGGAGCGCAGCGCTCCGTACTATATTAGAATGTATTTGCTCCGATGAGCCAAAGTTATTACTTTGCGAAGTCTTGCGAGACTTCGCTTAATAACTTTAATAATTGATTTCTACTGTAAAAAACAATTTCCCGAACGTTAGTTCGGGTCCAAGGTACCACAGAGTGGGCATTATTACTGTGAAGGGAGCACAGAGGGCATTACTACTGTGAATGGGGCACAGATAGGACATGTGACAAAAGCACCTTTGTCACTGGGAGTTGGAGAGGCCTGCTTGCCAGCCTCTTGCCCTGTGACTATGGCCCCAGTGACAGTTAGTAAGCACAATGAACATTGCCTGTGACGCAATTAGCATTCACAATGGACATTGCCTGTGACCTAATTAAGAATCACAATGGACATTGCCTTGGACGCAATCAGCAAGCACAATGGACAATGCATGTGGGGTTGTGATATATCTGGCTGTAGGATGATTGGTCACTGTATTTTGTGTGCCTGTCCTCTATCAGGTCCCCGGGGGAGTAGCCCTGGCTGGAGGACTTGCATAAAAAGCCAAGCTTTGGCCATCCAATAAAAAAGTTCTGCTTTACCCCTTCATGAAGTCTTGGCTCATGGTTGGGGGATTGGATAACTACACTCTTGGGGATTGCTATATCACAGTGGTGAGCAAACTTATTAGTCAACTGAGCCGAATATCAACAAAACAGCGATTAAATTTTTTCTGAGAGCCAAATTTTTTAAACGTGAACTATATAGGAAGGTACATTGTTATTAACTTAATAAGGGTATTCCTAACCATCTAAACATACCTTTCTCAATCCTCGACACTACATCTATCACTCCACAACGTTTCACTCTATAAGACACACGTAGGTTTTAGAGGAGGACAATATGAAAAAAAATATTTTTCATTACACCTCAGGTAAAACCACTAATCAGACCCCAATGTTAATAGGACCTCCCTCAGATCAAAGTAAGTGACCCCCAATCAGACCTCAGATAAGAGCCCCATGCCTCTCATCATCCCCATTATCATCCATAATGCCTCTCATATCCCCCATTATGATTCTCATCATCCCCTTTATTATCTATCATGCCTCTCATCATCCATGATACCTCTCATATCCCCCACTATGATTCTCATCACCCCATTGCCTCAGATCAGCCCCAAGTTTCATAAAATAAAAAAGCACTTACCTCTCCTGCTCCTGGATGCCACCGATCTTCACCCCACTCGCTCTGTGTTCCTCCTGCTGTCGGCTGTGCTGTGAACTGGCGTGCACAGCGTGATGAGCGCCTCACACTGTGCGCAGCACTGCACAGGCTACAGCCGAGAACCAGGAAGCGATGAGTATAGAGCCTTTACTGCTTCCTGGTCCTCCCCCTCCTGAAGATTTTTGCCACCGGCAACGAAAATGCGATCGCACTGTACATGTGAGCCCGCACCTGGAAGAGCCAATATCAAAGGGCTAAAGAGCCACATGTGGCTCTAGAGCCGCAGTTTGCTGACCACTGCTATATCACAATACTCCCCTGAGTATAAGCTCTTATAAGAGCTTGTTCCTGGTTTCGGCTTTCTGGAGTTAGGAGAGGTGGCTATGGTGTGCGGTGGAGTGCTTGGAGCCCTCGGGAAGCGCTAGGAGCAAGCGTCAGCAGAAGGTGCCCAGTCGGGGTGTCAGGCATTCCGTTACACTGGTGGCAGCAGTGGGATGGCGTCCTAGTACGAGGAGAAGCAGCTCGGAGACACCGTTCGTGGATTGAGGGCAACGCTACTATCCGTACAGAGTCCCTGGCTACAGCAGGATGGAATCGGCTCGTCTTCGGACCGCGTTCCATGATGAGGAGGAGGAGGCAGCCGCGGACTACAGGGATGCAGACAGAAAGGAAGTCTGGTATGAGGCCCTGGAAAATGCCCAGCGGCGGCAAGGTGAGAGTCTCCCCAGTTATGAGCAGTGGCTACAGAAGCGTGTAGCGATGTGGATGGGTCTCTTGGGAGAACAGCCCCTGGACGAGTGGGTAACAGAGCTCCGGGGCCTGGTATTTAAGCAGCTTTGGCTAGACGACCCCTACCAGGCCCTTTGGTGGTACTCGATTCGGCACTCCCGCTGGATAGGTGAGCACAACAGACCCAAGGGTGAGAATTACGATGGCCCCTGGCTTGTTGTTTGAGGCCTTCGCAGAACCAGAGTTCGGAAATGCTGGAGAGTCTCGGTTCTGGGCTATCTATGACTACAGGGAGGGTATGCATGATTGGGCTACAGTGAGAGAGGTGAGACAAGACCTGGCATCTCTAGTGACAAGGGAGTGGGAGCTGGAGCAGGATTACCAATACTTCAGCTCAATTCGGCCCCAATATACACTGCTGGAGAGCTGGGTGGCGGTCCCAGACCTACACCCCTAAAACTGGGAAGACCCAACTGAGGTATCCCCTGCTTCAGTACCAGCTGCAGAGGTAGTGGACCTCATAGACTTGTCCTGGGGGGAACCCCAACTGGCAGTTGGAGATGGGACTGAGGTCTCTTCACCGGCCCTACAGGGATTCTGGGCAGTCGGCTCAGATCCCCAACGGCAGCCGGAGTTTCAGGAAGTAGGGACAGTCAGTCCTGCTCCCCAGTGGCACTGTGTTTTGCAGGGAGAGGAGACAACCAGTCCCTCTCCCCCACCCCAGGGGGACAGCACCCCTAATTCCGATGGTGCAGATGGGACAGCGGTCTCTGCACCAGACCTACAGGGATGCTGGACGGCTGGTACAGATCACCAACCAAACCCACAGGAGTGCCAGGAGGATGAGGTAAGCGACTACTTCTCTCCACAGTCAATCCGCAACCAAGTCCTGGGGGTAGGATTCCCTGACCCCATCCCAGCGGAAGAGCTGGCATCTGGGCAGAGTGCAGTCGGCCTCTGTCCTCCCCTATCCTCCTGTCCTAAGCCTGACTACCCACAGGTTACCCCAGCGGAAGAGCTGGCATCTGGGCAGAGTGCAGTCGGCCTCTGCCCTCCCCTATCCTCCTGTCCTGAGCCTGACTACCCACAGGCTACCCAAGCGGAAGAGCTGGCATCTGGGCAGAGTGCAGTCGGCCTCTGCCCACATCGTACCTACAGCTCCCTGCCTGGGAACACAAGGGAGATTAGGGGCAGCAGCCGTACCCTCTGCAGCCTAGGACAGACCCAACGAAGCTGGACACTCAAGAACTACAGGTGCAGTACTCGGTTGTGGGCGGGTTGTTTGTCTAACTCAGGTACTGACCGACAGGAGGTCAGGTACCTGGTTAGTCTTCCCCTGGGAGGGAAGATGTGTGAAAAAAGCACCTTTGTCACTGGGAGTTGGAGAGGCCTGCTTGCCAGCCTCTTGCCCTGTGACTATGGCCCCAGTGACAGTTAGTAAGCACAATGGACATTGCCTGTGACCTAATTAACAATCACAATGGACATTGCCTGTGACCTAATTAAGAATCATAATGGACATTGCCTGGGATGCAATCAGCAAGCACAATGGACAATGCATGTGGGGTTGTGATATATCTGGCTGTAGGATGATTGGTCACTGTATTTTGTGTGCCTGTCCTCTATCAGGTCCCCAGGGGAGTAGCCCTTGCTGGAGGACTTGCATTAAAAGCCAAGCTTTGGCCATCCAATAAAAAAGTTCTGCTTTACCCCTTCATGAAGTCTTGGCTCATGGTTGGGGGATTGGATAACTACACTCTTGGGGATTGCTATATCACAATACTCCCCTGAGTATAAGCTCTTGTAAGAGCTTGTTCCTGGTTCTGGCTTTCTGGAGTTAGGTGGTTATGGTGTCTGGTGGAGTGTTTGGAGCCCTCGGGAAGCGCTAGGAGCAAGCATCAGCGGAAGGTGCCCAGACGGGGTGCCAGGCGTTCCGTTACAGGGCATTACTACTGTGAGGGAGGCACAAAGAGGGCATTACAACTGTAAAGGGAGGCACAGATAGGGCATTACTACTGTGAAAGTTGTACAGTGAGGGCATAAATACACTCGAATGAATCTTAGCCCCGCCCAGGCCAGTGATACTAGTCGTGATGTCACTGGTCCTGCGGTAAACAGCGAGAAGGCCGTGGCGCTACTGCCAGTGCCGCTGCCGTCTCAAACAGCTGATCGGCAGGAGGCCCCAAGTGTCGGACCCTTGCCGATCAGATGCTGATGATCTATCCAGAGGATAGATCATTAGTTTAAATAACTGCAGAACCCATTTAACCTTTAATACAGATACAGGAGGCGGGTGCCGGCGGCTGAATCACTTCGCCTGCACCCGACCACTGACAGGGAGCTGCGATCAGCGGCAGTTAACCCCTCAGGTGTGGCACCTAAGGGGTTAACTGCCGCTGATCACAGCTCCCTGTCATAGACGTTGGGTGCTGGGTATATGATTCTGCCCCCGGCACCCGCCTCCTTTATCTGTATTAAAAGTTAATTATCATTGGTGGCAGAGTGGCTCCCTTTCTTCGCCCACTCTCTCCTCATTGGCCGCGGCAGCAGCATCACAGGGGGGAGGGAGGGACTGCTTCCTTCTCCCCTGTGCTGCTGAGAGAACATTGAGCGGGCTGAGAACAGCACACTCCATGTTCTGTGATACTAGGCAGGGTGATGTTTAAAGGGACCACAACTGACGCAATTTTAAAGTGAGCAAATTTGTGGGCTCCCTAAGGAACAGTGGTCCCCGGCACTTGCGCAGGTATGCCAGGTACTGATGCCTGCCCAGCCTATAATAGTGCTAACCCCTTCTTCACCCAGGCATTCCCTCTGAGATGAGCATCAGATCATTTTATGCTTCGATGCTCTCTCTTGCCCTATGCTGAATCGCGCAGGGAAACGGCTTTTTCAGCAGATCCATGACGTACCTGGTTGCTGCTAGTTGGAGGCTTCCGCCTAGCAGTGTTCCCGGTGATGTCACCACCACTAATGGGCGGGCTTTAGCGCTGCCCTAGCCTGTTTTAAAGACTAGGGCAGTACTAAAGCCCACCCATTAGTGCCAGTGACGTCACCGGGAACATTGCTAGGCCTCAGCCTCAGCCTAACAGTGTAAGTCAGTAAATATTACAGCGCAGGGCAAGGGTGAGCATTGGAGCATGAAATGCTCCAATGCTCATGTCAGAGGGGCTGTGTTGGTGAATGAGGGGATATGTTTGGGTTCAGTTCTGAACCCCCACAACCTTTTTAAAGGCAAAGTATAAGACATTATTTTAGTGGAAGCAATAACTAGTCCCTGACTCTGTACATATAATAGTAAAAAAGAAACCAACACAGTTCACACAAGACAAATTAAGCTATAAAATGTTCATAGATTAAAACAGTGGCAACAATGTTCAGGGGGTCTCTTCCACACCTTATAGGTTACAGGTTGTACCTTAAAGATATTTAGAGGGATCAATGACCTTTGATATGCTGTACAGTACACTAATAACAGTACCAGCCACAGTGTCCCCATAATACAACCATACTGGCCCCAGAACAGTGCCTCATGACAGTGCCAGCAAAAGCGTTGCCTACCAGCACGGCCCTCATATCTGATCCTCTCTGCAGAACATGCCAACTATCCAGGGTGATCGCCTATGACTGACTGTGGGAGTGGTTCACGTGACATGGCTCAGTTAAAGTTATTCTGCACATTGCCACATAACTTTCATACATTCCATCCCATCCTGCGATCTGTTTCCCACATGCTACATATACAGTAACTCCAAATCTCACAAGGAGCCCAGAGCCCTGCCTGTCTAAGATGCCAAGTTATTGGTGCTGCAGTCACTGGTCACATACGTCAAAAGAAAACTTGTCTTACTGCACAGTGCACTTTTATTATATATCACAGTATAATATTGCACCCTATTAGAGGCTTTCCTGCAATAAATTTAGCAATTTAAAGTCATTCTTCACATTTTCCAGACTTCATGGTCTGACAAAACAGTCCCTGTATGGCACATGACTTAAATGTGTGCTTGTTGGGTGCAGCCACAAGAATTATTGCAGATGGAGCTCATACCAGCACTCACCACTAGGTGGCACAAAACTTTTGCATCTTAATATATCGTATAATGATACCGTTATTGAAACTGGACTTTCTACAAATATAAGTTCCATCAGATAAATGTTTGCCTGAGTTCAGGTCAAGAATTGCATCCCCAGCTTTTTACGTTATACTTACCTGCATTATACTTACCTGCCCCCTATCACTCGGTTCTTGATCGGTGGGTTCCGGGCTGTCTTTACTGCTCTTTTGGTCCCCTTATGTAAACTTTCTGCAAACGCCCTGCATGGTTGATCATATAGAGGTGGATTGGTGCTCGTTTAAGGTGCCTTTCACAGAGCCCAATGCAAAATGAAAGTGAAATTCACTCTGTTAGCAGCACAGTCCCTATTTACACAGGGCGATGTGCTGCCAAAAAATGACGATTTTTGGTGCCATATGATATAGAACGTAACCCAGAAAACCAGCATTTGCTTGCTCATTTGTTAGCTAATTGGTGGGAACTTCACTTGGGCCAGTTATCAGGAACGAACATTTGTGCAGAAGTTTGTTCCTAATAATTGACCTAATCCTCGGCCAGCGTAAAAGGGCCCTGGATCTGATAAGTGCCCCATTTTAGGTGTTCTTACACCTTATGGTAGGTTTACACGGCCAGAGGAGCAGCCGATTATCGAGAAGAATGCGTTTTTTCAGGACAACTGGGTGCTCATTCAGTGGTGATGAAGAGCTACATTTCCATGCAGCGGTCACCTCCACAGTATAAGAACGAGCGATCGCTGCTGCTATTACCTGTCCTCATACAGCTGCATTGTTTCTGGGCAGCAGAGTGCTCTTCACACTGTACGATCTGCTTCCCAGAAACAGTAAGTTACTTGCCTGCACAAACGACAGTTTCACCCAGTGAACGTGTGTTTCGGTCATTTATCGGGTGGTTGGCTGCCCCTTTACATAAATTGTTGGGAACGAGTGTTCGTAGGAATGTGCGTCCCGGATAATCTGCATGACAACTGGGCCATGTAAAGCCGCCATTAGACAACTGAATGCTCATGTAAGAAATAAGTTTTTCCAGCTCACCATATTCTTCCCAAGCGTGGGACAGACCGGACCAGTCCTTACTTGAAATATGGAGAAAACAAAGGTTCCAGCATTTCGGGTAAAAAACTTGGCGTTCACTTTATTCGTAATGGTCACAATTCACAGACGTGGACAACATCTCCCTCCACCTCTAGGTTGACATGTTTCAGACTTGTTAGTCCTTACTCGTATCCTCAAGTCACGAGTAAGAACTAGCAAGTCCGAAACATGTCAACCTAGCGGTTGGCATCTGGGTTAGTCTTTTGTGCCCAGACATTACATCTTCAGTGTAACAGCCTCTCCACTTGCTCTTATTAACGTGAATATAAAAAGTGATATTTGCAGCGTTTTCTTTCCATTATTTCCTGATCAGATTGCTAAGTTCTCAAAAGTTGAACCAGATGTCAACAAGCAATGCAAATGCGGAGTTTAACATTTCCCCTAAATGATCTTATATTTTACAGGAAAAAGTTTGCATCACTCTGGTCTGAATGGCATCCAAAAAAAAACTTCAAAATGTTTAAAAGGTAAAAGCTCAGGGGACATTTCTTCTGTGTTCAGATTGAGTGCGATCCAAGTATGGAGAAAAGGTTGTTATTGCTGAGCAGAAATTCCTTCAGTTTGTGAAGTGGAAAAAGTTTGGGAAAACTTCTCGGCAGTATTAAAAATAGCCTGTCACACACATATTGTCTGAATTAGCCAGCACCCCTTGCGCTGCTCCCATAGGAGTGCATACCCCCTCCCATTTCCTCCTGTAAGACCCTCACCTAAAAACTCCCAATCACAAGACTAGTCCCAGCCCCTCTTTGAGCAGTGCCACTACCCCTGCAGCCAGACACTTTGCTGAGCTGACACTAGGGAACTGCAGACACCGAGAGCTTTACAACTGAAAGGGGATTACTGTACAGTTCATGGTGCTGTGGAGAAACACAGAGGAGGAAGAATAACATCCTATCTCAGGCGTCCAGCCATCTACTAGCGCTTTGCGAGGCCCCCTTGTTTCTACATCCGTACAGAGGTAAGAGGCATCCATTCTTAACAACGTTGTTAGCAAGTGAGAAGGCTCCTTTAAAAAGTTTCACCATTGTTTTCTAGGGCAAGCGAGCCATGTCCTGTATGGGTATGAGACGCAGCTAGTTTATTCCCAAGTGCATAGAACCGCGTCAGTAGCAGTGTACAGAGAACCCAGTGCTTTAAGCCACAGAGCTTACATTCTAGACTAAAATATCGCAAACGTGTACCGTACTTATATGACGCAGTGATTTCTACTTTAGTTTCATTCTTAGTCGCCGGTTTCTTCCATTATGATGTGATATCACTTCCCCGTTTATATTAGGTAACTATATTCATAATTATTATTAATTTAATTTACACCCTTGGGTTACTTTAACGTATTAGGTAATCATTCTATTGGCAATTTCAGAATATTCATAGCCATTACCCAAAGATGCTTATGATGAGAAGAGCCCTCTGATATAAGAATTTGTCTGTACCCCCACCTACATATCTATTTGGCCTAAGAAATAGCGCACTGACCATACAGGCAGCCCACGGTATTTGGGCCCTTAAAGAGAGGGGACCCAGAACAGAACAATGTGGCTGAATCAATGGGTGAGGAGGACCTGTGCAGATCCTACAATAGTAACAAACATTGGAATGAGGAGTTAGTTTTAGTATCATGGACATGAGATGGGGGGGGGGGTGTAAACATGTCCCCTTGTAGGGGTGTAATAGTATTAGGGTGCATTCACATGTGTCTGGCACCAGCATCCCTTACGCTGGTCCATAGGCTCCATAGCCGGAATGAAAAATGGCGCAGGCAACCACAACGGAGGATAACTACACCGGTTTGATGGACATTTGTGAACACATCCTTAGCCAACACCTTTCAGGCTCTACGTACCCCCCGGGTCTCCAAATGTATCAGCAGTTACTCCGTTTTATCATTTGCATTGCAGTAATGGAACTTCACAATACATTTTAGGAGGTCTGTCAGATTTGATCATGTTGTTACCATAGGCATATCTTCAAACATCTTATGGCACGTCTGTGGCCTCCATAAGAGCCATTTAAGCTGAATATAGTGCGCTCACCAGTGATTCCGCGAGTAGTTAATACTGACACAAGCCGCAGGTTCCAGTAAAACCACAGTTTTGTGCTGCTCGGTCTGCCGTTTACTAGTATTAGCGTAAGATTTTACTAGCAGGTAAAGAACAGACTTCCTTTCCACTGTCATTAAATGGACTGACATTTGGCAGGGGTAAACATGCAAAGTGATGGTAGCCAAGTGTCTGAAGTACACAAAGTTACTGGCTGCTGCTCCACAGATATTTACAACCCAAAATTCTGGCGCTGGAGAAGCTTGAAGTGAATTACTTCATGTAATGGCTTAGTCTCCAATGTTTTGAATCTGTTTTCTTGATGAAGGGTCAATAGTATAGGGAGGAATGGTGGGACCTTATTGACTACATCGGTTGGGTGACTCAGGCAGGGCACAGTTCTCTGCATTTTTAGGCTGGTATTGAGATGGCATTCTGTGTGCTGCTTTGGCTTTTGGAAATTGGAACATGGCAATAGTTAAAAACAATGAACTATTGCCAAGTACAGCTCCCTTACTCAATGAACACTACCCTAGGACCATCTCCCTTTATGCTGGCATTGGGCATTGAGCAGTAAAGTGCGATATTTACTCAGAAGAGCTGTGATTGTGTCTGGGTATGTAACGTGAGAAAACATAAAGTAACAGGTATAGGATATAACACATTAAATTCAAGGAAGGTCTAGCCTATACTGAAGAGGTGACTAGATTGGCTCAGTAGGTAAGAAAATAGACTATATAAAGAGGGGTAAAGTATCTGCTCATACTTAGAGCTGCAGATGATTTATGGGATGTAATATAGGTAAGGGTATGTTCACAAAATGGTTTTGACAGTATCAAAATCCGCCACATATCCCATGGCAGAAACCATTGTGGTTTCTGCAGTGGGTTTTTATTTAGAATGGTGCGGTCCCGATCTCGGTTTAGCTCCATTGAATGGAGTGAAAGCGCAAACAGGCTTCGGACGCGGATTCCTGAGGTGTTTGAGCGATAACTGCACCAAGTATTTTTGGTATGGTCTGGAAAACTTCAGCCACAAAATAGGAGGCGTTTTCAGATCGGATTCGGCGCAGTTTTCCACACTGTATCTGTGCTGAAACTCACACTGTTTTGGATTGTAGCTTTATCATAGATTAGCTGATTGCGGACGGTAAGGGTTAGCTTGCTGGGAGTGTCCACTGATATCACACACTTCTGTACAGCTGGTAACATAGGGAACCCAACCATCTATTGATTTCAATGACAACCTATGGTAAAGCAGTAAATTACAGGGGACCCGCAACTTAACATAGCCTAGAAATCTACTGAGTAGTCCACCTTGGTTAACATGGTCTCTCTGAAGAATGAATTGGTCATATATGGGAATTAAATGAATAGGTCTGTCTATTGACACGTCCTGTACGTACAAAGCAGACTGGTCAATTGATCCACAGGGATCCCAGTTACAGCTGTGGTCCTCAAAAACAACAATGGCCTCACCCCCATTGTGATGAGTTTTTGGCAAGAGGAAATGTCTCCAGCTTTCTGCTGGAAAATACCACTTCCACCATTCTAGACGTCCCCATTTTGCAGCATTGTTAACTTATATGTTGTTTTGGTTGGAAGAAGAACTGACATGTTTTCAACTACATGGAACATCACTTTTTATGGGTATTGGTGCAGCTGATTTTACAAGAAAACCACAAAACCAGTGTCTAAGTTCAACAAGTAATAAAACTGTCACTTGGATGGAAATGCAGACACAGAGGAGGGGGAGACGATTGTTAATCATTAAGATCCCATGTGCATTATTCTGGAATGGCTGAGATGGTGACATCATCTTATTTATTCAGCCTGCCCTATATACATTCTGAAGTCAAACTGCACCTTCCATCTTTTATGAGTTCTATGTACGTTTACCCAGAGACGTTCATGTCCACTGAACTCCTTTTACTCTGGTCTTAATGTGACCTGGTACCAGATTATGAAATGTTCTGGATTTCTGGCTGGTCATAGAAAAGTATAAAGGCGTACTTGTAAGGAGAGGTAACTTTTATGAGGCTCCTCAATGTGAAATGATTCCGTACAATATGCTACTATTCGTTGTTTAATCAGAGTTGTATTATAATCTTCTGCTCCTGGTTTTGTGTTGTAATGGTCTCCAAAATGCTCTACAAAGAGTACTAAGAAAATCAGAAGTCAACTCCGATGCAGCAATGAACAGCACATGGGAAAGCCGCAGATGTGTACACAAGTCACACATATGTTTGGCAAAGGTCACATTCTTTGCAGAGAACAGAAATAGCCAGACTTCATTCAAAGCCTGAGACTTTCGATTTGACTGCAGTTGAAGGGGCTTTAACATTTTCAAAAACCACAATATGCACAGTTGCATGGTGCCACTTATGTGCTTTACTTGATAAGTGAGTGTGGTGGTAACCAATCGGTAGCTGCATCACTTCTCCATACTGATATCACCTTTCCCTAGAGTTTGACTGCCACCGCAACGTGATGAGCTTGGCATGTCATTGCAGTGGCTCAGTCAACAGGCTACAGAGCATGGGTTGTCTGTGTGAGAACATCAGAGGATTCGAAGGGTCAAAATGTGATAAATTATATTTGGCAAAATACATGTTAGACCTCTTGCACCTGACCGTATGGCTTTTTCTGTGTTTTGCGGTCCGTTTTTCACAGATCCGTTCCTTATTTTTGTTTCCGTTCCGTAAAAAATCTCCGTATGGTTTCCGTATGCGATCCGTTGTTTGCCGATCGCAAAAAGAAACATCACATTTTTAATCATTAATGTAATGTGTTTTAACAGTAAACACATGGGCAAAGTGGGCATGGATCTGCAAAAAACGGAAGACATACGGATGTGTTTTGTATGCATTCCGTATATTTTGCGGACCCATTGACTTGAATGGAGCCATGGCAATAATTGGACAAGTTCTATCATTCAGCGGAACGGATATACGGAAATAGAATGCATACGCCGTACATTCCATTTTTTTTGTGGAACCATTGAAATAATAAAAAGAAACGTTCATGTGCAAGAGGCCTTACACATTTTTTTTTTTTTATATCCCAACATTGGGGAAACTTAGATATACTGTGCATGCGCAGATAACAGACTCTACAGTTCATGCACGGGATTACAGAGCCAGGCAAAAGCACAATGAAGATGCCTGTCAATCAAGGGACGGGGAGTGTGGCTAAGTAGGAAAAACTGAGGCGCTGCAGTGCATGGAGGGTCAAGGACACACCACACAGCACACTGAAGCCCTAAGTAGTTTATTTATTAAAAGTAAGATATCTCTGCAATGGCAATAATCATCAGGATCAACCTTCCCTGGCAGTTCCTAGCTTCCAATAGTTTGACACTAAACAGAAAGTGGATGCGTCCAACACATGTGCACATACAGGTTATCGCTGACTGTTTATGGCATTTTTAGAAATGTCAGTCTAAATTGGCCAACTCCTTTAAATAGAGTCTGTACAGTGAACAACTGGTGGCCGCCATTCACTTTCAAAGATATTGACTCTATAATATCAAAAGATTGATTATGAAACCAGATCTGTCATCAGACTATACTACACGAGTACAAGTCTGTACAAATGAGCGATTAGAGAATACAACATACACATAATTATTGCACAATTCTTGAGAAGAGTCCTTAAAAATTAGACAAACTTAGAGTAAGCCCTTGCCACTCGGTACACCTCTGTGATCTTCACATGATTGACAAGATCAGCCTTCAGAAGAGTTCCTCCCCTGGCCCTGTAATCCCACCTGCGCTATACAGTATACCCTTGGCACATTCGCAGTAGTCTTCTGTGCAGCGGGGCTAGGACAATTACTGCATATGCGCCGAGGATGCGCAGGTGCATGATTACAGGGACATGCGAGACACCTCAGGGCGGTCTAGCGCTGCTGAGCGGTGGAGCTAAGGGGCAGCAAGTGGAAAAGCCCTGCATGTAGTGCACCTTAGACATCTGCATAATTTTAAAGGATTAAAGGGGTTGTCCGGTCATGGCCACCCCGCACCACCGCTGATCAGCTGTTCTGTGTAGCTGCAGCACTTTTCCCATTGAAGTGAATGGGAACAGTGCTGGAACTGTACACTGCAATATAGACAGTGCTGTGTTGCTCTTTGAGGAAAGTTTTGAGTTGCTCTGATGCTCAGCATCTTGTCCTCATGATTTGTGATGCTTTCAGGCTGTTAAAATGGTTGTAATCTTGTTATGTGTAAGGCTTGCCAATTCAGCCATACAATAAAAAGCAGACATGTAGGTTTCATGGCTGCATTACTGGAACACGAGATGTGAGTTGGTAACTCAACCTGACCACGCATTTCAATTCATGTTACCTTTTTAAATGGGATATAAGTAGCTAATCTTTGAGTTGGCGTGGCAGCATTTATAAAGTATGTCAGGGAACACGGGACCATAAAAACAGAATATGATAGATAGTCACGCACTACTTGGAAGAAATTGACTAGGTCAGAGGGCTTTCAGCATAGAAATGAGCATAGTGAACTCTTTCTGTTCACAAATACAAGATTAGAATAGGAAGTGTTGGTGGGAATTGGAGATGAGTGTTGAGAGGAAGGTGTCCCACCCTGGGGGTCTTCCCTGCAGGAAAAGATGGTACATTGTGTTCTGTCTGGACTCAAAGCTCCTTCACCCAGAGATCAGCAACTGAAAAGCCATTCAATTAAGTAGTGTTTTGAGGCACTGGGGCATATGTTGCTCTTAAGGATACGCCTCAGGACAAACCACTGTGTTATGTCTAGTAGAGGGCCTAAGGGTAGGAGCATGACACAGAAAGAGAATTAAAGAGGAAATCAAAGCAAGCTAAGATGATGACAAGAAGATTGTTGTCCCTAGCAAGTAGTCAGATTATTCAGCTCTTCAACTAAAGGCTAAATTGAGGGCAGAAAACAGCAACAGTTTGGCAATACAATCTCTTTTATCCCTTTCTGCTTTATTAATCAGATTTATGTTAACATAAACAAAAGTGGAGAACCACTTGAATGGCTTATGCCAAGATTGGGAAAAGGGGTAGGTCCCATTGATTTTTAAACCAAATAATTATATAACAAATTTCGCTGGAGTCCTAGGTTCGAATCCGACCAAGGACAACATCTGCATGAAGTTTGTATGTTCTCTCCATGGTTGTGTGGGTTTCCTCCCACATTCCAAAGACATACTGCTTAGGTTGTGAGCACCTGTGGAATATAACAGCGATATATATATATATATATATATGTACATAAATAAAAAAGAAAGAAACCATCCCATCAACATCATCTTCCACTTTCTAGAAACACTTGTCATAGCCTCAATTTTTTAACATTTTATCAAACCTAATTGCATCTAATGTTTCTCCACATTTAATGAAGTTTATTATTTCTATCACACCTTCTAACTCGACCACAGAGATCTTGCAGTTATTTGCAAGATACACTTTACAAGCTTCATAAACATGCTGAATCAGAGCATTCGTCTTCTTTGAGACTTGATCTAAGTGCATCCCCAAAAGACAACTCTAAGACCTCTTTCACCTCACGCATTGCACCCGCGTGGAAATCACACCCATGTGAAAGGGGCCTAAGGGGGACATTGTAACATCTCTTCTCATGACCTTATCTATCCTTTTACTTACTTCCCCCCAAATCCCTCATCTCACAGTCCCACCACATATACTTTAATGTTTCTTTCTAACCACCTCCCCTGAAACATTTGTCCTCCTCACTGTTATATATCCTTGCTATTTTATGTGGAGTTAAATAAGCTTTATGATACAGCTTTGAAGCTGTTTCTACCAATGACATTTGTTTACTACTTCTACTCAGCTTCTCACTTATATCATTGCATTTCTCTCTTGTCCGATTAATCACTAAACCCTGCCCCCCACTTCAACATATTTTCTAAGTTATCATCCTGTGAATCATTAATGTCAGAGTATAACCTCTCAGTCATACTTTTACCTAAAGGATCCTGCATATATCATTTCTCAAGCCTCCCTCTTATTATAAACTTGTTCCACAAAGCCAAAAATCTGTAGTGGCCTAAAAAATTCTCCCCACTTTGACAAATAGCTTTCTAAATTTTCAAATTTTCCAACAATCAAAAAACATTTCGGCCTCATAATTCCCTTCTCTATCTACTAATTAAAATTCTCATTCTTTCATCCTGGTTTAAACAATTGATTTCCAAAAATATGAATTACTGAAGACCCTACTGTCCTCAAAGTTTTTGTGAACGCGTGTTCCCGATCTGCCCATCTAAATGTACCGCAGATCACTCGATGAACAAGCACAGCGCTCATTGATTGGGTAAAACAATCGTTCATGTGTGCAGCTAAATTATCGTTTCTGGGCAGCAGATCATACAGTGTGAACAGCACCCTGATGCCCAGAAACAATGCAGCTGCATGAGGATGAGCGACAGCGGTAGCCATCGCTCATCTTTATACTATGGAGGTGATTGGCAGCGCTTTACCTGCACTGAACGAGCAGTCAGCTGTCCTGACAATCGGTAGCTGGTCTCATCATTTAAATTCAGCATTAGACAAAGCAAAAATAGCTGGTGAGAGGTTATTATTTAGTCGTTAACTCTAGTTTAGCAGTTGGGTGAGTATATAAGGCTTTTAAAGCATTTCTCTCTTACAGAAAACGTGGATCCGTTGTAAGCAGGATCATATGTGCAGCATGTGGTTTCCATCAGACAGCGAGATCCTGAACACATCTGCCCGGCACCATGTCTCAGGACTGTGTTGTGTACTTACCATTAATGTAAGGGTTTTCCCCATGACCTCTCCATATCCTGTATGTCTGCTTAGTCACCACTTTAGTTCTTTGAATACAAAGTGAAGATAAGTCTTTATGATCCAGCAGCATCAACCAACACTTCATCCATAGATAATATGTGGTCAGTTCACAGCAAACCACAGCTTGTATTCAGGGGAGAAAATTTACATATTTGATGTGGTCAGTTTTGTGGGGCCAACATTCATTCTGGTGAACTCTAAGGCCATTTCCATTTTGTATGTGAAAATACGATGCAATGCGGCTGCAGACCAGCATAACTTTGCCACTCTTCGGAGCAGTTGACTGGTTAAGCATGTGCAGGGGCTCTCTCGTAAATGTATGCGCCCCATCCCCTCCGCATAATAAAGTCAAATATATATAGCCTCCTTTCTCCAGCTTTTGTCCGTGGGCTGTGCGTGTTGCCGATCAACTTCATTTCGATTGGAAGGGGCTGAGCTTCAGTACCAGACACAGCCTATGGACAAGAGTGGCGCTCTTCATAGAAGAAAATAGCCATGTGTCTCTTATATGCAACAGACCCTTTAGTTATCAGGACATCCATCTAAGATGCTCGTTTTTGAATAGGTGGTGCTTTCTCGAGGCATTATGACAAAGTACAAGATGGCCGTCACCTGTGGGGAAGACCGCTATTTGCCACATTCTTCATAGCATACTATTATGGATAAATATATAATGATTGTGTGGGCAGGGGCACATTGATCTAAGGCTTTGTCATTTTTGATGGCAGATCTCTTGCTTTTTTTTAACATCGATTATTTATTTGTAATTTAATACAGATTGTTGGTGGGACTGTTAAAAATCAGTGTCCTTTTCGTAGTGCCATTGCCTTTTACCACTCCATGGTTAGCATGGAGCCCAGACTTTTTTCTCTCTTCCTTTGTCTAACTCTGTAAAGGACTAAAGCAGAGGCGGACTGGAAACTTAAAGTAGCCCTGGAAAAAATACCACAGTCCATCACAAAATACTGCCAGCAGCACAAAATACATCCCCAAAAACTTCCACTGGACAGCTGTGAGGAGGGCCCAGGCGGCCCCCTGGGCATCGGCCCACTGGGAAATTTCCCTGTAAGGTCTATGGTCAATCCGCCCCTGGTCTAAAGGGTTTTGTGACCTTTGCCATTTTTACTGAATTTGAGTAATGAGGTGGCCAGAGGCAGCTTCATGACCGAGGGGATTGCACCAAGTGTCCAAGAGTGGTGGGGGTCCCTATTTTAAATAATGAACCTTGACACCATATACCCTTCCCAAGGGATCTCAAAATCTAAATAAGTTTTTTCCAAGCTTTGTAAGTTTTTTATGATAGGGAAAAGATAAGTAATTGCATGTCTTGTTGTGTTCTTGTACACAAGATTCCTTAAACACTTCCGAGAATTGGTAAAATGACAATAAAATCTACATATATGGACCAGAACACAAATTACGTTAAACTTGTATTTCCTATTTCAGGATTACTGGGGGCCTTAAAGCATTTACTGGTTTTGTAGAACATGAAGCATTCTCTGTCTGAAAGGCTTCTACCTAAAGCCTTACTGGCTGTTGCACGCTTTGAGCGCCGAAGGCCCTGAGGTGGGAATGTTAGACTCACATCTGGAATTTGCATGATCAGTCCACTTTTTCAGTTTTTATTACACACATGTGCTGCCAGCAGCGACTCCCTTGGCCAGTCTACATGGAGCCGCACGAGCGCTAGGTTGCGTGCATTGTGTCTCATTCACCTCAGGGCCGCACAGATTTCCTGCTGCCTGTTGAGCCCCTGGGACCTCGCTATTAGAGGTGCTTATGTCTCACTTTATTTTTTGTTACTGAGCTTTCAGAAAGTGCATGCTCCCCAGACATTGCACTGTTCACAAATGCAATTAAGGGAGAAACTGAGAATTTGACAGACGATAAGAACCAAATGGCCCATGTGGTCTGCACTTTTTCCTCTTAAGTTCAAAATCCCTGACATTTTCTCACTCTTTCATGAAGGGCAGAAGCTGATATTGAGACTTGGATGGTGGTAAGAAAAGCATGTTATTATTAGTCCTTTTGCTTATATAGCGCCAACTGTCCCACAACTACCGTATGCCAGTTCTAAGGGCTGTATAAGGACTGGAGATAGTTGGCTAGATCATCACTAGAGATGAGCGAAGTACTAGAAAATTTATTTCGGCTGCTTCACCGAATTTTACGAAAAAAATTCACTTTGTCACGAGTTACTTTGTCACAAAGCACATTTCTTTGTAAGTAGTGGGTGCAATCACAGGGAGTGGCGATTGCACCGCTTCCTGTCATTGCACCCCTCAGATACCGCACTCATACATGATCGCGGCATCTGATATACATAACACGGTGCAAAATAAAAAACATACCTAATCCATTTGCTTATGACAGACTGGGCACTGCCATCTTGCTTGAAGATCTGGCACAAAGTTTTGCACGGCCCGAGATGATGCCATCTCGCTGGCCGGCGTGGTGACATCATACTTCACCGCACACAGGATTTCACCCAAGATCTTCAAGTGGGATGGCGGGAACGGCGCGTCACGAGCAAATGGAGCAGGTAAGTATGATTTTTTTTTTGTTTTTTACACTATTTCAGGTTAAATCGATTCGATACCACGAGGAAATTTGTATTTGCGGCAAATCGAATTTATCCTGAAATTCGGATCTCTCAGGACTAATTATCGCTAAGTAAGGATCTTTAAACATGGGCAGACATCAGCCTTTAACAGGCGCTGGTCAACGATTTAGTAAGTCGATCGCCATCTGTTTAAGGAACAAGCAGATCACTGCTCACTGCTAACGATCCTTTGTGTGGTTGTTCACTTATATAATTGTCGGCAGCACCTCCCCTATTTACACAGGGTGATGTGCTGCCCAGAGTCAAGATCGGAGCAACAAATTAATTTTCCTACATTCACTCCCATTTAATAGCTTGCATAAAAAGCCATTCATAAATAGATGCTCTGTCCAGATTACTGGAAGGAAGACGGAATGAAGCTTATAGGACATGTTCACCTTTAACCATTTTCTCACGTCATGAGATACAATTGATAGTGGTCAACGAGTTGTGACTGTCACCTAATGCAAGAATGAAGAGGTCGTATGGACAGTATAATGTCATTGCTTTCAGAGGAGAAACATCAGCATATTTCACATCCTTTCTGGTAAGCTAGGCTTCTTGTCAGGCCAGGTGCAGATAATTTGTCTTAAAGGGGTTATCCCATGACTAAAGTAAAAAATGAAAATCAGACATCATATAGTACAGGGCTTGACAAATTTCCTTGGAATCTAGGAGCCAGCTAAAAAAGTTAGGAGCCAGACGGAGGCGCGTCATCAAGCCCCCAATAGATGCCCCCATAGTGCTCCCCCACTTCTCCATAGAGCCCCCAATAGCATGCCAGTACATAGGGCCCCCAGTAGATGCCCCCATAGTGCTCCTTCCCCTCTTCTCCATAGTGCCCCCCATAATGTGCGAGTATATAGGGCCCCCCATAATGCTGCCAGCGTCCAAGTGATCGCCACTTGCGGCCGCCATGACATGTGGAAACCCTTACAAGGATTACAGGGTCCGGAGGGGAGGGCAGAGGGCTCCGGAGGAGAGGACAGAGGGGTCCGGAGGAGAGGGCAGAGGGGTCCGGAGGGCACAAACCCAGGGGGCACCATGACATTTTACTGAGCACTACAACCCCCACCTAGCGCTCAGCCTCTGCAGTCCCCGCATCACTACAACGCCCAGCTCTTTACCCCTCTTGTCATTCTCTTTCCCCCTCTTGTCATTCTCATTCCCCCCTTGTCATTCTCTTTCCCCCCTTGTCATTCTCATTCCCCCCCTTGTCATTCTCCCCCCCCCCTTGTCATTCTCTTTCCCCCTCTTGTCATTCTCTTTCCCCTCTTGTCATTCCCTTTCTCCCTCTTGTCATTCCCTTTCCCCCTCTTGTCATTCTTTCCCCCTTGTCATTCCCTTTCCCCCCTTGTCATTCTCTTTCCTCCTCTTGTCATTCTCTTTCCCCTCTTGTCATTCTCTTTTCCCTCTTGTCATTCTCTTTCTCCCCTCTTGTCATTCTGTTCTTCTCCCCCTCTTGTCATTCCCTTTCCCCCTTGTCATTCTCTTTCCTCCTCTTGTCATTATCTTTCCCCTCTTGTCATTATCTTTCCCTCTTGTCATTATCTTTCCCCTCTTGTCATTATCTTTCCTCCTCTTGTCATTTTCTTCCCTCCTCTTGTCATTCCCTTTCCCCCTTGTCATTCACTTCTTGTCCTTCCCTCTTGTCATTCTCTTTCTCCCCCTGTCATTATCTTTCCCCCTCTTGTCATTCTCTCTCCCCTGTCATTATCTTTCCCCTCTTGTCATTCTCTCCCCCTGTTATTATCTTTCCCCCTCTTGTCATTCTCTTTCTCCCCCTGTCATTATCTTTCCCCTCTTGTCATTCTCTCCCCCTTCTTGTCATTATCTTTCCCCTTGTCATTCTCCCCCTCCCTCCCCTGCCTCTAGTGTAGCGTGGCCGAGCTCTGTATGGTCCCACGGGTACAGGAGCTTTAGTTTCTTGTACCTGGGCGGACTGACAGGAAGTGCACACTGTGTGCGCACTTCCTGTCAGTCCGTCTGGGTACAGGAGACAGATGCTTCCTGTACCCGCGGACCATACAGGGCTCAGCCACGCTACAATGGAGTGACAGGAGGGAGCAGTGCTGCAGCCGTCTGAGGCTCTCTATAGAGTGCTCGAGCGGCTGCAGCATGAAGGGGGCCGGAGGTCCTAGGACGCGCAGACCCTGCTCCCGGCCACCTTTGCAAACAGGCTGACAAATACCCATTTGTCGAGCCCTGGTATAGTACATGACAATCTCTTTCTAACAAAGCTAGAACCAGCCCTGTACCTCACATGGATCCAGAGATCTCCCCACTCATTGCTCTGCTAGATTTATATCATGCTGACAGCTCAAAGGGCGTGTCTTTTCTGCTGCAGCTTAGGGGGCGTCTCTCGGATCTCCGTATCACAGCTCAGGAGGCTCCTGAAGGATGAAACTGAGCATCTGCGGCCTTCTCAGTGAGCAGGTCACAGAAAAAAGAAAAAAAAGAAACAGCAGGTGGTGCTATAAAGATACATTTTATTAAATATTTTATTCAGATCCAGGTGCTGATTTGAAAACTGTATAATATTTTTGTGAGACAACCCCTTTAACCTACTTGTGCCACATTTTGGAGCAATTTGCACCAGAATCTAGGTGCATTCCCATTAGTAAATGGGGGCCTTCATGCGATAAGTAAGCCATGTTGAATATGAAAACCAATGAATGCATGTGTGCTTTTTTGAGTGCAGTGTGGAAAATCTGGAAGGAATTTTCTAACATTTTCCAAAAACGTCCTAAAACCTGTAAGAAAGTAACAGAACAATTTGTGATTTACTTACCATTAAAATTGTCCTCCAGTCCCATAACAGCACTCGCTGATGGTCTGTAATCAGCTTGTGTGCAAACTAGACCTCAGCAACTCTGCGTCCAGAGTGTTATACCATCATGTGCCCACATCGTCCAATCACATTACTTCACTGTGGACAAATGCCACTGGAGACTGCAGTGTTCTGACAAAACGGGCATGTGGACATCACTGAGGGCTATTGTATAGCCAGAGAGATGGCCAAAGATGGACACCTTGGGTAGGTTCAAAAATGACAGATTTGGTTGTGGCTGGTGTCCTGTGTTAGCCAACTTTCTGGACTTTTGATGAGCAAAGAGGGATTTGTATCAAAAGAAGGGCTGTCCCTCTAAATAGATGAAATGTATGATGTTGGCTTCTCACCCACCGAGATATATTATAATATGAAGAAGGAAATATGTGGAGGGCACTCTAATATCTGGTTGTCAGAAGGATGACTAACATATCACTCTTTTTGTTCAAGAGAATTGTATATTTATTACAAACTTTTTTACATAACCATAACAATCACATAAAAAATATAATACAATTAAAACTGATAGCCACTAGTATATCAATATTAATGTTATTCCAATTAAATATCTAATTGGTGAGCTTGAGTTGGTATTCACAGTATAAGTGACATATTATCTATTGATTACAGAAGTAAAAATTTCATCCAAAACATATAAATCACTGTAGATGAATATCTGAAATCTCCCGTTTAGGTCTTTGGATGATACAAAACCCTGTTCAAATGGACCTCTGTTGTCAGTGTCCTGATTAATGTGCAAATCAGAGGATCATCGAGGGGTTTTAAATGTCACTCACTAAATGATGATAAGACACCAAGTGGCAATAGTATCAAATTCCATATATTGGTTATAAATCAGATATATGCAATATTTACTGAGACAATATTTCTTCCATTAAATTTGGCTATGGTGTATGACAATAGCCCAGTTAGCTTGTATGTCCTTTTTAAGCAGTGACCTAAAACAGTCCTGAATGCGCTCATATCGACATTACTTGTCTGAAATGAAATAGATGGAATAGCAATTGAGCACATAAATAGAAACGTTACCCTTCCGATGTAGCAAAATCCATGTAGCGGGTGCTTGTGCGTACCGCAGCAATCTCTCCAGATCTCGGAGTAGCAGCATTCCACGTGGCGTCCCACGTGGAACTGAATGCGCAGGTTGTGCTATCGTTTAAGTGGCGGTGCACTGATTGGAGTTAATGGAGCGCTCCTAGTTTCACTGGGGATGATGAGCTGTCTTCAGTCAGTACATTTTGCAGTAGTGGATGTAAAATATCTTGGTATACTGTCTCCCAATTCCCAAACGCGTTTCGGAGCTAAACCGCACCTTCATCAGTGGTGGACAATACAGAATTTTTTGACTCCTTTCATAGGTGAACATAAGTTGCGAGTGATACGTATCATTTTGGTGAATACTAACACTTGGAGTGGATCTGTAACTTTTCTTACTAGATATCGCAGTCTTTGTTTCATTATTTCCAGGCAGTAATTTACAGAGTGCGTCCTGGATATTTAAATAGTATCATTCAGGCAAAAGTCCAGATGGAATTATATATAACTTACGCTCTCTATCTGGCATAACATTTATATTGATATACTAGTGGATACCAGTTTTTAATTTTATTAGATTTTTTTATTTGATCTTATGGTTATGTAAAAAAGTTTGTAATAAATATACAATTCTCTTGAACAAAAAGAGTGATATGTTAGTCATCCTTGTGACAACCAGATATAAGAGTGCCCTCCACATATTTCCTTCTTTCTATTTGCATAATACAATTTGGGCGTTGGGTGTTGCCCTGTGAAGTGAGCACCAAATATGTGCGGTTAAGAGCTGGTGAGCCATTGTTACTATAATTACAATTTTATATATTATAATATGTTATTTTAGTGAAATCAGTGGCTGTGCTATAGGGGGTGCAGAGGTAGCTTTCACATCTCGGCCCCTCTGTCACAGAAGAAGATGCCAGTATTATAAAGGACACATGGTAGGTGGGGGCCCTGTTGCAGTTTTCTCATTGGGGCCCATGAGCTTCAAGTTAACCCCTAAGTGGAATGTTACTGTACAGGCATTAGATACTGTGTAAAATCGAATATACTGTTACACAAGTGTGAAAAAGGCTTAAACAGTAAAGAAACAAAAGTAGGGGCCTACCATATAGGAAAGGGTTGTTTAGCCTTGAGTGCCAGAACAGAAGGATTACACCCCCTCCCCACGTGCGCCTTGCAGCAGGGATTCTCTCCAATCTTCTGGCATTTCATCCAGAAGAACTAACATCTGGGTTGCATTAAGTTGGGCTGTTTAGGCCGCGCTTGCTTGACTCTTTTCTAATAATATCCCTAAGAAGGCCCTCCGGTGTACAAACAATTGATGGAAAACAGTGCTGCTTGCTTAAAATAGGAAAAGAATGTTTAGTAGCATAGCTCTGGATAAGGCTGGCTTTATGAAACAAGAACTTTCTGTCTCATTGTCCAAGTGGAATTTATGAACAAAGGCAAAATGGAGGAAATAAATCTAAAAAACATTTGATAAGAAATAGCAATTATTATTATTTATTAAAAGAGCAATTCCACATTATGTGGCTCCATCCTCGGGGAGGTACTGTTTTTCACTGAAGAGTTACTTTGGTGTATGGAGATTACTTAGGCAATACTTCATGGGAAAAATGTATGCAAATTAATTTATACCACCCAAAACGGAGACACCCCTCTGTAGACAGCACTGTTTCTGGGATCTTGCCCCTCATCAGTACAGAGCAGCACTGAAGTAGTAACCTCCTCACATAATGGACAATATGGGGTTAATGAGAGGTTCATAATGGGGTTACTTACTATTAATGTGAGGTACTTGGTTTTATCAGTTTAGACCTCCATGTGCCTCACATTAATAGTAATTAACCCCATCAAGTACCTCACATTAACCTGTTTCCCATTATGTGAGGAGGGCCTTGATGGGGTTACTATTAGGCCTAGGCACTTGAAAGGGTCTGCAATCCTGGAGATGCGGTGCAGAATAGAAGCACGGATCGGAAGCCCACAGAAGCACTACGGAGTGCTTCTGTGGTGTTTCTGTCCGTGCCTCCGCACCGCACAAAAATAATGTTCTATTTTTTTTACGGTGCGGACGGATCACGGACCCATTTAAGTTAAATGGGTCTCGATCCGTCCCGGCCGCCGCACGGATGTTGCCCGTGCATTGTGGAACGGAAATTGCGGTCCCCAATGCACGGAACGGCCGCGTGCATGAGGCCTTAATGTGAGGCATATGACGTTATTAGTTTGAACCTTCACATACCTCACATTAATAGTAACTAGCCCCATTATGTACCTCACGTTAACCCCATGCTGTCCATTATGTTAGGAGGTACAGTACATGTTGGGATTACTTACTATTAGGCCCCATTCACACGTCCGCAATTCTGTTCCGCATTTTGCGGAACGTAATTGCGGACCCATTCATTCCTATGGGGACACGCTTCCGTTCCGCAAAAAAATAGAACGTCCTATTCTTGTCCGCAATTGCAGACAAGAAAAGGCATTTTTTATATAGTGCCGCCAATGTCCGTGTTTTGCGGATCCGTGGATCCGCAAAACACTTGCGCACGTTTGAATGGGGCCTTAATGTGAGGAACATGGTTTTATGAGTTTGGACCTCCATGTGCAACACATTAATAGTTCATGATCCCATCATGTACCTCACATCAACCCCATATTTTCCATTATGTTAGGAGGTACATAAAGGGGTTACTATCAATGTGAGGCACATGGTTTTATTAATTTTAATAGTGACAGCATCCTTAACCCCATGTTGCCCATTATATGAGGTACATAATTGGGTCACCATTACTATTAATGGTACTACAATAATAAGACCATGTGCCTCACATTAATACAGGCATGAAGCACATACCCGTCTCCTGCAGCAAGATCCTCCTGGATGTTGTAGGATAAAGGACCTGTGATGATGTCACCGCCATGTGACCAGTAACAAATGGATGTTACTGGTCACATGGTGATGACATCATTACAGGTCCTTTAACTTAAAAGCATCCAGCACCACGAGGACTGCAATGCGTTCCCTGCCCCCACACTCCACCATCTGGCCACTTGGCTTTTTTATTGGTGGCATCTTGGTATCGAACTGAACTGGGTATCAAAGTATCGAAAAAGCACTGAGACTTTGATACCCGGTGCAACCCTAAATCATCTGGTAAACGATCTGTTTGCAGACATGACCATACACATTTTAGTCCATATTGGTCGTTACAGTTTTTTTTGACTGCCCATACACATTCAATGAAGTCGGGTGATGGACGAAAGATTTTTCTGGGAACGTTCTCTCAAAGAAGAATCTTTCGTTCATGAACAATCTTTCTTTGAATGTCAAATATTATTTTTTTTTTTAAATCGTGCATGGCCACCTTAAAATCAGTAGCATATGGGCAGTTTTCTGTCTGATTCCGATATATACAGAATTACTTCAACTTTCACATCTGCGTTTTTGCTGGATCCATCATGGGTTTGGCAAAAACACATCCGGTATATAATACAACCGTCTGCATCCGTTCAGAACAGATCCATTTGTATTATATCCCAAATGAACACGACGGATCAGTCACTAAATCCATTGTAAGTCAATTTGTGCCGGATCCGTTTTCTTTGTGTCCAAAAAAATGTCTCCGTCTCCATCGACTTACATTTCGTTTCGTAACAGATCCGTTTTGATCAGTATCCCACTACACACTCAAAAACGCAGCTTGCTGCGCTTCTGTGTGCATCATGGGAACGGAACGGAATGCATTTTGGAGCACTCCTGTTCAGTTCAGTTTTGTCCCTATTGACAATGAATAGGGACAAAACGGAAGCGTTTTCCTCTGGTTTTGAGATCCTATGACGGATCTCAATAGCGGAAAGGATAATACTGATGTGAAAGTAGCCTAACAGAGAAGCCCCTGCTGACTTTATTATTCAGTGGTCTAAGGTTTAAAGAGGTCGTTGGGGCTACAGATGTTTATGACCTGTCCTCTGAGTAGCTCAATATCAGGTCAGTGGGTGTCCAACTCTTGCCACCCCTACCGATCAGATGTTTGAGCGCTGCTTGAGCGCTGCTTCTTCGTTTACATGCACGCCGTCTCCATTGTACTGGCAGTGCAGTGTATTTATACCTTCTAACAGCTCTGATTAGACTGCATCACCAGTACAATGTATACAACACGGAGGTAAACACTGAAGAGGACATAGCTTCCTCAAACATCTGATCGGTGGGTATGCCAAGAGTTAGACCCCCAACGATCTGATATTGATGACCTATCCTGAGAATACGCCATCAAACTTTGTAGCTTGGACAACCTTTTTAACTATAAATGTCTGGGCCCCATCCAAAATTTTTAGCAGGACCCATACCACCAAGGCTGGGCTGTATGGGGGGAAGTTTCCTTAAAGTATTCTGAGGACAGTCCGCTTCTAATATTCATGATGCTCCTCGCACACGTTTCCCTGGACTTAATGGCAGCACCTTCATTTTACTTAGTAATAAAACAAGGTAATAGATTGTGAAAATACACAGCGCCTTCCCTGGGAGATCTGTCTAAAAAGAAATAATGAAATAAAGAACTCAGGCGAGACGTTGCTGTAAAACTCTCCCAGCCAAATTTATTGGCTCCTGGTAAAAACAAAATAAAAGACTTGCCTGGTTTTACTGTATCTTCTACATTGGGGAGACAAGTCTGAAATTCTATATTTCACTACAAAGAGAAGATTACAAGCCAGAGAAGTCATACGCAATGGAAACTAGTGATGCTAGGCAACGATATGACACACATGGGGCCCCATACCACAAACTGGATTGGGGCCACACTTAGTTATTACATCTGGCAGCGGCTAGGGATTTCAGGAATTAGAGAAGTACTATTGGTCTACATTAATGGCCTCCTTCTTGTGGCTCTCTAGTTCTTGCAAAACCTCAACTGATGTTGCTTATCAGGACATGCTGGGGGTTGTAGTTGAAGAAGAACTAGAGAGCCACAGGCTGGAGATCACATATCTATGTTTTTTTATGTTACTTTCCTCTATCTTTCTGTTCCTGGCATCTTTTGCTACTTCCTCATTGTCTCCTGATGGTTCTGGATACCCTGTTTCCCGTTTTCTCCTCCCAAGAGATTTTTCAGGTTTTATATAAATGAATCATTGTATAAATTTAAAGTTCCACCAGTTTCTAGTATGCTTTATGTGTCAGTTCCTCATAAAACTTTGGTCTTAATCTATTTCCCGAGCACACAGGCAGCGGATACACCTTAATTTTTATTATTTTTCAAAATGTTTTCATTAAATTTCCAAATACCGTAAAGAATATAAAAAATAAACCGTGCAAGTAGTACTGACATAATCACAGATTTGCTGTTATTTGCAATAATTACAAATTGGTGAGTCAAAAATGCAAATAAACCATGAAATAGAGACTACCTGGTTGGTAGGAAATAATAAAGACTCAAAGAAAGGGGTAAATGGGGAAGGAAAGGGGAGGTTAGGAGGGAAACAGAAGGAGAGAGGGAGAATGACTGTGCGCGGACCATCCTGTAAAGACCACCATTTAGAGAAATGGTGCTAGATCGGCAGATTAGGGAAGAGGGTGTGCCACATCCTAGGGTTAGGAATATATTAGGGAATTGGCAGTGTCCCCGCTATAGTTTGGTTTAAGTACCAGTTCGTGTATTGGAAACTAGTACGTAATTTTGTCCTGGTTTTGGTGGGAAGGATCTCAATAAATGATTCCCATAAAGGTAAAAACTTTTTGGCATTAGTCTCTTTATGTTGAGTAGTTTTCACCCAGTCCATTCAAAATAAATGGGATAGTTTTTGTAAACACAATAGGAAAGGTTGGGCCTGGGGGGAGAGCCAATCCTGCAGAATAGTCTTACATGCCACACTGGGGAGAATGAATAATAGTTTTTTTGCTTCTGGGGTACAAGGGTAAGTTCAGGAGATGGCCAAATATCGCCCTTGAGGGTGTGAGAGGAACAAAGTTTGCCAAGTGGGCAAGGGCTTAATTATTAAGAGGTGCACTCCTCAAAAATTGTGAGCAGTTTTCTGGGGTTGATAAATGTCCGCTTTTGTGTTTTAATTCCTTACCATTTTCAACATCTCCGCCTGTAGATGGAAACATTCTTGTAATTTCTTCTCAAATACCTTTCCTTTCCGCTTTAGCCATCAGTTTTTGTTGCATTTTTAGCACGAAAACATTGCTAGTGTGAAATTTATTCCAACCACACAAGAGGTTTTCGTCCAGATGCCGTCCGATTTTACAACAGACAGAATCTGGACTTGTTCATTTCAATGGGTATATGCATGTAAGCATTTTTCACAGACTATCTGTCCATTCAGAAAATATTTCAGCATATTCTATCTTTATCCATTTTTCACACAGGACTGTTCAATGGGTCAGTGAAAAACAGCATACGGACGGCATCCGTGTGTGGTCCATTTTTTCCCTGATGGTTTCCAGTAGATGCCATGTGTTATGCTTCAGTTTCTCTTGGCATGCCTGAAAAATACATGAAATTCCGACATCTGTGTGGAAAAAATGCAAGAACTTAACAGATTTTCAGAAAACACTGAAGCAAACTGAAAAATCTGAGGGAAAAATGCTAGTTTTTCGCTGATGGAACTCGGACGAGTTTAAAAGCCCATTTAAAGGGTTTGTCACCTGGCCTCAAAAGTTTTCAAGCAAGCACCTGAATCTGAATACTTTTGTAATTGCATGTAATGAAAAATTTTGCATAGCCACTGAGTTATTCAATAAAATCTATCTGTACAGCGCCACCTGCTGTTTTTTTTTTTCATATTTCTTTGACCTGCTCACTGAAAAGGCCGCACATGCTCACTTTCATCCTTCAACTGCCTCCTGAGCTGTGATAGGGAGAGCATGGACACACCCACTGAGCTGCAGCAGAAAAGACACTCCCCTTGAGCTGTCAACTTGATATAAATCTAGCGGAGCAATGAATGGGGAGATCTCTGGATCCATGTGAGGTACAGGGCTGGTTCTAGCTTTGTTAGAAAGAGATTGTCGTGTACTATATGAGGTTTGATTTTGATTTTTGACATTAGTCATGAGATAACCCCTTAATTAATAAGTCTATTTATCATTCATCTCTAATGTAAGAACAGTTTAAACTACTTTAACTACTTTATTTCTATGGTTACTTTATATTTAGATAAGTCATAAATAGATAGATACGGATTTCATATACAGCAGGAAATTTTCAGATAAATAATCATGACTGCCGTTTGTTTAAAAATGTACCGGAAACTAAGTTCATTTGTCTTAATACTTATCTTTTCCACAGGGGCATTTTCCTCTGGGAGTTTCCCTGTCCTGCATATGGTTCTGTAGACAAACGCTATGGATAGAGTCAGTCTATAATAGGGCGACCATACGTCCCATTTTTCCAGGTCATGGTTTCCAGGTCCTCTTTCTGGAAACTAAAAACATTATTTAACTGGGATTTATAAATTACTAAAAATCCCCAAATGTTCAGGATTCTCAAAGGGGGGGGGGGGGGTGCACCCTAGGATTCCATTACTAATGAATGCTTCCAGACCCAAGTGTGGCCTCCTTTTTTAAAACCAAAATAAAGAAGTATAACTTGAAGGGGTTTATACCATGATTGATGCAAATAATGAAAATCAGACATCATATAGTCAGACATATAGACATAGCGTATAGAGAATGAGGGTCATTTATTACATTTTAGATCCCTATAGCTGGCGGTGGATCCGCCGGAGTTATGAAGAGACGCAGGCCTCTACTTAACTTCAGTGCATCCCACACCGGTCTAAATGTAAGAAAGCTTCCTTGCTGTCTTACATTTAGACCAGTTTTTACGCCTAAAACGGGTGTAGAAAATAATGAATGAGACTGTCCTATGATGGAACTCAATACCGGAAAACTTAAACTCTAGGCTTATTTTTGGATAGTAAATGATCCCCAATACCTTTTTTAGCAAAGCTAGAACCATTCCTGTCCCTCACATGGATCCAGAGATCTCCGCATTCATTGCTCCAATTGCTCTAGTAGGTTTATTTCAAGCTGGCAGCTCAGGGGGTGTGTTCTTTCTGCTGCAATTCTCCTCTTGTAATTGCTACAGTTTCAAGCTTCAATAGTATATAGGGCTAGTGGAAGTTTACTGATGGAACTGAGCATGTGCGACCATTCTAGTAGGTGGATGTGCACATTACTATACAGATTAAACACCAGGGGTCGCCATTATTATGAAGTAAAAAGAATATCACGCAACTGGAGCATTTTTTAACAAAAAGTAAATTACCAAAGTTATTGACTTTTCATGCTAAATTATAGTAACCTGTTACCTGCAGCCTCAATGGCTGCAGTAACCATGCTGCAGTAACCATCTCTGTCCACAGTTGATGGAGATGTATAGTTCTGAAGCTGATTTCCAGCACCAGAGCTACTGTTGATCGTGGAGCTATGGAGTGTTGGACCGCCCGCTGATCAGATAATGATGGCCCATCCTTATGCCATCACTAGTCAAATCCTGGACAACGCCTTTAAGACAAGTCAGCCAGACAAGGGGCACAGCTATTGAGTGTGCAGCCATAGCTACCACACCTGGCCATGGTGCCTCAGGGTGCCTAAACGCCTCTAAGCCTCATTAAAAACCAATATTATAAAAATATTATAAAAAACTTAGTAAGCCGGAGCATGGGCGTAGCCATAGGGGGTGCAGAGGTAGCAGTCGCTACCGGGCCCAGGAGCCTGAGTTGGCCCAAATACCCTTGTGCCGCATAAGAAGACACACAAAGCACTGAGGGAAGGGGGGCCCAAGCTGAACTCTTGCACAAGGGCCCATGAGCTGTTAGCTACGCCCCTGGGCCGGAGGGCTTCTTACATAGAAGATGGGTGGCAGAAAAAGACCACCTGGTCCAACTAGTCTTCTCTTATCCTAGTTATTTTTTATCTTAGGATAGACTTGTGTATCCCAGGCATGTTTAAATGTTTCCCAACCACATCTGTGGGAAGTTTGTTCCAAGCTTCAACAGCTTTCAGTAAAATAATATTTTTACATTGGGCCCGGAAAGGTTCAAGATACACCACCGAACCATATAGTTGGTGGGGGGTTCTGCTGCTGTTAACCCCAGAGATTTGCACGCCTATTAAGAAGAGACCATGAGGGTTTTTGTAATCCTCTGTAATGGCTACTTCTTCTTCGATAGCCAGGTCTAGCATTTCCTCTTTGATGGCCAGGTCTAGCATTTCTTCTTTCATGATCAGGTCTAGCATTTCTTCTTTCATGATCAGGTCTAGCATTTCTTCTTTCATGACCAGGTCTAGCATTTCTTCTTTGATGGCCAGGTCTAGCATTTCCTCTTTGATGGCCAGGTCTAGCATTTCTTCTTTCATGACCAGGTCTAGCATTTCTTCTTTCATGACCAGGTCTAGCATTTCTTCTTTAATGGCCAGGTCTAGCATTTCCTCTTTGATGGCCAGGTCTAGCATTTCCTCTTTGATGGCCAGGTCTAGCATTTCTTTTTTGATTGCCAGGTCTAGCACTGGCCTGCTCCAGTTTTTGCCTGGGTACCAAAGGGAAGACCATCACTGACCACATTATCATGTGACGTCAGATTGAAGGGTAATAAAAGTACATTGGTTAGACCATGGCTTTAGTCCTGTCACTGTGTACATAACCAGCAGCTACAAACCGTGAACTAGCACACCTGGCTCTGCTACATCTACACCTCTGTGAGCTGCTTTCCGAATACGTAGGATTGCTGTGGGTTCTGCTCTGTAAATCCTGTTAGCGTAAATCTCACTCAGAAGTAAAGACCTAGATCCTGCAGGCTTGGATTTATGGACATTAATATAACATATATTACAGCGGCTGCAGGCACTGCTACTAATCCCATAATCCACATCTGTATGGAAATGATTTTTGTCTTTCCAAGTTACTACTGACAGAGCGCCAGCCTGCATTGGCACAGATAACATCGCTCCCAGCCGCCCCTCCCTGCTCTCAGGGTTAGCCCTAAACAGCTGACAGGGGGATAGGCCGGGGAAATATGCGCAGCGCAGGAAGCGCTGCTCTGGCTTGGGAAGTGACTGCAGTCCGTCATGTCACAACGCCATTGTTCTACCATCATCTCTGCTTGTAGGTGTCAGCAGTTGTTCAGAGGAAAGATTTTTCTTCTGCCTCTGTTTGGCCGGTGGCTCTGGTTCTAGTTCCAGTGGGATGCTCGGCTGATAACATATCCATTCTAAGCACGTACATGGAGAACACGTGTACCTAACCCCTTTGCCACAATGAAAGTGCTCATTGCCCATGGCCCTTCCGCTGTCCCCCTCTTGCCCCTACCTGGTCCTGCCTCACCTGGCCTCATTGGTGGTGCACCCCTGAGTCCACAATGAAGCTACCCAGACACGTGTCAATTATTTGGAGGCAGAATGTCAGTTTTTTTCATGCCAATCCCTTTATAGCGTACCACTATTACTGGTGTATGCAACCGAGAACGGAAAAAGGCTTGGATTATTCAATTCAAACTCATCGATGGAAAAAGCCATGCACATGCACTCATTTATACTTCACCCGTAGAAGCTGCTAGCTACAGGACCAGCCTTATGTTGTATCTTCCCTGAGCGGTACTTCTGTTGATGTCCCCGAATATGATGTGCTGTTATGCTCCGGTGTTACAAAATGTATATACCACTAGATAATGCTCAAGAAATAGCAACATATAGAGACTGAATAACAGCTCTGAAAATAAAGGAATGCTATACAATGGCTAAGGGTACTTTCACACTTGCGTTAAAGTTTTCTGGTATTGAGTTCCGTCCTAGGGGCTCACTACCGGGAAAAAACTGATCAGTTTTATCCTAATGCATTCTGATTGGGGAGAAATCCATTCAGTATGCATCAGGATGTCTTCAGTTCAGTCACTCATACAGTATTTAGCCGGAGAAAATACTGCAGCATGCTGCGGTATTTTCTCCGTCCAAAATTCCGGAACACTTGTCGGAATGCCGGATTTTTATGTTCCATTAAAATGCATTAATGCTGGATCCAACACCAAGTGTTCCGGCAAAACGGATCCGGTTTTACGGTCTGCCCATGCGCAGACCTTTAAAAATGCCCAAAAAAATAAATACCGTATCTGTTTTTCCGGATGACACCGGAGAGACGGATCCGGTGTTTCAATGCATTTGTTAGACGGATCCGGATCCGTCTACAAATGCTTTCCCTTTGCACACGGATTTCCGGATCCGGCAGGCAGTTCCGGCGACGGAACTGCCCGCCGGATCCTCACAATGCAAGTGTGAAAGTACCCTAAATAATACTACTATACAATTAATATTAAGATTCATGTTGTCACAAGCTTTGGGTCACAGAGCATCTGAGGCTCAGCTACGGCAGTGTCACAGGTCACGCACCCGTAAAGGGTTTGTCCCACAAATGTTATTCTACAGTTTTCAAACCAGCACCTGGATCGGAATACTTTTGTATTTGTATGTAATAAAAAATGTCATAGCCACTGAGTTATTCGATAAAATGTATCTGTACAGTGCCACCTGCTGTTTTTTTTTTTCTTATTTCTTTGGCTCACCGAAATGGCCGCACATGCTCAGTTTCATCCTTCAGCTTCTTCCTGAGTTGTGACAGGGAGAGAACTGCAGCGGAAAGGACACATCCCCTGAGCTGCAGCAGAAAGGACACTCTCCTTGAGCCGCCAGCTTGATATAAACCTAGTAGAGGAATTAATGTGGAATTCTCTGGATCCATGTGAGGTACAGGGCTGGTTCTAGCTTTGTTAGATTAAGATTGTCATGTACTTTATGGTGTCTGATTCATTTTTTACATTAGTCTTATAAGGCCTCATGCACACGACCGTTTTTTTATGCTGTCCGCAAAAAGGGGTTCCGTTGTTCAGTGATCCGTGTCCGTTTTTGCCTTCCGTTGTGTTTCCGTGTGTCTTCCGTTTTTTTTTAGCGGACATGACCCAAAAGATTTTACCAAAAGACAGGCTGACAATTTTTCCCAAGTGCCTGCCAAGGGATCCGCAAAAAAAACGGACACGGAACACGGATGACACACAGAGGCCATCCGCATTTTTTTACAGTCCCATTGACTTGAATGGGTCCGTGAACCGGGGGTTCCGTTGTTCAGTGATCCGTGTCCGTTTTTGCCTTCCGTTGTGTTTCCGTGTGTCTTCCGTTTTTTTTAGCGGACATGACCCAAAAGATTTTACCAAAAGACAGGCTGACAATTTTTCCCAAGTGCCTGCCAAGGGATCCGCAAAAAAAACGGACACGGAACGCGGATGACACACGGATGGCCATCCGCATTTTTTTACGGTCCTATTGACTTGAATGGGTCCGTGAACCGTTTTTCACGGACAAGAATAGGACAGGTTATATTTTTTTGACGGACTGGAATCACGGACGCGGAGGACAAACGGTGCATTTTCCGAGTTTTACACGGACCCATTGAAAACCAATGGGTCCGCAGAAAATCACGAAAAACGGAGCAACGGACACGGAATCAAACAACGGTCGTGTGCATGAGGCCTAAAGCGAATACTAATGAGGGCTTCCATTATGGAAGCGCTCATTAGTACCGGAGGACCGGGAAGCAGTGAAGGATCTGTACTCACTGCTTCCTGGTCCTCAGCTGTCGGCTGTGCTGTTGCTGCGCACAGTGTGAGGGTGCTCTGTAACCTCACGCTGTGCTCATGGGGCTCATAATGGAGGCTCATAGATGGCATGGGAGCTCATAATGGAGGGTCATAAATAGCACTGGGGCTTATAGATGGAATGGGGGCCCATAATGGGGGCTGATAGATGGCATGGGGGCTCATAATGGAGGCTTAATAAATGACACTGGGGCTCATAGATGGCATAGGAGCTCATAAATGGCACTGGGGTTCATATATGGCATGGGGGCTGATAAATGGCATGGGGGGCTAATAAATGGCATGGGAGGCTGATCTGAGGCATGGGGGGGGCTGATCTGAGGCATGGGGGGCTAATCTGAGGTCTTACTGGGGTCCTATTAACATTGGGGGTCTGATCTGAGGTTTGATTGAGGGTCTTATTAACATTGGGGGTCTGATTGGGGCTGTCAGATGAGGTCTGATTAACATTGGGTGTCTGATTGCTGGCCTGATCTGAAGTCTAATGAAAAATATTTTTTTCTTATTGTCCTCCTCTAAAACCTTGGTGCTTCTTATAAAGCGAAAAATTGTTTTTTTCCAGAACAAATTGTACTTTCTAGTTGCACCATTTAATATTGCATAGAATGTAGTGGGAAGCTGGAAAATATGTAAAATGGGGTTGCATTGGAAAAAAAAAACGCAATTCCGTCAGTTTTATGGGTTGTGTTTCTACAGTGTTCACTATACGGTAAAACTGACTTGTGCTTTTCAGTCTCAAGGTCAGTATGATTACAGCGATACTACATATGTATAGTTTTTCTTGTGTTTTAATACTGGAAAAAAAAAACTAAAAAGAATGTAATAAATTTATTTTTTCTATTCATTGCCATATTCTGACCTCCATAACTTTTTTATAGTTATGTCTACAGAGATATGTATGAGGGCTCATTTTTTGTGACTTGTAGTTTTTTGTATTAATGATAAGTAGCTTAGTACAAGCTCAGGCTCATTACTGACATGGAATGGCTTCCCCGATCTCCACTGGGGGGAGGTGTTGCTGCCCGTGATGCGCGCACTTCCGGGTTTCCGGCTTCTCAGATGCCGCAGTCAAATGTGCATCTTAGGGGTTAAATGTCTGCGATCAGCATTACTGGCGATCGCGGACATTAGCCACGGGTGTCTGCTGTTTGAAACAGCAGGCACCCACTAGCTATGACCCTACCTCCGCTTCTTCTTTAAAGACCCGACATCTGCCATACACGTACCGCAGATGCTGTGTAGGAGATTCATGCTTCCTGTGTTTAGTTGTGTACAATCAATTGCTACCATGATATCTGAGAGGTCTTTACCCTGTAGTGCTGCGCTTCCAGGGCCTGAACGGCTTCCCCGCACTAAGATCAAGGGAGCCATTTGGCTCTTTTGGTGGCCTCGAGCCCTCTGAAGGATCCGACCCATCACAGCTATTTTCCTATGAAAGATAAGGAATTATACAGGGGCAGTCCTTTAGAGAGAGATTTGCATAACCCTGTTCCTTGTGTGATTTAACTTGCAGGACAGTCCCACAAAAATCTGATCTGTTGTCAAGTATGCACCCCCCTACTCCCACTGTAAATGAGTCCTTTAGTGTCAACCTGTGACTTTTATGTCTCTTACAGTTTTAGTCATGAGGGTTCAGTTATTTTTATAAATGAGTAATCCTCAATGGTCAGTAGGAAACTCCCTTTCTTTCCTTGTTCTTTTTATCCATTGTTCCACAGAGCAGTTTCGGGCTGAACAATACGCAGCTGGCGGCGGTGTGTGTGAATTTACGGATGACTCATACTTACTACTTTCCTTCCTTGTCGTCATATCTTCTTCTTTATTCTCCAGCAGTTCCCTGCGGCTGATTTACAGTTTGTAATGCATAAAATTATCAGTGCTCAAAGGGAAACTAAATGAATAATATTTGTCCTCCGGACAGGTCATCAATATCAGATCAGGGAGGGATCCAACAACCCTGAAACTATACAGTGGACAAAATTGTAAGCAGAAGGTTCCATCCGCTGTGTCGTTTCCAACATCAGCGTACTGCCGCTCAGCTACTATTCACTGCAAATGGTAGCTGAGCTTCAGAACCGCGGCATGGCCACTATACAATGGATATAGAGTTCTGCTTCCAGCTCCGTCCACTGCATGGTTTCTGGTGTTGGCAGTTGTCTAAAACAGCTGATGAGATATTCAGATCCCCCAACCGATCTGATATCCTAAGGAATAAAGGCATCACTATCTAAAGGCAGGTTTAGACGGACCGATGGAGCGTTCCTTCCTGACTGTCAGCTGCTCGTTCAATAAAGGAGACGCGTCAATTTTGACGTAAATTTGTTTTCCCTTAGTCCTAACAGCAGCACAAGCGGGGGTATTTGCCCCTGTGAAGCTGGTCAGGACAGGCGGAATTTTATTGAACAAAAAATTTCTGCCTAAGTATACTAATTAGTAATTAACTAATTAAGCCCCTACCCCATATAACCCGTCCCCCAACTGGACGGGGTTGCTTTATAACAAGTAACAGATAATAAATCACACAAGGGAGGGAAATTTGTGTGCTGCTGTTAGGACTAAGGGAAAACAAATTTACGTCAAAATTGACGCTTCCCTTTCGTCCTAACAGCAGCACAAGTGGGGAAGTAGCAAGAAAACCTCACCCAAATTGGGAGGGCTCCTTACTCCCCTCTTAGGAGAGGGCGGCACTTAAAACGGATTGTCCAAAGGCCATTCCCTCCGCTCGCCTAGCCTCTAGACGATAATGTGAGATGAAGGTGTTCTGGGAACTCCAAGAAGCGGCTGCACAAATCTGGTCTAAAGGGATCAGTTTCTTTTCAGCATAAGAGGTGGAAACAGCCCTGGTAGAATGGGCGGAAACAAAGGAAGGAGGCGTCAAGTCTTGGGACAGAAAGGCCAGACGGATTGCTTCTTTAATCCACCTGCTCAGAGTAGGCTTGGAGGCCTTCAGACCTCTGTTCTTCCCTGAATAGGTCAAAAGGAGGTTTTCCGATCTTCTAAAATCGCTTGTTCTGTCCAAATACACCCTGAGACCTCTTGAGATGTCCAATGTACGGAGCCTTTCTTCCTCGGGAGAAGACGCAGCCGGTAAAAAGGTGGGTAGACATATTGTCTGATTGATATTGGAAAAGGTAGGAACCTTTGGCAAAAATGTTGGCAAGAACCTTAACAGGACCTTGTCCTGAAGGAAATTTAAATAGGGCTCGGAGGACCCCAGAGCCTGAAGTTCCCCAACTCTCTTAGCTGATGTGATAGCCAGTAAGAAGGTTATCTTTAGAGATAAGAACCTCAAGTCTACCTCATTCAAAGGCTCAAAAGGGGGCACACATAACCCTTTTAGAACCACTGTTAAATCCCACTGAGGGATTGGTCTCAAGATTCTGGGTTTAAGCCTCTCGGCTCCCTTCAGGAACCTCTTGATTAGGTGGTCCTGAGAAATCGGTCTGCTAAGGCATGCCGATAAGGCAGAGACGTGAGCTCTGAGTGTAGATGGGCTTAGACCCTTGTCCAGACCATCTTGGAGGAATTGTAGAATGGCGGAGAGAGGAGGATCTGAGGCAACTACCTCTTTGTCATTACACCATAGCAGGAATATCCTGTAGATTCTGGAATACTTTTTGCTTGTAGACTCTGCTCTGGAGTGAGAGATTGTTCTCATGACCTCCGCAGATAACCCTCTAGCTTCTAGAAGGGACCTGTCAATCTCCAGGCTGTCAGATTGAGCCTCCTCAGATCTAGACAGGGACCTGTGTCCTGATACACCAGGTCCTGTATTAGGGAAGTCTCCAATAAATGCCCTGACTCATCTGCATGAGCTGGGTGAACCAAGACCTCTTCGGCCAGAATGGCATGATGGCAATCACCGAGGTCTGGTCTTGCTTGATCTTCATCAATACCCTGGGTATCATGGAAATTGGAGGGAAGATATATGCCAGCCTGAACCTCCAAGTTATGGACAGAGCGTCTATCGCTACCGGGTTGTCCTCCCTGTAAAGGGAACAGAACTTGCTCACCTTGGCGTTCAATCGGGTAGCCATCAGGTCGATTTCCGGGGTACCCCACCGCTGGACTATCATGGAGAAGATACTCTTGTTCAGGGACCATTCTCCTGGAACCGGCAGGCCCCGACTCAGGCGATCTGCCACCACATTGAGATCTCCTTTGATATGGACTGCCATTAGGTGGGATAGGTTGATCTCTGCCCAAGAGAGAATAGAACCCACCTCCCTCAGGAGGGTTTGGGATTTCGTCCCTCCCTGTCTGTTCAGGTAAGCGACCACAGTTGTGTTGTCTGTCCGGACTCTCACCGCCTGACCGCGGATGAGAGGAGCAAAATGAAGGAGGGCTAGTTTGACTGCTCTCAACTCTCTCCAGTTGGATGAGAGGATTTTCTCCTGTGGACTCCAAGTACCTTGTACTGGGTTGTCCTCCAGATGGGCTCCCCAACCCAGCAGGGAAGCGTCCGTGGTCAACGTGATCCAACGAGGTTGAACCAGAGACCTCCCATCTATTAGGTTCTTCCACCACTTGAGCGAAGAACGGACTTCTACCGACAGGGAGTGCATTCTGTCTAGGTCTTTGGGCTTGCGACTCCAAGCTGCTAAGACCTCCTCCTGAAGTGGGCGTAGGTGCCATAAGGCCCAAGGAACTGCCTCTGCAGATGCCGACATGTGGCCCAACATCCTCATAAGAACCCTTAAGGAGACACGCCTGGGTGGTATAAGAGACTGTGCGGCTTTTATCACTCTGTCCCTCCTCTGAGGGGACAGGTACAGGGTCATCTGTTGTGAATCGATCACAAAACCCAAGAACGTTCTCGTGGTTGACGGGATCAAGTGTGACTTGTCCCAATTTATCAGCCAACCTAAACCCTGGAGAATCTGGAGAGCTTGTTGAAGCTGTCTCTGCAGGACGTCTGCGTTTGCGGCTTTTAGAAGCCAATCGTCCAAGTGCGGTACGACCTCTAGCCCAAGAAGCCTTAAATGGGCAACCACAGGAGCCACTACCTTTGTGAAGGTGTGCGGAGCTGAGGATATGCCGAAGGGCAATACAGCAAACTGGTAGTGCTTCACTACCCCTTGCAAGGCCACAGCAACTCTGAGATATCTCCTGTGTTCTGGGTAAATGGGAACATGAAGGTAAGCATCCTTCAGGTCTATAGTTACCATCATATCTCCTGGGTTCAGGATGTTTAATACGGAGCGAATGGTTTCCATCCGGAAACGCTTCTTCCTGATGAAACGATTTAAGTAACGTAAATCGATGATCATCCGCCAGTCTCCTGATGGTTTTGGTACCAGAAAGATGGGAGAATAAACTCCCTGCCGCCATTCGCGAGGAGGAACCTCCTCTAGAGCTCCTTTCCGTATATACTGGAGAACCGAGTCTTCCAGGATCGATTGTTTGTTGGGAGTTAAAGTCCTTGTCAGGATGAACCTGTCCCGAGGAAGGGAAATTAAATCTATTTTGTACCCTGATGCTATCACCTGTAGCACCCAAGGGTCTGGAATTTTCTGCATCCAAAAACTTTTGAATAAACTCAAACGTCCACCGACTGGGGATTGGAAACTGGTCCTTCCTCTGGAACTCCGGGGGTGGGGAAGGGGAATTGACGGGCTGCAGAGAGTCATAGATCAGCCCTGCGGTTTCCACGACCGCGACCCCTACCTCTCTTACTACCTTCAGAACGCCTCTGGGTTCTATCTCCCCCTGAAATCTTCCTCCTCCTCTACCTCTTCCTCGACCCCGAAAGGACTGCTGGGGAGGGATTTACCTTTTGTCCGCTAAGTTCTCCATGAGAGAATCTAACTCAGAACCGAACAATCTGCCCGGTTCATAGGGAAGGAGCAAAGGTTAAACTTGGACGTATTGTCCGCCGCCCATGGTTTTAACCAGAGTGGGCGCCTGCTGGCTGAAGAAAGCGCCATAGATTTGGCCGCTAATTTTAATTGTTGTTGGGAGGAATCTGATAAAAAATCTATCCCCAGTAAGAGTGTTTTAAATTGGTCCAGGATGTCGTCCCGGGCAACCCCGGCATCCAAGTCAGATTGGATTCTGAGAGTGCGCGCACGGACAAAATCTGATACTTCCGAGCACGCTATCGCAACTGAGGCAGAGGCGGAGGCAGCCGAGTAATTGCGTCTAAGCGTGCACTCTGCTCGTCTGTCTAGGGGTCCTTTAGGTTGCTGCCGTCGTCTGAGGGGACTAGAGTTCTTTTGGAGAGCTTAGATATAGCCATATCCACCTTTGGAGGTGGAACCCAAACTAAAGAATCCGCATCCTGTAGAGGGAACATTAGTTTAAACCTCTTGGTTAAAACTGGAGCTTTTCCGGGTGTTTCCACTCGGTTGCCATTAATTTCTTTAGAGACTCGTCCACTTTAAAGGCCCTTGGCCCCTAGAGGTGGACTGTGGAGCTTCCCCTGCTCAACATCATGGTCCCTCGACCTGATGGAGCGCAACAGTCTTTGAGTCTTTTCGGCCGGAAAAAGGAAGGCCGAACTCTCATCCTCAGAGGACGAATTTCCCTCAATGGAAATGATGTCTTCAGACATAGGTACAGGAGCAGGCGAAGCCTGTCTGGGCCTCTTGTTAGAGACTGCTCCCTTGATTTCAGCAATGGAGGTATCCATAAACTGCTTCATCCAAGAAAACATCTCCACCACCGTTGGTTCTGGGTCCGTTGGTCTGGGTCGGCAGCCTGGGCAACGGTGGAATTCGTACGAATCCGGCAATGGGGTGCTGCAGCTGGAGCAGGCGAGATGTCTCTGCTTCTGAGTGGATTTGCCTAGAAAACAGACAACAGAATAAGAATCTGAAACCCAGAATGGCTCTAAAAAGAGAGCAGTACCTTACCATGAGGTGGCGATGCCATCTTAGAAAGAATAAGCAAGGTGTCTTCAAGGAACTTCCTGAGAGAAGGAGTAGCCAAACAGCATATGTCAGTTGAGCTCAGAAAAACTGAGAGCAACACTGACCTGCCACACACAGGTGCCTTAAATAGGGCAAGGGGGAGGGGCAATTGCCACTCCCCCTCCCTGGAGGTGGATCTCCAGGCTTTCAATTGCAACCTTAATTAAAATAATCTAATTCCTCCCAGTCCTCCAGTTACCGACCTACACAACTTTAAACCAAAGAAGCGCTGAACACAGCGCTGGAAGACGGAGCCGAAGACCGGAAGTGACGTCAATGACGCACTTCCGGTTCTCGCGAGACAACGGAGGAGCGCGGAAGCAGACTGCTTCTGCGAAGATATACAATGGAGGTAAGAAAGCCGTGGTATTGGAGTGAAATATAATCCAGTAATGGCTGGAAGAGTAGATGGGCTCAGATAAGCAATCCACCGGAGGCACGCAGGAGAGGGCAGGACACCGCTCCAGAACCCTGGAATATAAAAGAAGGCAGAATTAAACATTATAATATTAAAATACTACAAGTATAACAAATGGGAGACTCCAGTAAGGAGTCTAGCCTGTCCTGGAGTCCACAGGACAATAAAAAAGCAACCCCGTCCAGTTGGGGGACGGGTTATATGGGGTAGGGGCTTAATTAGTTAATTACTAATTAATATACTTAGGCAGAAATTTTTTGTTCAATAAAATTCCGCCTGTCCTGACCAGCTTCACAGGGGCAAATACCCCCGCTTGTGCTGCTGTTAGGACGAAAGGGAATGCTCCATTTACATGCACCGATCTTTTTCACAGTATGAGGCCGAGGGATTGCTATAGCGATCCCTCATACAGAATCATTGTTTCTGGGCAGCAGATCGCTGTTTAAACCGCTGCCCAGATCCTATAATTTAGGTGCCTGCACGAACGATAGGACCGTTCGCAGGAAAGTTCGTTGATGAATCTGCCTGACAATCGGGCCATGTAAGTCCAAGTGCTGGAAAAGTCCTTAAATAAGAATTCCAGTGTTTGTTTTTTAACTAAAATGATTATAATCTAGTAATCTCATTTAACACTTAATTTTTCAGATTCCAGCAGTATTTACTGGTCCAGTGTCTTCTTGAGTTTCCAGATTTTCTTTTCTCTGCAGTAAGCGCTCTCTATTGCGTTGTTACCTTGATATACGAAGTCCGGCGAACCTTAAGGCGGGTCTACATGCGCCAAGCTAAAGCTGATTGTTGGGAAGGAAGTGTTTCTTCCCGACAGTCGGCTGCTTGTTCAGTGAAGGAGACTGCTGCAATTACATGCAGCGATCTCCGTCATGGTATGAGGGTGGAGGAATAAAAGGATCAACCAATGAACAAGCGTTTTGCTCTTTCATCAAGTGATCAGCAGCACATTTAGACAGGCAGATTGTCAGGAACAAGTGTTCGCAGGAACATTCATTCTCGGGAATCTGTCCGAATATCAGCCTGTGTAAATCCAACTTTACAAGTCCCATGATTTGAATATTGACTGAAGATTGAGTCAATAGGCATAAATATCATCGGAATGCTACTTTAACCCCCTTCTGAGCATTTACTTCATTGGTCTGAGAATAAAGCTAGCCATATACCAGCTAGCTGTTGGCCGAACACTCATTTGATTAGTACATCTAATGTGCATGGTTAGCTTTAGGGTAAGAGGATACTTGACTACCAGATTGCAGTGAAAAAAAAAGAACTTCACATAACATTAATTCACACACCACATCAAACACCAAAATTGATTCAGATCCTAGTTAATTCCATCAAACTTCAGAATAGGTACAAAATTCTTTCAGACCCCAGTTTATCCCGACTCCAGACCTGAACAAACCCCTAAGTACTTATTACTTCTCTTGTCTTCTTCACTTCCAGACGCCACCAAGCTCCGGCCAGCCTGTATGTGCTCATCCTATAGAAGGTCTAATAGCTCTGGCCTCGTTAGCAGATTACTGCATTTCAGGTTCTTGCACAGGTCACTGGATAATCACCAACAGGGAAATGTTTGCTTCTTGTTTTATCTAATTCTAGGTTTTATGTTCCTTGGTTTGAAGTTTTGATCCATCAGGACAAGGCACTCTACAGAACCAATGCAGTACCATTGTAGCAGCCTTCTCCATTATTAACAGTTTCAGAATGAGGCCCACCAGAGAAAATGACTCTTGAAAGCAACCCCTATATAATCAATAAAGGTTAATCGGTTTAATCAATAAAGTTTAATCGGTTTTAAATCAAAGAAACAGACCCTGGTGGCAACTGATCGGCTCCAAAGGTAGCCCAATTTTTTTGGGGGGGCTTATTATGGCATCAATGCTTAGGCCTACAGGAGGATCCTCTGGTATTTTAGTGGACCAATCCAAACCTGTAGGGCCAGGGGGCCTTGATGCACTCACCAAGTCCAGAGGGCCATCCCTTCAGAAACGGGTGGGATGGCTTGTCTATTCTACACTTGCCAAAATATGCTCTAGCAGTATTCCAGTCGAATACTGTCAAACTTCAATCCAAAATTACTGGGATGAATCTGCATTTTTTTTTCTTTAAAGCTGGGCTATAAAATACTGTCTTAAGCTGCTGCAGATCTTTTTTACAAAGCCTTATACACACGACCCTATTTTTCTTCCGTTCTTCCGTTAAAATGGATGGCACACTGACCCATTCTTGTCAATGGGGCTCTGCACACCTCTCTTTTTGGATCCATGTGCCCGATCTGACAATCTCAGCGCAGGTCCTATTCTTTTTGCAGATTAGGATATCCCTTTGTATTGATGGGAGTGAGGGAAAAAAAACAGAAATTACACAGAAGCTATCCATTTTTCAAGGATTTGTTTTTTTAACAGACCAAAATGGATATGGCTGTGTGCTTGAGGCCTAAGGGTACTCTCACCCTAGCGTTAAACTTTTCCAGCATTAAGTTCCGTCCCCAGGGCTCAATACCGGAAAAAATCCGTTCAGTATGCATCAGGATGTCTTCAGTTCAGTCACTGAACGGCGTTTTGGCATGGAGATAATATCGCAGCATGCTGCTGTATTATCTCCGTCCAAAATTCCGGAACACATGCCGGAATGCTGGATCCGGCATTCTGCATTAGTGACAGATCCGGCATTGTGGAAAAAAAATAAAAATACCGGGTCCGTTTTGCCGGATGACACGGAAAAACGGATCCGGTATTGCAATGCATTTTTCTGACTGATCAGGCATTTTTCAGACCTGATCAGTCTGAAAAATGCCTGATCAGTCATAAAAAATTACATGCGTTTGCATACAGTTTGCCTGATCAGGCAGGCAGTTCAGGCAACGGAACTGCCTGCCAGAATCAAACAACGCAAATGTGAAAGTACCCTAAAGAAAAGAATGCCGGTTACAAACTGGTTAATTTGAAGGTCATCCTACGCTTCTTAAAGAGGTCCTGCAGCAGCTGAGTTTAGTATAATGCGGCAGTACATAACAAACATTCCACCTGATGCAGAACTAATATTCTAATTTACAGCAGAGCGTCCATTGTCCCAGAAATGTGCGCATGTATGATACATGCTTGGTCTAGTGACCCCTGTATGTTTTCAGTATAATTTCTCATGTGATAAGTATAGAGGTTTCGTTATGTAGTCGGTTTGTAAATGTTTGGTTTTGTATGATTTGGAGCAGCTCCGTCAATTTTTCCTTTTTTTAAGCCTCCTAAGTAACATCATTTAGTTCATGTTGGGGAGCGGAAAAGGGAGTGTCGTAAAAAGCAATATTTATAGATAGGGCTGAAACAGGATGCAGAGGGCCTGGCAGTAGTGACCTCACTCCTCACCGGCAGCGTCTTAGTGTTTTATATAGAATACTAAGTCCGACCTCACAGCGTTTACATGGCTTATATATATACATTCGCACAAATTTACATCTCATCCTACACATTAGAATACCCCAAATTTAATAACCTATTTACATTTCCAGCTGCTCATTAGTTAAACATATATGTTTTAACCAAGAGGAAAAAAAGAAATAAGAAAGGATAAAAGAAAATTACAAAGTAAGAAAATGAAAATAAAGTTAAAAGGAGTCAGTCCCAATTTTTCCATCTTGTACTCCCTGTGACATCACTGATTCCACAAGGTCTCCGATATGCTGCATCCAAATCACACGCTGACGCAGACTCGCAATCTGCCTTCACATTACAGTACATACTGTTGGCATCAGCCTCACAGTATTTACCGCACATGCGCCTCGGATGTCTCCAGGACACGAGATTCAGATGTAGCGCAGATGCATGACTACCCCCATAGCAGTCATAGCGTCTGCTATGGAATCTGAACCAACTGGGGGCCTGGGAGGGCAGCCAGCCCAGCACTATTGCTTATTTAAATATATGCACCACCAACCTCAGCAGCAGGGGGGGCCTGGGTCCTACATACCCTACAGTCTAACCTGGAAGCTGACGGAAACACTTGAAAGCCCTTCCTTGGGCACGGACGCCTTTGGACAGCTAAAGATAGGACATGTCCTATTTTTTGTCATATATTACGGATTGCGGACCCATTCTCTTGTGGATAGGTGATAACTTAATAACTTGCCACAACCCCTTTAATTATAGACATTGTATGGGGGCTGCTAGGTGACAATTATTAGTTACATATTGCTTTATTGCTGGCAAATTGTTATGGCTCCTACTAGTTCTACTACTAGTTTGATATTTTCAGTGTGCACCTTTTTACGGAAATGCAATGTGTCATGGTAACTCCTGCCACGAAATGGCACTCCTTCATTAAACACCGCCAGCCACTGAGAAGTGTCTGTAATAAAGCTCACGCCACATCGCATATGAAAGTGTCCATGTAGATAGCCTAAAGAAGCTAGATCCCCCGCTGTCCGCAAACACAGCTCGGCAGCTGGATGCAACATTCTGGGATGAGTTGCTATGGGCTATTTTAAATAGTTCCTGGAGAACCCATTTAGGCTGTTAGCCATGTGTTTGACAACAAGGTTGTGGACTGTTAGCAATAGCAACCAGAAGAATTATGAATGCGACTAAAATACAGGCTGTACTGCTGCGATCAGTACAAGGAAAGTAATACATGGGCACTAGTGCTGATTAATCATATCTCCATCTCCACAAACTAATACTTTGTGCAATGGCCGTGAGAATAGTTCCCAATTTTCTGTCCTTTGTGACCAAGCAGGAGCTGAGAGGCTTCACTTGCTTCACTCCAAACTCGTTTGAAGCAGTTCCTGCTTGACAAGGTCTGCAGGGTTGTGATGGGCACAATGTAATAATGTTAGCAACCTCCGCACTTCTCAATGGTCAAGAACTTTCATCCCCTGATCAGCACTCTAGGGGCATTTATTGTGGCAAAACAACACCCTCTCCATAACTTTATTCTGGCCTCAGATACGTTTGCTTATAGACTGTGATATAAGGCTGATGATTATGGCCCATAGCTGATAAAAACTACAAAAGTCTGTATCTCGGAAAATTAAAATATTGTGAAAAAGTTTAATTTTGTAGACTGAAGGTATCGACACTCTGATTAGCTAATCAACAAGAAAAAACACCTGCAAAGGTTTCCTAAGCCTTTAAATGATCCCTTCGTCTGGTTCAGTAGGCCATATAATCATGGGGAAGACTGCTGACTTGACAGTTGTCCAGAAGACAGTCACTGACACCCTCCACAAGGAGGGTAAGCCACAAAAGGTCATTGCTAAAGGAGCTGGCTGTTCACAGAGTGCTGTATCCAAGCATATTAATAGAAAGTTGACTGAAAGGAAAAAGTGTGGTAGAAAACAGTGCACAAGCAACAGGGATAACCGCAGCCCTGAAAGGATTGTCAAGAAAAGGCCATTCAAGAATTTGGGGGACATTCACAAGGTGTGGACTGCCGCTGCGCACGTGGCGGTGATCGGAACAGGATGCCTGCTGAAATCATTCAGCAGGCATCCTGTGACAATGCCGAGGGGGGTCCTGTGACCCCCCCGTGTCGGCGATCGCAACAAACCGCAGGTCAATTCAGACCTGCGGTTTGTTGCGCTGTGTGTAGTCTCTGATCTAAAATCTGCCCCTTATTGTAAATTTTAACCCCCCCCCCCTGCACCCCGCCATCTTAGTGTGCCCCCGGGCGGTGCAGGGGGGAGGATTTGCGGGCGGTGCTGCGGGTGGGCAGCAATTGCGGACCGCGGTATAGAAGGTGTTAACATGGAGGGAGCTCCTTCCTCTCCCATCGGGGGCTGCCGTACCTTGCAGCCCCCGATGGGATAGGATGGTAGAGGAGGGAGCTCACCTCTCTTCCCATCACCCGCTGCTCTGTAATGGCAGCGGGTGATGGTTACCATGGCAGCAGGACGCTTTCAGAAGCGTCCTGCTTGCCATGGTATAGTAACTCTGGTCAGACTTCTGCTAAAGGCCTCTTGCACACAAACGTATTTTTCTTTCAGTGTTTTGCTGTCCGTTTATAACGGATCCGTTTTTCCGTTTTTTGTTTCCGTTTTGTTTCCGTTTCAGTTCCGTTGTTCCGTTCAGTTTTTCCGTTTGGCATATACAGTATACATTAATTCCATAATGAAAATTGGGCTGGCCTTAAACTTTTCAATAGATTGTTCAGCAAAAACGGAACGGATACGGAAGACATACGGATGCACTTCCGTATGCTTTCCGTTTTTTTTGCAGACCCATTGACTTGAATGGAGCCACTGAACGTGATTTGCGGACAAGAATAGGACATGGTCTATATTTAAACGGAACAGAAAAAACGGAAAAACGGAAACGGAAGGCATACGGAGACACTTCAGTATTTTTTGCAGACCCATTTAAGTGAATGGTTCAGTATACTGTCAGTATACTGAACTGAAAAAACTGCCAGTATACGGTCCGTAAAATACTGTCGTGTGCAAGGGGCCAAAGGCAGAAGTCTGACCAGACTGTGAAAAGTAAAAAAATACAGTGCAGTACACTATATAGTGTACTGTTCTGTATTATATAGACACCAGATCCACTGGATCTACAAGAACCAAGTGGGTCTGGGTCAAAAATGTCAAAAAGTGAAAAAAAGTAAAAATCAGAAAAATACATATCACTGAATAAAAATTTAAAAAAACAAATAAACTACACATATTAGGTATTGCCGCGTCCGTAAAAATCTCCTCTATAAAAATATCATGTGACCTAACCCTCACGCAAATACCGTAAAAAAATCACAAAAATGGTGTAAAAGCCATTTTTTGTCACCTTGCATCACAAAAAGTGTAATACCAAGTGATCAAAAAGGCGTATGCCTCCCAAAATAGTACCAATAAAACCGCCATCTCATCCCGCAAAAATGAGTCCTTATATAGGACAATCGCCCAAAAAATAAAAAAATATGGCTCTCAGACTATGGAGACACTAAAACATAATTTTTTTTTCTAAAATGCTATTATTGTGTTAAAGTAAAATAAATAAATAAAAAGTATACATATTATGTATCGCCGCGTCCGTAAAAACCTGCTCTATAAAAATATCACATTATCTAACCCCTCAGGTAAATACTGTTAAAAAAATAAAATAAAAACAATGTAAAAAAACATTTGTCACCTCACATCTCAAAAACTGTAATAGCAAGCGATCAAAAAGTTATATGCACCCAAAAATAGTGCCAATCAAACCGTCATCTCATCCCGCAAAAATGATACCCCACATAGGACAATCACCCCACAAAAAAAAAAAAATAGGGCTCTCAGACTATGGAGACACTAAAACATGATTTGTTTTGTTTTAAAAATGATAATATTGTGTAAAACTTAAATAAATAAATAAAAAGTATACATATTTGGTATCGGCGCGTCCGTCGCAACCTGCTCTATAAAAATAACACATCACCGAACCCCTCAGGTGAACACAAAAAAAAAAAAATACGGTGTCAAGAGCCATTTTTGTCACCTTACATCACAAAAGTGTAATAGCAGGCGACCAAAATGTCATATGCACCCCAAGATAGTTCCAATCAAACCGCCATCTCATCCCGCAAAAATGAGCCCCTACATAAGACAGTCGCCCAAAAAATAAAAAAATATATGGCTTTCAGAATGTGAAGACACTAAAAAATCATTTTTTCAAAAATGCTTTATTATGTAAAACTGAAACAAAACCCCCAAAAGTAGCCATATTTGGTATTGCCGCATCCGTAGCAACCTGCTCTATAGAAATAGCACACAATCTAACCTGTCAGTTCAACGATGTAAATAACAAAAATAAAAACGGTCCGAAAATAGCTATTTTTTTGCAAATTTTCCATTTTAATCAATTTTTCCAGTAAAAAGCAAGGGTTAACAGCCAAACAAAACTCAATATATATTGCCCCGATTCTCTAGTTTGCAGAAACACCCCATATGTGGTCGTAAACTGCTGTATGGCCAAACGGCAGGGCGTAGAAGGAAGGGAACGCCATATGGTTTTTGGAAGGCAGATTTTGCTGGACTGGTTATTTGACACCATGTCCCATTTGAAGCCCCCTGATGCACCCCTACAGTAGAAACTCCAAAAAGTGACCCCATTTTGGAAAGTACGGGATAAGTTGGCAGTTTTGTTTGTATTATTTTAGGGTAAATATGATTTTTGGTTGCTCTATATTACACTTTTTTTTGAGGCAAGGTAACAGAAAATAGAAATTCGAAATTTCATCTCCATTTGCCAATAACTCTTGTGGAACACCTAAAGGGTTAACAAAGTTTGTAAAATCTGGTTTTGAATACCTTGAGGGGTGTACTTTCTTAGATGGAGTCACTTTTTGGAGATTCTACTCTAGGGGTGCATCTGGGGCTTCAAATGGGACATGGTGTCAAAAATCCAGTCCAGCAAAATCCGCCTTCCAAAACCATATGGCGTCTCCTTACTTCTGTGCCCTGCCGCTTGGCCATACAGCAGTTTACGCACCACATATGGGGTGTTTCTGAAAACTACAGAATCGGGGCAATAAAATTGAGTTTTGTTTGGCTGTTAACCCTTGCTTTGTTACTGGAAAAATGGATTCAAACGGAAAATTTTCCAAAAATCTAAATTCTGAAATTTTATCTCCATTTGCCATTAACTCTTGTGGAAAACCTAAAGGGTTAATGACGTTTGTAAAATCAGTTTTGAATACCTTGAGGGGTGTAGTTTCTAGAATGGGGTCATTTTTGGATGGTTTCTATTATGTAAGCCTCACAAAGTGACTTCAGACCTGAACTGGTCCCTAAAAGTGGGTTTTTGAAAATTTCTGAAAATTTCAAGATTTGCTTCTAAACTTCTAAGCCTTGTAACGTCCCCAAAAATAAAATGGCATTCCCAAAATGATCGATACATGAAGTAGACATATGGGGAATGTAAATCAATAACTTTTTTGGGCGGTATTACTATGTATTATAGAAGTAGAGAAATTGAAACTTGGAAAATTGCTAATTTTTCCAAATTTTTGGTAAATTTGATATTTTTTTATAAATAAAAATAAAATTTTTCGACTTAATTTTACCAGTGTCATGAAGTACAATATGTGACGAAAAAACAATCTCAAAATGGCCTGGATAAGTAAAAGCGTTTTAAAGTTATCACCACATAAAGTGACACTGGTCAGATTTGCAAAAAATGGCCAAGTCCTTTAGGTGAAATAGGGCTGAGTCCTTAAGGGGTTAAAGGGATTGTCCTGTCTGGGACCCGATTTTATCTAAAAAATGAAACCTCTTTGCACGCTACCATGAATTTAGAGCAGGCCCCACATGGGTGGCTCTCTCCATTCACTGCTGACATTCAAAAATAGCCAAGTAAGCACACTGTGAATTGAGAGAGCTGTGAATGGGGGGTCCTGTTCTTTAGATAGGTCCACTTCTGGGATCTCCTATTATCAGACATTTCTCCTGTGCTTATGCCATAAATGTGCAGATGGGATTACCACTTTAATCATTGCCGCAACTACAATTACTTCAATTTATTATACACGATAATGATGTGATAGCTGGGATCTGATTGGTAAATTCCACCGTTCTCTGTCCAAAATACATTGACTCTATGCACGCCGTCTAGGGTAGATGTTTAGAACTTGCATCTTGATTGATGGCAGGACACATGATGAGTTGGCACAATTCTGTACGGTACAGCGCATACACTGTATATACAATGCTTCACTTCCTCATGTCACCCTGACACGTCCTCTTCTGAAAAGCAATGCTGCCTCAGCATTTGCTATAATCATTATTGATAGTGGGTCCGAAGTTAGCTAAGTTTTAATCTGCTCTCTTCCTCCTCTGATAAATCCCTTGACCTTTGTGGTCACCAGAATTTGCAAAACTGCTCGTCGGATCATTTGTAAGCACTAAATTAAAGGAGATTAGTCCTGTGGAGCACAGGGAAGGTTCCTTATTGTGCTGCTTCTGTATGATTGGTAGTATGTTTAGAAGGATTATACCAAAAAGTGTTTGACATCAAAGCTATCTGTGCCCCTCTCCCAATACTAATATTAATATCATAACAATACCAGGCATTAAAAGGCATTTACCATTAACAGGAGAAGATACATGATCCAATTTGTGCCCTCCCCCTCATCATGATTGACAGGGGCAAGCATCAGCAGCAATATACCTGGCCCTGTAATCCTTCACCTTGCACATCTGCAATAGTATCCCAAACTTTGGTGGACTCTACTGTACATGCGCACAGGCGCGTAAATATACTGCAGATGATTGGACCTGTTAGGCCACTTTCACACGGATAAGAGGCGGGTGCGTTGCGGGAATATGCGCGATTTTTCCACGCTGAGTGCAAACGTTTGTAATGCGTTTTGCACGCGCATGGGAAAAATAGGCATGTTTGGTACCCAGATCCGAAGCCGGACTTCATCACTGAAGTCCGGTTTCGGGTAGAGTATTCTGGAGAATTTATTATTGTCCCTTATAACATGGTTATAAGGGAAAATAATAGCATTCTTAATAAAGAATGCTTAGTAAATTGAAGATTAAGGGGTTAAAAATAGTAAAACTTAACTTACCTTAGCCACTTGATCGCATAGTTGCGATCTGTCTTCTCTCTTCAAGCTTCAGCTACCAGCTAAAGGACCTGTGATGACGTCACATCACATGGTCCATCACCATGGTAAGATGGACCATGTGATTGGATCATGTGATGTGACGTCATCACAGGTCCTTTAGCTGGTAGCTGAAGCTTGAAGAGAGAAGACAGATCGCAACTACGCGATCAAGCTAAAATTTTAAAATCGCAGCTCATGGTCATTACGGATCTGATTTATAATGCAGTTGTGTGCATGGGTCCTTTATGTGTATAGTGCAGTGCTTGTGCTTTATGTATACTGTTTGGAAGCCTTATGTATGCTATAATGCGGGGGTCCACTAAGGGGCGTAGCTAACGGCTCATGGGCCCTGGTGCAAGAATTTAGCTTAGGCCCCCCCCTTCCCTCAGTGCTTTGTGTGTCTTCTTATGCGGAACAAGAGTCTTTGGGCCCCCTCAGGCTCCTGGGCCCGGTAGCGACTGCTACCTCTGCACCCCCTATAGCTATGCCCATGGGTCCACTACAGAACACCTTTATACAAGGCACCATGCATTTGTGGATATTCAATGAATGTCATATAACTGCAAGTCCTACCACTGGGACCCACTTCTATCTTTAGAACGGGGCTCTGAAGTGAAGGGAGAGAAAGCCGCACATGCGCGGAAACCCTTCACTCACTCCTATGGTATTTCCAAAAATAGCCAAGCTGGCTCAGCAATTTCGGAAGTTCAATAGTGATGAATGGATAGGTGGCCGGATCCCAGTGATGAATGGATAGATGAGCCGATCATAGAGTGTGTACCCACACCTATCTAAGGCTACTTTCACATATACGTTTTTGCTGGATCTAGCGTGGATCAGTAAAAACGCTTCCGTCTAGATTAATACAACCGGCAGAATCCGTTTCAAACAGATCCAGTTGTATTATCTTTAAAATAGCCATGACGGATCCGGCATTAATACCATTCAAAGTCAATGGGTGCTGGATCTGGGTTTTTTTGTGTCTGAAAAAACGGATCCGGCACCATTGACTTACGTTGTGTGTCATGCTGGATCCATCTTGCTCCGCATCCCATGCCAGACAGAAAAACACTGCTTGCAGCAGTTTTCTGTCCACTATCAGAACCCAACTGAACGGAATGCATTCTGGTGCGTTCAGTTCAGTTCAGTCCAGTTTTGTCCCCATTCATTGTCAATGAAAACTGAAGCATTTTTCTCCGGTATTGAGATATCATGGATCTCAATACCGGAAAGGAAAAACGCAGATGTGAAAGTAGCCTAACATATGTGGCATAACCTAGTGATCTGCCATAAATGTCCCAGATGTCCCTTTAACCAAGCTCTTCTTGTGCATTTTTATTCGGGCACGTGTTTTGTTATAGGTTCTTGTGCTTATGTTGTATTCGTTTAGTTTTAAGGGCCTCTTCTGTATATTAATATTGAATATAACTAACAGTGGAATTTCCCGTTTAGTCGCTGTTGTAGTAAATTCCAGATAACTTTTTCATACACTGTCCACCTTGTACACATCAATAGCGGACGTACTGTTGCATTCACGAGACTGATGAGCACATATTATCTTAGCGCATCCTGTATGAAAATGTACCGGTTGAATCGCTGTGGCTGACTGTACCTTTAACTCTTGATATAGGATGCACTGTATCTGTAACTGGAGATGTTGGCTGAGATTCACAATGAAATGCTTCCAGCAATGTTTACACTGAAGGAACATCACCAGGAAGGAAGGATGAGACGATGTTCGAATGTTTGCTGTTACATATTCGGTAACATACAGTGCCACCCTTCCTAGCTCCCTGGATTCATGACCATTTTACATTTTCAACATATAATGCTACGTTCCAGCAGTGCAGTTTGTTTCATCCCTGCATGAATCTGAACAATTTTCTTACGGGGAGCTGTGTTATGTGTCCCCCAGTTTGACCAGTCCAGAGCTTACTCTCCTGTGTAGAAAGGAGGTCAGTCTCACCTGTGTGACTGACTTCCTGTGAATGACAGGATTACATCATCAAAGATTACATCTCTCCTGACTGCTTTCAGATTCCTTCTTTCCCTACCAAGCCCTGTCCACCTCGTTTCTCTGCATGGCCACCCATACACAGAATGCTCAAAGTATCACTTTTACCTTATTTTAGAGACTAGGGGGACATTTATTAACCGTTACACGCCACAAATTCAATAGTGGCGTATTTAAGTCGCAGATTTTCAACAAAATCTGCGACTTAAAAATGCCACTTTTCCCTGCTCACGCCACTTTTCTGAAAAGGAGGAGTGGCACAGGCTGGCAGGCCCGGCTCATTTATCATTTTACAATGGCAGTTTTTGCCGTGGAAAATGGCTTAAATTTACCAAGGGAGCTGGTATAGAGCTAATTCTGTCGTACAGCCTGCTGGAGGAATCGCCAAATTTATGTAGAGGCCTGTGACTCTACATAACTTTGGCATTTCCTCCAGCAGCACAGAGGGACTTGAGACCGGCATGGATAATGCCAGTCTTAATAAATATAAAGGAGTGCAGTGACAAAGTAAGTATCCACAATGATTAGCTGCACAGTTATACATATTGCATGACTCACACTGTCTGTACTATCTGTGTGTGCTGTATGCAGAATCTCCTGTGTATTCTATGAGAGCCAGCTTCACACTGCTCTACCCTGCCTCCAGCTTTTACATGCTGACAGAAGAGAACCTATTAAAAGGAGTCTTGAGACTGGGAGACAGGCTTAAGACTCATTACATAGGAGCACAAAATGGACAACATTTCTTTGTCGCTGATCTATCACTGGTTGCACTTAGATTGGACTAAGCCGAGCAAATACAGTGAGATGAGACACTACCCCCTTGGTCAATGCAAAGCCACATGATGGCGGACAGCCCATAAATATCAAATTAACTAAAATTAGTATACAGAAGAGTCTCTGCATTATTTAATGACTTGGGGACCACTCAACAACTTTAAACATTGGAGCAGTGCCGTGTTACCAATTCTGTGCTGTATCGTAATAGCTGCTGAATTTGCAGAGTGCCAGCGTTGGGTGACATTGCTGCACCCTGTGAACGCTGCTGTGCTATACAGCAAACCTCACAGGGAAGATGGAGCAGGACAGCACCAGGGAATTAACCCCTTAGATGCCGTGGCCAACTGCAACTGCAGCATCTAGGTAGTAGGTCAGAGGGAGGGGTCTCATTCTGTCACAGTAAAGTAAAATCACTGAAAACTGGTTTAAAAAAAAAGTGTTAAAATCTATAGAAAAAAAAAGGGTAAATATTTTACTATTAGGGTAGCTTTTCCTTTACAGTGAAAGACTGCTTTTCAATTGAAACACTACAATAATTTTTGCGACAATTTTTTTCCCGACCAATACATTTTTTTCCAACAGATGAACCTCCACCGATCTAATAGTTACGCCCCACCCTGTGAATAGGGGATATCTTGATGTAACTGGAATACCCATTTAACAATATAATAAAAATTCACTACAACCGGTTAGGGCTGCATTACACTGGCCGAGGATCAGTCCGATAATTGCAAATAAGCGTTCACAGGAATGCTCGTTAGCGATGATTTGCAGGTGTAAAGGTGCCATCAATTACCCGATGAACGAGTGAAACGCTCAATAATCGGGTAATCATTGTTTGCCTCTGCTGCCGGCAAATGATGATTCTGTATGCGCACAAGCTATGGCATTAGCGATCGCTCTTCTCTATACTGTGGAGGAGATTGCTGCATGTAAATACAGTGGTTTCCTTCACTGATGAGCAGGTGATTTTTGGGAAGGAACACTTCCTTCCCCACAATCTTCTGCTAAATCTAGCAGTGTAAAACAGGCCTAAGTAAATTCACAACTTGCCAAATAGAGAACAATCTGCAAAGAAACCAGAGCAGGAGATGTTGTTGTTTTGTATCATACTTTTTCTTGGCTTATGCAGATCAAGATTCTGTGGATTTAGCTATGAAATTGGGAATTGTGCAATATCTGATAAATGGAACATTTTCATTGCTAAGTTCCTCTTCTGGAGAAGAATACTGGGTGCATAGAGACCATGTTGTTGTTTTCACATCTTTCTTCCTTTCTTCTTGATTCATATTTATCATACAGCTGCAAATATTTTTAAGACTGTAAGACCACTTTTTATTACCTTCGCCGTACGGACGTTTACAGGGTCCCCACAGATTATTTTTTTTAACCCATTCCCCCCTTTTTATAAGAAAAATAAAAACTATCCCATCAGACAGCCCATTTAAAGGAATATCCCTGCAAACCAGCAACTACTTGTACCTTCCCCTTGCCTAATTTTGTTATAAGACATTCGTTTTATGCCCCTCTTCATCACCTTGCTGAGCTTAGATTAGGTGTATAGTAGGTTTGAGCACCACTGGCAAGGGGGACTTCTGGCAACTGCGACCCCAATAGCTACGCCAGTGTGGGCAGTAGTGTGTATATATAAAATTAAAGCACTACTACTCATATCCAGATATTTAGGACACTGATACTGAGACAGATACATATTTCTAGGTTTAATGGTTCTTGCTGCTTTCTTGTCAGAACTTCATACCTCCCAACTTTTGAAAAGCCCAAGGAGGGAGAATAGCAGCATTGAAATTTTTTTTTCACTAACTCTGCCCAGCATCTGACTCCCTTTTTGTGACCCCATACAGTAATTATTCCCCCTTACTGCTTCTTTAAAGTAGTTATGCCTCATTAGTGCCCCCCTACCAGTAAGAATGCCCTGTTAGTGAACCAACAGTTATGCCCCTTAGTTCGCCCACACATTAGTTATGTGCCCTTTGTGTCCCCTTACAGTAGATGTGCCTCTACATAGTTTAATTCCCTACACACATTAAGACAACCCCTTAGTGCCCGCTTACAAAAATGTTTCCTCATTAGTGTTAATAAAATTTTAAAAAAAGTAATACTCACCTAGCCCCGTTCCCCCAATAAACTGAGCACATCATGCTCATGCTTTATCAGATAGCAGGAGTGGTGATGCAGTGATCTGTCTAGTCTAGTCTCCAGCTTGGCAGGTGTGATGACGTCACAGCGGGACAGCCGCTGAAATCTGGGACTGTCCCACCAGATCTGGAATGGTTGGGAAGTATTGAACTGTGCAATATATTTTTCAATATTCAAAGACAGATCTCTGAGAAAAGTATAGTGTATATATGACAGGTCAGACTTTTTGGGTTTTAGAACAGTCATTAGTATTATAACAACCTATCATCTGCAACCTTTAAATATAACCCAGATGCTTTACATAGCACCAAACCCATCCCAACAACAGTATTGATAATTCTTCTCCACTGTTTCTTTACAGTTCCCCCTCCCCCATGATTTTCCTTGAGACAGTAAAAATTGATTCAAGAAAGTAAATAGAATTTCTACCTATAAAATGAGTTACTTGGTTGCCAAGCAACAGGATATATTCCAGGGTGGTTTAGAATTTTACACGGTATTCAACGTAACTTTAGAAAGGAACTGAGATTAAATGAGTGATCACTGAGGGTCCAACCTCAGGGTCTAAGACTGCAACAGAGCTCCTTGCACTTAAAGTTTTTTTTTTTTTTTATAATACAAGACGCCACCCCCCTCCCGCTACTTCTAGGCAACAGGGGAAGTCTCAGCAGTCATGCTTCCCAAACAAAAATTCATGAAAAGTGCTAGCAGAATACTAGCATCATCAGAATACCCCATGAGATAATAGTGCAGCACCCCAGTGCAGTATTTACAAGTGATTTGTTATGATATGTTATGTATTGTTGAGTTATGTAATGTATACCAAGCGTGACATGGTATGGTTGTCAAGGACAAGGTTAATCAACCTATTCCTCCCATCTTGGCAGGAGTGAGCTGGTTCGCAGGGGAGCACCACAGAAATTTTGTATAGCGGGGTCCGAAAAGAAATAAAGTGTGCAGTGCAAAAAAATTAATTGCCCCGCCCATTTTTCTAAGCCCTGCTCCCTGTTTATAGGAGGGAGTTCTAATCTAGTGTGTGGAGGGGAAGGAACCAAGTCCTTGTGCACCTTCTCCTTAGGCCTCAGAATACAGAGACTTAACAGTTCTCTGAGAGAGTTAGTACTTCTGCTACAGAAAGAGAGAGAAAGATCAGCAAGAATTTGCATGACTAAAAAGCGTAGGAGTCAGCAAGGTAAACTGTGATTTCAGCTATTACAGACTTTGCTGCTTGTGAGGCAATACAGATTAAGACACCTATCACACTTAAACGCATCCTGGACAGATGTGCCTCTAAAACCTGTATCCCGCAGTGGACACTACAACCACAATTGCCAGATTACAGTTGCTAGCTAGAGATTCTAGAAGAGACTAGCAAGATAGGATACCATTATCTTTAATGGTTTAAAGATTATTGTTGGATGTACTACAACTCCTTTTTTGCACTCAAGTAAAAAGAGACATTTATTCTACCTCTGGCCTGGTTTCCTGACTCCTACCACACCATATGCTGACCATTGCACTACTACACCACCTGCCAGGCACCCATACAACTACCAACATCAAGGGCACTCCCAAACTACCATCAGGCAGGAGCTCCAACTACAGGGAGGTTACAGAAAGGTTACACTTTCCTCTGCATCTGACCAAGGGAGCAACGGCCTAAGGGAAACGAATGTGGCAAATTCTTTAGGCAGAGCTACTACTACTTCCATCCTCAGCTCCGGCTCTTCAAGGGCTCGCTAAATAGGTGGACAAAGACATTGCTGGATTAAAGGTAGGCCAAATAGGTAACTTCGACCTGAGGAGTGAAGGGGTTATCTCACAAAACTCTTTTTTTACTCACTTATCTGCATATCTGGAGTGCTTTCTTCCCTTTTCTCTGGGTGGGCAGCAGCTCACAGAAGACAGCCAATCACCTGCTTCTCGCAGGATGCATTGCAATTAAATCTAGTTAACCCCTTTATCCCCTGCATACAAAATAGCCCCTCGCATATAGCCCCAGAGATACATATGGTAAGTAATTATCCACTGTCTAGAGGGAGATAGTTCTATGAATTTAAAAGTAGGCATGTGTGAATGGAATGTGTCTAGATGGCTGGACCAGATCACTACACCAGCACTGAGGGGAGCATTTTAGTCCACTTCTGAAAGCAGGAGATGGTGGACTAGACACATGAACAGCATGGGGTGCTACCAAATAGAAAAATGTAACGTACATAATAATCTAACAATATTTTTATGCCATATATATTGCAATAATACTTCATTTGAATCCCTAATTATTGCATAATAATAATTTTCATGGGAAAACCCCTTTAAAGGGGCCTTCACCATATTCACTGTAATCAAACAACTGAACCTTGTCGTCCTGGTTGCTGCATTGCCCTGAATTATCATGACGCAAAAGCGTTTTGCAAATTGTAGTCCAGGCTTGGATATAATTGCTTGCAGCCAGTCATTCTTCTGCCAATTAAAATGGACATTTTCCGGCAGCTCTCTGCCACTTGTAATCATTAGTCTTCCGGATTCCTGCGCCATACTGTGGTCACTGTGAAATGTTTATACAGATGTGGGACCCTCCCAGCACCACTGAGCTATAGACACTGGACTAAGAAATGCACTCAGTGTCATTAGACTCTCTGTCACCTAGCAACCGGAGATTGTGATGTCAAGGAAATTCCAAGTAGCAGAAGTGATTTACTTTATTTAGAGTAATCTGAAATGTTCGGCCATTTTTTACCCTTTTTTTTTTCTGTGAAAGTCCACATTTGGCATTAAATAATAATTTTAAAACACCAGGAGCTGGTTTTATAGAAAATGGGCCCCTGAGCAACAAGCAAAGTAGCCCCCCACTTCATGTTTTTTTTAAAAAAAATTGTTTGAATTAGTTAATTGTAAATTTCTTGGTGGTCTAAAGCGAGGAAGGTTTTTTTTAAATTTTATTTTATTTTACTTGTCGGTCCTGGGCAGTATCAAAGGTACATTTAAGTTGCTTCTTGGTTTCCTATCCTCAAGGGACAGTTGTCCAATTTGCCATCCCCTAAAACCAGACCTAGTGAGATGCACTCATTTAGAGGGCCCGTTCTATGACTAAATTACCTCCCAAATTACTATTAGGAACAAAAAAGATAGAGTGTACTATAAACATATTAGGGCACCCAAGCCAGCTTAGTCACTGAAAATCTTTGAGAGGGTGCACTTTTAGTCAATTCTCACTTCGACTGGGCCAAGGAGAATAACTTGCATCGTTTTTGATTGGCCAAGAGGACTCAATGAGGGGTCGGACTGGGATACATTCTAGCCCTCTCTTCCTTTAGGACCCCATATTGCAGCTTACAATTGCACCCATCGGTTAAACTTTTTAAGGGCATCTTGTAAATTACAGGAATTTGTCGAAGTGATGGATGATGCCCTTTAAAAGCACCTGTCCTAGTGTCAGACTCTCCTTATCAAGATCACAGTAAACCTTTCTTTTTTGGGCTTTAATAAATTTCTTGGTAGTGTGATCTATGACTAAATGCAGGAATTTTCAGCAAGTGATAGACGGTAGGGGATGAGCTTGGTTCTCGAGCTCCTGGCTTCATGTCTTTATTGATAAATTGCATCGATTTCACAGTAGTGCTATTCTAGGACTGTGCTTATCTGAAACATTAACTGGCAAAGACTGGAGTTTTTTTATTAAAAGGATATCATTTATATTGGAGAAAAATGCAATCCTCGTAGAAAACTAATAAAGAGGAGAAAATTATATATTTTAAAGGTCATCCAAATTGTCAGGTAGAAGTTAGATTGGGACAATTAAATTTAAGGATGAGGGGTTGGGTTTTACTGGAGAAGTGAAGCCAATGGTGAGCAACTAAGCAAGATCATACTGGTTTTGACTGTAGATTGAAATCTATTCTTAATACGCCATCACTGTGGATGAATATACAATATATCAATAGGATAGGTGTGTGGTGGGCTTTGATTATTTAGATCCAAAAGTATGCCATTTCTAGTCAGAGGAGTAACTTGAAACTCCTAGGCCCAAATGAAAAATGAGTACCGGATCTGCATGTACCATATTTTATTTATAATATGAGTAAGGACTGCTTAGTCTGAAACGCGTCGATGGAGTAATAATGACTCCTCATTTATGCTGTTGATTGCCAGTTGTAATGAAGAAAAGTTTTAAAGGCACTTCATTGCTGGTTTAAGTTCCTGTTGTTCTTCCATTTATAACCGTCAGGTTTGGCTGACTTTCATCTAATGTCTGTGTCTCTATGGGCACCTTAAAGTGGTTGTCCAGGCTACAGATATTGATAATCTATCTTTAGGATAGGTCATCAAGATCAGATTGGCGGGGCTCAGACTCCCAGCAACCCTGTCGATGAGCAGTTTAAAGGGTCTGCTGTGTCTGCATGTTCTTCGATGTTTACCTGCCCATGGTGTCCCTTGTAGCAGTGGTACAGTGCAATTACAGCTGTTCATCCCATTCAAGTAAATTAGTAAGGAAGCTGTAATCACTCTGCACCGCCACTGCAAGGGAGACAGCGTGTAGGTAAACATTGAAAGGGATGCAGCAATTGCTTCAGTGCCGTGGCCCCTTCAAACAGCTGTTCGACAAGGGTATCAGGAGTCAGATCGATATCGATGATCTTTCCTGAGAATAACCCCTTTAAGCGTTTGTTCACAGGAGTTAAATTTCATGCCTATTGCAGCACATATTCTTTGCCAAAATCCATGGGGAAACCTCTGCAAATCAGTGTCCCACTGTTTTCAATGGGAATCATTGTTACTGTTCATATGACTGGTGTCCACGCGCAGGCTCGGACTGACCCGCCAGGGAGGAGGGGGATTCCTCGGTAGGCCCCCAGTCTCCTGCACCCGGAGATAAGAGGAGTAATTATTTCTCTTGTTTTTTTAGGAGAGATAATTATTGTAGCCACTAGGTAGCAGTATCGCACAGTGATGCAGCCTCTTACTGGTGTAAATTGTACAGGAGGCCCCGCAGTATCTTCTAAACTTCCTGGGCTGCTGGTAGTGAAGGAGGAGAGAACATGTCTGGCCATCCTCCTGCCCTCCCTGCTGTCAGAAAACTGTGGCTGCTGAAAGAGAAGGACTCCTCTGCGGTGCTGGGCTGATTTCTCAGGTGTTTGACAGTAGTGAGCTATAGGAGACTGTAAGAGGGAAATAGGGGATTTGTTTATAGTAGACTCAGATCTGTGTATGTGTGCTGCTCTCTGCAGAGTTCAGAGTGGCATTGGGGGGGGACAGGGACTCTGCCCTAAGTCCCCCAATGCCCCAATGCCTCTGCTTTAGGTGCACCCCATTAGTTCCACAGCTCTAGATGCCCCCCAATGCCCCCACTCTAAATGCACCCCTAATATTGCCTCTTCTCCAGTTGCCCCCTAATACCTCTGCTCCAAAATCACCGCTATTAGCCTGCCTCAGGTGACCCTAATACCTCTGTTTCAGTTATAACCCTCCGTTTGTGCCCTTTGCTCACGTTGCTCCTCTAGCACCTTTGCTTGGGCTTTGTTAAAGGTTGTGACCTGCAAAAGGGGTTGGACTTATGACTGAAAAATTCTGCACAGTGGGTCACATTCTCCAGTATTGACACGAATGGTTTACATGGAGGTAGTGATGATATTCCGGATTAACAGGCATCACTGCTGTCATGTAAAGAGATACTGGTGGTGGAGTGGTGGAGGATTTAAAGGGGTTGTCCAGGTTTTCAATTTTTTCTCTTTGAGACCACTGGTAATAGCCAGCGCTGTACTCTGCCATCTCCAACGACCCCTTAGAGAATGGATGGAGAGGCAGGGCATATGCTAGACCTGCCACTCAATCAAGAAGGCGGATCAGTGGGGACTCCAGCGTTCAGACCCCCATGGATCACTTAGTTATCCCCGATCCTGTGGATAGCCAGATTTAAAAAAATAAAAATTTTCTACACCCAAGAAAACCTTTAAGGATAGGGAATGTGAAAAAGTCCAACAGCTATGACACGACAGGTGATAAGTGTCTGATTGGGGGGGGGGGTCTGACTGCTGGGACCCCCATGATCAATGGAACATGGTCTTAAGACCCTTGTGTACATAGATTGGCGGTAATGTAATTGAATGTCTCAGGACCCCTTTTTTCATGATCAGTGGGTGTTCCAGCAGTCAGACCCTCAGCAATCTGATATTTATCACCTACCCTGTAGATAGGCAATAGGTCATTATGGTAGGACAACCCTTTTAAATATAATGTAGATTATGTGCAATCTAAGGAGGTTAAGATTTGGTAAATTTCATGCCATACATTTATTCTTAAAGGGGTTAAAGGGTTTTTCTCACTTCAGTAAATGGCATTTATCATGCAGTTAATACAAGGCACTTACTAATATATTGCTATTATCCATATTGCCTCCTTTCCATCACATTATACACAGCACGTATCCGTGGTTATTACTGTTGTGTAATCGAGCAGCGGTGGCCATGCTTACACACTATAGGGAAAGCCTGGAAGTGCTCATCGGCCAACACCTTTACCTATAGTGTGCAAGCACGGCCACCACTGCTGGATTACACGGTGGTAATAACTACGGATACGTGCTGTGTATAATGTGATGGAAAGGAGGCAATATGGACAATCACAATACATTAGTAAGTGCCTTGTATTAACTTTCTCTACATAATAAATGTCAATTGCTGAAGTGAGACAACCCCTTTAACCCCTTTAAGTGTGCTACATTTAATAGGGTTAGGCATAAATGTCTTGGTGTGTGCACTGCGTGTTTCCTATGAGTGATTGGTGTGTGCTATATATGTTCTATGCATCAGTGGCATGTGAGCCACGTATAAGTGTCTTGTGTGCCACATCTGTCCAATGAGTGATTGGTGTGCGCTGCATGTGTCTTGTTTCCGACTAACTTAAGTGCAGGATATCCATATATGTGTAAATTCTGCCACATGTATGTTTGTGCATTTTGCTGTGAATGTGTGCCATCATACTTCATCTTTAATATTTCTGTTATCACTGTAAGGGCTCATGGACACGACCGTTGGATGTTTTGCAGTACGCAAATTGCGGATCCGCAAAGCATGGATACCGGGTGTGTACATTCCACATTATGCGGAACAGAACTACCAGCCTCTAATAGAACAGTCCTATCCTTGTCTGTATTGCCGACGATAATAGGACATGTTCTATCATTTTGCAGAACGGCCATGCGGACATACAGGCACAGAATGCACACAGTCATTTATTTATTTATTTTTTTTGAGACCCCATTGAAGTGAAGTCAACGGTACAGACATGGAAAAAAAAATGCGTTTGTGTGCAGGAGCCCTAAGGTGGGCCCCCAGAATCAGTTACACTGGTGGGCCCTAAGTGCCCTAGTCCGACACTGTCCACACGTGGTTTAAACTCATTGGATGGGGCTAATCCGTAGTCAGATCCACGACATGACAAATTACATATCCACAGCAGATATCCTAGGGTCTGCAGCAAAAGCACGTCTGATTTATAGTTTGCAGTGTGAACTGACCTAAGAACTTTCTAATCAAGTTGTGTTCTATGTATCCATAATTAATGCAATAAAATGTGTGTAAAATATGCAGATCTCCACAAACAATGTGGAGATCTTCCTGTGTCATCTGCGATCTATACCTATTGTTGGTAAGGAAGTCTTTGCATATTTAGGCCTCAACTTAGCAACCAGGACACTTGTTGGCGCATATGTATTTCTTCCCCTCCACTATTCTATGTGGCTTATTTTTAGACCGTAAGAATTTCTCACATCCAGATGTGTTTTACATTTATGAGTCATATGGCCTATAGAGGAATCAAGATCGGCGATTGATGAGTCTTTTCTTGGGAAAGATCTACAAGTTGGTAAAAAAAAGGAAATCTTGGCTTCAGAATTTGAAAAAGTACTGAAGGACATCACATCACACTGCCAAAGGCAGAAAGCAAGCTCAAGATTCCACACAGCTGGGCAATGTCTGCTTAATGTTTTCTTTCACAGAGTGATTAGCTTGTATATTAAATGTGAAACCATCAGCATGGGGTCATGGTGCTTGCATATTCTTTTGGGCTGCCAGGTCTGTTCTAGGAGATTGATTTGCTGGCTCACCAGGTTTATTTATCAAATTCTATTTTGAGCTTCCAAACTCATTTTGAAATAATAATTGTACATAGGACAATAGATTCTTAACAATGTAGGGTTACACCTATGGAAACCTGTGGGATGACTTGCTTTCCTTTACCAACAGCACAATAATATTCAAGCATATCTGCCACGTCTTCTATCTGAGGGCATCATAGAAAGAGATGCTGAGCTTGGGGATATATATCTTTCTTTTTTCTGAATAAGTATTTCCATTTAACAACAGACCTATCTATCATGATCAATAGCTGCACACTCTCCCCGGTCAACCAAGTCTGCTGCCTTGGAGTAACCTTGGATTCTAACCTGTCCTTCAAACCGTACATCAAGACCTTTCAACCACCTGCCGCCTCCAACTCAAAGATATCTCCTGCATCCGCGCATTCCTTAACCAGGAGTCTGCAAAAATGCTTGTACATGCCCTCATCTCCCGCCTAGACTTCTGTTACATCCTCCTATGTGGCCTTCCATCTAGCACTCTCGCACTCCTCCAATCTATCCTCAACTTGGCTGCCCGACTAATCCACATCATCCTATTACTCCTCTGCCTCTCCCCTCTGCCAACCACTTCAACTGCTCCCCATTGCCCAGCAAATTCAGTTTACAATTCTAGCAAATACATATAAGGCCATCCACAACCTGTCCCCTCCCTATATCTCTGAGCTACTTTTCCGATACATCCCCACACGTAATCTCTGATCCTCACAAGACCTCCTTCTCTCCTTTTCTCCTCCCACAATCGCCTCCAATATTTCTCCCATGCATCCCCCATACTCTGGAATTCTCTACCCCAATATATCAGACTCTCACCTACAGTGTAATCCTTCAAAAAAACTTGAAAACCCACCTCTTCAGACAAGCCTACAACCAGTGACCCTGCTGCTGCTATACCACCATGACCAGCTTTACCCTGATCTACTGTGTCCTTCCTCCATACCTTGTAGATTATAAGCCCTCATGGGCAGGGCCCTCTCTCCTTCTGTACCAGTTTGTGACTTGTCTTGTTTATGCTTATTGCAATTGTTTGTATTATGTATGTATACCCCTTTTTATAGCATGAATGGCACTTTAACCCTGCCATATTTCACCTTAAAGACCAGGCCGTCTTGGAAATTTGACATGTATCACTTGATGTGGTAATATCTTTGGAACACTTTTACTTATCCAAGCCATTCTGAGATTGTTTTCTCCTGACACATTGTACTTCATGATAGTGTTAAATTTCAGTCAATATTTTTCATTTTTATTTTAAATCCCAAATTTACCAAAAAATTTGAAAAATTCGCAACTTTCCAAATTTCAATTTCTCTGCTTTTAAAACAGTGATATCTCATATGATACTTATTACCTTACATTTCCTATATGTTTACGTTTGGATCATTTTGTAAATGCCATTTTATTTTTGGGGAAGTTAGAAGGCTTAAAAGTTTAGAAGTAAATCTTGAAATTTTTCTGAAAATTTCCAAAACCCACTTTTTTAATAGAAACCACCAATTAATGGCCCCATTTTAGAAACTACACCCCTCAAGGTATTCAAAACTGATTTTACAAACTTTGTTTACCCTTTAGATATTCCACAAAAATTAAAGGAAAATGTAGATGAAATTTCAGAATTTCACTTTTTTGGCAGATTTTCCATTTTAATCAATTTTTTTCCGGTAACAAAGCAAGGGTTAACAACCAAACAAAACTCAATATTTATTACCCTGATCCTGTAGTTTACAGAAACACCCAATATGTGATTGTAAACTGTTGTACGGGCACACGGCAGGGCGCAGAAGGAACGCCATATGGTTTTTGGAAGGCAGATTTCACTGGGATAATTTTAAGTTTCCATGTCACATTTGAAGATCCCCTGATGCACCCCTGGAGTAGAAACTCCAAAAAAGTAACCCCATTTTGGAAACTGCAGTTTTGTTGGCTATTTTAGGGTACATATGATTTTTAGTTGCTCTATATTAGACTTTTTGTGAGGAAGGTAACAGGAAATAGCTTTTTCGGCACTGTTTTTTTTTACAATGCTAATCTGACAGGTTAGATCATGTGCTATTTTTATAGAACAGGTTGTTATGGACGTTGACAATAATAAATATGATCACTTTTTTTGGGTTGTTTGTTTCAGTTTTACATAATAAAGCATTTTTTTTTAAATTACTTTTTTGTGTCTCCATATTCTGAAAGCTGTATTTTTTATTTCTTTTTTTGGACGATTGTCTTAGGTAGGGTCTCATTTTTTGCAGAATGAGATGACGTTTTAATTTGTGCTATTTTAGGGTGCGTATGACTTTTTGATCGCTTGCTATTAGACATTTTGTAATGTAAAGTGACAAAAAATGGCTTTTTTGCCACCGTTTTATTATATTATTTTTTTACGGTGTTCATCTGAGGGGTTAGGTCATATGATATTTTAATAGACCTGGTTGTTGCAGACTCTGAGATACCTAATATGTCTACTTTTTTAATTGTTTCATTTTTTTTTTGCCCGATTGTTTTATGTAGGGGCTAATTTTTTGCGGGATAAGGTGACGGTTTGATTGCTACTATTTTGGGGGGCATATGCCTTTTTGATCACTTAGTGCTGCCCTTTTTTGATGTAAGGTGACAAAAATGGTTATTTTAGAACAGTTTTTATTTAATTTTTTCTACGGCGTTCAGGTGAAGGGGTGAATCATGTGATATTTTATAGACCAGTTGTTACGGATGTGGCAATACCCAATATGTCTGTTTTTCTTTTTTTTTTTTACTATTTTATGTGTTTTATTTTGGGAAAGAGGCTTTTTTTACTTTTTTACATCGATGCCGGCATATGCAGCAGGGGCCCGGCTGTCACAGACTTTCTCTATGAGTCCTGGCAGCAGTTAAGCAGCTTTTTACATGAAAATACTGAATCAAAGAGAAATCTGTTATCAGGGGCGTAACTACGTAACTACCATAGCGGCAGACCATGCTTCTGCTATGGGGCCCAGGATCATCGCTGGGGGTGAAAACTTGGTCAGGACTCTACCCTCTAAAACAACTTTTAGCAAACGAGGCAGTGGAAAAAATGGCCCAGGGGTCATTGAAAGTGGTTTAGGCGCAAACCCTTCTATCTTGTGTGGGGGGCCTGGTTTGATCCTTGCTATGGGGCCCATATTTCTCTATGTACGCCACTGCCTGTAAGGATGAAACAGATGAGATAGCACTCCAATTTTTGTCAGCTGGGTGAATTTATTGATTTAGCCAGACATGGGGGTGCAATTCAATAACACAACGTTTTAGGCAGTATGAATGCCCTGTTATTGAATTGCACCACCATGTCCGGCTAAATCAATAAATTCACCCAGCATACAAAAATTGGAGTGCTGTCTCATCTGTCTCAGACTGACTAAGTTCCACAGGTGGAGTTTGGAACAAACCGTGAGGTGCACCCACACTGGTCAGAATTGGACTGAGTGCTGTGATCACCATACAAGTACTGTACTGCCTGTAAGGATGTGGGACAAGGGACCTTACATGTATTACTCTGCTATGTTATAAATTGTATAATTACTGCAACATCTACCTTTGATCAGTAGATGGCAGCAAAGGATGAGATGATAAAAATTTACTAACACTAATAACCTATTTAGTTTGCAAAGTTGGAAAATAGCTAATGTATGGGCTGTTTTGGACCATTACAAGTGTGATAGCAAAATGAATATGCAGGTTTGACTCTGCACTTAGAAAATGACTTATTGCATCACACTATCCCTGTGCAAGGGGAGGAGGTTCCTCTTGAAGCAGGAAGTGAGCAGACGGAGGTTGTGCTTGGTGCTGATGGAAACCACAAGGGATCATCACTGCTGAATCTGGAAGGGAATGGAATGGCTCATGGTGGAGACTGCCAACAGCACGAAGGGGAGTAGGTAGATAAAGAAAAGGTGGCACTGTCAACCCCAATAATATGCTAAGACACCGATATCCAAAAGGGAACACATGCATGAATATAGTGCTGGGGAGGTAACGGCAGGTCTGTGAAAATCCGGCTTGACAGCGGTGGTGCTCAGCTAGCTGCAAAAGTCTGAGTACTGATGCACAAATGAGAAGAACTGAAAGAAAGTTGCGGCACTCACCCAAGACCGGTACAAGCTGAAATCCTTTATTAAACAGGCAGAGTTAAGACAATCTCGCCATGGTGTAGGTGCGAGGGGGGGACAGCCTCCCGGCGTGCAGTGGCGGTGACGGCCGTTTCGCGCACAATGCGCTTCTTCTGACCGCGATGAGTGCTGGCGCATAACTAGCGCGTCATTTATATCCAAAAGAGGAAGCCTAATCGAGCGTCGATGCGGCCGTAACCATACCGACGCCCGACGCTGCCCACGTAAACAGCACAGTGGAATATAAAAACATAGATGAAAAGGAACATCAAGAAAAACAAAAACATGTAAAAGGGGAAGCCCAAAGGACACATCGTAGCAAAACAACTACATAGGTGAGTAGAGTACATATTACAAGGGTAATAATATCTCAAAAGGAAAAGAACAAAATTAAAGAAACACTGCCATATCGTTCTTTTCATTAAGGCCGAGGGGACCCATTGCTTTAGATCTTATGATCCACCGTGCCTCTCTCTGAAGAAGTGCGCGATGGTGGTCACCACCCGAAAATTGGGGTGGACCACCTCAACTCCAGCAAAGCGCAGAGAGCAAGGGTCACCATTGTGAGTGTCCTGAACATGCTCCACCAACCTGGGAGCACCCCTGCCAGTGCGAACGGAGTTGAAATGTTCGCGCACTCTCTCAAAAAGAGGCCGGATGGTCTTCCCAATGTAAAACCTTTTGCAGGGACAAAAAACGACATAAACAAGGAAATTCGTGCGGCATGTAATAAAGTCTTTGACAGTATGAAGTATGCTCCCCAATCGCACACTTGTCTTGGGAATTGAATCTGCAAAACGAACAAAAACCACACTTAAAATTACCAATGGGCTTAGCTAAAGAAAGCCAATTGGATTTTTATGGTTGCGAAAACATAGACTGAACCAACTCATTTCTGAGCGTGCGACATTTTTTGAAAGTAACAATAGGCCTGTGTGATACTGTCTCTTGCAATGCAGGTTCCCCTTTAAGTAAATCCCAATTGTTGAAAATTGCTTGTTTCAGTAAGGAAGCAGCAGGACTGAACTTGAAAGCGAAAGTAAAGCGCATGGGTTTGGAATCACGAACACTGTCCAACAACAGCTTGCGGCGCGGAATAGCCGCGGCACGCCTCAAGGCAGAGGAGACTTCTCTCCGTGGATAACCCCGCAGGACCAAGCGATTACATAAATCATTAGCCTGGCGAAAAAACCTTCCTCCGTGCTGTTTATGCGACGCAAGCGCACAAACTGGCCGTAAGGGATAGCATTCTTGACGGGGCTGGGTGGAAACTGGAGTGGTGTAAAAGTGAATTCGTTGCAGTAGGTTTTCGATATCCCGTCGTGTGGAGAGTGTCATCCACAACTGAAATTTTGACATCCAAAAAGTCCAGGGAAGAACCGCCGTAGTGAGAGTAAATCTCATATTCATACGGTTGGTGTCATTTAAATACTGGACAAAGGCCCTGCAGGAATCCTCACCACCAGTCCAGACCACAAAAATGTCGTCGACATAACGCAAAAACAAATGAATGTGCTGCAAAAAGGGGTTACCCACGGAGAAAATATAGGTCTCCTCAAATACCGCCAGGTATAGGTTGGCGAATGTGCACGACACAGGCGTACCCATGGCCGTACCCAATACCTGGCGGTACCACTGTTTGCCAAATAGAAAGACATTGTTAGACAAAACCAAATCCAGCGCTTCAAGAACAAAGTTACAAAATACCTGGTCCTTATTAGAACGAGCAAGCGCCACCTGGATGGCTTGTAAACCCAAAGCATGTGGGATACGGGTAAACAGGCTCTCAACGTCTAGGGAAATTAACTGGAAATCCTGTCGCCACTCAAAAGCGTCTAATGCCCGCAAGAAATCACCCGTGTCTTTCAGGTAGGTGGGGTACCTGAAAGAAGGGTCTCAAGAGCCAGTCCAAATAAGCGGACAATGGCTCAGTGGCTGACCCAATACCGGCCACAATAGGGCGGCCCGGGGGATGGGTCAGAGATTTATGCACCTTGGGGACAAAGTACCAAACGGGTGCTACAGGATACGCAGGAACCAATTTCCTAGACATGGCATTGGGTAAAAAACCCAAGACAATATATCTATGTACCAACTCACTAACTGCAACCTGAATGGATGGAAGGGGACTGATGCTGAGGGGGAGATATACTTCAGTGTCGCTTAATTGCTTATTGGCCTCTTCAGTGTAGTATTGCCTAGTCATTAGAACCACGTTTCCCCCCTTATCCGCTGGCTTAACGATAATGTCCTCCTGGGACTTTAGCCATTTAAGGGCTTGCGTTTCATCATCTGTAAGGTTGGGAGGTGCCTCTGGAAAAACCAGGGCACTCATATCCCTTAAAACCTTCTTATGGAACAAATCAATCGCAGAGCCAAGCGGCATAGGGGGAAGGAGCGTGGATCTAACACCACCCAGAAATGTTGTAGCCACCTCATGTTCCACTGGGTCCTCCACGTCTAAACCAGCGAGGAAATTAAGGCACTCAATCTCCTCCCGGTTATATCGTGGATTAAGATGGAACTCAGTGTAACTAGTGGTAGCAGGGGTTTCACCAGATAATGGGGTGCACACGGTGTGGTGGGAATCATTAAAATGCTTTTTAAGAAAAAGCTTCCTAATGGCTTTATACAGATCAACTTCGAAATCGACGGGGCAAAAACACTCCACTAGGCTGTATCCCAATCCTTTGTTAAGGAGAGAGAGACAGCCCGGGGGAAGTTCACGCCCCGTTAGATTGATAGTGATGCTTGAATCAACAAGAGCATGGGGAGGACATTCATCACTAAGGTGCTCTATTGTCTCCAAGAGACCTGTCGGCGTGGCCGAGATGACTTGCGGGTGGCCCGACCTCTTCCTTTTGTTTCGGCCCCGCCCCCTTCGTGTCCTCCTTCTAAAGGGGGAGTGGTAATTGCTTTGTCCAGCTGACTTGTTTCTGAGACCGAAGAGTCCGAATCGGAAGTCCAAAAGTCGCTGCGTTTACCCCTTACGGGTCGCCTGGTACGGACCTTCCTTCGTTGCCAATCGAACACCCTGTCATTCTCATAGTCATTCTTATCTCTAAGAAATTTATCACGTTTACGTTCTTTAATCTCGGTCTGTGTGGCAAGTAATTTTTTGTTAAGCCTTTTCTCAAGATTACAATACTGGGATTCCAGGAGACGCAACTTTAATTCCTCTTGCGCCTTCTTGAGGTCTCCTCTAACTACCTCATATTCTTTCTCGTCCCTAAGAAGGACCAGATCCATCACTTGAAGGGAAAACTTCTGGTGTAATTCCTTCCAGTTGTCGACAAACACCTGGTCATCTTCATATTGAACAATGTCCTTGTAAATACGTAACCCTCTCGGAACCCTATTACAGTCTTTGTAAGACCTGAGGGATTTTATGGTCCAAAAGAGCCTGACCTCTTTATCCGCAAGTTGAAACACTTTGGCCTCCAACATTTTGGTGCTCATGGTGACAACTACGTCCTTTTCATCACATACACTAAAGAAGGTGTCCGCCCCCTCTCTTCCTTGATCCAATACACATTCCGCCTTTGATACTTCTCCCACAGACGGAGTCGCAATAGGTAGGGAATCGTTGACGTGCTCAACCGTGGTAGACATTATAATGGATAATAGGTAGATAAAGAAAAGGTGGCACTGTCAACCCCAATAATATGCTAAGACACCGATATCCTTCCCCCTATGCCGCTTGGCTCTGCGATTGATTTGTTCCATAAGAAGGTTTTAAGGGATATGAGTGCCCTGGTTTTTCCAGAGGCACCTCCCAACCTTACAGATGATGAAACGCAAGCCCTTAAATGGCTAAAGTCCCAGGAGGACATTATCGTTAAGCCAGCGGATAAGGGGGGAAACGTGGTTCTAATGACTAGGCAATACTACACTGAAGAGGCCAATAAGCAATTAAGCGACACTGAAGTATATCTCCCCCTCAGCATCAGTCCCCTTCCATCCATTCAGGTTGCAGTTAGTGAGTTGGTACATAGATATATTGTCTTGGGTTTTACCCAATGCCATGTCTAGGAAATTGGTTCCTGCGTATCCTGTAGCACCCGCTTGGTACTTTGTCCCCAAGGTGCATAAATCTCTGACCCATCCCCGGGCCGCCCTATTGTGGCCGGTATTGGGTCAGCCACTGAGCCATTGTCCGCTTATTTGGACTGGCTCTTGAGACCCCTTCTTTCAGGTACCCCCACCTACCTGAAAGACACGGGTGATTTCTTGCGGGCATTAGACGCTTTTGAGTGGCGACAGGATTTCCAGTTAATTTCCCTAGACGTTGAGAGCCTGTTTACCCGTATCCCACATGCTTTGGGTTTACAAGCCATCCAGGTGGCGCTTGCTCGTTCTAATAAGGACCAGGTATTTTGTAACTTTGTTCTTGAAGCGCTGGATTTGGTTTTGTCTAACAATGTCTTTCTATTTGGCAAACAGTGGTACCGCCAGGTATTGGGTACGGCCATGGGTACGCCTGTGTCGTGCACATTCGCCAACCTATACCTGGCGGTATTTGAGGAGACCTATATTTTCTCCGTGGGTAACCCCTTTTGCAGCACATTCATTTGTTTTTGCGTTATGTCGACGACATTTTTGTGGTCTGGACTGGTGGTGAGGATTCCTGCAGGGCTTTTGTCCAGTATTTAAATGACACCAACCGTATGAATATGAGATTTACTCTCAACTACGGCGGTTCTTCCCTGGACTTTTTGGATGTCAAAATTTCAGTTGTGGATGACACTCTCCACACGACGGGATATCGAAAACCTACTGCAACGAATTCACTTTTACACCACTCCAGTTTCCACCCAGCCCCGTCAAGAATGCTATCCCTTACGGCCAGTTTGTGCGCTTGCGTCGCATAAACAGCACGGAGGAAGGTTTTTTTCGCCAGGCTAATGATTTATGTAATCGCTTGGTCCTGCGGGGTTATCCACGGAGAGAAGTCTCCTCTGCCTTGAGGCGTGCCGCGGCTATTCCGCGCCGCAAGCTGTTGTTGGACAGTGTTCGTGATTCCAAACCCATGCGCTTTACTTTCGCTTTCAAGTTCAGTCCTGCCGCTTCCTTACTGAAACAAGCAATTTTCAACAATTGGGATTTACTTAAAGGGGAACCTGCATTGCAAGAGATAGTATCACACAGGCCTATTGTTACTTTCAAAAAATGTCGCACGCTCAGAAATGAGTTGGTTCAGTCTATGTTTTCGCAACCACAAAAATCCAATTGGCTTTCTTCAGCTAAGCCCATTGGTAATTTTAAGTGTGGTTTTTGTTCTGTTTTGCAGATTCAATTCCCAAGACAAGTGTGTGCGATTGGGGAGCATACTTCATACTGTCAAAGACTTTATTACATGCCGCACGAATTTCCTTGTTTATGTCGTTTTTTGTCCCTGTAAAAGGTTTTACATTGGGAAGACCATCCGGCCTCTTTTTGAGAGAGTGCGCGAACATTTCAACTCCGTTCGCACTGGCAGGGGTGCTCCCAGGTTGGTGGAGCATGTTCAGGACACTCACAATGGTGACCCTTGCTCTCTGCGCTTTGCTGGAGTTGAGGTGGTCCACCCCAATTTTCGGGGTGGTGACCACCATCGCGCACTTCTTCAGAGAGAGGCACGGTGGATCATAAGATCTAAAGCAATGGGTCCCCTCGGCCTTAATGAAAAGAACGATATGGCAGTGTTTCTTTAATTTTGTTCTTTTCCTTTTGAGATATTATTACCCTTGTAATATGCACTCTACTCACCTATGTAGTTGTTTTGCTACGATGTGTCCTTTGGGCTTCCCCCTTTTTACATGTTTTTTGTTTTTCTTGATGTTCCTTTTCATCTATGTTTTTATATTCCACTGTGCTGTTTACGTGGGCAGCGTCGGGCGTCGGTATGGTTACGGCCGCATCGACGCTCGATTAGGCTTCCTCTTTTGGATATAAATGACGCGCTAGTTATGCGCCAGCACTCATCGCGGTCAGAAGAAGCGCATTGTGCGCGAAACGGCCGTCACCGCCACTGCACGCCGGGAGGCTGTCCCCCCCTCGCACCTACACCATGGCGAGATTGTCTTAACTCTGCCTGTTTAATAAAGGATTTCAGCTTGTACCGGTCTTGGGTGAGTGCCGCAACTTTCTTTCAGTTCTTCTCATTTGTGCATCAGCACGAAGGGGAGGTTTGCAGCGACGACCCCAGGAGTGTAGTTTCTGTAGGATTCAGTTTTGGATGGACCAGGAAATAAGAAAAAGCACCAAGAACCTGCTCAAGAAACTGTAAGTCTGGCTTTGCCGCGTCACATTACACCACGCTGTTGAAGTGGCATTTGGACATACAATAACGTTCCAAGTACAGTTACATTGCAGTGAACAGGCTGCAAGCTAATGCATAGCCCTAAGGGACTTATACGCTGACACCTTTCTATCTCACTGGCTGCTCATAGAGTGTTATATGCTGTGAGCTGGAGTAAGGATTAAAGCTACAAGAGACAGACATCATTTCCCTGTGGATTACAAATAATATTGCACAATACTTAGGGTGCACCCCAACAGGAAACTTGTCCAGGAACATACAAGTGCAGCTTGGCTACTTAATGGACTTTGGAGAAAACATTACATTTAGGCCTCATGCACACGAACGTATTTTCTTTCCGTGTCCATTCCGTTCTTTTTGCTTACCATATGCGGAACCATTCATTTCAATTGGTCCACAAAAAAAAAGGAAGGTACCCTGTGTGCATTCCGTTTCCATATGTCCGTTTTTCCATTCCGCAAAAAAATTGAGCATGACAAGGATAGGCATTATTACAATGGATCCGCAAAAAAAACGGATGCCATATGGAACAGCAATTTGCGGACCGCAAAACACATACGGTCGTGTGCATGAGGCCTTATTGTTGGTTTACTGTTTATTGTTAGACAGTGTTACATTTACTGTTGGTTTATTCTCTGTGTACCAATCTGTTTTATATATTCTCAGCTTCTTGTTCACTACATTGTTCAGTAAACTCAACTGCTGGGAAAGAACCGTTGTATGTGTCTGTGTGGCATCGTGTACCATCTGTAACTGTGGGCCCAACCCACGGTCTTCTTTCAAACCTATAAATCCCTGAGCTCAAGTATCTCTTTCTATCTTTTATTTTAATCTCATTTTATCACAAAGGCTACATCACTCTGGAATAATACGGAACTGTGGACATACAGTGCTCTAGGCTTCTTTATTTTAAACTCTCTTGGAGGTTCTTGCTCACGGACCCTTATCAATACAATCTTCTTAAATGTCTAAAGGTGGATAAAAGTGAAGGTGGAGGTATGCCTATTTGAAGTGGTTATGTTATCACAAACAAACCCTTTAGGTTGAGAGTGCCCAACACTGAGGAAATGTAGCTGTCCATGCATTTTCTCTCCAATGGCCACTGCTAGGGAAATGTAGTATTAGGCAAGTTTCACACTAGTGCTTGAGATCCAGCCGGCTGTTTCGGCTGATCTTTCTGCATTGCTGGAAGTTTGTAAGTCTCCGTCCAGCCCCATTAACTATAATGGTGACCGGCGGAGATCCAGCCGCATTCAAAAAAATATGCAGAGAATTAGCCGGTAACCATTTTAGTTAACAGCCAGCCAGATCGCAAGCGCTAGTGTAAAACTAGACTAGTAGTGTATTACATGAGTCCACAAGAGCAAGAACCACTGCTTATTAACAGCTCTTTACTCAAGCTCATATAGGGGTCCCTGCAAGATATATGGACAGGGATTATTCGGATGCCACAATCCCTTAAACTTGCATACCAGAGCCCAGTAAGACCTTTGTAATGGATGAAATGTGTACATAAGGAACATCTTTCATTGACTTCATCTGCAAACCGCTAGATCTGTTTAGCTAACCTAAAGTCTTAAGGTCCACTTCCAAGAAGGTCAGGAGGCCTCTGGAGGTCACATCATAGTTTCAACCTTAAGACGTGGGGTTTCAGGGTCTGGAATCTCACTTGTTCTACAGATGTGCTGCAGATATTTACATGGTCACGTACATGCAGTTAGTTGTGGATTGTGCTACTCATTCCAACACATTAATATCTCATCTCTCCAATGAAAACAGAAGCTTGCAGACAATTCAGGGAATGTGTGTCAGAATATGCGGGAATAAATGTTTATATGGAGGCAAGCACGTCATCCACAGGTGGGATATGTCTGGCCTAGCGTTGTAAAGAAACTATTCCTCAGCTTGACATTGTAGCGGCTGGTTTTCATTCCCTGGATAATATCTCCATGCAGTAACAGCAGTTTATATTGGCATTTATAATGCGGCAATGGAGAGATGGGTCTGACAGCCAGTTTGTAAAACTAATACCAGATTATAACAATGAACGTTAATAACGTTATTCGTCTTTCCTTGGGTAAATTAAAATAAACACACCCCATGATGAATTAACCAGAACATTAACAGGGAAAGAATGCACACAATTGAATAGGACTTGACATCTTTCGGACAAGAGTCCCTGACGGATACCTTTCTAATAAACAGTTACGCTGAGAATGCAAAAGGTAACATTTTGGTTACATTTTTCAAGCAACCATTATAATACTATAATGAACCTGGTTCTGAGATACTCAAGGAATTAAACTAGATTGGATATTTCACCTATAGGACCATACTTTCTGAAGACGGCTGTCCACGCGGTGTGCTGTCCGCATCTTTTGGAAATAAATGGATCCGCACCGGTTCCGCAAAATTGCGGAATGGATGCGGACCCAGAATTATGGTTGTGTGAATGCACCCTTATTCTGACTGCCTAATTTTTTCCCCCTAAAATGAGGAAAATTGGCTTCTAAGGCTCCATTCAGACATCCGCAAATGGGTCCGCATCCGTTCCGCAATTCTGCGGAACGGGTACGGACCCATTCATTCTCTATAGGGACGTGATGTGGAGAGCACACTATATGCTCTCCGCTTCCGCATTTGCAGAGTGCGGCCCTGAATTTCCGGGCTTCGGCCCCGTACTTCCGGTCTACGGCTCCACAAACAATAGAACATGTCCTATTCTTGTCCGCGGCTGTGGGGTGCCAGCCGGGTGTATTGCGGATCCGCAACACACCACGGACGTGTGAATAGACCCTAACACAGTTTTTTTTGTCTTCCTGTGGATCAACAGGCTGGATAACAGGCTGAACTGAATAGACAGATGTCTTTTTTCAGACTTACAAATAGGATTACTTAAGTAACATAAGTAAAAAAAATTTAAAAAAATAAAATAAAATAAAAATTCCCACGACAACCAAAACTGTCCTTATAGTGGCCCAGTTTACGCAAAACTATAGATGAATAAGGACCCAGCTATGGAGGTCCAAAACGCGTAGACGCTTCATGGAGAGTATGGATTTTATTTGCACATTTGTTATCTAATAAAGTAAATCACTTTTGGATAAGCTCGACTTCACCATTGATATTTTTCTGTATACATAATTTATTTAGCAAAACAACTGACACAAGATAGGGAACCCATTATAATAACACCTTATTTTGGGGTCAGTTTGCATATTTAAAAGAATGAAAAACTATAGCTTGAAAACAAAATATTTTTTTTTGCCCAAAATACAAAAAAAAAATCTCTAAAAAACATATTAACAAAAAGCCTTAGGTGTCACATAAAATGTTGCAAAAATGATTTTGATAGTCTGGCCATTATGGCCTTTTCATGCCCGGTAGTTAAAGGGTTACAAAAAGGTTTTTTTTTGTTTTTTTTTAAAAAGGCGCAATTCTTATCCATGGGCTGCTTCTGCTATTACTCTTAAGGGTACTTTCACACTAGCGTTGGTGCGGATCCGTCTGTTTATTTACACAGACGGATCCGCACCTCTAATGCAAACGTTTGTATCCGTTCAGAACGGATCCGTTTGCATTAGGTTTAAAGAAAAATGACAAAGTCCAAAACGGATCCGTTTTGGATTACATTGAAAGTCAATGGGGAACGGATCCGTTTTCAAATGCACCATATTGTGTCACTGACAACGGATCCGTACCCATTGACTTACATTGTAAAAAAAAACGGATCCGTTAGGCTCCGCCTCTTCAGACGGACACCAAAATGCTGCATGCTGCGTTTTGGTGTCCGCCTCCAAAACGTAATAGAGGCGGAACGGAGCCTAACTGATGCATTCTGAACGGATCCTTATCCATTCAGAATGCATTGGGACTTAACTGATCCGTTTTGGAACGTTTGTGAGAGCCCTGAAACGGATCTCACAAACGGAATCCAAAACGCTAGTGTGAAAGTACCCTTAGTCCCATATGCTTCAGTGGAGCTGAACTGCAACATAATGAGCGACATCGTATGGAGTACATTAACTTCTCTGGAATTGATCACTTGCTGTCATATGCATAATGTTCTTCTTTCATTTACAAAAGAGACAGTGACACCAAATACCAAGGCCCACCAAAAATGTAAGCTGCCAATATCATTTAAGCCTCATTCACACGTCTGTGTCCGTGCTCAGATCCGTGAGCAGGTGGTCAGTGGTGCATCCGTAAAGCAGTCTGTGAAGGATCCTTGATGGGTCTGTGTGTCTGTTTTTTGCTGTCCGTGTTGCATCCGTGTTTCACTGACACTGAACAGCTAAAAAAAAAAATTCAAAGCATCTCTTCTTAATGATACGTGAAACACGGATGCAACACGGATTGCATCCGTGGTTTTCACGGACCCATAGACTATAATGGACGTGAAAACACTGACCCACGGACCGTGCTAAAACACTGATGTCTGAATACACACATTAAAATGAATGGGGACGTGTGCCGTCCGTGAAACACTGACGTGTGAATAAGGCTTTACTCTGTGTATAGAAATGTAAAGGTTCTTAGAGACTAGGTTACCTAAAAAAAGGACTGATGACAGTAAACAATAGCAGAAGCACAGCACATATGTGGCGCACTAGCAGTTAGTGTCCCTTTAATATAGGCTTTACGTCTCTTTCACACAGCTGTAGGTGTCACGCGCCCATATTGCGGACCGCATTTGCGGAGCCGCAATACACGGGCACCATTCCATGGCCATTCCACATCACGGACACGGACCCATTCATTTCAATAGGTCCGGAAATACGGTGCAGAACAGAATGACGGAATGGAAGCACTACGGAGTGCTTCCATGGGGTTCCGTTCTGTACTTCCGTTCCGCAAAAAGATAGAACATGTCCTATCTTTTTGCGGAACGGGCCGATCGCGGACCCATTCAAGTGAATTTGCAGTCCGCAGCACGGGACAACTACGGCCGTGTGAAAGAGGCCCTAGGTTTAGTGCCATTGAAAGGAAATCCATCTGTAATGGGGTCATCAGGAAGACTCCTGACACCCCAGTAATTATCACAATAACACTGCAGCCTCTGATACATAATTCAGGAATGTTTGGCGCGACTACGTCTGACACTATTTAGAGGGGATTCATTATGCTACTTTGGGAGTTGCAGGGACAGATGAGATCGTTATCTACATAGCTTCCCATATTGCATCTGTCATCTTCCATCTGTCTTTGATCTAGGATGGGTCATGTGTCTTTTTTTTTCTGCTTTTTCAGTCAAAAGTACAAGTTGCTGCATTGCAGTGCAGGGTGACATCCCAGCCCCACACTCAGCTCTGCTGCTCCACTTTTCACAATCTGAATGTGTTAGTGCCTCGCTTGCTGCCTGCATCTCTTCCCATCTGTCCCAGTTATCCGCTCTAACCCACACTCTCTCCTCTCTGCTCACTGAATATATGTTCCACTGCTGTATCTACTTTGATGCCTCTCCAATTCCCTTCTCCGCTACACCCTCCTCTCACATCCCTGACCCTCTCTGTGCCTTGACTACCAATATTTCCCCCCTTTAGCTCTGCTGTCCTTGCCCCCCATCTCCCATGTCCTCTTACCACCGTGCCTTGGAAGGAGCAGGATCACAATCAGGCAAGACTCGATTCTCTGGCGTAAGACAGATTCCTGCAGTTCTGAGATCTCAATAATCGGAATTCTTTTCTAATTATTAATAATGGAATTCATGAGCCTAATGATGAGATGCATCTGGAAAGTGCATTTGGAATATACACAGCTCCCTGAAGGTTTAGCTGCTGAGAACTGGAGGATCTGAGAGCAAACTCCAAGAGAGAAGAGGTGGAAAGTGGTTATTTGCTGAGAATGCAGAACAGACAATGAAAAAGATCCTCTGACGACAAGACAACCCAAGATGCATATTGTTACTGCAACCATTGCCTGCAGTTCTCCTCCTCTGCATCCCGTCTCCTTGTGTTAGTCCCTTATAGGATTTCTATTCTTTAATATCTTTCATTGATTACAACTGTTCATTTTTTGCATCGCCTGGAAACTGTCTTAAAGGACCCCACTCATTCAGAGAAGAACTTGTTTTATTTAGAAGGGTCCTAGAATCTTGAGAAGCCAAGGGCTAGCCTCTAGCCATCTCTCTCCATAGATTATATGGTAGCACTATGGCAGTTTATTTTTACATCTAAGTAGACCTGCAATGTACCAGGGATAACCTTGATGATCCCAGCTTGAGGAGCACCGCTTTTACTTCAATGGCTTGCTATGCCAGCTTGTCCCTCAGGAGCTGACGGGAGACTTTTCGGACATCTCTGCGGAAACTGAGTGCATACCACTTTAAGGGGCGATGTTCATTTGCTAGAACCTGCAAGAGGAGGACCGCACTTTAAAAATAGGCACCCCACCAAGATCCTGTTACACATGAAGACCATCCACACATGGTGGACTTTATCCAGCTGGATCAAGTGCTTCATCATGAATATCTAAACAGTAGAAGCTAGAGAAAACATGACCTTCTCACCTCTTCCTATCCACCATGCTTGCTTCTTGACCTCTCTTGTTATTTGACTTTCTTCACAGCTTGGAAATTCCCCCATGGTTTTGTTCTTTGTCACCCTCTTTTGTCTTTATTAACCTCTTCATCTATATTGTTGACCAAGAGTGCCCTCCTACAACTTTGTGTATTTCATCATCATCATCAATAATCATCTTGTTTTGTATAATAAGGTTTAGTTCATTTTTCGGTTTTAGCATTAATGTGAAAATATGAATCAAATAATGTTTTTGTTCTTGTGGGTATTTACTAATGGGATCCTGCTTAGTGTGCCGCCTACATGTAATAACAGTCTTTAGTGTAGTAGAGTATTATAGACGTAAAGTCTGATTTCTGTAACTACTTACATCTTGTCTCCTGAGACATCCCAGATCTCCATATTTTGTAGATCATAGAATGCATATGTAGAAAGGTATTTGCATGTGAATCATTTTGGATAATGCTGGTCTTGGTCTAGAGCCATTTTGGGTCACAAGCCAGGTTGTCACGTCAGATGTTTCAGTTATAGCATGAATTATTTTATCACACCTTATACTGTTCCCTAGGATATTGATTTGCAGGAAAATAGTTAAGTGTTCTGGTTCCTTCATCTGCATTTAGTCCTTGAGGGCTGATGTTAGATCTTCCTTACAGGAACTCTGCAAGGGGCTAGAATATCTTTCCATACTTCCTGCCATAACATTCTTGTTGTCTTTTGGACATACATGGTGATATCCCACCGAGAACCACAATCCTTAATTGTTAGAGAAATTCTGAAGGGACATTTTATCTGCTTCTAGGTAGCATAGGGGGATATTGAATGCTAATTTGTATTCTGTTGACATTTTCTATTTCATGCTTGTCCTTTCAGGACCTCAACCTTACTAAAGAGTTTATAATTGTGGATAGGTTGTGCTCTGTTAGGAATCAGCTTTCTCAGCTTTAAGTCATTTGTGCTGACATTTTAACTGGAACTGCTTGGAAATTAAGAGATCAAGTAATAGATATCCTCCATTCTTTGTTTGCTGTTAATAGACATCTGGTTATCTCTTCCTGACTGTCCATTGAACTAGTGCCATTGATCTAAAGGGGTCATATTGAATGTGGATGTCTCTGCTTCCATGTGACCTATAGGGAAACACGTTATCAGCAGTAGAGTGGAAAGTTATTAGAATACAAACTCTGATCTCTTTGAAGGTTTGTGTTCCTCTGAAGGTCTCAGCCATGGGCGACCCTTGGATAGAGATGCATAACCTTTCCCCCGTATGGTGAAATCTGCTAAACTCCCATTGTAATTTTTGGCACTGCTTTGCTGTTTCACTAAATATTTTTCTACTTTTTTGTTGCTTTTGTATCTAATACTTGTGAGAGATAACATGAAAGAAGGCCCAGGGGTATGTGGAAACCGAACCTCTAATTAGTGTGAGCTGTCAACCACCAAGCGGAGGTGGCCTTGCAAACTACTGTAGGAGATCAAAGACAGTAATGATTAGAATTTGATCATACTAAATACAGCAATGTTATTTCTCCTCTTTCTACGGCAACCTAAATATATTCACTTTTCCAATATGTATAATTCATGGCTCTCTTCTCTTAAAGCGTAAGCTTTCTGGCGTAGTCAGTTATGTGGAGCACTGACTCCTATATGTTCTCTGTACACTGCTGGTTGGGTCTTTTTTTAAAGACTTCTTTTTAATAAAATCATGTTCAAGAGCAAACATATTCTTATAAGAACTCTTGGTCTGGATTTGTAGAAAACATGGAAATAAGTGTTTCTATATAGGATCCTTATTACAAACTCAGCTACTGTGGACTATAAAGTGGACAGAGACTGAAGTCACTTTTTTCAAGTAGGATTTAGGCCTAAAGCAGAGACAATGCAAACATCGAGTAGTGATGACCCAAGCTACAGTCAGAGCTCTCCACCTCGAGGTCGCAGGGCTCGATGGAAAGGAGTTTATCGGGGCCGTTGGGGGGTTGCGGACAGCTGTTCCTTCAGTGGGGTACAGTCTAATCCAGAAGAGCAAAACTCAGGGGAGACCAAAAAGGAAAACCGAGTTATTGTCCTGTATCTGGATCTATCTTTTCTTTTGCTTCTAGAACTCAAGAAAATGAGTATGACACGTGGGTGCCTACTCTGCATCAAAATCACTATGTTCATCTTTAACCTCATCTTCTGGGTAAGTAGACTTTTCAGAAGTATTCTACTAATAATAAATATTAATAAGTCTGGAAATATAAGCCATTAAGATGCCGTCTTGTGTGAAGTTTAAATGTGTTGTTCCCATCATACACATTGTATTTCTTTCTGCAACTCCATCTCTTTTGGGGCTAACCCTGATGTTAGGAGAAAGAAGAATTGGACATGTTGGATTTTAACATGCCTGCAGCCTGATCCTTTGTTTCCACAGGAGATAGGTCAGTGGTGTCTGTCAGGTTATTCCCCTCACCTCATTGAAAACACATGCACCCTTGGCTGAGGCCAGCTTGTATGTGCGTTGAATAGCAGGAAGAAATCTAAGGTGGTATGGCTTCCTTTGCTCCTCTAATATTGGCAACATGTGACAGAACTGGAAAATATAAAAAATTCTGTTCAATATGTTGTCCAAGTAGAAGCAAACCCTAGATAGATTGTCATGTGCAATGCTGTTCATATATAACCCCCAACAACCCAAAGTCCTATTATGCAAGTTAAGAGGAAGTTCTATACCATGTCTATGCAAAGCAATAATTGTTCAATTTATATTGAAGTTTTTTTCAGGGGAATTTTTTTTAACAGGGGCAGAATGAGTTCAATATACCGTTCAATATAATAATTCACCCTCACTGATACCCCATTGCTGCCATTTTGATTCTGCCCTGTTCCTTACTCCTGTCCAATTACTGGTCTCCAACTCAACACACAGGAAAAGGGCTGGACTGCCCGCTCTGCCAATTATTAACTGAGCCAGGTCCCCACTACGGTCAATGATTGGCCAAGGTGGCAGTCCAATCCATTTACTTTGTATCAAGACCAGGAAGTGGAGGGCAGTGGGGAGCGGAGTAGCATCGGAACTGCAGCAGCGGGGATCGATGAGGGTGAGTAATGATTATTTTTTATTTTGAAGCCATACTTTCCATGTTTTAAAAAGTAATAATTCCCTTGGAAAATCCCTTTAATACGTTGTTCCCATATGTACACTTATGCATGACTCTGTCTCGCTACTATGAGTGGAGAGGTGGTTGTGCATGCGCAGCTCCCTCCTTTCGAAAAGTTTAGAAAATAGCAGAGTAAGGCTAGTTTCACATATGCGGCAAGAGATCTAGCAGGCTGTTCCAGCAGAGCAGTTTTTTTTGTCCGGCTAAATCTCGGCATATTTGCTGCGTAGCGTCTGTATCTCCTCCAGACTCCATTATAATTAATGGGACCAGCGGACATTCCGGTACTGTCTGGCAGTGCTGGATCCAGAAAGCTTCCGCAGTTTCTTCAGTTTTACATAAAAAACACGTACGAGAAGATTTTTCTAAAAATAACTAATTTAATTCACGTAGAAGCTTAAATTCAATGCAAAGAACAGAAGCACAAAAGAAATTGGTTAATTATAATCCTCTGCCCACGGTTGCGTCCTAGCACATGGCGATCCGCGTTTTTAAACACGATTGGTCTCGCTGCTGTATTATCTTTTCAGTTAACATGCACAGAAAAAAATTGTCATGTGGTGAGCGGCCATAATTGCCAGAAAATTTTATTTGTTGCTAAAAATGTTTATTTAACAAAAAAAAATCAAGAAAAATTCTGATTCCTGTAGCTCATTTCTTTTTAATACCTACCTCTATTTCCCTTACACAGCTGATAGATCAGGTCAGGGGGGTAACAAGTACCCATAGGGCCTCATAGTAGTACTCAGAATTAGGCCTTACTCTACCATAACCACCACTGGTGGGCGTGAGAAGCTCAGAATGTTGTAATCCATATAGCTATTATGTTGCTCTCTTCTGTTCTGCAGCCCCTCGGTCACACTTCTTTCCGTTTTCCTGCACTCATTGGTCACCCCAGCTACTGAGCCACATTGTCTGCTACTCTGATTCCCTTGCTCTACCCATACTGTATACTAGGGAGACCAGTTGGTTTACCTTTGGGCATGTGGCCATGAAATTGGTCCCCTTCAGCTGCTGGGTCCCATAGCTGCTGCTAGGCCTGATCACGGCACGACATCAAGGCCCTATATGACATCAAGGCCGTGAACAAGGTCTAGGTTAGACCGAAACATTGGCCATTGTCTATTTATTACTGTGGATGGAACCAGTAAATTACTAATATCTATTTGAATTACCTATTGGAGTGCCGTGGTCTTGCTATAAATGCGTTGTTCCCATATGTAAAGAACAGTTTAGGCAAGATGGCTGCCCCAATAATTATGTTCAAGAAACAGAATTAAAAAATCTGCAATCAGAAAATAGAAAGAGATTAGAAAAAAGAATATGTGCAATATGAAAACATTTTTGGTGACACATTTCCTTTAAGCCAAGCATATAGTGTAAAATGTATGCACATTTTCTAAAATTATACAGTAATGATGATGATTAATCTTATTTATATGAATTTTAAAAATCCATTTTATATGACATACGGCATGAGAAAATACCCTCCGTCCTGAAATGCCGAAGCATTCTGGGATGACTGATGCATTCCCCATTCTGGCATTTATATAGCAGCACCACCTACTACATTGTCATCCAAACTTAAACGCCTACTTTAACGGGCTTAGTGGGTGAGAAAGGTGGGTGAAGTCAGAGACGCAAAACACGCCTGAGAGAAGATCCACCTTTCAACATTGGCTATATCATCTGAAATCTTTACAGCATTTCTTCATTAACTTTTATTACACATTTTACTCAGTGTACAATATTATTTCTTGTTACCTGAAAACCATCAACAAGCTTGTTAGGTTAGATTTACATCTGCACATCCGAATCTTCCGTTCCATAGGATCATGAAAATACTGTAGAATTCAAACAGTGATGGATCCATCAAATGATGGACATCAATGGTGCCTGATGGGTTTCTCTCATGGTGTCCATTATTTTATCGGTATAAAATAGTGCCGCCGGCTGTGCTATTTTTCTTCCAATCTTTATGACAGACTGTGCTATAGAGGCTCCTCATGAAACCTCCGACACGGATGTGAACCTAGCCTTAGATGCTGATCACTGAAATTCTTATCAATGTTATATATCTCTGTTTAGTACTTTGAGTGCACAAGGGTGCTGTGAATGAGTAATTGGCTCATTAAACCCTTTAATTCCATCCATGACTACTTGGCTTATAGGCACACAAATACATGTTACTGTAGAAAAAGAAGAGACTTGGGCAATATTAACCAAGATCTATATATATTCATGTGTAAATGAGTATAAGTAGGGGCATAGCTATAGGGGGATACAAAAATAGCAGTCACACTCAAGCCCTGGTGCCCTAGAGAGTCCAAGTGTTCTCCTGCCACCTAAGCAGCCATCGGTTTTCTAAATGCCATTTGGTAGGTGGCGGGCTGTTACAGATATTCATACGGAGCCGAGGAGCTTTAATTTACAGCTGCAAGCACAAGGTAGTAAATTTGAGGCACACATTCCATGAGAAGATCTGTCTTCTCTGTTACATATGGTCTTGTGTGCAGTGCTGAGCATGGTATTCAATATGGAAATGCCATCGCTATTGCTTGTTGTGTATGAGACCATATTCTTTCCCTAAAAACTCATCTGGATCATGTAGCCATTTGAATGTAGGTCCTTCCTAATTAGAATACTAGGTACCACATATTCTGGCGATAAAGCCAATGTTCACCTTAGGTGCAGTTTCTTTTAATTACCACCTCTTTTTAAGAGGAGGGTTATATTGAACTGTGCACATAAAAAAAAAATATAAAAAATTTTGTTGCTTTTAGAGTTAAAGTCGCAAAAGAAAAATGGCCCAAAAGCCTCTAGTAATGACTTTTTCCTTGAAATAATCACCAGGCAGTCATTATAAAATATTGGAAATGGCGCAAGAAGCCTGATTAGAATTACTGTTCATACCGCTGGAAGCTCGATAGGTGTTTATTAAGTTTACTGTGCATTCGCCCAAGCATGAAATTCACAGCAATACCCTTCCAGCTCTCTGCATACATTTTGCTGAATATAATTTTAATGATTACTACTGGTCTTTGGGACATAAATCGGCACAAGGCTGCTGTGCTTGTAGCAGATAGTGTGTGTGTGTATATATATATATAGTATATTATAGAGGTGTAGTATATACCGGTATATATATATTTATCCTAGGTGCTCCTTCTGAGATTATCTTTCTTTTGCTGCAGCTTGGAGGATGTGGGATCCTTGGAGTTGGAGTCTGGTTGGCTGTTACCCAGGGAAAGTTTGCCACCCTGTCCATTTCTTTCCCGTCACTTTCAGCTGCCAGCCTCTTCATGGTGACAGGATCAGTGATAATGGTGGTGGGCTTCATTGGGTGCCTTGGTGCCGTGACAGAACACAGATGTCTTCTGCTTACAGTAAGTGTTTAATAATCTTTCTTTGTGTTTTACCATTTTGTACTTAGGCTACATGCACACGACAGTGAAAAACGGACATGTGATGGACGCTTTTCTTTAACGGCCATCACACATCCATTTTAAGACCAATGGTAGCCTATGGGGTTATTCACACGGCAGGTTTTTTTTTTGATGGTCAGTGAATAACGGACGTCAAAAATTAGAACATGTTCTATCTTGTCCATTTTTTACTGAACAACTGCCCCAATACAAATGAATGTGTCCGTTTTTTAACGTCTGTTTCTTAGAAAGGCATCAGTGAAAAAAAAGTCAGTTAAAAATTGATGGTTTATCAGTTTTTAACAGACTTTTTTTTCACTGTTGTGTGCATGTAGCCTAAGTCACACAAATGTATGTAAATGTTTCTGGGGGTTCTATCAACCTATGGCGGTAGACTATTTCCGGGACTTCTGTCAGCTCACCCATTAAGGGTAGATTCACGCCTCCATTTAACTGATCCAGCAGGCTGATCCGGCAGAGAACAGCCTGCTGGAGTTCACCGGATCTGACTTAGCTGGATACTGCCGTTTACCACTGGATCGCATTGACTATAATGGGATCTGGCAGGGATCCGGCCACTTTCCGGCATGGGTGCCGAGTTTCAACCAGAGAAAAAAACGGTACATTAGTATCTATCCGATAAACTCTGGAACAGCCTACCGGATCAGGTAAACAGAAGAGTGAACCTACCATAACAAACAGTCTCAATCAACGTTACTCCAGTCTAAAATGACCGGTAACAGGGAACTGCAAAAAAGTAGTCATATCCCTTGAACCTTTCCACATTTTTTCACGTTACCACCCACAAACTGTAGGGAGAACCTGTCACCACATAAGGCTCCATTCACACGTCCGTAATTTGTGTCCACATCCATTCCGCAATTTCAGGACCCATTCACTTTCAATGGGGCTGAAACCGCATTTTCAGGATCCGCATCCGTTTTTTTGGGATCCGTTTTTTCAGGATCCGCAATTCCGTTCCTGAAAAAAATAGAACATGTCCTATTCTTGTCCGCAATTGCGGACAAGAAAAGGCATTTTCTATTATAGTGCTGGCTATGTGCAGTCCGCAAATTGCGGATCGCACATTGCTGGTGTCCGTGTTTTGCGGATCCGCAGTTTGTGGATCCACAAAACACTTACGGACGTGTGAATGGACCCTTATACAGTGCAATCTGCAGGCAGCAGGTTATAAAGCAGGAGGAGCTCGGCAGATTGACATCTAGTTTTGTGGGAAAAGATTCCTTAAAATGTGGGCAGTGCCCCTCAATGATTGACAGCTAACTCTACTTGAGTATACAGAGAAGGCTGATAATCATGGAGGAGGACCACCCACATGACTCCTAACTGGCTAAGCATTTTCATGGTGACAGGTTGGCTTTAAGTTTGTGAATGGATGGCAAGTATGTACTAAGTTATATAAACAGTAATAAAATCACAGCATTAGTACCATCTAGTTTTCATGCTACTTCTACTTCTACTACCCAAATAACAGTGGTACATAGTAATCATATAATACCACCATACAATTCCCAGATAATACCACCCTTCAGCACCCACGTGATATTATATAGTACCTAAATAACAGAACCATAAAGTGGTCAGGCCCTTGGTTTCTGTGTCTGTCGATGCCACAGTGGTGGGACATAGAGCTCATGTGCAAGAACAGTATATAGGCCCCTTGCTGTCCTACAGCTTGTGTGCCAAGAGCAAGGTAATAGAGATGATTGCCCTATCTTCCAGACATTTCCCTAGGGAGCCAATTATGATGATATTTGTGAACAAAAGAATACATCTTGTACTGTACATTCAATTTAGTATACAGTAAGAACAACTTGATGATGGTGCAGAGCCCACCTCAACAGGTACATGTTCCGCATATGGTTTGTCCACCCCGGCTGATGCGCCAATGTCGCAGCTCTTGCAGATCATCTTGAGATGAATCATGATCATCACTTGATGGCAGAAGTCTTGGAACATGGCCCCTTTACCGTCCCTGTAATCCAGCCTTAGGTGTCCATACATGAGGTGACTGTGTCCACTGTAGATGACTATGGCTGCAATAATGTCACTTTTTATATATGTATGTCTCCCTTTATCTCCTGTCAGTTCTTTGTGGTGTTACTGATCATCTTCCTCCTTGAAATAATCAGCATGGTGCTATTCTTCACATACAATGACAATGTAAGTGCTCAACTTTTATTTCATAATGATTTCTGAATATGATTTCATTAGACTCATACTAAAACAAAATGACATTTTATGACCCTTGAAAACCTGTATGTGAACAGTCTCATTCAGCCATCAAATTTACAAGATGTGACATGGCAGATAATTTTGTGAAAACGACTTTTTAAAAGATGCCAATATTTTTCATATATCAGTGAATCAGGAGCTGCTCAAAACCTCTGTACTCCTCCAGAAACACACAGGAATGGCTTTTGGGTTTGAGTACAGTAAATTCCTTTAATCTGGCATCAGAAGGGCTGTATAGAATTAGAAAAACATTGCTGCTTTCTTCCAAAAACAACACCACACCTGTCCATAGGTTGTGGCTGGTATTGCAGGTCATCTGCATTGAAGTGAATAGGGCTGAGCTGCAATACCACACATAACCTGTGGACAAATGTGGAACAGTTCCTGGAGGAAAGCAGACAGGTTTTTTTAAGGGCTCATGCACACGAACGCGTGCTAGCGGTCTGCAATGCACGGGCACCGACCGCGGGGAATCGGCATGCACTACTTTTTTGCGGTGATGAGGCACGGCCAGAAACGCCACGGAAGCACTATGTAGTGCCTCTGTGGGCTTCAGGATCCGCATCTGTTTTTTTGGATCCGTTTTTTCAGGATCCGCAATTCCGTTCCTGAAAAAAATAGAACATGTCCTATTCTTGTCTGCAATTGCATCTCCAGTATTGCAGACCCATTCAAGTGAATGGGTCCGTGATCCGCGATGTAGTTGCACACGTCCGGTGCCCGTGTATTGCGGACCCGCCGTATGCGGGTTGCAATACGGCCACGGGCAGCACACGGTCGTGTGCATGAGCCCTAATCCTGTAAAACCCCTTTAAATGGGCCTGATAGTTCGATTTTAAATATTCTGAAAATATTGAATGTAGGTGTATTGAATTTACTTCTCAGTTTTTAGATTATTTCACCATTCTGTGCTGGAAGCAGGCAAGAAACTGCGCCATTTCTGGACTATATGGTTTTACCTAGACATCATGGGTGCCAATACACATAGGGGGAGATTTATCAAACGGGTATAACGTAGAACTGGATAGTTGCCCATAGCAACCAATCAGATTCTACCTTTCATTTTTCACAGCTTCTTTGGAAAATGATAGGCGGAATCTGTTTGGTTCGTATGGGCAACTAAGCCAATTCTAGTTTACATCAATTTAATAAATCTCCCCCATAGTTTTTGACCAGGTTTTTATTTTTGCCCCAAAAAGCTAGATTTTTTTTTGTACTGTTTTTAACTGTTTTTTGAGCACATACAGTAGTGATTGCTCGTCCCTCTATTGCTGCATGTAAATGTAGGGAAATGAGAAAGCAATAATTATGAATGAAAACTTCATCGTTCCTAATCGTTGCCCCGTATATCAGCCTATGTAAATGGGCCCTTAAGCTGGCCATACACATTCAGTAGCTATCAACAGATATCTCTCCCCCGACAACCCCATACACATGCATATAAAGCATTTATAAAAAACAGAAGGGCATGAAGAATCTGCACCACAAATATGCAGGAAATCCGCCATGTCTACATCCATCCAATATGTACAGGATTCCAATTAGTAGTCTGCACCCTTCCCTGCTAGACCCGCTAAGTATGTGATATGTGCTTGAGAGGCTGCAAAAATATCTAACTCCGTTACTTCAAAATTGGTAGTAAGAGCCTTCATCAGGTACCCACCAAATATACACAGCAGGGCACAAGATGGAGGTTGCTAGACACGAGGGAGTTCAGGGGCATGACATTTCTGATGGTGGGCCTACTATACAGGGGTGGTCATCAGTTCCATTAAACCCTTATGTGGGCACATAAACAACACTGTACATAATTAACCATATAATTAGCAATGATAGAGAGGACCTTTAAGGGTTCTTTTACATGACCAAATATTTTTCCCAGTAACAAGCACTGATTGGCCGCATGTCAATCGGCACTCGTTACCTGCATTTACATGCAGCATTTATCTTTAGTATGGGGACGAATGGTTGGTAATACAATCACTTGTCCCCGCGCAGGTATCATTTGTTTGCAGCACACTATCTAAGTCTTCTTATTGTTGTACAGTTCCACAGATATGCACAAGAGGACCTAAAGAAAGGACTATCACTCTATCAGACGGAGGGTAATCTTGGTTTGACCAATGCGTGGGACATCGTACAGACAGAGGTATACTTTAGCTACCATTGCATACCTTCTATAAATTGTATGCAGATAAGCCCTGTTTTCAGTGATCCAGGGGTCACTGCTACAGGGTTAATACTAGGTTCACTACCAAAGGGTTAATCCTACGTTCAGTGTCAGAGTTGTTGGGATGCTTATAGTGATACTGATTCTGATCTATGTACTATATAATCCAAAAAGGCTATGTATGGGTAGAAACACTTAACTGGCAGTTTTTTAGTTATACTTGCTGGGTAATGGGGTGGTCCTATTTTCCCCTGCTAGTAAGCAAGCTAGAGTGAAAACCTGTTTGGTGTGAGCAGATCCTTCTTCAGGATTACACCATTTCTGTCAGTGAAAGCTGCTGGGAACTACCTCTAAGACAAAGAAGCATTGACTTATTCCAGTTGGTTGAAGACCATGAAGGCTATGCTTGGACTGAGTCAATAAAGGTAACACACCTATGGCTTTAGACTTTACTGCCTGTGGTTTGGGTTATTTTGCGCCTGGCACTCTCCACACTACTGAGTTGAAATGGTCATCCAATCTAAGACTGCACCCCGCATGTGGGCCATACAAAGAAATATTGAGGAATTGGACCGCTAAGGTCAGTGTCTATAGAGAGACTCAGGGCGGACCACCATCATTGCCATCTCCTATACACAGCTTTTTGGAAAAAGCCTACTTTGTGAAATAAGTCAGGACCGTGCCTGCTACATATTCTTGTACTGTGACCCCTATCATCTATTCAGTAAAGGAGAGACTTTATTTTGCTATAATCAAGTCGGCATCATCTGTGGTCTCTATACCTGATCCTCATCATCTACCTCCTGTTCTCCTGCCTTGCAACCCACTGCTTATTGCTTCTTAACATCAAGGGCACCCCAGCTACCACCAAGCAGAAGACTCTAAAAGTCCAGGGTGTGCACTGAGAGAGAGAAAGGTTGCACCCCTCTATTCACTGCCCGTGCAGCCCAGGAGATCGCTGAGGCCAGGATTAACCACTTTGAGGACTACAACCACCCTCATTGGGTCAGCCACCACTCCCATTCTCTCCACCCTCACGCCTCCCCTGCAGGCCGGGGGATGGCAGTTTCCACTTTTAAAATGCCATTAACATCTGAGAGTAGAAAATCTAGAAAATAGTCCCTTTTTAGCGGAAGAAGACATTTGAGCAAAAATTAGCGACTTTTGTATGTCAGTTTCATACAGCTTTAGGGCATGGAAAATGGAGCTCTGACACATCTAAAGTCAACTTACTTTGGATCTGTTGCTTGGACGTAGAATCTAAACTGGTCTTGGTGTTGTACGATCTCCAAAAGAAAAATTAAAAAGGACAAATCTGCAATTTGCCACTGCAAATCTTTAATCTCAAGGCAAATATGAAATATGGATACCTTGAAAAAACAATTCATGAGGTTTCCAGTACATCGGTGCTGAGTGAATCTATATATAATAAAAACAATCAGTCTGAGCATTCTCAGTACGCGATGACAAACTCAAACTTGTGCACTTTACTTGATCCCATTATTCACAGAGCGCTCTTGTCATATAATTTGTGGTTAACAAATCCCACAATCCGGCTAATCCCCACTGAACTGGACTAAGATGTATTGCAGCTTGTGGTGTCATCTGTAATCAGAGCGGAGGAGAATGTGAAATGTATAATACTGAAATAAATTGAAGACGTGAATAAGGGCTCATGCACACTGCCTTTGCCCTGCCGTGGCCATTTGCGGGTCCGCAATACACGGGGCACTGGCTGTGTGCACCCCACATCACGGATGCAGACCTATTCACTTGAATGGGTGCGCAAATCCAGAGATGCGGATTCCGAAGCACGGATCGGAACCCCACGGAAGCACTACGGAGTGCTTCCGTGGTGTTACTGGCCGTGCCTCCTCACCGCAAAAAAGTAGTGCATGCACTACTTTTTTGCGGTGCGGACTGTCGGATGCGGATCGCGGACCCCATTCAAGTGAATGGGTCCGCGATCCACATGCGGCTGCCCCACGGTTGGTGCCCGTGCATTGCGGACCGCAATTTGCGGTCCGCAGCATGGGCCCTGCCAGCACACAGTCTTGTGCGTGAGCCCTAAGGCTGATATTCTTTCTAAATGCTGTACCAGTGTACATAGTTTTCCGTATGATCTGCTTCAGAGCCGTCCTACTGAGTATTTTGCATTATGTCTGCTGATTTAGATAGAATTAATGGAAGTGAAACTGCAGACAAGTACTATAAAAATAACATAATACATGCATGAAACATTATATAAAAAAATTCACATTATGAAAAATCTAAGCCTAACATAGAGTACATTAAATATCCTATAATAGAGGGAACAACAGCTTCTCCATCAGTATTGCAAACCATTAATCAGAGGGCCGTGCAAGATCACAACTGTCCGCCCCTCAATGGCCAATACCAGCACTACTCCCCATTCACCGTATACAAGTCTTCATCCTGCGTCTTACATAGGCAGCTGCTGTCTGCCCTCCTTTCAAATACCCCAGGGATGGGTAGTGCCACTGGGACTTGCAGAGCTAGCAACAAAGGCAGGAAGGTAGACATGTGAAATATACTCTTCCTTAAAGCTATCATTTCAGAATTTATCTGCAGTTCAAGGATGCGTACATCCGTCACAAGTAGACATAGAATGCACTATGTCTAAGCCTACATGCACACGGCAGTGGTTTTTTGCGGCCTCCGTTCAGTTTTTTTTGCGGATCCGATGGTTTCCCATTCATTTCTATGGATCCGTTAAAAATGCGGATGCCTCTTCCGTTGCCTGTCCACGTCCGCTGTCCGCATTTCACGTTCGCAAAAAAAATATGGCATGTCCTATTCTTGTCCGCAAAAAACAGTTTGCGGACCCATAAAGTCAATGGGTCCGCAAAAAATGCTGATGACCAACGGAAGCCATCCATTTGTCATCCGCATCTGTTTTTTTTTTGCGGATGGTTGCTTGGAAACCAGGGCACTTGCACAGGTACTTTAAGAAACTGGTTCAAGCCTTCCGTTTTTTTTTTTCGGATCCGCAAAAAAACGGAAGACACACGGAAACACAACCTACAAAATTTGCGGACACACGGAAAGGATGTGGATGTGAAAAAAAAGGAAGACGGATCTGTGATTTGCGGACAGCAAAAAACAACTGTCGTGTGCATGTAGGCTAAGAGTGTGAACCTACACCGAGCAAAGGGAGCCCAAAGCAAAAATCAAAATAGGCCTCCTCCCATGCCCCCATTTCTGAAGGCATAAAGAGCTTGGTGACCCTAAGACTATTTATTTGCTCCCGTTGTCAGATCCATAAAGTTAGGGTCAAGCTTGGGACAGCCGCCCCTATATATTTATAGTACATAACTGTGGCAGATAGAGCCTTAACAACATACAGCGTCTAAATCGCACCACAGTATAGTACCTAAATAGCAGTACTATATACAGCACATACAGTACCAACATACAGTGCCTAAAAAATGCCTAAATAGCAGTCCTATATAGAACACATACAATACCAGAATACAATTCCTAATTAATACCACCATACAGTGCCAAAATAACAATTCTATATAGAGCACATACGATACTAGAATACTGTTCCTAAATAATACTACCATACAGTGCCCACATACCAGTGTTATATAGAGCACATACGACACCAGAATACAATTCCTAAGTAATACCACCATACATTGCCCATATAACAATGCTATATAGAGCACATAGGATATCAGCATACAGTTCCTAAATAGTGCCAGCATACAGTGCCCTAATAACAGTGCTATATAGGGCACATACAATATTGGCATACATTGTCTAATAATACCTGCATACAGGGGGAGGTTTACCAAAACTAGTGCAAAGGAAAACTGACTTACTTGCCCATAGCAACCAATCAGATTCCACCTTTCATTTTTCAAATCTCATATAGAAAATTAAAGGATCAATCTGATTGGCTGCTATGGGCAAGTAAGTCAGTTTTACTTTGCACCAGTTTCAATAAATCTCCCCCACAGTGCACAAAAAACAATTTCTAAATAGAGCACATACAATATTAGCATACAGTGCCTAAATAATACCACCATACAGTGCCTAAATAATACCACCATACAGTGCCCAAACAACGATGCTATATACAGCTCATACAATATCAGCATACTATGCCTAAATAATACCAACAGACATTACTCATATAACAATGCTAAATAGAGCACATACAATATCAGCATATAATGCCTAAGTAATACTACCATACAGTGTCCAAACAACAATGCTATATAGAGCACATACAATATCAGCATACAGTGCCTAAATAATACCACCATACAGTGCCGAGATAGCAATGCTATATAGAGCTCATACAGTATCAGCATACAGTGCCTAAATAATACCACCATACAGTGCCAAGATAGCAATGCTATATAGAGCTCATACAATATCAGAATACAATGCCTAAATAATACTACCATACAGTGCCGAGATAGCAATGCTATATAGAGCTCATACAATATCAGAATACAGTGCCCAAATAACAATACTATATAGAGAATATACAATATCAGTATACAATGCCTAAATAATACCAACAGACATTACTCATATAACAATGCTAAATAAAGCACATACAATATCAGCATACTATGCCTAAAAAATACAGCATTCAATTAACAAGGCTATATAGAGCCAATGTACGGCCCCTTTCACACTAGCGTTTTAGCTTTCCGTCCTAGAGATCCGTCGTCGGGTCTCTAGGACGGAAAGCTACTGATCAGGATTATCCCCATGCATCCTGAATGGAGAGCAATCCGTTCAGGATGCATCAGGATGTCTTCAGTTCAGTATGTGAACGTTTTTTGGACGTTGACAAAAGCGCAGCATGCTGCGGATTTGTCTCCGTCCAAAAATCCGGAAGACATGCCGCAACGCCGGATCCGGACTTAATGCCCATTGAAGGGCATTAGTCTGGATCTGGCCTTTAGCTAAACGTCGTTTCGCGCATTGCCGAACCGACGCTTAGCTTTTTGTCAATGGTTACTATGGCAGCCAGGACGCTAAAGTCCTGGTTGCCATAGTAAAGAGTAGGGAGTGGGGAGCAGCATACTTACATTCCGTGCGGCTCCCGGGACGCTCTAGGATGACGCCAGGGCGCCCCAGTGCATAGATCACATGATCGCACGGATCACGTGATCCATGCGCGCGGGCGCTCTGACGTCATTCAGAGCGCCCGGGAGCCGCACGGAATGTAAGTATGCCGCTCCCCTGCTCCCCACTGCTACTATGGCAACCAGGACGCTAGTAGCGTCCTGGCTGCCATAGTAACACTGAAAGCATTTTGAAGACTGATCAGTCTTCAAATGCTTTCAGTTCACTTGCGTTGTGAAGGATCCGGCGTGCATTCCGGCGACGGAAGTGCACGCCGGATCCTAACAACGCTAGTGTGAAAGAGGCCTAAGGCTACTTTCACACTAGCGGTAGCCTTTTCCGGTAGGCTGTTTCGGCAGGGAACAGCCTGCCAGATCCGTGCTACCGCTAGTCCACCATGCCAAGAGGCGGCCGGACAAAAACTACAACATGCTGCGGTTTTTGTCTGGCCGCCTCTCTTTGCCATGCTGCTGCCTTCTGCATGTCATCTTTCCTGAATTTTGCACATACTCAGTTACTGGACCAGCTTTATGACTGTTTCCTTTGATATCACAGTTCCGATGCTGCGGGGTGAAGAATTACACTGACTGGCTGGAAATGCGGAATAGTTCACTTGTGCCCCACTCCTGCTGTATGGAACACAGCGCCTCCTGCCAAAGCAACCCCAGCACCTGGTGGACAGAGGTGAGTGGTCTCTGCTTTTTATAAGACAGCTCATTAAGTAGAGGTCTAATGGATGACGACTCCAGTCACCTGTGGCAAGGACTTACCGCTTTTCTGATATTTTCGGTCCCTAAATGAGTCCTGTACATTGTTGTACAAATGGTCGTGACAGCACATGAAGCAATAAATGTTGTGCGGTTAAATGTGGTCCCTCAGAAATGAGTACTAGATAACAGTCACCTACCTCAACCTTACAGAGGCTGTATGAGAAAGAAAAAAGGGCATGTTATTCCAAAACAGCTCCACTCTTGTCTGTGGGCTGTGTCTGGTATTGCAGGCAACCTAACTTAGGCCTCATGCACACAATCAGATTTTTCATCCATGTACTAATTTAGATGGGGATGAACTGCAGTACCTGACACAACCATTGGACAAGAGTGGCGCTGTTTCTGGATGAGTATTTCTAATCTCATACAACCTCATTACTCCACAATGTAGAATCTGTTTCTCATCATCTTCAAGTGTCAAGTATATCTTGTTTGCTTCTTGTCATTACATATTTAGTGTCTCTGCCTTCGTACGTCCAGCTCTGTCTCCTGGGTCCAGTCTCTAAGCCATTATATCAACAGAATTTGACCTGGATTCTAAATACCAGGTCTACAGTGCTCCAGTGACGTATAATGGCTGTCTTATCTCACTCATGTCATATTTGCTGCCTCTCCATCTAGATACTGGGAAATCCTTTGAACCAGACCTCTGAATTTTCCTATTTCCTTTCAATATTTCATTGTGTCACTCCCTTAGGCCTCTTGCACACGACAGTATTTTGCGGACCGTATACTGGCGGTTTTTTCAGTTCAGTATACTGACAGTATACTGAACCATTCACTTCAATGGGTCTGCAAAAAATACTGAAGTGTCTCCGCATGCCTTCCGTTTCCGTTTTTCCGTTCCGTTTAAATATAGAACATGTCTAAGGCCTTATTCACACGTCCGTAGTGTTTTGCGGATTCGCAAAACACCTTGCCACCAGCCCTATAGAGATGCCTATACGTGTCCACAATTGCGGGCAAGAATAGGACATGCTCTATATTTTTGTGGAGCCGCCGGCCTGGAAGATCAGCGGCGCTCTCCGCAAATTCGGATGCAGAGAGCACAGTGTGTGCTGTCCGCATCCGTCACGTCCCCATTCAAAATAAACGGGTCCGCACCCGTTCCGCAAATTTGTGGAACGGGTGCGGAAGAAGATTGCAGTCGTGTGAATTAGACCTTATTCTTGTCCGCAAATCACGTTCAGTGGCTCCATTCAAGTCAACGGGTCCGCAAAAAAACAGAAAGCATACGGAAAGGCATCCGTATGTCTTTCGTATCTGTTACGTTTTTGCTGAACAATCTATTAAAAATTTTAAGACCAGCCCAATTTTTATTATGGAATTACTGTATACTGTATATGCCATACGGAAAAACGGAACAACGGAATCAAAACGGAAACACAACGGAAGCAAAAAACGGAAAAACAGATCCGATAAAAACACCGCAAAACACTCAAAAAGCCATACGTTCGTGTGCAAGAGGCCTTAAAGGGGTTTTCCCACGAAAAAGATTCTCAAGTTTTCAAACCTGCACCTGGACCAGATTAGAGCTGTACAGCGCCACCTGCTGTTTGCTCTTTTTCTAATTTCTCTGTCCGGGTCACTGAGATGGAAGCACATGCTCAGTTCCATCCTTCAGCTGCTAACAGCTGCAGTATAAGGCCTCTTGCACACGGCCGTTGTGGTTCCGTTCCGTGCATTGGGGACCGCAATTTGCATTTGCAATATGCAATTCACCTTAAATGGGTCCGTGATCCGTCCACACATCAAAAAAATAGAACATGTTCTATATTTTTCGCAGAGCGGAGGCACGGACATAAACACCACGGAGTTACTCCGTAGTGCTTCCGTGGGGTTCCGATCCGTGCTTCCATTCAGCACCGCACCGCATCTCCGGGTTTGCGGACCCATTCAAGTGAATGGGTCCACATCCGTGATGCGGAGTGCACACGGCCGGTGCCCCGTGTATTGAGGAACTGCCGTATGCGGGCCACACAACGGCTGTGTACATAAGCCCTAAAGGACACGTCCCCTCAGCTTGAAATAAATCTAGCAGAGCAATTGGAGCAATGAATGGAGATATTTATGGATTTATGTAAGGTACAGGGCTGGTTCTAAGTATTTTTTTTTTTTAGAAAGAGACTGTTGTGTACTATATAATATCAAATTCATTTATTGAATCAATCATTGGATAACCTCTGTAAGCACTAAATGGCAGAATGTATGTTTGAAAATGGGGCGAATGGGAGGCAATTGAATAAAGGGGGTCATTTACTAATCCGAAGTACGCCCAAATAAGGCGCCTAAAACGCTGGTCTTAATAAATGTGCCCCAAAAAAGTTTGTATCCCTTTTAGACCACCTGATAGAATCACTGCAGTCTGCAGGTACTTATGTGTTGTAAACAGATTGCCATCAGATTGCTGCAGAAAGGACACACCCCTGAGAAAGGACATGCCCGCTAAGCTAATGCACGGGCACCGACCGTGGGGCAGCCGCAGCGGATCGCGGACCCATTCACTTGAAAGGGTCCGCGATCTGCCCGTTCCGCAAAAAGATAGGACATGTTCTATCTTTTTGTGGGACGGAAGTACAGAATGGAACCCCACTGAAGCACTCCGTAGTGCTTCCATAGTGTTCCGTTCCGTCATTCCGTTACGCATCTCCGGATTTGCGGACCCATTGAAATGAATGGGACCGCATCCATGATGCGGAATGGCCACGGAATAGTGCCCATGTATTGCAGATCCGCAAATGCGGTCCGCAAAACGGCCACGGAGCTCAAGAGGCCTTAGAAAGAGGTTATCACCTACTAGATTTTGTATGATTTTTATTTTTTTATATTATTCATGGGATAACCCCCTTTAATTGGAGGAGCCTATCATGTAGTTTTTTTTTTTTTCATGAATATAACGCAAGAACTTTAGATTTGACACAGACAGGAAAGGAGAACCTCCTGGTTTATGAATCAGAACTGCAGTGAAGACTGACACACAGCCAGAACAATTCTTGGCGTTGCCTGTGTTGACAACTCATAGGAGATTCATCAATTTGGTGTATTGGAAAATTGGCTTAGTTGCCCATAGCAACCAATCAGATTCCTCCTTTCATTTTACAGAGCTTCTTTGGGAAATGTAAGGTGGGATCTGATTGGTTGCTATGGGGAAATAAGCCCATAGTTTACCTATACGCCAGTCTTGATAAATCGCCGCCAATAATTGCTAGTGGTGAGGAATCATCATCACCTATTAGAAAATCTCGGCCTAGCAGTGACATCTTCCTTGACTCTTTCCTAGAAAGCCAGAGGCAGATGTTCAGTCGAGTTATTTATGTAGAGATGACGGGTTGAGATTCATGGATTATCCCTCAGGCTTATGTTACTCCTCAGTCGCCCTAGATCCACATATAAATCATTCCTGCTAACCTGGCCGTGGACATGTTAGATATGGCAGATTGGTGAAGCTCCAGCGCAGTCATTGATCAGAGTAATTAGCCATGAATCTCTCCGGGTGGCAGATTTTGACCCTTTGAGAAAATATTGCTTTCATTCATATTTGATATGTATCTAGTGAAGGTATAAAGTATAGATGAACCTCCTCACCTTCCTAAATAACTCATCCACTGAACAAAACACATCAAGCATCTTCATATTTAAAGAGAGCTCTGCTGCAAACCCAGATTGAAGGAAACCTCTAACCGTTCCTGAACCTGCGCAGGAATATCACCGAAAACAAAAGCTAGACCAGCACCTTGAAACAATATGCAAAAAGGGGTTCAGGTGCACCCTACCATGGCGGCAATGTAAAGGGAAACAAGGACTACAAGTAGCAGCACACTGCATGTGTCTTTGCGCCTGGAGCAAACACTGGAAACGTGGATAAATGTGTCTGCTATACTTAGGATATGAGAATTAGAAGCTCCTTGCGCACATTTTTGATCGAGGTGCTTCAGCAACAAGGTGGCGTCCAACAGGTGGGACCTATGCCAACAGACTTGCCTGTCCTGGGCTTTTGGCCTACTAAATTTCAGGGCAATGTAGAATCCGGCTGCATCACACTGTGATTAAAGGGGTTATCCAACCCCTATAATTCACCCCCCTAATGCCCGAGCCCCTCATATAGGTTATACTTACCGCGCTCCCTGGCACCCACGACGCTTCCCCGTAATGCTGCCACTGCATCTCCCCGTCGTATGGAACAAAACATCCAGTGATGGGGGGAGCAGCCAACAGCAGGTGATGCTAAGGAGGCACGCCCCCCATATGCCGGGGAATCTATATTAGGGGCCTGGGCATTAGGGGGGGTCATTATTCTTTAAGGCCTCTTGCACATGACCATATGTATTTTCCGGTCCGCAAAAAATACAATAATAGGACAAGTTCTATCTTTTTGCGGAACCGATATACGGAAAACAGGATGCACACGGAGTACCTTCCGTTTTTTTGGCGGACCCATTGAAATGAATGATTCCGCATACGGTCCGCAAACAAAACGGAACGGACACGGAAAGAAAATACGTTTGTGTGCAAGAGGCCTAATAGTATGGCTACATGACGACATTTGTCACGTGACAATAAGTCGTGCGACAGAAGGGTACAACTACAGCAACATTTATGTCACAGTAATGTCGAGTGACATTGTTTGTAATGATAGTCTATGGTGTCCCGCAGCGATGCGTGATATTTTGCGACTGCAACTTGGATGGGTTTTTGTGCGACTGTTGTGTCGCAGTCGCAGCACGTCGCAGTGCAACATTATCGGCTATCATTACCAGATATGTTGCGCGATATTGCTGTGACAAATGTCGTTGTGCAGCCCTCACTTCCTGGGAAGATGGGCTGAGGTGCCATATCAAGCACAGCCGCTATGTAATGTGTGGCGCTGTGCTTAGTAAGCTGGGAAGAGCTTGGGTGAGTTCAGTGGCTTCTTCAAACAGCTGATCGGGAGGCAGAGGCGGACTGGCCATAGGTCCTAAAGGGAAATTTCCTGGTGGGCCAATACCTAGGATGGCCACCCAAGCCCTCCTCACGGCCGCCAGCCGGGTACATAAGGATCTGATTCTCTCTTAGGCCCCATTCACACGTCCGCAATGTCGTCCGCATGTATTCCGCAATTCTACAGAATACATGCGGACCCATTGACTGTGAATGGGGCACGGAACGATGCGGAGAGCACACAATGTGCTCTCCGCATCAGTTTTTGCGGAGCGCACCGCCGATCTTATGGCCGCAGCTCCGCAAAAAAGTAGAGCATGTCCTATTCTTGTCCGCAATTGCGGACAAGAATAGACATTTCTATGGGGATGCCGGCCGGGAGTGTTTATGGATCCGCAATTTGCGGATCCATAAACACAACGGACGTGTGAATAAGGCCTTATGCAGATGGCCAGCAGCCGCAGGTGCACTCCTGAATTCAACTGTATCTATGTCCTCAGGACGGTAATACAGTTGAATACGGTGGCAGTATTTTGTGCTGCACTGTGATATCTGGTTCTGCTGGGGTGGTATATTGCTCTACGGTATGGTATCGCTGGCCTGTCTACTTCTGTTGGCTCTGCCTAATTATGTTGCCCGTCTTCTGACAGTTTGGACCTACGTACAACACAGGGCCACCTTTAGTTCCCAGTCCTCCCCTGTCAGCAGGGGTGCCAGGAGTCAGCCCCCCACCGATCTGATATTGAGGACCTATTCTGATGGGTCATCAATATCAATTTCCTGGATAACCCCTTTCATTGCACCTTTAAAATAGATTGTGACAAGTTCTGATGGAGAGGCAGGTCCTGTATGTGTATTGCTGATCCATTCATTCTCTATGTACAGCGGCCAGACCTCCAAGTTATTCACAACCCCTTTAATTTTTTTCTGAGCATTGTGCATATCACAATAGTTAATCTAAATTTAAAGGTAACAAAACGTAATATTCTAAAAATACAGGCACACGCACTCACCACATACAGGCACACAACCACATCAGACGGGCACGCACATGCACACTAACTATATAGAGGCATGCTCATTTTTGCACACTGCCTACTTACCTACCTGCAAGCACACACACTCATCACATACAGTTATACATACTAGCATAACTTTGTGCAGACATGCAGTATATACACTCTTATGCTAATAGTGCCAGACGGCCCCCTGCCCTCTAATAACTACTGCCCTAGGGACCCACGGTGGGTGGGTAGCGGCACATGAAGCCCTGGGACCTAGTAAGCATTGCAGTGGAGACCCCCTTTAAACTATGTCCCTCTGAACACACAGTGCAGACGGACGCTACTAACTGAACTGAAGTGAAGAAGCTCAGGAGTCTTGGAAGACACGCTGATCGTGCCTGGATATTTGTAATATTGTGCTTGTACACACAGGACACAGTCAATGTCATTGGCAAACGCCATAAAACAGTTTGCCAAGTTCAACTTAATATACGTTTGGCAGGCGCTCCAGACTCTACTGATCAATGACTGGTTCTTTCGTGTACATTATATGAGTCTTCTACAAGCCAAAGATCCTGTTTCTCACAATGTATTTTATTACTCAAAATATAAGTGGGCGAAGGCAAGGTGACATTGTGTATTCCTTATGTCTCAGGATGGTGGAAGAGATTAAATACTTAGTAAGGGGCTTATATAGAGTCCCTCATAGCAAAAAAAAATGTACCGTACGTAAGCCTCCTCCACATGGACTGGTTCGTGCCTTCATTACTGATCATCTCTAGACGGAAATATGTCATTATCTTGTATCTATCTACGTATCATACTGCTAATAACTATTAGTTGAAAACAATAAAAAATTCTAAAGTGCAGCACAGTTTCGTCCATAAATGAAAGCAGTTTCTGTTGTCCATATGTAAGATGGCCACCATTAATCTGACTCAGCTTTCACGGTGTCACCTACCTGTGATTTCCCAGTTGCCAAAAAGCATTTGGACTCACTGAAATCCAGGTAGTGTGCCCTCTAGTGGCCTCATTTTGTAGTTTGAACTGACATAATAAATGATAATTATTTACCTTTAAATTATAAGCACGGGGGCGGCATGTGACAGGAAGGCAGCTACCAATCTGAGAAATTCACTGGCTTAGGCAAAAAGTCAGCCCTTAGGGCACCTTTTTACACGCGCTAATTACACAATGTCACACAATTGGACCAATTATCCAATGGGACATAACATAGCCCTTTATTTACTGTGGGTAACACCATAGAGTTCTTCCCTTGGGGACATCATCACTGGACATCATCCCTCTAATAAGTTGGAAAATTTTATTGTGTCATTGAAGCGCTTATTATCTTACCCAATTATCTCATCCAGATTCTCACCTTAACAAACTATACGTAAAATTTTCTCCATCTATAGCCAGCAAAACATGTGCATCAGAGCGGTCAACAGAGAGCACCGGCGGTGGCCTGATGACACATGGCCTCAATTAGAGCCAGTAACCATTTTCAATCTGATGTATCTGTGGATTGATTCTCCCTCTTATTCCAGAGGGACTTCCTCATGTTCTTTCTGATAAATACATCGCTACGTGTGCCGAGTACAAATTCTTTTTTTTCTCCAGTCGTGAAGTGGTTTTTATTGTTTCTGTCTTTCTGTTTGATAGGTTTTAATCATGAAACCTGAGACCTCTGTAGCATTTCCTCAGAAATCAAAAATTTACCTGTAAATCAAAGTGCTTCCGTTACCTACTTTTGTGATATGGTTAAAAATTCTGTTTGGCTACATCTGCATTTTTTTGTTATAGTTAGGTGACTGACAACCAATATGGCTGGAGTTATAAACTCTATGTGGATTGACAACCATCTTTCTCCTTAAATCTACCCTATTATATAGCAAAACTCTCTGCGCTTTCATAGCTGTGCATAAGGGTGATTACCCCATGTAATCAGAAATGTCATCCATATTCAGAGCTACTTTTAACAATTTCAGGGGCATAGTCATAGGGGAACAGAAGATGTAATTGTAACCGACCCCTAAGGGGCTGAAAGGCTCCTCTGCAACATAAGAAGACTCCAATGGCACATGCTAGGTAGAGATGCAGTTACTAATATTGCATACGAGGCCATGAACTTCACGTTATGCCTCTAAGTAATATTTTCTGAAATTACAAGTATAAAATCTTCTAACACGATAAAACCTTCTAGTTGAATTTCTTGGCAAATTGGTCCACAAAGAAATAGGATTTGCATAAAAAGAGGTGAGGCTTTGTTGTCCTAGGCCTTCCCCTGAGGAACCAGGGCATGGCTTAAAATTCTAATGTTAGGAACTCTTTAATTAAAATTCTAATAGATTCATAAATAGACATAGACCTGAGTTGTAGAATACATGGACAGACTTTAGTCTGCCACAAACAGCATCCTGTGTTCAATGAACGGGCCTGAATTTAAAAATCTCCCCTTTCCTCATTCTGACTGGAAGAATTTCCCAAAATTACAATTTACGAATACAGTTTATAAAGAGTCAAAAAATTATCCCCAACCTTGAGAGGAAAAGCAAGAGCAGCTAGTGACCCTATTCACCCCTTTCTCCTCTTTACCCTTCGACTTCTATGTACCCCCGTTCTGACAGTATTATACCGCAGTCTTTTTAAGAGGTATCCGTTATGTACAGCTATACTTACAGTGCTTTTCTTGGAAAGCATTGATATGTTTACCGATGAACGCCTGTGGAGTATGTGCGGGTGAGCTGGCAGGAATGTTGTTTTCTAATGCTTAGAACTGCCATCATTACAGACATAGTAACAAGAACTGTCTGGAAGTATCTGTAGGCTGTGTAGGTTTCAATGAATGGAAGCCATATCTCATAACTCTGACCCATGAAGCTTTGTAGATGCAATGGGACACATTTATCAAATTAAATTAAAAGGGTTGTCCCACAAAAAATATTCTACATTTTTTAATTCGTTTGTAATTGCATGTAATTAAAAATGTATTATAGCCACTGAGTTATTCACTGAAATTTACACTGAAAGTACAGCGCCACCTGCTGTTTGCTCTTTTTCTAATTTCTCTGTCCTGCTCACTGAGATGGAAGCACATGCTCCATCCAATCCTTCAACTGCCAAAAGCTGCAGTAGAAGGGACATGCCCCCTGAGCTGCCAGCTTGAAATAAATCTAGCAGAGCAATTGGAGCAATGAGTAGGGATATCTCCGGATCCATGTGAGGTACAAGGCTGGTTCTAAGTTTGTTAGAAAGAGTTTGTCATGTATTGTATAATAGTAGATTTTTATTTTTTTTAATTAAGTATGGAATAACCCCTTTAAGGGTACTTTTACACTTGCGGCAGGACGGATCCGGCAGGCTATTCAGCCTGCCGGATCCGTCCTGCCGCAAGTGCCCATGAACTGCCATGCTGCCGCTCCGTCCCCATTGACTATAATGGGGCGGGGCGGAGCTACGGCGCAGCACGGTAGTGCACGGCCGGAGATCGCCGGACTAAAAGTCCTGCATGTCCGACTTTTCAGTCCGGCGATCTTTGCCGTGCTGCGCTGTAGCTCCGCCCCCTGCCCCATTATAGTCAATGGGGATGGAGCGGCAGCACGGCAGTGCACGGGCACTTGCGGCAGGACGGATCCGGCAGGCTGAATAGCCTGCCAGATCCGTCCTGCCGCAAGTGTAAAAGTACCCTAGGCACTAAAGTGGCAGAATGTGTGTTAGAAAATGGTGCAGATGGGAGGCAGCTGAACAAAGAGTTTGGATCCCTTTTTAGACTCCTGGCCCCCTGACAGCAGCATGACTGCAGGTTTCTTGTGTTGTAAGCAGACATAGGACCCCTGCTAATGAAGGATTTTTTTGAAGAGTACAGTTGACCCAAATCCCCCCAAAAAAAGTTATTTCAGAATTTCATTCTTAATTGCCGATCATGCATTATTCCAACATTTACTATACAATCTGTAGTCAAATTGCACTGCCAAAAGAGAACACCGGCTGTCTGCATGCTTGTGCTGCATAATATGAAGCTATGAACAATATGGCAGCTTATTTATGCCAACTAATTTATTTTTATGTTCCGTCCCTACTTATAGAGAAAATTGGGATCTAGCTGTGTGTGTACAGTATATGGCTTGCATATATTAAGTCTGGAGAGCCTGAACTGTTCTGCGGCGTCTCAGTCTGGCTGAGGACATGGTTAATTCTAGATTTAGTAGGAAGGGATGTTGTGAGCAGTCCATCTCGCCCTGCCATTCTCTGCTGCCCACGTCTGTTCTATAATGTGTCTGCCTGCTGCAGCTGATTACACCCAGTTCTTATTCTCCCACGCTCGTCCCATGTCGCTCAACCCACCCCTCCCCCTGACTCGGTGTATGTCTCAGAATGATTTGGGTTTTAGTCTTTGAAAACAGTCACCGTGGCCCCCCCAGCAGTCGACACTGAAGTACAGCATGGGTCATATCTCCATTATACGTACATTCAACCAGTAGATAACATAAAGGAGTTATCTTTCTAATGTACTATGTGTTTTAATGCCTCACTATTTTCAAGATCGCTGCTTGAAACTAATATTTATTTACTTTTAGAGGGTAATAACCAGTACACCCCCTCATAAGTCTCAAAGCAGTGGATTTGCTACAATGGTATCTGGTCTAAGTACGGTAATCCTCTGTAATTTAAATGGGTTGTCCAGGCATATCCTAAAAATTGCAAACTAACCTGTGTAAGGAAGAATCTCTTTTCTATAGATACCACCTGTCTCACTGCAGATTCTTCTGTCCTCAGTCCAGTCACGTGATCTCCACCTCCACAATTTCCCTTCTTCCGGTCAAGTTCTGTCTTTTTTCTGGGCCCCAGCAGTCGAAAGAACGTCATCACTGACTGTAGTCATATGGTGCTCAGAAGACTACACAGGCTGTACCTTCCGACTTATTCTCAGTACAATCTTAGGACCTTACCTTACCTTACTAAGACTTCTATGAGAAGGTTGTCATCTGAGCTCCAAGAGTACAGTACATACACACACACACCTTTTACTGATAGATAGATAGATAGATAGATAGATAGATAGATAGATAGATAGATATAGAGATATAGATAGAAAGAAAAAAGCCATCAATGTTCAAGATGTAAAAATGCAAAAAAAACGGTTCTTTTATTCACCCAAAGTGGCTCTAATGTTGAGCTGGAACATCAGAAATAAAAATGCCAATTAGCTCATGTCAGCCAAAAGAAAGAGTGACCTATCTGTAGACTTGTTCAAGGCAACGCACCATGGGGAAAAATGTGCTATTTATAATTATGGTGTCTTCTTATGAGGCAGATAAGACCTGGATTCCCCCAAGCAGTTTCTCATATATGACTTCAAGTAACTGAGTATTAGCTACCCAACTAACCGGATAATAAGTGCTTTACTTTGAAACACATTTCAGTCTTTAATGGCAACACATTTCATATTGTTTCAGCCCTGCTATGAGAAAGTGAAGCGATGGGTCGGGAATAACATTTCCTCTGTTGGGATCTTCGGCATCTGTATTCTTGTTGTGCAGGTGAGTGAGGCCACCAAGGACTTTTTATGACCATTCTTTTTGGACATATGTTGGAAATAAACTTGGTTTCTTCTTCTGGTCTCTGCAGGTATTTGGTTTGATCTTCTCCATGTTGATGTACTGCCAAGTTCTCAAGGCGGAAAAGTATTATGAATAATCCCAGACATCGTGAAGGAGTTCTCAAGATGAGCCCCATGCTGTTCTTCCATATGCTGGTATGACTGCCCATATACTTCCAACTGGATGAAGGACTATCTTCAAGCTTACTTGCAACTGCAAGGCTGAATTCAGCATCTTCTCTCTCCGCAAGGGCCAGTGTCTGTTCTACCTTAACTTCCTTCGACACTGAACCATGAATGAAATTCTAGCGCTCGAGCAGCTCAATCATGTAACAATGAGTACATCATATCAGCTTTCATAATCCAGCTCCATAGAGCTTCTGAACTCTGCGAGGAGGAATAAGGGCTTGTCTTCTCCTTTTTTTAAAGCACCAAAGCCATTAAATGGAACCCTCCTCTCCCCCACAGATATGCGGATCCATTGTGGTTTGAAAAAATTCCCAGTATGATCTGTACGGCATTGCCACCCGGCATCTTAGCGAAGTTATATAGAAATAGCACAATGCTTTCAGTCATAAATTTAGAAATTGTTTCTCATGCTGCAGTGATAAACACCAGAGACCCGTGACTAGACTCAGCTGACTGCAGAGAAGGACACAGATGTTTAGAATACTTTGCAGTGGGTATTTTTTTTTATTTACCAGTATATATCTATGAGATGCCGAATTTAAGGACTAAGCAGATGGTCAGTGCCATAGCAGCTTCAACATTATTGTTACCATGTGTAACAGGATCATCGGGGGTAAAAATCTGAGATATGGACTTTTAAACTGTATTCATGTTACATTATTCTGTATTTATAAAGTGCCAACTTACTCTACAGCTCTAGACTTAGTAGGAAGGGATGTTGTGAGCAGTCCTTCTCGGCATGAATCCAGGCCTACATTGCCTAACCAAATTACAAACTATATTATTTTATACTATATTGGATGTATACAGAAATTCGAAACCCCTATGGCTGTGTTCATGATCTCTTATGATGCAATGTAACCCTATGTGGGGTACAATGTCTATTAAAATGGCATTCAGATGCTATAATTGGTTAGGTGACATACCTTTGTCTTGCATTAAGGGGTGATTACAGTATGTACTGGGTATGGTCATTGGTCATTGACTGATGGATTTTGTTGCTCATAGGATTTGGATGTCCACTAGGATTGATAAAATGGTAACAGTTAAAGCAAGTGGTTTATCATAGCTTTATGAATATACAGCATTAAAGATAACAGCTTTTATATATCTGAGAATGTACCATGCATAGCAACAAATCACATGTCTGCTTTAGACATCGGGAGCATGTTGGCTAGTCCTTTTTGTCCATAAACAATGTCCTCATAAGAACACGTTTCCAGTGTGGGACTAGGGTTCCTTGGGCTTACCATAAGAGAAAATTATGATGACCCGTCCTACATCTATACCAAACATGAGCCGGTTCATTATCATTGTACAAGCAGGATATGCCATCTAATGGGTGAGTTGTCCCACAGCAAGTGATTGGGTCCACCATTATGTCAACGGTTGTCTTATTCTCGAGAGCCTATTAGCTTTAGGCTCACCAGAGGATTGTCTGATACTCTGGTGAACCAATATACAGTGAATTCGGAATCTTCAGAGTCTTTGACTTTTTTCACATTTGGTTATGTTGCAGCCTTGTGCACTCATTACCCCATAATGACAAACTGAAAACAGAATGTTAGAAATTCTTTTTAATTTATTGGAAAGGAAAAACTAAAATATCACATTGCCATAAGTATTGAGACCCTTTATTCAGTACTTAGTTGAAGCACCTTTGACAGTTATTACAGCCTCCAGTCTTCTTGGGTATGATGCCACACCTGTATTTGGGGATTTTCTGCCATTCTTCTCTGCAGATCCTCTCAAGCTCTGTCAGGTTGGATGAAGGCAAGTCGGTTGGACTGCCATTTTCAGACCTCTCCAAAGATGTTTGATTGGGTTCAAGTCACGGCTCTGGCTGGGCCACTCAGTTTCACATTCACAGAGTTGTCCCTAAGCCACTCCTATGTTGTCTTGTGCTTAGGGTCATTGTCTTGTTGGAACGTGAAACTTCAGTCTGAGGTCCAGAGCACGCTGGATCAGGTTTTCATTAAGAATATCTCTATACTTTGCTCCATTCAGCTATATCTCAAAACTGACTAGTCTCCCTGTCCCAGCTGCTGAAATACACCCCCACAGCATGATGCTGCCACCACCATGCTCTACTATAGGTATGGTTTTAGGTAGGTGATGAGCAGTGCCTGATTTTCTCCAGACATGACAGTTAAGGCCAAAAAGTTCAATTTTGATTTCATCAGAACACAAAATGATGCGAGTCCTTTAAGTGCTTTTTGCAAAATTCAGGCAGGATTTCATGTGTTCTGTCTTACCAAGGCCCTTCTCACCCGATTACTTAGTTTGGTAGGCAGCCAGCTCTAGAAAGAGTCCTGGTTGTTCCAAACTTCTTCCATTTAAAAATTATGGAGACCACTGTGAAATTGCATTTTTTCACCAGATCTGTGCCTCCCCACAATCATGTCACTGAGCTCTACAGTCAGTTCTTCTCTCCTCGGCTTGGTTTTTGCTCAGATATGCATTGTCAGCTGTGAGACCTTATATGTTCGTCTTTCCAAATGATGTCCAATCAACTGAATTTACCACAGGTAGACTCCAATCAAAGTGTAGAAACAGAGGCCCCAGAGCTATAGTTCAATTTTCATAGCAAAGGGTCTAAATACTTATGACCATGCAAAATGTTTGTTTTTCCTTTTTAATAAATTAGCAAACATTTCTAAAATTCTGTTTTTAATTTTGCATCATGGAGTACTGAGTTCTGAATGATGAGGGAACACTTGATGGGGAAAAACCTGTTTTTTATTTTATTTTAGCACAAGCCCACAACCTAACAAATGCAAAAAAATGAAAGGTTCTGAAGACTTTCTGAATGCATTGTATTCATAGTTCAACAAGAGCTTGGCAACATTAACAGAGTGTATGAACTTGGCATCAAACCCTGACTTCAAAGGTCACACATTGGGCACATAGAACTTATACCCCCATAAACACTTACAGAGGCGGACAGAGAACTTAATGTGGCTCTGGAAAAAAAACTAAAAGTAGTCCCATGGTGTAGGTGGATCCATATTGACAGAAGGCAGGGACAACAGAAGTAACCAAATACCACAGTGCAGCACAAAAAACTGTCACCCATGCCAAAGTATGAAACATCCCCCCCCCCCCCCCCCACACACACACACACACACACACACACACTGATCTGCTTGTTTGAATGTGGGCAGGTACTTATTTTTTTAACTACAACCTATAGACCTACAAGCCCTGCCCCTGCTGGATGGATGGTAACATTTCAATGAGCACAAGCTGGTTACATTTTATTGCTTTCTATTTTTTAATAGTATTTAGATGGTGTCTTTGTGCCATCTTATGTACTCAGTGTATATATCCTGTACCACATTAGTTGGATGTTCCTTTGAAGTGTAAATAATAGTGGTAACTCAGCAGAAAGTATGTCTATTATCCAGATCCGTGTTATATGCCAATAAAACTTGTACTTACTCCATGTCTGTAGATTCCTGGCATGCTTGGTGTGGTAGCCTAGTGAAGGCTCTCAATAGGACCTCTTGCAGAGTTTTGTGGTTTAGGCCTCTTTCACACTTGCATTCTGAGGATCCGGCAGGCACTTCCGTCCCGCCGGATCCGTCAGAACGCAAGTCGCCTGAAAGCATTAGAAGACTGATCAGGATCCTGATCAGTCTTCGAAATGCTTTCAGGTTACTATGGCAGCCAGGACGCTATTAAAGTCCTGGTTGCCATAGTAGTAGTGGGGAGCGGGGGAGCGCTATACTTACAGTCCATGCGGCTCCCAAGGCGCTCCAGAATGACGTCAGAGCACCCCATGCGCATGGATCACGTGATCCATGCGTGTAGGGCGCCCTGACGTCACTCTGAGCTCCCGGGACGCACGGATGGTAAGTACTGCTCCCACTCCACTACGCTTACCATGGCAACCAGGACTTTAGCGTCCTGGCTGCCATGTAACCATTGAGAAAAAGCTAAACGTCAGATCCGGCCATGCGCCGAAACGACGTTTAGCTTAAGGCCGGATCCGGATTAATGCCTTTCAATGGGCATAAATTCCGGATCCGGCCTTGCGGCAAGTGTTCCGGATTTTTGGACGGAGCAAAAAGCGCAGCATGCTGCGGTATTTGCTGCGTCCAAAAAACGTTCCGGTCCTGAACTGAAGACATCCTGATGCATCCTGAACGGATTTCTCTCCATTCAGAATGCATGGGGATGATCCTGATCAGGATTTTTCCGGCATAGAGCGCCGAGGACGGAACTCTATGCCGGAAAAGAAAAACGCCAGTGTGAAAGGACTCTTTTCTATTTATTGTAATATTATCATCTCCTGTACAAGTGATAATTAGATTACATATCAATGCTATCTGCCACACTGCCCCTATACAAGGGTAGTGTAAGGTCTAACCTGCCTCATTGCTTCCTGAACAGCGATAAAGCTTCTTATGTAAGCATCATGTGTAGCTTCTCAGAGCAAATGGTTATAGATCCATTTAGGGGTGCACTTTATAGTTGGAAAACCCACCCCTAACAAGATAAAAATCCAATTAAATGAATGAGGAAAAGTGCATATTGGTGGGATTTCCGTGTGAATAATGGCAACATTGCCCCTAAATATTAGGACCTGTAGGTAACACTAGGAAGATGGTATTCATTCTTCTGGAAGAGAGCTTTTTTGCAGATAAAATAAAGTGAGTTGGTGAGTCTTTTGACAAGATTTTAGGCGACTTAATGCATGTTCCCTCCAAGTTTCACTTACTATGTTTTCCCATGTTGAGACCCTTGGCCTTCTTCTTGTAGGCCTCAACTAAAGCTTCTGCTTTCTGTGACATCAGGTTGCTGCATTGCAGGGCCTTCTCTGTCAACCCAAAAGCAGATTACATACTGCTGTTTTATGATGGCCTGTGTCCTAATTATCTTGTAAAGGGGTGGTACTCCCACTGGAAATGTGACACTTGTTGCAAATAGGAACCTTTTTTTTCTCTGACAAAGAGGCACCCAAATATTGGTGCTGAATGTCAGATGGGACAAAAGAGTATTGGTTGCTGTCTCTAGAAGAGGTACACTGCTTGATGGTCATTTACACATTTGGGGCACAGTCTGTTAAACTGTGGAACACTTGAAACAATCTTAACAATCTTCAGTTTCCTGTGGGCCTTCAGATCATGGAGTGTACCAAGATGGCTCAGAGCTTTTTCCCAAACCTACAAGCTGCCATGGGTCAAAAGGAAGCTTCCCCTACCACAGCAAGCCCCAGTGGGCTAAGCCTCCAGGAGTTAGCGCCCTCATTTGCTCCTAGAGGCTAATTTGCATATAGTATTTAAAACTTCATTTTTCATATGAACATGGAACCAACACAGATGTCTTCAGCTACCAAGTGCACATGTAACAGATCATCCAGAGTCATAGGTGCAAATCTGCTGACAGATGTCCTTTAGGTTACTACCCATTTTCATTGTGACCAGGCCAGTGTGTGCCTATTGTTAGCACAGTGTTAGTCCCCAGTCTTTCTTGTTTAGCAGTACTACTTGACGGGGGTATTGGTTATGCGTCAGGCGCCCCCTGCATCCACTTACCTGGTCCACCTAGCATAACTCCTGCCTCCCCCCACACCATTGCATCCCAACCTCCCTTGCCCCCAACCCATACAAGACCCGGACACCAGTTGGAATGTAATGGCCACAGCAGCCTTTTATTTATATAAATATAACAATAAATAACTGTCAATAACCATAAATAACAATAAATAACCATAACGACAACCCGGTGGGGAGGTCCTTGGAGCCCCAGAAAAACCCCATGAGCTGCCGAACCGGGGATGAGCCATCTTGCCTCCAGCCGTTATCCCCAGCTCGGTGGCACCATAGAATGGCCCCCTCAGTCCGCCACCACAGCTCGCCCACCATGGGAGTCCAGCCCCAACCATGGGGCCCCCCCAATGTCCTCAAGCTCCACACAAACCAACTCCAAGGACCCCCCCACCCCTCAGCCGCCATGACAAGAGTAACATCGCCCCCACCTGCGCCATGTACACCACAATCCCTAGAACCAAAGGGAGGGCGGGTGGGAGCTTTTCCTGCCCAAAATGGCTACCCTGTCCCTTCTTTCACCTACTCTACTCCCCTCACTCCTCCTCCTCTTACAAACTGACCAATCCCTACCTTCCTACCTTCCACTCACTCCTCTTTCACCCCCCACCAATCCACAATTCTCTCCCTGGGCTCCCTAACCAAACCCCCATCATGGGGGCCTCCCCTAAAGGGGGCTCCGCCCCCCCAGTCCGGCCATTGCTTTAACTTGGATAACAGCGCAAACATTGACAGTAACTGATATAGACAGTCTTGGCTCTCTTGCAACAGTCGTCTTAGACTACCCTGCCTGTGCACCTCTCTTATTATCTCCAAGTGACAACTCTGAGGGCCACCCTCTCGAGAACAATTCTCTCAACCACTATTCCTCTTAGCTGCAAGCCAGGCAACACTCATCACTCCCCAGACTCCCTGTTTTACAGACCACCAGTTTGCTCCTTAGTGGCTGACTAGGCCCAGACCTCTGGCCAGTCTCACGGCAGATCTCACTACACACCATTGTCATGGTAGAATTTTTGTATGATCCCTAAACAAGATATCTAACCATGTTGTCTGCAATACTACAAATCTTAAAATGTAGTCTAGGGGTAAAAGAATGAGAAGGCATAATTCATGGTGGTATTTGAGTCTTCCACCAACTCTTCAAACTGCAAATGGCAGAAGACTCTCTCTTTTTAGCCAAGCCCTGGGTGTCACCCATACAACCTAAAAATATAACTGAGCCAATAGGAATGTGACGTGTTTTAGCAAAGAGTGATGGATAGATCCTCATAGTTTGCATCTGGATCCAAGTAGGATACTCCAGGTGGAGCTTTTATACCAAATATTGCACCCTGGGTATATCCAAGATTTAATTATGTTTATAATAATCCAACCATATCACATTCACTGACTGATATTACTGGAGCTGGTTTCTTGGGGCCTACAGTTTGTTATCTGAGCTTCCCAGCCTCCCCAGGGATACCATATGGTTTCAGCCACAGTGAAAAACTTCTGCTAGCAGTAGATATTTACATTCTGTGACATTTCAGTGACACCTAGTGACAGCAATTATCATTGCAAGTATAGACTCAATGCATTGTATTACACACAGATGTTGTTTAAAGGGAACCTGTCACCATGAAAATGTATTGTAATCTGCAGGCACCATGTTGTAGAGCAGGAGGTGCTGAGCAGATTGATATATAGTTTTATGGGAAAAAGATTCAGTATAATTTGTATTTCATTCATTTACGTTCCTGCTCATTTTGGACTATGAAGTCAAGGAGGCGGTCCGATCAGTGATTGACAGTGATCTCTGTATACACAGTCATATAGGGAAGGCTGTCAATCAACACAGACCGGCTCCTTGACTTCGTAGTCCAGAATGAGCAGGAACATAAATGAATGAAATACAAGTTATACTGAATCTTTTCCCACCAAATGAAATATCAATCTGCTCAGCTCCTCCTGCTCTATAAACTTGATGTCTGCAGCTCAAACGCCATGTTCAACCTGACAAGTTCCCTTTAAAGCACAATACAAAACTGTAACACAAAGAGTAAACATAATATTATAAATGTAGTTGCTAAAGGGTTGACAATCAGTATGCAAGAGCTTCAAATGTAATAAAACTGCGTAGAGGAATTGCTACTTAGGCAATAGTCTGTTATATCTGTATACATCCTAATGCACATTGCATCATCTGTCCAAAAACTGCAGCAAGTGAGTTGTTTAATGTCACTTCCATTATTAATAGAGGAAATAGAGGTAAAGGAATTACACACAAATTTAGGGTAATAATGTTATTTCATGATCCGATTACAGCATTTGTGGAGGAAAATGATCCCAGTAGAGGCTGAGGAGATATTCCATAATCTTGCTGATAACACCAAATCCTATAAAATAGCCGGATCAATAGACGCTGTCAGGTTTGAACATTCACTTAGCAACCTGCCAAGGTTTCCATGTTCTGTACATTACAGAGGAGATCAATGATAGAAGGCCGCAGCATGCACTTGGCTGTCAGAGGGAATGGGAAACTGGGAGATGAATAAGAACCAATACCATCAGAACATTTATTTTGCTCTAAGGGCTTTTATATACCAAGCAATTTCAGATAACACATGGTTAAAATGATTGGGAGACGAAGATATTTATTACACTAGATAGATATAGACGTTTTATGTTATCAGGCCCCTGTTGAGTTTTCTTACAGTTTGTCTCACATACTATTGACCATTTCTATGAAATGGTCTTAAAGGGGTTGTAGGAGATTGGATTTTTTTTTTCACGCTATTAGTTGAAAATAACAGACACAGCCCATGGACAACAGAAGTGCTGGTTCTTGAAAAAAAAATCATATTTTCCCAATCTAATACAGCCTCCTTGAGTTAAAACAGTTGGGAATGAAGTTGGTCATATACTGTTGTTGCACGGAAACTGTCGTCAGTTTCCGCAAATGGTATATCACAAGAGTGCTACAGTCAGTAAAGCTGTTGTGAAACCACAAGTGGGTCTCAGGTAAGCTTCTGTGACAATTGCCAAAGAAAAGGAAAATTTGCTAAAGATATTGGTGGGTATGCTTTCTGCGGGATACAACCATAAAGAATATATATGAAAGCCACTCTATAAAATAACATTAGTCTCAATAGAACTCTCTTAAAAGAACTACACCCCAATGTCAGGAGGAAAAATACTCCCCAAATACTAGGGGACTAGTTGCAGGTACAGCTTATGGACATCAGATATTAGCTCAGGTAGCTTCTGTGCATCACACATTGGTATCAGGTAAGCTTGCTGTCACTCACGCATTAGTATCAGGTAAGCCTCTGTGACATCACACTTAGTCTCAGGTAGCTTCTGTCACATCACACATTAGTATCAGGTAGCTTCTGTCACATCACGCTAGTATCAGGTAAGCCTCCTGCGTCACACATTACTGTCTCAGGTAAGCTATCTGATCATCATCATACATTAGTCATCAGGTAAGCTTCTGTACATCACACATTAGTCTCAGGTAAGCTTCTGTGACATCACACATTAGTCTCAGGTAAGCTTCTGCGACATCACACATTAGGGTCATCAGGTAAGCTCGTACATAACACATTAGTATCAGGTGCTTTGCGACATCACACATTAGATCATCTAGGTGCTTCTGTGACATCACACATCACTGCAGGTAAGCTTCTGTCACATCACACATTAGTCTCAGGTAAGCTTCTGTCACATCACACATTAGTCTCAGGTAAGCTTCTGTCACATCACACATTAGTCTCAGGTAAGCTTCTGTCACATCACACATTAGTCTCAGGTAAGCTTCTGTGACATCACACATTAGTCTCAGGTAAGCTTCTGTGACATCACATATAGTCTCAGGTGCTTCGTGACATCACACATTAGTCTCAGGTCAGCTTCTGTGACATCACACATTAGTCTCAGGTAAGCTTCTGTGACATCACACATTAGTCTCAGGTAAGCTTCTGTGACATCACACATTAGTCTCAGGTAAGCTTCTGTGACATCACACATTAGTCTCAGGTAAGCTTCTGTGACATCACACATTAGTCTCAGGTAAGCTTCTATGACATCACGAGTGAGTCTTGGGTAAGTTTCTGTGACATCACAGATTAGTCTCAGGTAAGCTTCTGTGACATCACATTAGTCTTGGGTAACAAGTTTCTGTGACATCAGTCTTGGGGGCTTCTGTGCTTCACGTGCCCGGTAAGTTTCTGTGACATCATGAGTGGGTCTTGGGTATATTTCTGTGACATCATGAGTGGGTCTTGGGTATATTTCTGTGACATCATGGGTGGGTCTTCAGTAAGCTTCTGCAACATCATAAGTGGGTTTAAGCAAAAAGTAAAAGAAGATGTTATAGCAGCCAATGAAATTTATTTCATGTCTCACACACAAAGAATGCAATATATTGACTCATCCAATATTTGTTTTTCAAGTGTGAAAAGGCCCAACGTATGGGTTGAAACGTTGCATTCATTGTGTGTGGGACATGTCAATATATTTTATCACTGCACCTCTTTAGGTGCTACCAGGTCCTTTTTAGGGCTGCACGATATGGGAATTTTGTGCGATTGCGATTAGGGCCCTAAAAATTGTGATAACGATATGCAATGCAATATTTTTAGGGAATTGTACTAGAGGTCTTTGGATTTTCCCATATGAGCCGCTGACGCGGCTGGGCATGACATTGTTATAGGGGATTTGTGGATGGCACTGTTATGGGGGATCTGTGGATGACGCTGTTATGTGGGGGATCTGTGGATGACACTGTTATTGGGGGATCTGTGGATGACACTGTTATGGGGGATCTGTGGATGACACTGTTATGTGGGGGATCTGTGGAGGACACTGTTATGGGGAATCTGTGGAGGACGCTGTTATGGGGGATCCGTGGAGGACACTGTTATGGGGAATCTGTGGAGGATGCTGTTATGGGGGATCCGTTGAGGACGCTGTTATGGGGGATCTGTGGAGGACGCTGTTATGGTGGATCTGTGGAGGACGCTGTTATGGGGGATAGAGTTGTTTCGGTACCAAAATTTTGATTCGGTATCGATACCATAAAAAGTATTGCGATACTCGATACCATTCGATACCACGCAGAAAAATAAAAACGCCAAAAAATCTGCGTGCATTCCACATTTTATGAAACCGCCGGCTCATAATACAACAGTCCTATCCTACTTTTTGTGGGGACAAGGCTGACTAAAAGAAAATGGCTTAATCGTGCATTTTTTCTTTTTCTTTTTTCTTTTACGGCGCTCACCGCATAAAAGTGGATTTTTAATAGTTTGGACTTTTGAGACGCGGCGATATGTAATATTTTATTTATGTATTGTTTATATATTTTATATGTAAAATTGGGAAAGGGGTGATTTATAATTAATATTTTGGTGTACTTTGTTAACTTTTTTTTTTTTTTTTACAGTTTATTTATTGACTATTTCCCTTAGGGGCTAGAACCTGGGATATTTTCATCCTATTCACCCTAATAGAGCTCATCAGGGTGAATAGGACTTAACCTCTCCCTGCTGCCCTGTGCTCTGTGCACACAGCAGCAGGGAGCAGACTATGGCAGCCAGGACTACAGGAGCGTCCTGGTTACCATGGTAATCGATCGGAGCCCCAGCATTACACTGCTGGGGCCCGATCACTGCCACCAATGAGGAGGAGGTGAGGGGACCCTGTGGCCACTGCCACCAATGATTTTATTACTGGGGGAAGGGGGGACAGGGGGCACACTGCCCACCAATGTTTTAATACTAGGGAGGGGCGGAGCACTGGCCATGCCGTGGTTCACATAGAATGCAGGCAAAGACACAGGCTGCCAGCATTGCCTGCTCAGACCCATCGCTGCGGTCAGAGGCTATTAACCCCTCAGGTGCCGCACCTGAGGGGTTAATTGCCGTGAGATCGCAGTGCTGGGTCACAGGCAGGTGCCGGCAGCCTGTGTCTTCTGCCTGCATTTATATATGAAACTGTACTGCATTGCTGGCCAGTGCGCCTACTCCTCCTCCCGCCCCACTCCGCCCTCTCCTCTATTGGTTGCAGCGGCAGCACAGGGGGAGGAGACACTGCCTCCTTCTCCCTGTGCTGCCGAGGAGAACATGGCGCGCTGAGAGCAGCGCAGCCACGCTCTTCTATACTGGGCTGTGCAGTAGCGCAGCCCAGTATCGATAAAATACTTTTCCTGGTATCGAGCTCGATACCAGAGAAAAGTATCGATTGGGTATCGAAAGTTCGATACCCGAAACAACCCTAATGGGGGACCTGTGGAGGACACTGTTATAGGGGCCCTGTGGAAGACGCTGTGATTTGGGGGATCTGTGGATGACACTGTTATGGGGGAATCTGTGGATGACACTGTTATGGGGGATCTGTGGATGACGCTGTTATGGGGGATCTGTGGATGGCACTGTTATGGGGTGGATCTGTGGATGGCACTGTTATGGGGGGGATCTGTGGAGGACACTGTTATGGAGGATCTGTGGATGACCACTGTTATGGGGGGGATCTGTGGATGGCACTGTTATGGGGGTGATCTGTGGATGGCACTGTTATAGGGGGATCTGTGGAGGACACTGTTATGGGGGATCTGTGGAGGACACTGTTATGGAGGATCTGTGGATGACGCTGTTATGGGGGCGATCTGTGGATGGCGCTGTTATGGGGGGGGGGTTTGGATGGCACTGTTATCTGGGGATCTGTGGATGGCACTGTTATGGGGGGGATCGGTGGATGGCACTGTTATGGGGGGATCTGTGGATGGCACTGTTATGGGGGGGATCTGTGGATGGCACTGTTATGGGGATCTGTGGATGGCACTGTTATGGGGGATCTGTGGATGGCACTGTTATAGGGGATGTGTGCTATGACACATAGGGCCATGAGGGGGCCAGCATAAGACACATATGAATGACACACATATAGCATCTTATGCTGGTCCCCCTCATGGCCCTATGTGTCCCCTCATGTGTCCTAAACTGCGCACATAACTGGCTTTGTGTGTAAAGTGTTTTACTACTGTCTGAAACAATCTCTCCCCTATTGATAAAATGGCCAGCCTCTGTACTCACTTTCACTATGAATGCACTGCAGCGAGAGGGCCGGCCGGCGCGTGACTGACGTCACTTAGTTACGCTCCTCCCACGTGATTCAGGAAGCAGGAGCATGACTAAGTGATGTCAGTCACGCGCCGGCCCGCTCCCTGCTGCTCGCTGCAGTGCATTCATAGTGAAAGTGAGTACAGAGGCTGGCCATTTTATCAATAGGAGAGAGATTGTTTCAGACAGTAGTAAAATACTTTACACACAAAGCCAGTTATGTGCACGGGGCCCCTTCATATATAATCACAGCATTTTTGGGTCAGCCAAATCGCCATATCCCAATCTGCGCTTATCGCGATTCGATTATTTTTTCGATATATCGTGCAGCCCTAGTCCTTTTTACTTTTTGCTCTGTGCATACCCAAATTTGGAATTTTTTGAGTAACATGAATTTTTACAGCCAGTGGTCTCGATGACACCATGAGTTTGCTGTTGGCAGTAGTGAGAACTTCTGTGACATCACAAGAGGATTTCAGTCAGGTAAGCTTCTTTGACATCATAAGATGGTTTCTGTCAGGTAAGTTGCTGTGACATCACAAGTGGGTTTTATTTAGAACTACTGGGACATCACAAGTGGGTTTTGGTCGGAAGATAAGCTACTGTAACATCAGCATCACAAGTGGGTTTCTGTCATGTAAGTTGCTGTGACTTGACAACAATATCTCAGCAACACTTAGACAGTTCCACCCACACTGAGAGCTCTGACAAAAATGCACTGCTACACACGTGTGATGCCTCCGTGAATAGCATAAAAGACTTTGTAAACAATGGGGCATACCTTATAAAATATATAAAAAGGTACAAAATTTCAACAAAGACTATATTATTAAAGAACCATATAATCATATCAAAAACACATTGGTCAACGATAACCAGAAAGAGGTTAATGCCTTTAACCACTTCAGCCCCCCTAGCTTAAACACCCTTAATGACCAGACCACTTTTTACAATTCTGCACTACACTACTTTCACCGTTTATTGCTCTGTCATACAACTTACCACCCAAATGAATTTTACCTCCTTTTCTTCTCACTAATAGAGCTTTCATTTGGTGGTATTTTATTGCTGCTGACATTTCTACTTTTTTTGCTATTAATCAAAAATTAACAAAATTTTTGCAAAAAAATTACATTTTTCACTTTCTGTTGTAATTTTTTTTTTTTAAAACTACATTTCTATATAAATTTTTCTCAAAATTTATTGTTCTACATGTCTTTGATAAAAAATCCAATAAGTGTATATTTATTGGTTTGGGTAAAGTTATAGCGCTTACAAACTATGGTGCAAAAAGTGAATTTCGGCATTTTGAAGCAGCTCTGACTTTCTGAGCACCTGTCATGTTTCTTCAGGTGCTAGAATGCCAGGATAGTATAAATACCCCCAAATGACACCATTTTAGAAAGAAGACACCCCAAAGTATTCGCGGAGGGGCATGGTGAGTTCATGTATCATTTCATTTTTTTCACAAGTTAGCGGAAAATGACACTTTCTGAGGAAAAAATAAAAATAATAAAGTTTCCATTTCTGCTAACTTCTGGCAAAAAAAAAAATCTCACACGGACTCACTATGCCCCTCAGTGAATACCTTGGGGTGTCTACTTTCCGAAATGGGGTCATTTGTGGGGTGTGTTTACTGTTCTGGCATTTTGGGCGGGCTAAATTGTGAGCAGCCATGTAAAACCTAAAGGTACTCGTTGGAATTTGGCCCCTTTGCGCACCCAGGCTGCAAAAAGTGTCACTCATGTGGTATCGCCGTACTCAGGAGAAGTAGGGCAATGTGTTTTGGGGTGTATTTTTACATATACCCATGTTAGGTGAGAAATATCTCTGTAAACTGACAACTTTGTATAAAAAATTTAAAAGTTGTCGCTACAGCGATATTTCTCACACAAAGTATGGGTATATATAAAAATACACCCCAAAACTTATTGCCCTACTTCTCCTGAGTACGGCGATACCACATGTGTGACACTTTTTGCAGCCTAAGATGCTAAAGGGTCCTAAAACCAATGAGTACCTTTAGGATTTCACAGGGCATTTTTACGCATTTGGATTCCAGACTTCTTCTCACGCTTTAGGGCCCTTAAAATGCCAGGACAGTATAAATACCCTACAGTGACCCCATTTTAGAAAGAAGACACCCCAAGGTATTCCGTGAGGGGTATGGTGAGTTCATGTAAATATTTTTGTCACAAGTTAGTGAAATATGAGACTTTGTAAAAAAAAAAATATCAATTTCCGCTAACTTGTGCCAAAAAAAAATTTCTGTGAACTCGCCATGCCCCTCACAGAATACCTTGGGGTGTCTTCTTTCCAAAATGGGGTCACATGTGGGGTATTTATACTGCCCTGGCATTTTAGGGGCCCTAAAGCGTGAGAATCCAAAATGCGTAAAAATGCCCTGTGAAACTCCTAAAGGTACTCATTGGTTTTAGGCCCCTTTGCGCTTCTTGGCTGCAAAAAGTGTCACTCATGTGGTATCGCCGTACTCAGGAGAAGTAGGGCAAAAAAATGTATACAAAGTTGTCAATTTACAGAGATATTTCTCTCACCCAGCATGGGTATATGTAAAAATACACCCCAAAACACATTGCCCTACTTCTCCTGAGTACGGCGATACCACATGTGTGACACTTTTTGCAGCCAAGATGCGCAAAGGGGCCCTAAAACCAATGAGTACCTTTTAGGAGGGCATTTTTACGCATTTTTCTTCTCACGCTTTAGGGCCCCTAAATTGCCAGGGCAGTATAAATACCCCACATGTGACCCCATTTTGGAAAGAAGACACCCCAAGGTATTCCGTGAGGGGCATGGCGAGTTCATAGAAGATTTTTTTTGGCACAAGTTAGCGGAAATTGATTTTTTATTGTTTTTCTCATAAAGTCTCCCTTTCTGCTAACTTTTGACAAAAGTTAAATTTTTCATGGACTCACTATGCCCCTCAGCGAATACCTTGGGTGTCTTCTTTCCAAAATGGGGTCATTTGTGGGGTGTTTGTACTGTTCTGGCATTTTGGGTGGGGCTAATTGTGAGCAGCCATGTAAAGCTAAAGGTACTCGTTGGAATTTGGGCCCTTTGCACTCCAGGCTGCAAAAGTACATCATGTGGTATCGCCGCACTCAGAGAAGTAGGGCAATGTTTTGGGGTGTATTTTTACATATACCACATGTTGTGTGAGAAATATCGCTGTAAATTGACAACTTTGTATAAAAAATTTAAAAAGTTGTCATTTACAGAGATATTTCTCACACACAGTATGGGTATATGTAAAAATACACCCCAAAACACATTGCCCTACTTCTCCTGAGTACGGCGATACCACATGTGTGACACTTTTTGCAGCCAAGATGCGCAAAGGGGCCCTAAAACCAATGAGTACCTTTAGGATTTCACAGGGCATTTTTACGCATTTGGATTCTCACGCTTTAGGACCCCTAAAATGCCAGGGCAGTATAAATACCCCACATGTGACCCCATTGTGGAAAGAAGACACCCCAAGGTATTCTGTGAGGGGCATGGCGAGTTCACAGAAAAATATATTTTTGGCACAAGTTAGCGGAAATTGATATTTTTATTTTTTTTTTACAAAGTCTCATATTCCACTAACTTGTGACAAAAATAAAATTTTACATGAACTCACCATACCCTCACGGAATACCTTGGGGTGTCTTCTTTCTAAAATGGGGTCACATGTGAGGTTTTTGTACTGCCCTGGCATTTGAGGGTTCTCCGCAATCATTACACGTATGGCCAGCATTAGGAGTTTCTGCGATTCTCCTTATATTGAGCATACGGGTAATGAGATTTTTTCTCCGTTCAGCCTCTGGGCTGAAAAAAAAAAATGAACGGCACAGATTTTTTCATTCGCATCGATCAATGTGGATGAAAAAATCTCTGCCAAAATCAGTGACTGCGGTGCGGTGGGCTGGGCGCTAACTACCTAACAAGTAGCTAGCTAACTGGCGGTGATAAGGGACCCTTATGCCCCATTCACATGTCCGAAATTCTGTTTGCGGAACGGAATTGCGGACCCATTCATTTCTATGGGGACAGACTTTGTCCCGCTCGGATCCGGAATTGCGGATCCGCACTTACGGGTCTGCATTTCCGTTCCGCAAAAATATAGAACACGATCACTAATACAATGGGAGAGTAGGAGGAGGCTGCGAGCCCCACCTATAACAGGCCATGTGACACAGGCTACCAAGTGCACAGAATATTACCAATGATAAACTATGGCACATTCCATATACATATCAAGAAAAAAATCACAGAATGAAGTGGCCTAAATGGGAGGTACTGCTCAAAACCCCAAACACTGTAGCATGTTTATACCCGGGGGAGCAATCCCTCCACATGTGGTCCACTGCTAACGGCAATCCCCAGCAAAAATGCATAGAATGGAGGATGTCGGCAGCGGACCACATGCACCACAAAAACATCCTACACAAGATGGAATAATGTGTGGATGAGAAAAATCCATAAATCCATCATTTTTCTTCCCCTCCCCTGATTGGCCAGCTGTTCACAATAGCGGAAATTTGGACTATTTATAGAGGTGGTCAGAGGGTCCAGAGCCTGTCCGTCGCTGAACCTGTGAAGAAAAGGAAGACGTTGTCTGAAGCCCCAGTGGATTGCCGGCATAGCTGCAAAAGATCTATGGCTTCGTCGGCATTACTATTAAGGCGGCTTTTTAGCTCTCTACACATAAAAATAAAATAAAAAAGTTATAAGGGTCAGAATAATGCAATGCAAAAGAAAAATTAGTTTTATTAAAACGCAAGAAAAACTATACATAATGTAGTATTGTTGTAATCGTACTGACCCGAAGAATAAATGTAACAGGTCAGTCTTACTGCATTGGAAACAACAACATAAAACTGTGGCAGAATGGTGTTTTTTTTATAATTCCACCCCATTTGGAGTTTTTTTCCCACTTCCCACCACATTGTATGCAACAGTAAATGGTGCCATTAGAAAGTGCTTCTTGCCCTACAAAAAACAAGCCCTCATTCAACTATGTGAAAAAAAAAAGTTATGACTTTGAGGGCTGAGAGTAAAAAATGAAAAAAATGGAAATAAAAAAATTGAAAATCACCAGGTCTTGAAAGGGTTCTGTGAGGACCTAATAGTGAAGTGATTTAGGAGTTAACATGTTATCTTTAAGAACTCACAGGTTAAGCTGTGCAGCTTGTGGTTAGCACTGCAATAAGGATTCTGATGCATTCATGATAAGGAGGGTTAACCCTGCTCTCCAGCCGCTGAATGACAGGTTTCTCCAAATGAGCATGTAGAGAAACATGGCAATCAGCAGCTGCAGATTATGGAAGGGTCAGTTTAAACCTCCATATCATGAATACATTGGATGCATGTTTTTTCTTGTTATATTTTTACAGCATTCCCGGTGTGCTCAATATTCCATGATGACCTATGATGATTCTGTGGGTCTGTACATACAGTAATTTTTATTTGTTTTACTACCTTTTAAAAAGAAAAACCTTTGGAAAATTCTTTACCTATTCCTAACTTATTATATATCCATCTGAAAAGCTGTGTGACGGCCTGTTTGAGTTTAAGAAACAAAAATGTTGATACGTTAGTTAGGCTTTCTAGACCTGGAACTAGGGGTGAACTATGAACTTAAAGTTGCCCTGAAAAAAATAGCTGAGAGTGGCCCCAGGTTGTAGGCAAGTCCAAATTGAAAGAAGGTGGGCCAACACAAGCCACAAGTAGACGGGGCCAGCAATACCATAGCGCAGCACACAATACCGCCACAGCAAAACCAAATACCACAGTGCCGCACAAAATACTGCCCTATCACCATACTGAGGATGGTGATACCGTTTAATTCAGGAGGGCACTTGCGACCGTTGGTCATGTACATATGCACCTGATTCTCCTAGCATTAATTAATTATGCTGAGAGCATCAGATCATTATGTACCTGGCCAGTGGTCATGAAGAGGGCTTGGCCGGATTGGCCCACGGGGAGATTTCGATGTAGGGTCTATGGCCAGTCCATCCCTGCCTGCAAAGGATTCATCACATGGGCTCAGCCTGGATGAATGTGGTTCAGGGATAGACACTTTTGTCTAAACCTATACCAATTATTAGTTGGCTTAGTTTAAGACAGAATTTTAACCCAGAATTATGATGCAATTTTGGCGCTAAATGTCACATATTAGGCCACACAGCCTTGCTGAGCTGTGTGTAGAGGATTTCTGAAGTACTAGGTGAGCCAAATTGTGCCAGATTTTAGGTGCACTGACATTAGTAAATGTGGGCCACTGTCATCGATGTGTGTCCTACTGGATAGATTCCAGTTTCATGGGGCAGGCCTAGTTCTTCTCATCCATCTGCAGGACAAGTAATCCAATAAACATTACCTTTGATTTTTACTGTAAAGCCCTTTAAATGTTTGCAGTCGATTAGCACAGATTAAATATTCACATTTCTGGCCCGGTCTAGATCCTTCTTAACACAGAGAATGAGTCTTAATATCTTCTCAGTGAAACCTTAATTAGAGGAGTACACATTGCTAAACTGTTGCAGTTTATGGTCATTAACGCACTTTGCTTTCACAAAGCTCTCTCTCTCCAACCACAAATAATTCATTAATGCAAGCAGTGCAGAAATCCGTGCAAACAGCGGCTCATCTGAACAGAACCGGAGGCGCTTCTGCTGCTTGATAGCTTTCTCTAATAGGGCAACGAGATCTGCTACCTGCAGTCTGGTGACAGGAAAGAAATTGATGCATCATTAAATTTGCATTGGCTGCATCTCCCTGACATACAAAGACACCGGTTCAGCACTGCGGGGAGATGTGTAGCTGTTAAACTACTGGATGTGGAAGCATAATGGGTTTGGTTTTTTTCCACATTCAGTTTACTTAATGATTCAGAACCGACAGCTAATGGCTGCGGTCCTATTATGTGAGTGGGAAGTGCCTAATATTATTATTGAGAATCTGTATAGTAAAAAATAAGCCCTATAATCCAGTGTGAATGTCTATTTTCTAGAATATTGGACAATTAAAAAAATAAAGAATAATGGGCAGATTTACTAATCCTGTAGATGGCATGAAGTTAGACAGACTGTCTAGACCTGTACCAGATTTATCACACAGGCTCAGGGATAGACACTTTTGTCTTACTCTATACCAATTTTGAGACTGAATTTCAAGCCAGGATTGTGGCACAGTGTTAGCACAAAATGTTAGCACCTTAGGCCATGCCCCCTTTCCCACACCCCTTTATACCAAGCCATACTTTTTGGATTAAGCAAAGAAACATTCTCTAAACCTAGATGCGCTATTCACCAAACCTAGGTGCACTCATGTTAGTAAATGTGGGCCACAGAATTCACTTGCAACAATAGAGAGCCTTGAGGACGACAACCCCTCAAAAAAAGCTAGTAAAAACATTTTACACTATAGATCCGGTTTCACGTTTGTTTGTATTATGGGTGCAACAACTAGACCACTAGGGTTCTACTAAACCAAACTCTATAGGATTGTATAAAAATGTATTTTCATTTCAGAAGAACCATGGGGAGAAGGATGTGAGTTTATCAATACTAATGCTCAAATTATTTGATTTCTTGGTTCATTAGTCATGCTTTGACTATAAGCGAAGTTACTCTATAATTTTCTTCTATCATCTATCCTACTGTCTTGACCAGGTATTCTGGATAGATGACATGGCTGGTAGAAGAATTCAAACATAATGGGGTTGCTGCACCTACTCAAAGTCCAGACTCTGCTCTTCCAGAGAATATGGAATTGCCTTGAGAAGTCAATCTTCATTTAAGAATACTGGTTCAATATGTCTACCAGGTGTTAAGACCTATTCCAAGGCACTGATCTTGATAATCTTGTTCCACTCTTGATTATATCTTCAGCCAGCTCCAGTCTAGGCCACATGTCAGTGGATCGATCTTGTCATTATGAACAATAGTGTTCAACCTCCTTGCAGAAGCAATCTTTGCCAAATTTGAGGTGGACCTTAGGCGTTGAAGTGTATGTCTTTCTTGTGTGATCTTCCAGCATGGTTCATTTGTTTGAATGAGAATAGTTGGAACTGCTTCTGATTTTTGGTCCTGCTTTGTGGACTAGAACCGCAAGGTTGACTACCTCCTGGATAGATATGGATTTTATGTCATCTTTCTATCTACATAAGATGAGGGGCTCTTGCATAATTTGCATATCTATACACGTCAAACTGTATAAAGCTGTATCATCCTTGGTTCATCAAAACCTGGTGGTCACATGTTTTCTCTAGTGTTGAGCGAACAGTTCGAGAATCGTTCGGGTCCGTACCGAATTTTGGGGTGTCCGTGACACGGACCCGAACCCGGACATTTTCAAAAAAGTTTGGGTTTGGGTCCGGTATTCGTCGATTACTTCCCGCTTTCTGAAGGGCTGCACAGCAGCCAATCAGCTAGCGTTTTACTTCTTGCCCTAAGAGCCCATCACAGCCATGCCTACTAATGGCATGGCTGTGATTAGCCAAGTGCAGCATGTGACCCAGCCTCTATTTAAGCTGGAGTCACGTGGCGCCGCACGTCACACTGCTCTGACTAGTGTAGGGAGAGGATGCAGCTTCTGTGAGGCGAGATAGGCAGGGATAAAGAAGTGATTGAATGATCTACCTTTCTACACCTGTGCATCAGAACAACTCAGCTGAGCTGTTCACTGAAAGTCACTATTTTGTTGAGACTGGCCAGAGCGATTTTTACTGGCACATGTAACTGGGCTGACCGGCGGTGGCCATTTTGGGACTTGTGGTGCGCCAGCACTTGCTGCCACAGAGTCTAAACCAAAGCTCCAAAGAAGTGAAAAATCTACACCTGTGAATCAGAACAACAGCGATTCAGCTGCTCAGTCAAAGTCAATTTTTTTCTGGCTGGGCAGACTGTTTTCTGGCACATGTTACTGGGCTGATAGGCGGCGGCCATTTTGGGACTTGTGGTGCTACAGCAAAAGCTGCCACAACGTCCATTAATCTCATGTAATAGTCGATTTTTCATAGATATACTACATCAGGGGTTTGGCTGTGCTTGTGTCACCCATACTAACTGCAAAGATATTTAATATATCAGTGGTGAAACTGAAAGTAACCCACTTGGATAGCAAATCCCATGAATGTGCTGTTCCAGCTAGGCTAGCCAGTGCCACTACAGCCAAGTCCAATACTGTCAGCCAGAAATATTTTTTTTTTTATGTGCCAGAAATATAAATTAGAAAAAGCTTTCACCGTAATAATAAAATTATTCTGGTGTTAGACCAGAAGAAGCACTCCTGTTGTAATTAATACTGTAAAAGGCTTAGGCAATATTTCTCCCAGTGTGGGAAATTTATCTAGCAAAACTAGCATTTTAAAAATTCCGGTGTTCTGAAATACCAGCAGTCCTCTTGTAATTAATACCGCAAAAGGCATTATATCGTCCAGTGTTGTAATTTTGGTGAAAAAAGGCCAATTTAATCAATCTGGTGTTAGTTACACCAGAAACAGTAGGCCTCACGTTTTTACTCCTGTAAAAGGAATTAATATCGTCGTCCGTGTGGGAATCTATGTACGAAAACTAGCCAATTTAATAAATTCTGGTGTCCAATTTGACAGCAGTTTTCTATGTAATTAATACCGGAAAAGGAATTATATCTTCCAGTGTGGGAATTTATGTACACAAAACTAGCATTTTAAAAATTCTGGTGTCCAATTAGCAGCAGTCTTCTTGTAATTAATACCGCCAAAAGGCATTACATTGTCCAGTGTTGTAATTTTGGTGAAAAAAGGCCAATTTAATCAATCTGGTGTTTGTTAGACCAGAAACAGTAGGCCTCACGTTTTCACTCCTGTAAAAGGAATTATATCTCCCCGTGTGGGAATCTATGTACCAAAACTAGCATTTTAAAAATTCTGGTGTCCAATTTGCAGCAGTCTTCTGTAATTAATACCGCAAAAAGGCATTATTGTCCAGTGTTATAATTTTGGTGAAAAAAGGCCAATTTAATCAATCTGGTGTTTGTTAGACCAGAAACAGTAGGCCTCACGTTTTCACTCCTGTAAAAGGGAATTATATCTCCCCGTGTGGGAATCTATGTACCAAAACTAGCATTTTAACAATTCTGGTGTCCAATTTGCAGCTAGTCTTCTTGTAATTAATACCGCAAAAGGCATTATTGTCCAGTGTTGTAATTTTGGTGAAAAAAAAGGCCAATTTAATCAATCTGGTGTTATTTAGACCAGAAACAGTAGGCCTCACGTTTTACTCCTGTAAAAGGAATTATATCTCCCGTGTGGGAATCTATGTACCAAAACTAGCATATTAAAAATTCTGGTGTCCAATTTGCAGCAGTCTTCTTGTAATTAATACCGGAAAAAGGCAATTATATCTTTCAGTGTGGGAATTTATGTACAAAACTAGCATTTTAAAAATTGCTGGTGTCCATTGAGACAGTTCAGTCTTCTTGTAAATTAATACCTGAAAAAGGCATTACATTGTCCAGTGTTGTAATTTTGGTGAAAAAAAGGCCAATTTAATCAATCTGGTGTTAGTTAGACCAGAAACAGTAGGCCTCACGTTTTACTCCTGTAAAAGGAATTAATACCGACAAAGGCATTACATTGTCCAGTGTTGTAATTTTGGTGAAAAAAAGGTCAATTTAATCAATCTGGTGTTTGTTAGACCAGAAACAGTAGGCCTCACGTTTTACTCCTGTAAAGGAATTATATCTCCCGTGTGGGAATCTATGTACCAAAACTAGCATTTTAAAAATTCTGGTGTCCAATTTGCAGCAGTCTTCTTGTAATTAATACCGTAAAAGGCATTATTGTCCAGTGTTGTAATTTTGGTGAAAAAAAGGCCAATTTAATCAATCTGGTGTTTGTTAGACCAGAAACACTAGGCCTCACGTTTTACTCCTGTAAAAGGAATTATATCTCCCCGTGTGGGAATCTATGTACCAAAACTAGCATTTTAAAAATTCTGGTGTCCAATTTGCAGCAGTCTTCTTGTAATTAATACCGCAAAAAGGCATTATTGTCCAGTGTTGTAATTTTGGTGAAAAAAGGCCAATTTAATCAATCTGGTGTTTGTTAGACCAGAAACAGTAGGCCTCACGTTTTCCTCCTGTAAAAGGAATTATATCTCCCGTGTGGGAATCTATGTACCAAAACTAGCATTTTAAAAATTCTGGTGTCCAATTTGCAGCAGTCTTCTTGTAATTAATACCGCAAAAGGCATTATTGTC